>JARQOD010000004.1:398606968-398816140 GCA_033576555.1 Oophaga sylvatica
ACCCGGGGGTTTTTGAGACATTATTTGCTGCAAGGCAAATTTCCGGGAAAAAGCCATTTTTGGGGGCACAATGCCCAAGGGGAACTCTATCGAAATTACTGGACAAAAGGTCTTGTCTAAGGGAACAATCTCCGATTAATATTCATAGGGCTAAGAGACTTTTATTGGGTCAAAAGGCACTAGTCATTAGGTCTAATTTGTATTATTAAATATTCCATCTGTGCTACTAGTTCTGGGGGCGGAATTACCTCATTGTTGTGCTGTTAGGCTGGGTCTCAAATAACGTTTACCCCAGCGATCCGACAACGATATGCACTTGTCAGGATCGCGGGTGTATCGCTACATGATCGCTGCTGAGCTGCCAAACAGGCAGCTCAGGCAGCGATTGGGACAGCGACATGCGGGTAACATCGCTTAGTTACCCGCAGTGTACGTTGGATACCAGGCGCCCTGATGCAGGGAGCTGGTATCCAAGGTACACAGGGGGTTTTCCCAAAACGCTGCGCGGTGCCTGGAAAACCCGCTGTTTACCTTGGATACCAGCTCCCTGCATCAGGGCGCTGGTATCCAAGGTAACAGGGGGTTTTCCCGGGCCAGCCCCGCCCCGGGCAACCCGCGGGTGTACCTTGGTTACCAGCGGATCGCTGGTCTCCCCCCGGGTCACACGCAGCGAGGGTGCCTGTCAGCGGGAGACAGCGATCAAAAAAATGTCCTGACATTTCAGCGACGATCAGCGATCCCCGGCAGGGGGGCTGATGTCGCTGAATGCACACACAGCGATATCGCTGGTGAGCTCGGTGCTGCGTCACAAAACTAGAGACACAGCACCGATCTCGGGTTAGCGATATCGCTATGTGAGACGGGCCCTTAAGTTAGGACAAAAGGAACAATCCTTAATACACTTTTTCAGGTTTATACAGTCTGCATATTGTCGGCAGCACATTGTTTACACAGGGGGATGTGCTGGCCACAACAAATTATTTGTAAGCAGCATAAAATATATTCCTATCTGCTGACAAATAAGTGTTTGCTTGTATACAACAGGCAGATGATCGGGAACAATCATCTTGTGATTTGTCAGCTTGTTAAATGGGCTTTGAATCTACTGATAAATTTAGGGTCCAATTCATCTAGTAAATCTACTATCTACTGTCAGTTATGTGTCTGTAATGTTTGCTTTTTGTTGTTTTTTTCATATTGAGGCAGGGTTAAAAGTCAGAAACATTCATACACATCTAATGAATGCATTTCTGAAGAGAAAAATCTCATAAATAAAGTGCTGTTTACGTGGTAATTCTCTGAACAATTCACATGTTCTGTACCTGCCTGGGCATGAGAGGCTTAAATTAAAGCTCCACATACTCTCTTAGTGTTATTTACAGTGAGTTCTCTACTATTTTTTAATAAAAGGATTTACCCACAATTAGAATTTATGCCATAAATGATATATGTCATAAGGATGTTTGTTGCGTTCCCAGCGAAGAGTTGCTGTACGTGTAGTCAATCGTAATCAAGGTCGAAGGGAAGTCTAAATACATCCAATGATTGCGATAGGCTGGTCCAACAATCTGCAACTGAAACCAGAAGTTTACATACACTATATAAAAAGACACATATGCATGTTTTTCTCAATATCTGACATGAAATCAGAATAAATCTTTCCTGTTTTAGGTCAGTTAGGATTACCATAATTACACATGTGGTCAAAATTGTTGGTACCCCTCGTTTAATGACAGAAAAACCAACAGTGGTCACAGAAATAACTTGAATCTGACAAAAGTAATAATAAATCAAAAATCTATGAAAATGAACAAATGAAAGTCAGACATTACTTTTCAACCATGCTTCCACAGAATTAAAAAAAAAATAAAATTCATGAAATAGGCCTGGACAGAAATGATGGTACCCCTGAAAATAATGATTAAGGGATTGTTCTTCCGTTTGTAATTCCTTGTATTGTAAGTTCTCAGTGAATCAGAACTGATAGACTCAAAAGATGTAGAGGATGCAATAGAGGTGCTTCTCTTTCTAGTATGTCTTGCAGGAAGCTTCCTTTTAGGCTGTGGTTCCACGATCCGGAACCATAGCGCTTTGGATGGAGCGGAAAGTCCGCTCCGCCCAAAGCCCCGCCCCCTAGTGAACGCACGGTGAATCCGGATGTGTTCATGGAACACAACCGAATGACCGCAGCGCTACATAGGCCTGTGTTATTTCCCTTGCGTCGCCGCAAGGGAATAGGACATGCTGCGGTCTAAAAAGATGCGCCGCATGTCCGTTAACGCAGGTCTGCCGCCTGCGTGTTTTTAAGCATAGTGGAGACGGGATTTCTTGAAATCCCCTCCACTATGCTGTAACATCTGGACGCTGCGTGTTTGACGCTGCGCCAGCGCACAGCGTCAAACACGCAGCAATTACTGAAGCATTCCAGATCGTGGAAACACACCCTTATACACTATTGTTTTTCATATCAGACAAATCTCTAGTATATTTTTTAGTCTTTGTCTCTTTGATTGTTTTTCCCATGTTATATGCAAATATTCCAACTCCTTCATGAAATTTTCAGTCTCAGTAGAGGAAATTAATTTGTTAAGATCTTTCTGAAGATTATCAATTTCTTTTTTCAATACTGATAATGATTGAGCGTTAAATTCAATAATTAAATTCAAGAAAGAGCGGGAGCATGTAATGCAAATATTTTCCCATGCTGACGAGAATTTGACATGGCCTCTAGGAATCAAATTTTTTCCAAGATAATTTTCTAAAAATATATTATTCCACCATACTTTTATTCTATGGTGGTAACAATTCTTGATTTTGCTTTTGAGCTCACGTATGCTGCTATGGTTAGCACTGTCTTGACCGGGTTATCCTTTAAATACATTTTCTGCTTGTAAAATGCCCATTTGGCCTTCATGTCTGAAGGTCCATCTTGAAAACAGCTATTACAGTGCCTACAAGTAGTATTCAACCCCTGCAGATTTAGCTGGTTTGATAAGATGCAAATAAGTTAGAGCCTTCAAACTGCAAACGAGAGTAGGATTTATTAACAGAAGCATAAATCTTACAAAACAAAAAGTTATGTTGCTCAGTTGAATTTTAATAAATTTTAAACATAAAAGTGTGGGTCAATTATTATACAACCCCTATGTTTAATATTTCGTGGAATAACCCTTGTTTGCAATTACAGCTAATAATCATCTTTTATAAGACCTGATCAGGCCGGCACAGGTCTGTGGAGTTATCTTGGCCCACTCCTCCATGCAGATCTTCTCCAAGTTATCTAGGTTCTTTGGGTGTCTCATGTGGACTTTAATCTTGAGCTCTATCCACAAGTTTTCAATTGGGTTAAGGTCAGGAGACTGACTAGGCCACTCCAACACCTTGACTTTTTCCCTCTTGAACCAGGCCTTGGTTTTCTTGGCTGTGTGCTTTGGGTGTTGTCTTGTTGGAAGATGAAATTACGACCCATCTTAAGATCCTTGATGGAGGAGCGGAGGTTCTTGGCCAAAATCTCCAGGTAGGCCGTGCTATCCATCCTCCCATGGATGCGGACCAGATGGCCAGGCCCCTTGGCTGAGAAACAGCCCCACAGCATGATGCTGCCACCACCATGCTTGACTGTAGGTATGGTATTCTTGGGGTCATATGCAGTGCCATCCAGTCTCCAAACGTCACGTGTGTGGTTGGCACCAAAGATCTCGATCTTGGTCTCATCAGACCATAGAACCTTGAACCAGTCTGTCTCAGAGTCCTCCAAGTGATCATGAGCAAACTGTAGACGAGCCTTGACATGACGCTTTGAAAGTAAAGGTACCTTACAGGCTCGTCTGGAACGGAGACCATTGCGGTGGAGTACGTTACTTATGGTATTGACTGAAACCAATGTCCCCACTGCCATGAGATCTTCCCGGAGCTCCTTCCTTGTTGTCCTTGGGTTAGGCTTGACTCTTCGGACAAGCCTGGCCTCGGCACGGGAGGAAATTTCAAAGGCTGTCCAGGCCGTGGAAGGCTAACAGTAGTTCCAGAAGCCTTCCACTTACGGATGATGCTCCCAACAGTGGAGACAGGTAGGGCCAACTCCTTGGAAAGGGTTTTGTACCCCTTGCCAGCCTTGTGACCCTCCACAATCTTGTCTCTGATGGCCTTGGAATGCTCCTTTGTCTTTCCCATGTTGACCATGTATGAGTGCTGTTCACAAGTTTGGGGAGGGTCTTAAATAGTCAGAAAAGGCTGGCAAAAGAGATCATTAATCCACACATGTGAAGCTCATTATTCTTGGTGCCTGAACTACTTCTTAATACTTTAGGGGGACCAAACAGAATTCTTGTGGTTTGAGGGGTTGAATAATAAATGACACTCTGAATTAACTTTTAACGTTTTTAAAAAAAAAAAAAAAATTACAACAAAATGTTTGCAGCAGTGCATTTCCCACTTCCAGGCTGATCTACAGTACAAATGTCACAATGCCAAGTTAATTCCGCATGTGTCAACCAGCTAAATCTGCAGGGGGTTGAATACTACTTGTAGGCACTGTACTTGTAATGTTAGAGTACCTCAGAAAGGGGTTAAATAGCAATACAACCACAAATGTGAGCAAAACTCACAATATCAAATGACATCACTAGGGATATTCACGTAAAGCAATATATAAATCTCCTCAAAAAGTGAACAACCGAAAAGGTATAATAAAATATTTAATTTTATTGAATCATATTTTTAAAAACATCTCAATCTACCGTATATACTCGTGTATAAGCCGAGATTTTCAGCTCATTTTTTAGGGCTGAAAGTCCCCCTCTCGGCTTATACGCGGGTCATATACGGGGGTCGGGGGGGAGGGGGAGCGGGGGTGTCGGATCATATTCACCCCTCCGCCGGCGCGGTATCTGCAGCCCCCCTGCTTCTCCCACGATCTCCGGCTTCTTCCTGCAGCAGTCACATGGTACCGCTCATTAAAGTCATGAATATGCACATATTCATTACTTTAATGAGCGGTACCACGTGACCGCTGTAGGACGGAAGCGCTGCGGAGACCGCCGGGAGAAGAGGAGACGCGCCAGCGGGGGGTGAGTATAGCAATATTTACCTGTCCTGGGACCACCGCTGCGCGCTGCTCCCTCGTCCGACTCCTCTGGCTGTGAATGTTCAGGCAGAGGGCGCGATGATGTCGTTAGTGCGCGCCGTGCCCTCTGCCTGATCATTCACTGCCGAGGACCCGGAAGAGGGAGCAGTGCGCAGCGGTGGACTGGTCCGGTGACAGGTAAATATCTCAGGTGCCGGGGTCTTGAGCGAGCGGTGACACCGGCACCTGTCCCCCATAGCGTGCCAGTGTCAGTTGGCATAGAGAAGGAAATCATTGTTTATGGTAAATATCGCGGCAGCCTAAATATTTATGTTCTGTGATAGCACAAGTGGACGCAGGGTCGGACTGGCCCACCTGAGAACCGGAGGATTCTCCGGTGGGCCCTGGCATCTCGGGGGCCCTGGCACCTGCTGGCATACAGGGGCCAGTTGCCTAGGGCCCCCGCTGCTCCAGGGGCCCCCAGCCGGTGGCGTGTCTCTAATAGCGGCACACCACGCAGCTGCCATGGGGGCCCCGTGCCAGCGGAGCAGCAGCGGGTGACAGGAGGCAGGAGCCCCTGTCCCTGCTGCTAAAGAGAAATGAATATTCACTGCTTCCCACGCCCCTATGGGCGTGGGAAGCAGTGAATATCATTACTTACCTGTCACACGCTCCAACCGCTGAGCGCGGCTGGGTTCTCACGTCCTCTCTTGCTGCGATGTTCAGGCAGAGGGCGCGATGACGTCATTAGTGAGCGCCGCGCCCTCTGCCTGATCATTCACTGCCGGAGGACCGAAGACAGCGGCGCTCATCGGTGGAGCGGGACCGGGTGACAGGTAATTCTCTCAGGTGCCGAGGCCCTGAGCTAGCGGTGACACCGGCACCTGTCCCCCATAGCGCACCAGTGTCACCGCCTGCTCAGGACACCAGCACCTGGCCCCCAGCGACGAGAGGTGAGTATGTCATTTTTTTTCCAGCAGCAGCGCGGCAGCATAAGGAACCTATGCTATGGGGCATAATCTGTGGAGCATATGGGGCATAATCTGTGGAGCATATGGGGGCATAATCTGTGGAACATATGGGGGCATAATCTGTGGAGCATATGGGGGCATAATCTGTGGATCATACGGGGGCATAATCTGTGGATCATACGGGGGCATAATCTGTGCAGCATATAGGGGCCTAATCTGGAGCATATGGGGGCATAATCTGTGGATCATACAGGGGCAAAATCTGTGCAGTATATGGGGTCATAATCTGGAGCATATGAGGGCATAGTCTGTGCAGCATATGGGGGTCTGCATATGGGGCATAATCTGGAGCATATGGGGGCATAATCTGTGGAGCATATGGGGGCATAATCTGTGGAGCATATGGGGGCATAATCTGTGCAGCATATGGGGGCATAATCTGTGGAGCATATGGGGGCATAATCTGTGGATCATACGGGGCATAATCTATGCAGCATATGGGGCATAATCATTTTTCACCCTAGGCTTATACGCGAGTCAATAAATTTTCCCAGTTTTTTTGTGGCAAAATTAGGGGGATCGGCTTATACATGAGTATATACGGTAATTGAATTTCCATTTCTCCTTTATATAGAGAACAAGTCCTCTTTGTTTGAAGAGGCAATTTGCATATTAACATCTCTCCTTTAGGAACTTTAACACTGTTTACAAACACTCATTGTGGGAGCCTAACATGGTCAAAATAATGCAATAAGGCTGTTTGCCCACCATGAGCTTTTGGTAAGTATTTGATCCATATTTTGGAGTGAAAAACGCAGCATCTTACAGTTCCAGCATAGTGGATGGAATTTATAAAAATCTCCTGCCCGCTGTGTTTATTTTTACTCAGCGTAGATGTGGAAAACCTGCAGGTAAAAAAAAAAATGACACGTGTAACTCGCACGTGACTGAATCAATACATCTTTGCCAAATACCAGGAAGTATCAAAAACTTTATTTAAAACATGACATACCAACAAGACACAAAAAAACTGTCAAAAGCGTAATAAAAATGTATGTAAAAAAATGCACTAAAAAATGCTATGAAGGCATGCAAGTAATCTAATTTATCTAATAGGTGCCGAAATGATGCAGAAAATCTACAGCATCAAAACCTCATCAAAAGCTCATCATGGGAGTGAAGCCTAAGGCAGGCTCACCTTACCCATTCCCCCGCCGTTCCTCTTCCAGCACTGCCTGGGTCCTCCTCTGGTCCCTTTAGGTCCTGTTCTGGCCCGACAGGCATGTGTGCGCTGTAGTCCTTACCTGGTGGGAAAAAAGGAATATAAAATAATTTTTGGTATGAATTATGCTACTTTTCTGCTTCCGTCTGACCGGTGTACATTGGGTACAACTCAATGCTGTACGAAAACTCAAGCAGTCAGAGCTATTTTACGCAGAGGAAACTGGTAAAAAATGTATTTTTTTTTTTTTATAGAGACGATGGGTGATGGATGCTGTCATAGGTCTACGCAGTGGCAGCCATCAGAGGTATACACACCAGGTATGGTTTGGTAGATCCTCCCGACATATACTGTGACAGAGATTACAAAACACTGTTATAGGAGGCAGGATATTCTAGATCTATCTAATGCTTTCTGCCATATGTGTGCACAGCTATTGCTTCTATTTTAAGGTATAACTTTCTAGATGAATTTGCAAATTACAGCCTAAGCCTGACATTACTGGTATTATGGATGACAGCTTTCACTCAGCACTCCCACTGCCGCGGATTGCTCATCTTCTCCACATAATTAATTCACTTTATAAAGTAAAGAAGGAACTAGAAAAAATGTAACCTCGTACTTATGGCAATATTCTCCCAATGAGTATTCGTGAGTTTTTCATGTTGCAGATTTTCTGCGGCATTTCGGCTCCTATATTAGGTTACTTGCCTTTTTTTCATTGCGTTTTTATTGTGTTTTTAACGCTGCTGCTTTTGTTTCTTTACAGTATGTCATGTTTTAAATAAAGCTAGTTTGTTTTTGATACTTTTTGGGCAGTTAGCTTTGACAAAACACTACTGATACAGTTATGTGCGGATTACAACCATTTTATGTGCTCCATAGCAGAAATGCACTAAACACATATGCGTTTTTAACCTATGGATTTTACGCATGTATTGCATTCTATGGTAAAAATCTGCACATAAAACTATATATATATATATATATATATATATATACAGGTCCTTCTCAAAAAATTAGCATATAGTGCTAAATTTCATTATTTTCCATAATGTAATGATTACAATTAAACTTTCATATATTTTAGATTCATTACACACCAACTGAAATTTGTCAGGTCTTTTATTGTTTTAATACTGATGATTTTGGCATACAACTCCTGATAACCCAAAAAACCTGTCTCAAAAAATTAACATATTTCAACCGTCCAATAAAATAAAAGTGTTTTTTAAAAACAAACAAAAAAACCATCAAATAATAAAGTTCAGTTATGCACTCAATACTTGGTCGGGAATCCTTTTGCAGAAATGACTGCTTCAATGCGGCGTGGCATGGAGGCAATCAGCCTGTGACACTGCTGAGGTGTTATGGAGGCCCAGGATGCTTCGATAGCGGCCTTAAGCTCATCCAGAGTGTTGGGTCTTGCGTCTCTCAACTTTCTCTTCACAATATCCCACAGATTCTCTATGGAGTTCAGGTCAGGAGAGTTGGCAGGCCAATTGAGCACAGTAATACCATGGTCAGTAAACCATTTACCAGTGGTTTTGGCACTGTGAGCAGGTGCCAGGTCGTGCTGAAAAATGAAATCTTCATCTCCATAAAGCATTTCAGCCGATGGAAGCATGAAGTGCTCCAAAATCTCCTGATAGCTAGCTGCATTGACCCTGCCCTTGATGAAACACAGTGGACCAACACCAGCAGCTGACATGGCACCCCACACCATCACTGACTGTGGGTACTTGACACTGGACTTCAGGCATTTTGGCATTTCCTTCTCCCCAGTCTTCCTCCAGACTCTGGCACCTTGATTTCCGAATGACATGCAAAATTTGCTTTCATCAGAAAAAAACACTTGGGACCACTTAGCAACTTAGCTGTTTATGGTTCAAAAGTGGCTTTACCTGGGGAATGCGGCACCTGTAGCCCATTTCCTGCACACGCCTGTGCACGGTGGCTCTGGATGTTTCTACACCAGACTCAGTCCACTGCTTCCTCAGGTCCCCCAAGGTCTGGAATCGGTCCTTCTCCACAATCTTCCTCAGGGTCCGGTCACCTCTTCTCGTTGTACAGCATTTTCTGCCACATTGTTTCCTTCCAACAGACTTTCCATTGAGGTGCCTTGATACAGCACTCTGGAAACAGCCTATTTGTTGAGAAATTTCTTTCTGGGTCTTACCCTCTTGCTTGAGAGTGTCAATGATGGCCTTGTTGACATCAGTCAGGTCGCTAGTCTTACCCATGATGGCAGTTTTGAGTAATGAACCAGGCAGGGAGTTTTTAAAAGCCTCAGGAATCTTTTGCATGTGTTTAGAGTTAATTAGTAGATTCAGAAGATTAGGGTAATAGGTCGTTTAGAGAACCTTTTCTTGATATGCTAATTTTTTGAGACAGGTTTTTTGTGTTATCAGGAGTTGTATGCCAAAATCATCAGTATTAAAACAATAAAAGACCTGACAAATTTCAGTTGGTGTGTAATGAATCTAAAATATATGAAAGTTTAATTGTAATCATTACATTATGGAAAATAATGAAATTTAGCACTATATGCTAATTTTTTGAGAAGGACCTGTATATATATATGTGTGTGTGTATGTACAGGTGCATCTCACAAAATTAGAATATCATCAAAAAGATAATTTATTTCAGCTCTTCAATACAAAAAGTGAAGCGCATATATTATATAGAGCAGGGGTGAGCAATTAATTTTCCAGAGGGGCCACATGAGAGATCATGACTGTTGTGGAGGGCCGAACCAATAGTTTGAAATTTATTTTACTCAATATTAATTTGTTAATATTAATTGCGTCACTTAATATTGAGCAGAATTAAATATGCTGACACCCCCTATATATCTTTGACCCCCACAGCACCTTATATACAGCATGAGCCCACACAGCCTGCTACATATGCGGCAAGAGCCCCACACAACCTCCCTATATATGGCATGAGCCCCACACAGCCTCCCTGTATACAGCATGAGCCCCACACAGCCTCCCCATGAACAGTATGAGCCCCACACAGCCTCCCTATATACTGCATGAGCCCCACACAGCCTTCTTATATACAGCATGAGCCCTACAGTCTCTCCACATACTAAATGAGGCCCCACACAGTCGCCCATATACTGCATGAGGCCTCAACAGCTTCCCCATATGCTGATTGAGCCCCACACAGCCTCCCTATATATACTGCATGAGCCCCACATAGCCTCCCTATTTATACTGCATGAGCCCCACACAGCCCCCCTATATATATTGCATGAACCCCACACAGTCTCCCCATATATGATTGCCTCCCCATCATCATCATTATTGCCTCCCCATCGTCATCATTGCCTCCCCATCATCATCATCATCATTGCTTCCCCATCATCATCATTGCCTCCCCATTGTCATCATTGCCTCCCATCATCATCATTGCCTCCCCATCATTATCATTGCCTCCCCATCATCATCATCATCACTGCCTCCCCATTATCATCATTGCCTCCCCATCATCATCATTGCCTCCCCATCATAATCATTGCCTCCCCATCATCATCATTGCCTCCCCATTATCATCATCGCCTCCCCATCATTATCATTACCTCCCCATCATCATCATTGCCTCCCCATCATCATCATCACTGCCTCCCCATTAACATCATTGCCTCCCCATCATCATCATTGCCTTCCCATCATCATCGCCTCCCCATCATCATCATCATTGCCTCCCCATCATCATCTCCTCCCCATCATCATCATTGCCTCCTCACCACCATCACTGCCTCCCCCACCACCATCACACATACAGCACCACACACAGACAGCAACACAGCACTCTCTCACATACACACACACAAAAAGCACCTCACTACATACACACACGCAGGCAGACACACACACACTGACACACACCACATCTCACCTGTCCGGCGTCCACACAGCAGGCAGTCCCGCAGCATCATTGGCGCCTGCGCTTACTCTCTGCCACAGCCGGCCGCTGAATGATGACGTCATCCAGTGGCGCTGCTGTGAGAGGAAGCGCAGATGCCCTGCAGTCGCCCCCTGGAGCCTGGAGCTGCGGAGGCACGGGGAGAGGTAAGTATTGTGCCGGCTGCCAGGGCCCTGAGCAAGTGGGGGGGCCCAGTGGCGGCACTGGCACTGCTCTCATCTGCTAATGGGCGCCAGGGTGCCCGACGGCGAGTGGGCCCCCCCGCCTTTTCAGGGCCCTGGCACTTGCCCGGGTATGCCGGGCGCTGACGCCGGCCCTGGAGCTGACTCTCCGGCGGTACACAGCTGAAGCAATGAAATGACGTTATCGCGTCAGCTGTTTCACATGCTGATTGGTGGATGTGGCCGGAGGCCTCTCCTCCAAAATGCTGAATGCGCCTAGGGAGACAGCGAGCGGGCAGGCACGGTGCAGCCCGCGGACCTCAGGTTTCCAGCCCCACGGCTGTCTAGGTCCACGGACCGGACTGAGACAGCCAGAGGGCCGGATGTGGCCAGCTGGCCGCACTTTGCCCAAGTCTAATATAGAGTTATTACAAACAGAGTCATCTGTTTCAAGTGTTTATTTCTGTTAATGTTGATGATTATGGCTTACAGCCAATGAAAAGCCAAAAGTCATTATCTCAGTAATTTAGAATAATTAACAAAAACACCTGCAAAGGCTTCCTAAGCGTTTAAAAAGGTCCCTTAGTCTGTTTCAATAGCCTCCACAATCTGAGTTCTTTTCTTTGTAGGCCTCATTCCATTTTCTGTAAACAGTAGAATGATGTGCTTTACCAAACAGCTCTATCTTGGTGTCGTCTGTCCACAAGACAGCTCCCAGAAGGATTTTCGGCTTAATCACATACATTTTGGCAACCTGCAGTCTAGCTTTTTTCGTCTCTGTGTCAGCAGTGGGGTCCTCCTGGGTCTCCTGCCATACTGTTTCATTTCATTCAAACGTGGATGAATAGTTCATGCTGACACTGATGGACCCTGAACCTGCAGGACAGCTTGAATTTCTTTGGAACATGATTGAGGCTGCTTATCCACCATCCGGACTATCCTGCATTTAACCTTTCATCAATTTTTCTCTGCCGTCCACGTACAGGGAGATTAACTACAGTGCCATGGTTTATAAATGTCTTGATTATGTTGCGCACTGTGGACAAATGAATATCAACATCCCTGGAGATGGACTTGTAACATTGTGTGATGCTGTTGGGGTAGACCCACTGCCCCATGTATCGGGTTTTCGCTAGAGCCTCTGGTTGTGAGGATATGCTTGGCCACAGATAATCGCCAGGTAACACTCCATGGCATAGGTACGCGGTGCAAGAGGGCAAAGACAAAATTGTGGTCAGATGATCTGAGGTAGGGGCGGGCAACATAGGTACAGGACTAGTAGCAGAGGTCACAGGTATGCTGTCTGCACACTTGGAACTTCTGTTCTGAAGTTCTATCTTTACTTCTGGATTCTCTGTATAAAAGGTGCGTATTTGCATACTAAGGTGCTGTCCACACACTCAACTGTGCTGTATAAAGGTGTTGTCTGCACACTCATTTTTGCTGTATTAAGGTGCTTGTCTACATTTATTCCTCTTTTTGCGGCTTTGCTTTTAAGTTTAGTATTAGAACTTGCAAGTGTTAAGACCCTTGACGTGGGTTGCGAGCTTGCATATCTTGGCCAAAATATTGACCAATTCCTCATATATTATGTATAGATATATACATATGTTTTTTGCAAGCCCAGCATTTTTGGTGTGTTCTTATGGGATGCATTTAGATAATGCTGGGCAGCCCGCCTAATCTAATAGTATGGACGTCACTAATAGGCTGTAAGTCAGACACTTTGCATTACTTGTGTGTGACCCTATACATGCCGCTGTTGTACAATTTAATATTCAAGCAATCAACCCCTCTATGAATTGTCGGTTGTGAGTGGTTGTCTCATCAGTATTTTGCACCTGTGTTGCCATCATCTTTACTACATGGGTTTGCTGCATTCTGAGAGTGTACTAGTTCTGAGACCTGGGCAGGTAAACACTGCTATCCCTTTTTTACTGTATTAATCTTGTCTACATTCCCAACTCTACTGTTCCAAGGTGCCGCACACAGGCTCAGCACACTATATTAAAGTGACTGCCTGCAAGCTCAGTTCTGCTATTCTAAAGTGCTGTCCCCACATTTAACTGTGATGTATCAAGGTGCCTGACTAGATGCCCTGCTCTGTTGTTCCCAGGTGCTGTATGCACACTTAGCTCTGCTGTCACAAGTTGCCTGTCTGCATACTTGGCTCTGCTGTTCCAAGGTTCAATTCTGTACATTCAGCTCAACTGTATCATGGTTCTTTACAGCATATCCATATCCAATGTTCCACATGCTGTCCAGGATTTCCAGCTCAAATATTCAATATTCCATCTAGGAATGATGAGACCTGTGGAAGTTCGGGTTCTGGTACCTGACCAACTTTCAGTCCAAAGTTCGGTTAGTGTACCCAAACTGTACCTGAGCTTGACCCAGAACCCGGACCCTGTTGAAATCAATTGGCACCTGAACTTTGAAGCGGGAAAATCTTGCTTTCTCTCCCTCTCTGTCCTTCCCGGACTCCCGAACTGTAAAACAGATTTCCAGGAAAAGTCCATAATCGGAGTTCAGCACCAGGCACCTAGGTACGAACCCCGAATTTTATAGTACGGATTCACTCATCTCTATTTCCATCTAGCATTATCCCCTTACCTGCTGTTCCATGTGCATCCAAGATATCCAGCTCTGCTGTTCTACATGCCACCCGGCTTAACAAGCTCTGCTGTATCTCATTGCACGCCTCTGCCTCCGATCCTTACTATTCATATATGATGGTGGCTTTAACAAATCCACCTCACCAGGTGAGTCATGACAAATATTTAGCTGTAATCTGATATTTAAGTGAGCTGGCAGTCCCAATTATCTTGAGCAAGGCTCTAGTTTGTAGTGAATGATGAGTTCAGAAAGCTGGACATATGCAGAAGTAGTGGTACATATGTAGAGAAAGAAGCACATTTTCACATAACAAAAATATAGCACATCATTTGTTTTATTCACTTGTACTGTTGTATGTAATGCTTGTTGCAATGATAGCACCCGTTTAAATCTTAGGGTGCCAATATTTCCAGTATGTCAATAGACTTCAACAGAGAGGGCAATGTCTTGTCTCCTACAGTATATGTACCTGTGATAGGAAGTCAGGGGGGATTTGGTTGTAAAGGTGAGATGAGGGTCTGCACTGATTTTTTTTTTGCTGGGTATCTTGGGCAACCTTAATTTGTTTCCTGAGGTCTGATTACTGTACATTATACATATAAAAAAATATGACCTAATGTTTTTTGTGCTTTAGTAGATTTGTTTCATCATTAGATGCACAACAGTAATCACTCAAGGGTCACTTGAATTATCTCTGCTATATTTGTGATGCACAATTTTTGTAATTGGGGCAACTTTTATTTAAAGAACATTTATGTGTGTTACTGCATATGAAAAGTATGCTTATTCTGGTCTATTGGAAAAGTAATATATCCAAAATACACTATTCACACCTAATTTTAAAAAATACACAAAAGTATCAACTAAAAATGGAGCTGAAATAAACCGTAATGATCAGATGCTTTCTAAAATGTTGACAATCAGTTTTCTAGATTTTCTGATCTGAAATCCTTTGCTTCACTTCTCAGTAATATGTAACAAATGGAAAGTCTGTGGTCGCTAGCCGCGCTGCCAGGTGATGAAGAAACATCAACTGCCGGAGATAGTGTCAAAAAGTTTTTTAAAATTTTTCTATCTGTTTCGAAGTGTAGCCCACTTCTTCAGGAAACAAAACCCCTCACATATCTCTCACATTGGGTAAGAAATACTGTCTGCGCCTATGGTAGGCATCTCTTCTATGTACTTTCCATGATGTCATGGCTGCTGTCTTCTACCTTTCACTCGGAATAGAGAATGGCAGAAGCCCTGGGATCTCAGCAGTGCTGGGATATTTTGGTTACTTTTACGCTGGGTCCTATATATGCCTGAATTCGATTTCAGCTTCATCTAGAAATAGCTTTTCCAGATCATTATTTTTATTTCACTTTTAGGTCAGGAAATGTATCACTTTGATGTATTTTGCAGCTCCACAGCAAAATCCTTAACATCCCTTCCATTACAATATGCAGAATTGATGTCTTCTTTTTTTGGCAGGGGCATTGGCGTAGCGTGGGTGAGGGGGCCACAGGGGCTATTTCCCCAGGTGCTGAAATCTATTCCCCTACTGTCCTGCTGTCAAATTATTATTATGCTTTGCTTATATAGCACCATTATTTCCACAGCACTTTATAGACCTCTGCATCACTGTCCCCATTGGGGATCACAGTCTAAATTCCCTATCAGTATGTGTTTGGAGTGTGGGAGGAAAAGGAGAACCTGGAGGAAACTCACGGAACAACGGGGAGAAGATACAAACTCCTTGCAGATGTTGTCCTTGGTGAGATTTGAACCACTGAGTCCCCATGCTGTCAAATGGGCGTCGCCTGTACGCACAGCTTCTTCTTCTACTGCCGCAGTTATTGGCTACTGCACTCTGCGTAGGCAGCAAACTAAATAACAAGCCTCCGTATAATGAAGTGAGCTTTGTTATCTCAGTCACTGCCTATGTACAGCCCAGCAACCAATGACAAACCCATCTCCACTGTTTTGTTCTGCACAAGCAATGACCAAAATGACAGAACATGATCAGCTACTGAATGTAGACAGTAATGAATCGTAATTCAATACTTTCTTCACTCACTTTTAAGAGCTGTTCTTTCATTACATTTTTGCTAAACTTAACTAGGGTTTGGGCTTGTGTTTGGTTTAGGGAGAGGCTTAGGGCAAAAATTAGTTTTTGAGTTTGGGATAGGATTTGGGATAGGGTTATGGCTAGGGTTAGAGATATGGCTAAGGTGATAAAATTGTTAAAATGCAATAAAAATTAAAAAGCAAAACATATAACAATTAGTTACAAGTGAACGTGCTCAGATAACGTCTTGTCTTATGTGTGGGTGTGATCCGAGTATCTGGGAGCACTCGTATATTATGTTCGAGTAGTCCCTGCAGCTGTTGCCTGTTTGTTAGGGAATCCCCACGTGTCCAGGCTGTCTAACAAACAGGCAACAGCTGTAAATCATGCAGCTGCAGGACTCGAACATAATATATGAGCTCTCCCAGATACTTGAATAACACCCACACATAAGACGTTATGCGAGCATGCTCACTCATCACTAATAACAATGTATACATTTCTATTTTAAATCTTATGTCTGATTTCAGCAAAAATCTGCAAATATTGCCATAAGCTATAATTACATCAATATTTTACTCACATTTCGATACATGTGCTTGATTCAGTACTGGCCTAGTGGAAAAGGCTCGGTATTAAAGGTTCAAAGATTAATACTTGTCATGCCATAGGAGCAGCATCATGACAGGCATGAGGGTCTTCAGCGGATTCTGGCTGCCATGGCAACCCTTAGCAACCCCATATCCTCAGACTGCGTGCTGCTAATGCCGCTAACAGATTGACAGCAGCATTTAACAGGTTAACAGGTGTGGGCGAAGCTCAGTTATATTCTTGGCTGTTAGAAGCAGATGATGGCTGAATAACACAGCCATCATCTGCCATGATTGGGGCAGGCTAATCTCCTGAGCACCCTCCATACATCTGCTCCAGTTCAGCGACATACATGTACAGCTCTTGTCGTTAATGGATTAATGGAACCACTGCTGTTGGAGTGACAGCAGGTTGCCATGGAAATATACAATTCTCTCTGGATGGTCTTAAGAAAGTCTTAATCTGTTGTGAATGTATTAGAAATGAATTCTGAGCGGGAGGTCCCTCTGGTGGTTACAAACAGTACTGAACCATTCAATGAAGATTTTGAAGATTGGCGATCAGGAGTTACTGACTGGTCTTATATAAGGGAGGTTCCCTCCCATCAGGGTTGCCGGTGATCAATTGTTCTTGTCTCAACTTTGGTTCCTGGTTCACTTGGAAGCCTGCTGTGTTTTTCCTGCATCTTCTGCTAACAGATAAGATATCTTCTGCTTGTATTTTTGTGCTTGCTTTTTGCATTGTTTCCTGCACACTTGTGGAGGTCAGCCAGGTCCCCTTCGGGGGCTTGTGCTCCTCTCAGTTTATCTGAGCCTCTGTTATTTGTTCATTTGCCTTTTCCAGTTTTTTCAGTGGCTGCGGCTTAGTTTTGTTACACCAGAGAACTAATTTAGGTGGTAGAGGTCGTGTGATCTCAGGTGTTTTCGTAATTAGTAGAGTTGGTTCTTTTTAAGGTTTTTTGGGATTGCAGTAAGTGTCCTTCCTATCCTTTTCTGTCCAGGTAGATTGGGCCCCAACGTTTGCTCATACTATTTTCTGTCTGTGTCTGTATTTCCTCTTGTCTAACCGCCATTACATGTTTGGGGGCTTCCTATGTTCTTTGGGGATCTGCTCCGGGGCAGATAGTTTTCCTCTATCTTTAGGTGTAGTTAGCTTCTCAGGCTGTGACGAGGCGTCTAGGACCAACGTAGGTACGCTCCACGGCTGCCTTTAGTTGTGGTGGTTAGTCAGGGTACTGCAATCCAGTAGATTCCAACCTCTCTGGTGTATTGCCGTTTTTGCCTGCTCTCCTCAGTTACCAAAACATAACATTAATCTATCCCATGTTTAGATATACTTTAGATTTATTAGATGTCATGTTAGTAAATTCTGCTTGTTTTTTGCAAGTTGATTTTGAGATTTGAAGGAATGAACGAAGCTATTCATTTTACCATATAAAAACAATTCAAAAATTGAGGTGAAATTGATAAACCCATGCAGTTCCACCATTGGAATTTCCTATCTACAGCATTTATACATTAATGGTTATAAATGTTTTAAAATTGTAAAATAAATGTTGTTTGTGTTGACATATGCTGAAACATGTAACTTTTTTTTTCGGGCGGGTGGAGCGGTGTGAGGACTTGTTTTCTGTGTGCTGAGTTATACAGTCATGGCCAAAAGTTTTGAGAATGACACAAATATTATATTTTCACATGATCTGCTGCCCTCTGGTTTTTATGTGTGTTTGACAGATGTTTTTATCACAGACAGAAATATAATTGCAAACATATGAGTAACAAAAGCTTATATTGACCGTTAGAATGAGTTAATGCAGCAAGTCAATATTTGCAGTGTTGACCCTTCTTCTTCAGGACCTCTGCAATTCTCCCTGGCATGCTCTCAATCAACTTCTGGACCAAATCCTGACTGATAGCAGTCCATTCTTGCACAATCAATGCTTTCATTTTGTCAGAATTTTTAGGTTTTTGTTTGTCCACCCGTCTCTTGATGATTGACCACAAGTTCTCAATGGGATTAAGATCTGGGGAGTTTCCAGGCCATGGACTGTTATGTTTCGGTAACTGAGGAGTGCAGGTAAAAAAGGCAATACACCAGAGCAGTTGGAATCTATGAGATTGCAGTACCCTGACTAACCACCACAACTAGAGGCAGCCGTGGAGCGTTCCTACGTTGGTCCTAGACGCCTCGTCACAGCCTGAGAAACTAACTACACCTAAAGATAGAAATAGGAAAGCTATCTGCCCCGGAGCAGATCCCCAAAGAACATAGAAAGCCCCCAAACATGTAATGGCTGTTAGACAAGAAGAAATACTGACACAGACAGAAAATAGTATGAGCAAACGTTGGGGCCCAAACTAACTAAATAGAAAAGGATAG
This sequence comes from Oophaga sylvatica, assembly GCA_033576555.1. Taxonomy (NCBI): domain Eukaryota; kingdom Metazoa; phylum Chordata; class Amphibia; order Anura; family Dendrobatidae; genus Oophaga; species Oophaga sylvatica. The sequence continues at coordinate 398,625,957 of JARQOD010000004.1, forward strand.
GAAGGGTACTTACTGCAATCCCAAAAAACCCTGCAAAGCACCAACTCTACTAATTTCAAAAACACCTGAGATCACACGACCTCTACCACCTAAATTAGTTCTCTGGTGTAACAAAATCAAAACAGCAGCCACTGAAGAAACTGGAAAAAGCAAAAGTACAAACATCAGTGGCTGAACTAAACTGAGAGGGCAAAAGCCCCGGAGGGGACCCTGAAGGCCCCACAGAAGTGCAGGACAAAATGCAAAAATAAAGCACAAAAACAAAAAGAAGAAAATGTCTTATCTGTTAGCAGGAGATGCAGACACGACACAGCAGGCTACAAGGGAAACAGGAATCATGGAGTGAGACCAGAACAATTGATCACCGGCAACCCTGATGGGAAGGCGACTCCCTTATATAAGACCAGTCAGTAACACCTGATTCCCACTCCTCACAATCTTCACTGGACAGTCCAGTACCGCTTGTAACCACCAGAGGGAGCCTCTGCTCAGAACTCATTTCAAGTCCATTCACAACAGTACCCCCCCTTGAGGAGGGGTCACCGAACCCTCACTTGAGCAACCAGGTCAGTCAGGATGAGTTCTATGATACGCACGGATGAGTCTCCTAGCATGGATGTCCGAAGCAAACACCCAAGAATTGTCTTCCTGACCATAACCTCTCCACTTAACCAAATACTGGAGTTTCCGTCTAGAAAAACGAGAATTCAATATTTTCTCAACCACATACTCCAGATTGCCCTCAACCAAAACAGGGTCAGGAGGCACAGTAGTAGGAACCACTGGCTCAACAAACCTCTTCAACAAGGACTTGTGGAACACGTTACGGAACTTAAATGTCCCTGGAAGAAGCAAACGAAAAGAAACAGGATTAAGAATCTCCATGATCTTATAAGGTCCAATGAACCTAGGCTTAAATTTAGGAGATGCCACTCTCATAGGAATATTTTTTGAGGACAACCAGACCAAGTCCCCCACTTTAAACCGAGGACCATCAGTCTTATGCCGGTTAGCAAACCGCTGGGCCCTCTCCTGAGAGAGGGACAACCTCTCCACTACCTGGTCCCAAATCTGTTGCATACGCTCCACAACAGAGTCAACACCTGGACAGACAGAAGCCTCGTCTGTCCTGAAGAAAATCGAGGGTGAAACCCAGAATTACAGAAAAATGGAGACATCAAAGTGGCAGAGCTAGCCCTATTATTAAGAGCAAACTCAGCCAAAGGCAAAAAAGAGACCCAGTCATCCTGATCAGCAGACACAAAGCATCTTAGATAAGTCTCCAATGTCTGGTTTGTTCTCTCAGTTTGACCATTGGTCTGAGGATGAAACGCCAAGGAGAAAGACAATTGAACACCAAGTTTAGAACAAAAGGTCCTCCAAAATCTTGAAACAAACTGGACTCCTCTGTCAGACACAATGTTCTCAGGAATGCCGTGTAAACGAACCACGTGCTGAAGGAACAAAGGCACCAATTCAGAGGAGGAAGGCAACTTAGGTAATGGCACAAGATGTATCATCTTGGAAAACCTATCACAAATCACCCAGATGACGGTCATTCTCTGAGAAACAGGGAGGTCGGAAATGAAATCCATAGAGATATGGGTCCATGGTCTCTTGGGCACAGGCAATGGCATCAACAAACCACTAGAGCGAGAGCAAGGCTTGGAGCGAGAGCAAGTCCCGCAGGACTGCAAAAATTCCCTGACATCACGAGACAAGGTAGGCCACCAAAAGGATCGAATAACCAAGTCTCTGGTACCAAAAATTCCGGGATGACCGGCCAGCGCAGAACAATGAATCTCAGACATCACACTCTTTTTCCACTGGTCCGGGACAAACAATTTCCCAACAGGGCAGCGCTCGGGCTTATCCTCCTGACACCCCTCCAGAGCCATTCTCAAATTGGGCGAGATGGCGGAAAGAACTATAACCTCTTTCAAAATAACAGAAGGATCAGATAACTCAGGAGAGTCCGCCAGGAAACTCCTCGAGAGGGCATCCGCCTTAACATTCTTAGTGCCAGGAAGAAATGAAACCACAAAATTAAAACGTGTGAAAAACAAGGCCTGTCTAGGATTAAGTCGCTTGGCAGATTCCAGATAAACCAGATTCTTATGGTCCGTAAGGACCACCACCTGATGTTTGGCTCCCTCCAGCCAATGTCTCCACTCTTCAAAAGCCCACTTCATGGCCAATAACTCCCGATTACCCACGTCATAATTACGTTCAGTAGGAGAAAATTTTCGAGAGAAAAAGGCACAAGGGTTACTTTTAGAGGTCTCTGGATCTCTTTGGGACAAAACGGCACCTGCCCCAATTTCAGAGGCATCAACCTCCACCTGAATTGGTAGAGAAACATCAGGCTGCCGTAGAACAGGAGCAGAAGTGAATCTCTGCTTAAGTTCCTGAAATGCAGAGACTGCCTCAGGAGGCCAATTCACCACATCAGAACCCTTTCTGGTCAAATCAGTTAAAGGTTTAACAATAACAGAGAAATTACCAATAAATTTACGATAAAAATTGGCAAAACCCAAAAATCTTTGAAGAGCCTTTAATGAAGTAGGTTGGACCCAATCACAGATGGCCTGAACCTTGACCGGGTCCATTTCAATAACAGATGGGGACAAAATGAATCCCAAAAATGAGATCCTCTGTACGCCAAAAAGACACTTTGATCCCTTCACATACAGAGCATTCTCTCTCAAAATCTGGAATACAGTTCGAACATGTTTCACATGAGAGTCCCAGTCATTGGAAAAAATCAAGATATCATCCAAATAAACAATCAGAAATTTATCCACAAAATCCCTGAAAATGTCATTCATGAAGGACTGGAAGACAGAAGGAGCATTAGTGAGCCCAAAGGGCATCACAAGGTACTCAAAATGCCCCTCAGGGGTATTAAATGCCGTCTTCCATTCATCCCCGTGCTTAATGCGAATAAGGTTATATGCCCCCCTGAGGTCAAGCTTGGTAAACCAAGTAGCATTTTTCACCCTGGAAAACAGGTCAGAAATCAAGGGTAACGGATATTGATATTTCACAGTAATATTGTTCAAAAGACGATAATCAATACACGGCCTTAATGAACCACTTTGGCACAAGAAAACGACTAAGGTGAAGAGGATGCTGATATGACCTTCTCCAATGACCTTGATATAAGACCGCTAGCGTCATGTCAGGTACAGACATTAAATAAGGCGACCTTTATGGATTTACTACCAGGCACTAATGCAAAAGCGCAGTCATAGCTCCTATGGGAGCAGGATGCAGATTACTTTCGCTAAACACATCAGAAAAATCAATCAAAAAGTCAGGAACATCCTGAGCCTGGGGGGAGGCAGAAAAAACAGGAGTGTTGGTATTAACACATTGGCAGCCCCAACTGGTTCCAGACACAGTTTTCCAATCCAAAACAGGATTATGAGACTGCAACCAAGGGAAACCCAGTACGATAATATCATGCAGATTATACAGAACCAAAAATTTGCAGCACTCCTGATGATCAGGTTCAACCCTCATTATCACCTGAGTAGAGAACTGAGGTTTATTCTCAGCCAAAGGGGTAGAATCGATCCCCAGTAGGGGAATAGACTTTGTAGGGGTATCAAGGGAAACCCACAACGTTTAGCAAAATCATAATCCATCAGGTTAATAGCTGCTCCAGAATCAACGAAAGCCTGAGCAGAAAATGAGGACAGAGAGCATATCAGAGTGACAGTTAATAAAAACTTAGTCTGAACACTACCCAAGACAACTGAGCGTGCAAAACGTCTTCTCCGCTTAGGGCAGACTGAAATAGCATGAGAGGCATTACCACAGTAGAAACATAACCCATTGCGCTTTCGAAACTCATGACGCTGTGCCCCAGACACCACTCTATCACACTGCATGGATTCAGAAGCAGGTTCACAAGGCAACACTATTCCACGCATACTTCTCCGCTCACGCAAACGTCTGTCAATTTGAATCGCTAATGACATAGAATCATTGAGACCAGAGGGGACAGGGAATCCCACCATAACATCCTTTACATTATCTGACAGACCCTTCCGAAAAAGGGCCGCCAAAGTGTCGTCATTCCACTTGGTCAGGACTGCCCACCTACGGAATCTCTGACAGTATAACTCAGCGTCATCAAGCCCCTGATTTAATGCCAACAAGGCTTTTTCAGCTTGATCAGTGACATTAGGCTCATCGTACAATAACCCCAAAGCCTGAAAAAATGCATCAACATCACTCAAAACAGGATCCCCAGGTGTCAGGGAAAAAGCCCAATCCTGAGGATCGCCACGCAGGAGAGAGATGACAATTTGAACCTGCTGCGCTGCGTTCCCTGAGGACTTAGATTTTAAGGCAAAAAACAATTTACAATTATTTTTGAAATTCTGAAACTTAGCTCGATCCCCAAAAACAAATCTGGCATGGGAATCCTAGGTTCCACAACAGGCAACCTAGCAAGATATGCAGCAATACTCTGAACCTCAGTGGCAAGCTGATCCACACGGCCAGACAACTGTGCAAACTCCATTGAGAGAAAAAATCCTCCCCAGCACCCAGAGATACAGAGGGAAAAAAAAAAAAAAAAAAAAAATGCAACAAACAGAAAAATATCTCTGACAACTCTGACAACCGTTTTTTCTTTGACAATATTCTTCCCTTCTGTGAGTACCATACAACTATAAATTTTAGGCCGGTGATACTGTTATGTTTCGGTAACTGAGGAGTGCAGGTAAAAAAGGCAATACACCAGAGCAGTTGGAATCTATGAGATTGCAGTACCCTGACTAACCACCACAACTAGAGGCAGCCGTGGAGCGTTCCTACGTTGGTCCTAGACGCCTCGTCAAAGCCTGAGAAACTAACTACACCTGAAGATAGAAATAGGAAAGCTATCTGCCCCGGAGCAGATCCCCAAAGAACATAGAAAGCCCCCAAACTTGTAATGGCTGTTAGACAAGAAGAAATACTGACACAGACAGAAAATAGTATGAGCAAACGTTGGGGCCCAAACTAACTAAATAGAAAAGGATAGGAAGGGTACTTACTGCAATCCCAAAAAACCCTGCAAAGCACCAACTCTACTAATTTCAAAAACACCTGAGATCACACGACCTCTACCACCTAAATTAGTTCTCTGGTGTAACAAAATCAAAACAGCAGCCACTGAAGAAACTGGAAAAAGCAAAAGTACAAACATCAGTGGCTGAACTAAACTGAGAGGGCAAAAGCCCCCGGAGGGGACCCTGAAGGCCCCCACAGAAGTGCAGGACAAAATGCAAAAATAAAGCACAAAAACAAAAAGAAGAAAATGTCTTATCTGTTAGCAGGAGATGCAGACACGACACAGCAGGCTACAAGGGAAACAGGAATCATGGAGTGAGACCAGAACAATTGATCACCGGCAACCCTGATGGGAAGGCGACTCCCTTATATAAGACCAGTCAGTAACACCTGATTCCCACTCCTCACAATCTTCACTGGACAGTCCAGTACCGCTTGTAACCACCAGAGGGAGCCTCTGCTCAGAACTCATTTCAAGTCCATTCACAACAATGGACCCAAAATCTCTATGTTTTGTTCCCTGAGCCATTTAGTTATCACCTTTGCTTTATGGCAAGGTGCTCCATCATGCTGGAAAAGGCATTGTTGATCGCCAAACTGCTCTTGGAGGGTTGGGAGAAGTTGCTCTTGGAGGACATTCTGGTACCATTCTTTATTCATGGCTTTGTTTTTAGGCAAGACTGTGAGAGAGCCGATTCCCTTGGCTGAGAAGCAACCCCACACATGAATGGTTTCAGGATGCTTAACAGTTGGCATGAGACAAGACTGGTGGTAGCGCTCACCTTGTCTTCTCCGAATGAGGCATTTTCCTGATGTCCCAAACAATCGAAAAGGGGATTCATCAGAGAAAATAACTTTACCCCAGTCCTCAGCAGTCCACTGCCTGTACCTTTTGCAGTATATAAGTCTGTCCATGATGTTTTTTCTGGAGAGAAGTGGCTTCTTTGCTGCCCTCCTTGAGACCAGGCCTTGCTCCAAGAGTCTCCGCATCACAGTGCGTGCAGATGCACTCACACCTGCCGGCTGCCACTCCTGAGCAAGCTCTGCACTGTTGGCAGCCCGATCCCGCAGCTGAAACACTTTTAAGAGATGGTCCTGGCGCTTGCTGGTCTTTCTTGGGCGCCCTGGAGCCTTTTTGGCAACAATGGAACCTCTCTCCTTGAAGTTCTTGATGATGCGATAGATTGTTGACTGAGGTGCAATCTTTCTAGCTGCGATACTCTTCCCTGTTAGGCCATTTTTGTGCATTGCAATGATGACTGCACATGTTTCTTTAGAGATAACCATGGTTAACAGAAGAAAAACAATGATGCCAAGCACCAGCCTCCTTTTAAAGTGTCCAGTGGTGTCATTCTTACTTAATCATGACAGATTGATCTCCAGCCATGTCCTCATCAACACCCACACCTGTGTTAATGGAGCAATCACTGAAAAGAGGTTAGCTGGTCCTTTTAAGGCAGGGCTGCAATGATATTGAAATGTGATTTGGGGGATAAAGTTCATTTTCTAGCCAAATATTGACTTTGCAAGTAATTGCTGTTAAGCTGATCACTCTTTGTAACATTCTGGAGTATATGCAAATTGCCATTAGAAAAAGTGAAGCAGTAGACTTTGTAAAAATTAATATTTGTGTCATTCTCAAAACTTTTGGCCATGACTGTAGTTTTCAATGCTAACATTTTGGGGCACACACTCCCCTTTTATAGCTTTTTATGGCAGTTTTTCGGAAATGTTTTATAATTTAGGTGAGCAAGGAGAAGCTATCAAAGCAACTTACATAAATTCCCCTAAAAACAACTACTATTATTATTTTCTTTTTATTACGCAAATAGACACACCAACAATATTCTCTCAATACTAAACTAGTTATTATCCTAAATAGCCGATATATAATAAATAGTGATGAGCGAGTGTGCTAACCAAGTAACTTCTTGCGTGCTCGAATACTATGTTCCCCGTCGCTGCATGTTAAACATGTGTAGCATACAGGCACTCTCTGCATGTGTTGTGGCTGTCTAACAGCCTCGAGACATATTAGAAAAGTCTGATCTGCCAAAATATAAAATAATTTAATCTGATTGGTAAACGGAGTAATGAGAAAAAAAAAATCAAAATATCAGAATTATGTTTTTTTGGCCGCTGTAACATTGCAATTAAATGCAATAAGAGGCAATCAAAACATTGTATTCCCCACAAAATGGTATCAATAAAAATGTCAGCTCAGTGCACAAAAAAATACTGTATATACTCGAGTATAAGCCGACCCGAGTATAAGACGAGGCCCCTAATTTTGCCACGGAAAACTGGGTAAGCTTATTGACTCGAGTATAAGCCGGGTGTACTTTGTCCCCTCATCCCTGTCCTGCTCTGTGTGGCTCTCCCCCCTACCAGTATGCATGGCTCGGCTCCCCGTCCCATCCTTCTTTGTATGGCTCAGCTCCTTGTCCTCCCCCCATGCTACCCCATCCTCCTCCATGCTCCTCAGTGCACCTCCATCATCCTCAGTGCGCCCTTGGATCGCCCGCCAGGGTAGTGGGATACTTGGTACCGGGCCGGTGTCTTAAAGGGATGTGTCACGGCAGCAGTGACCCGGTCCGTGGCCCTGGGCGTCCAATGAAAAGGGAGCTATTTACAGGGGATGATAAGAGTTTGTAGTATAGTGTTTATGACGCCACCTGTGGTTTCTGGTCAGAGGTGACCAGCGCTGCAGTGCAGATCCTCTGGGACAGATGGTGTGATGCAGCAGGGTCGGAATAGCTTCCCACAGGTGAAGCTTATCGTCCCAGGGCAGAGAGATGTTGTAGAGAGTAATGGTGCTGGGAGATGTAGCAGGGTTGAGTGTGTGCCGCAGGAAGAATTTGGAGGAGATGGTCAGATGCAGTTTCCAAAGCTTTACTCACAGTTCTCCCTGCTGATGTCCGTCAGCCTGGAACGTGCCACATGGAGTAGCCTTCTGCTCAGCCGTGCCTCTGAGAAATCCCTTTTCCCTACAGGGGACCTTCCTTCTTTCTTTCTATCTGTGAGCAGTTCCTCAGGACCTGGAGCCTGCTGCACGGTTGTATCTATTTCCCCTCTTCCCTATGGGAGAGCTGTCTAACACGTCTGTCTTCTTCCTCCCCGAAGGGAAGACTCTTCTTTGCTTCCCTACAACTCCTGCTCTGACCCACAAGCTCCACCCACCATCTAACACCCTTTGCTAGCTGCAGACATGCTAGTGGAACTCAGCTAGTGTGTGTGATGGATGCAGTGTTGCCAGAGCCAGGTTTAGTGTCTCCATCTTACCTGAAAGGTGGGATACCACATCTCTGGATGAGATGCAGTACCTCTGTGGCGACTGGACCCTCAGGGGCGCCACACCCCCATCCTCCTCAGTGCTCCGCCATCCTGCTCCGTGCTCCCCCATCCTGCTCTGTGCTCCCCGTCCTCCTCTGTGCTCCCCCGTCCTCCTCTGTGCTCCCCGTCCTGCTCATGCTCCTCTGCACTCCCCCACCCTGCTTTGCGCTCCCCCATCCTGCTCTGTGCTTCCCCCGTCCTGCTCCATGCTTCCCCGTCCTCCTCCATGCTTCCCCCGTCCTCCTCTGTGCTCCCCCATCCTGCTCCGTGCTTCCCCGTCCTCCTCCATGATCCCCCATCCTCCTCTGTGATCCCCCCATCCTCCTCCGTCATACTCACCCTCCTGTGCAATCGCTGAACGTCCCCTGCAATCCTTCATTGTCCCGGCTTCCTGCAGCTCTCCTGTGCTGAGCGGTCACGTGATACCGCTCATTAAGGCCATGAATATGGACGCCACACCTATGGGAGTGGAGTTTCGTCCATATTCATGACCTTAATGAGCAGTACCATGTGACCGCTCAGCACAGGAGAGCTGCAGGAAGCTGGGACAATGGAGGATTGCAGGGGACGTACAGCGGTTGCACAGGAGGGAGAGTATGATGTCGCATCCACCGACTCCTGCCACCGCACCTCCTCCCCGCTGGTTTCTGCACAATGACTCGTGTATAAGCCGAGGGGGCATTTTCAGCACAAAAAAATGTGCTGAAAATCTCGGCTTATACACGAGTATATACGGTAAGTCGTCTTTGGGCCGGGTCCCACTCTACTCTAACCTATTAAACATTTCTTAAAATATCCAATACTCTTTTAGGCATATTTTTCTTTTTCATTAAGGGAATGTTGCACATAGAATCATAGAATGGTAGAGTTGGAAGGGACCTCCTGGGTCATCTGGTCCAACCCCCTGCTCAAAGCAGGATTCACTAAATCATCCCAGACAGATGTCTGTCCAGCCTCTGTTTGAAGACTTCCGTTGAAGGAGAACTCACCACCTCTCGAGGCAGCCTGTTCCACTCATTGATCACTCTAACTGTCAAAAAGTTTTTTCTATATACTAATCTGTGTCTCCTCCCATTTAGTTTCATCCCATTGCTTCTAGTCTTTCCGTGTGCAAATGAGAATAAAGATAATCCTTCTACAATGTGACAGCTCTTGAGATATTTGTATACAGCTATTAAGTCACCTCTCAGTCTTCTTTTTTGCAAGCTAAACGTTCCCAAATCCTGTAACCGTTCCTCATAGGACATGGTTTGCAGACCGAACACCATTCTGGTCGCTCTTCTCTGAACTTGCTCCAGTTTGTTGATGTCTTTTTTAAAATGTGGTGCCCAAAACTGGACACTGTATTCCAGATGAGGTCTGACCAAAGAGGAGTAGAGGGCAATAATGACTTCACGTGATCTAGACTGTATGCTTCTGTTAATACATCCCAGAATTGTATTTGCCTTTTTTACTGTTGCATCACACTGTTGACTCATGTTCAGTCTGTGATCTATTAGTATACCCAAGTCTTTTTCGCATGTGCTGTTGCTTAGCCTTATTCCTCCCATTCTGTATACGCTTTTTTCATTTTTATTCCCCAGATGAAGTACTTTGCATTTTTCCCTGTTAAAAACCATTTTGTTAGTTGCTGCCCACTGCTCCAGTTTATTAATATATTTTTGAATCCTCTCTCTCTCTTCTCTAGTATTAGCTACCCCTCCTAGCTTTGTGTCATCAGCAAATTTAATCAGTTTACCCTCAATTCCTTCATCTAAATTATTGATAAAGATGTTGAACAATACAGGGCCCCAAGACAGAGCCCTGTGGTACCCCACTTGATACATTCTTCCAACTCGATGTGCAGCCATTTACTACCACTCTTTGGGTCCTATCACTAAGTCAGTTATGAATCCACCTAACAGTTGCCTTGTCCATTCCATACTTAGTCATTTTTTCAATAAGGATTGTGTGAGATACTTTGTCAAATGCTTTGCTGAAGTCAAGATATAATATATCTACAGCATTTCCCTGATCCACCCAGTCAGTGATTCTGTCATAGAAGGATATTAAATTAGTCTGACATGACTTATTAGTTACAAACACATGCTGACTCTGGTTAATCACTTCATTCTTGTCTAGGTACTTACATACATGTTGTTTAAGAATTTCTTCAAAGATTTTTCCTGGTATAGATGTCAGACTCACCGGCCTATAGTTCCCTGGGTCCACCTTCTTCCCCTTTTTGAAGACAGGAACAACATTTGCTCTTCTCCAGTCTTCTGGGACTTCTGTTCTCCAAGAATTTTCTCCAAGATTATGGAGAGTGGTTCAAAAATTTCTTCTGCTATCTCCTTCAGTACTCTGGGGTGTAATTCATCTGGACCTGCAGACTTGAATTCATTTATGTTAGCTAAGTGTTTCCTCACTATTTTTCTGTTTATAGATATCCTGGATTCTTCTATTCCTTTAATAGGACAGTGAAGATCAGTTGATGTTACATTTCCTTTCTGAGAGAAAACAGATGCAAAATAGGAATTTAAAAGTTCGGCCTTTTCAACATCCTTTCTTACCATTTCATCATTTTCATCCTGTAAAAATCCTATAGCATCTTTGACTTTTCTTTTACTTTTGACATATCCCCAAAATCCTTTTTTATTGATTTTGACATCACTTGCAAGCCTTAATTCATTGTCAGCTTTAGCTAATCTGATTCTTGCCCTGCAGGTTCTGCAGACATCATTATATTCTTCTTTAGATATGCCTCCCTCTTTCCATTTGATATACATTTCTTTCTTCCTTTTTAGCATGTGTTTAAGTTCTTTGTTCATCCATCCTGGTTTCGTTAAATGCTTCCTATTCTTCCCTCTTTTTAGAATTGTTAATGATTGTGCTTTGAGAATCTAATTTTTCAAGATTTCCCATCCTTCCTGGACATTTTTGTCCTTAAGGATATCCAGCCATTGGATCCCTCCAATTCTCTTTCTGAGTCCCTTAAAATCTGCCTTTCTGAAATCTAACCTTGAAGTCTTCACAGGTCTTCCTCCTCTAGTTATCCAAAATTCTAAAATAGCATGGTCGCTACCTCCTAGGGTCACAGCCACTCTTACCTCCTCCACCATTTCCTCCCTGTTTATAAGGATTATATCCAACTAGCAGATCCCTTGTTTTCTCCCCTACCTTTTGGAAGATAAAGTTGTCAGCAAGAGAGGATAAGAATTTCCTGGACCTGTTAGTTTTGCCTGAGAGAGATTCCCAACAAATGTCTGGATAGTTGAAATCTCCCATGACCACTATGTCATATTTTTTGGAGAACTTGGCCATATGATGCATAAAGAGTTCATCCAAATCTTCAGCTTGCATAGGGGCCTGTAATAAATGCCTACGATGGTGTCCTTTCCATTGTTCGCTCCTTGTATTCTTACCCAAACAGTTTCCACAGAACTCCCAGTCTCTGAAGCTTCAATTTCTGTGCAGATATACGCTTTTCTAACATACAATGCCACACCTTGTTAGGGTCTGCGGAACGCACCAAATATATGAGGTAGAGAGGTGCGTTCGCAGCCCGGGGTCCACCGTGCAGGCGAAACCTGCTGCTAGTAAAATGGCGAAAGTAGCGAACTCTGTTATCCCGCAGAGTCCTAAAATAAACGCCGTAGCGCGTTGTGGCAGTAAGTGCGAACTCTGTTAATACCCAGAGCCGCTAACGGAAATGCCACAGCGCTATATGGCGATAGGTGCGAATTCACTTAGCTTCAGTGAGCCGCAAAGTAAAACGCTAGGGCGCTGTCTAGCGTCAAAAGCAAACCCTGTTACGTCACAGGGCCGCTGAGGCAAAGTGCTGTGTCCTGTCAGGCTCTCAGGTACACAGTTAAGTGCTAAGCGTACATAACGCGTGATCATGTGCTAATGTCCTCGCGGGAGTCACCCGCAATCTATGGCGTCTGAACGCCAGACCCTGAATACGGCAATCAAAACTCCTCACCGGTTACGCCGGTAATCTAGGGCATCTAGGACACCGACCCTGGCCAGCTACCATACCAAACTCCTCACCGATTAAGTCGGTATTCTAGTGGCTTATTTCAGCCGGGTCCCTAACCACACATACGCATGATCACACTGGCGCATAGCATACAATGGTTGATATTAGCGCATGGCGGCCCAGCCATGCTACCCTTTTATAGCAACAGCTACAGGACCTTCCAGGAACAAGGACCAATGAGAAGCTGTTACAAACACACATAGCTACATGACCTTCCTGGCGGACCAATAGGAGCCCCTGCAGCACCTGAACATGTGACCCCTGATCTCCAATGAGAGATCTCACTCTGGGCATGCTCAGATGGGAAAACGCAGGACTTTGTCTCAAAGACGGCTGCTCCAGCACTGGCTATAATAGCAGATCCAGGAAAGGCAGCAGCAAGTCACTGCACAGTAGAGGAGTGGGCAAGACGCCTGGACCGACGTCTCTGCTGAGTAGGCTCCACTGCGGCCTGAGATGAATGGGAAACCGCAGCGGGACGGGTTCGAGACTCCCCTTGTGCAGCAGCGGGAACTCGAACCCTAACATTACCCCCCCTCCTAGGGCCCCCCCTTCTCTGGGCCTCGCTGCATTCAAAGGCAGCGATGAGCTGCGGAGCGTGAACATGCTCGGCAGGCTCCCAGGACCTATCCTCAGGCCCATAACCCCTCCAATCCACCAAATAAAATTTTTTGCCTCGTACCACCTTGCACCCAACAATGGCATTCACCTCTAGTCGTCCGAAGACGAACACGACGTCCCGGCAGATGACTCAGGCAACCGGGAGATGACCACGGGTTTTAGGAGGGATACATGGAAGGTGTCGGAGATACCAAGGCGAGGCGGAAGGGCCAAACGGTAAACCACAGGGTTCACCTGCTCGAGAACCTTGAAGGGACCCAAATAGCGGGGTGCCAATTTAGTGGATTCCACCCGTAGCCTGATGTTTCTGGCGGAGAGCCACACTAGGTTGCCAGGAGAAAATGTCGGAGCGGGACGCCGATGAGCATCGGCAGAAGACCTCATCCTTTCCTTGGAAGCCTGAATGGCATCCTGGGTGCGGTCCCATATGTCCCGTGCTTCCACAGCCCAGTCTGCCACCCTGGAGTCAGCGGAAGCAACGGGCATGGGCACCGGTACCCGCGGATGCTGGCCGTAATTTAAGAGGAATGGGGTCTGTCCGGTGGAGTCAGCCACAGCATTGTTTAGCGCAAACTCCGCCCACGGAAGCAGAGATGCCCAGTCATCCTGCCTGGCAGAGACAAAATGTCGCAAGTAGGTGACAAAGGTCTGGTTGGTCCACTCTACCAACCCATTCGTCTCGGGATGATATGCAGAGGAGAGGTTCAATTCAATGCAGAGTAGATGACACAACTCTCTCCAGAACCGAGACGCAAATTGGGGACCTCGATCGCTGACAATCTTGTCTGGCATACCGTGTAGACGGAAGATGTGTCTAATAAATAATGCTGCCAAGGCCCGTGTGGAAGGTAACCGTGGTAGCGGCACTAAGTGCACCATTTTGGAGAAGTGGTCGGTGATCACCCAAATGATAGTGCAACCCCGAGACTTGGGTAAGCCCACCACAAAGTCCATCCCGATCATCTCCCAGGGCCTGTCTGCCACCGGCAAAGGAAAAAGTAACCCAGCTGGCCGTTGTCGAGGGGACTTGTTCCTGGCGCAGGAGACACACGCCTGAACATACTCCCTGACGTCACGGACCATATGTGGCCACCAGTATGTCCTCGCCAATAGCTCAGTTGTCCTCTTTGCCCCAAAGTGTCCACCCACCCTGGACGAGTGTGCCCAAGAGAGTACCTCCGGTCGCAAATTAGTGGGCACAAAAGTCTTGCCCGGAGGCACAGACTCTAGCGAAACCGGGGCTGCAGTTCTCAGGCTTTCTTCAGGGACAATAAGCCGAGGCTCCTCATCCTCCTCCTCTGATGACACTAAGGAGCGAGAGAGAGCGTCGGCCTGAACATTCTTCTCACCGGAGAGAAAATGGAGGGTGAAATGGAACCGAGAGAAGAATAGGGACCATCTGGCCTGGCGAGAATTTAGCCGCTGAGCCGTTTGCAAATATACCAAGTTCTTGTGGTCGGTGAAGACTTGGAAGGGAAAACGAGCTCCCTCCAGAAGATGTCTCCACTCTGAGAAGGCCAATTTCATAGCCAGCAACTCCCTGTCCCCGATGGAATAATTCCTCTCTGCTGGTGTAAAGGTCTTAGAAAAGAAGAAGCAGGGATGCTTCCGACCTTGAGCATCCTTTTGATATAGGACTGCTCCGGCACCAACAGAAGAGGCGTCCACCTCTAAAACAAACGGTTTATCAACATCAGGGCGATGTAATATTTGAGCACTGGCAAAATGCGACTTGATGGAAGAGAACGCCTTGGAGACCTCCTCAGACCACAACTTGGGATTTGCTCCCTTCTTGGTGAGGGCTACCAAGGGAGCTACCAAAGTCGAGAAATGGGGAATGAACTGGCGATAATAATTAATGAACCCCATAAAGCGCTGCACCGCTTTAAGAGAATGGGGTTCTTGGCAGTCCATTACAGCCTGTAGTTTGGCAGGATCCATAGCCAATCCCTGGGCAGAGATGATATAGCCCAGAAAAGGTAAGGACTCCTGCTCAAACACACATTTCTCCAGCTTGGCATAGAGGGAGTTTGCCCGTAAGAGGTCGAAGACTTTGTTGACATCCCTCCGGTGAGAGTCTATATCTGGTGAAAAGATGAGAATATCATCCAGATAGACTACCACAGAGGTGGAGAGCATATCCCGGAAGATATCATTGACAAAGTCTTGGAAAACAGCGGGAGCATTACAGAGCCCGAAGGGCATCACCAGGTATTCGTAATGCCCATCCCTGGTATTAAAAGCTGTCTTCCACTCGTCCCCCTCACGGATGCGAATTAGGTTATAGGCACCACGTAGATCAAGCTTGGTAAATACTCTTGCTCCTCGGAGCCTATCAAAGAGCTCAGAGATTAGGGGCAACGGGTACTTATTCTTGACGGTGATGGCGTTAAGACCCCTGTAGTCAATGCATGGACGTAATTCTCCGTTCTTCTTTTGCACAAAGAAGAACCCTGCCCCTGCTGGTGACACCGACTTCCTAATGAACCCTCTTGCCAGATTCTCCTGAATGTACTGGGACATGGCCTCCGTCTCAGGGAGCGAGAGGGGGTATACTCTCCCAAGAGGAGGTTCTGCTCCAGGCAAGAGATCAATAGGACAGTCGTAGGGGCGATGAGGTGGAAGAGTCTCCGCCGCCTTCTTGGAGAAAACGTCTGCATATGCGAAATAACACTGAGGAAGAGAAGTGAGATCTACGGGTATCTCTGTGGTGGTGACCTGAACGCACTCCCTGATACACCTGCCTCTACATGAATCACCCCAACCCAGTATCCTCCCAGAGGACCACTCAATATGGGGAGAGTGGTAACGGAGCCAAGGTACTCCCAGCAACACCTCGTCTATTCCCTCGGGCAGGACAAGAAAAGAAATACTCTCCTGATGGGACGGGGACATAGATAAAGTGAGAGGGATCGTCTGGTGGGTGATTTGGGAGGGCAGAGTTGATCCATTCACTACTCGCACAGTCACTGGTTGGGCGAGCATCACCAGAGGTATAGTGTGGCGGAGAGCAAATGCAGAGGACATGAAATTCCCCTCGGCTCCGGAATCCACACAGAGCTCAGCGGAGAGCGTGGATGGACCTACTGTAATTGTCCCTTTAAAGGACAACTTGGTGGAAAATGCCGCAGTGTCTAGTGAACCTCCTCCCAAGGTCACTAGATGCGACCGTTTTCCTGACCGCTGTGGACATTTGTTGGCATAGTGTCCTAACTGCTGGCAGATGTTACAGACCACGGGTACTCGAGCGGCCCGGGACTTAGGTCCCGCTCGAGAAACCTCCATGGCCTCATGGGAGTCGGGCGCCTGGCTGGAAGATTCCAGAGGTCTGGCGAAGGTGGGAGCCAGCAGGAACCTCTGCCTACACTGGGACCGCTCCAACCTCCGCTCGTGAAAACGGCGATAAGCTTCTCCAGTGTGGCGGGAATCTCCCTGGTAGCCAAAGCATCTTTAACATGATCAGCCAGTCCTCGCCAGTAGACTGGAATAAGTACTTTATCCGACCAGTCTAGCTCTGAGGCCAGAGTCCGAAACTGGACGGAAAACAGACTGACCAAAGACGAACCCTGTGCCAATGCCAGCAGTTGTAGCGCCGTATCGTGGGTGACCTGAGGTCCTAAAAGACCTTTTTTAGAGCCTCCAGAAAACGAGGAGCACTCCGCACCACACGGTCGTCACGCTCCCACAGCGGGGTGGCCCACTCCAACGCTCTGCCTGACAGAAGCGAAATTATAAAGCCCACTTGTGCCCGATCCGTGGGGAAACGTGCAGCCAGAAGCTCGAGTTGTATAGAGCACTGACTCACGAATCCCCGACATTGCTTGCTGTCACCAGCAAACTTGTCTGGAAGCGGGAGGTGGGATATCGCCTGAACAGCGACTGCGGTAACATCCACAGCTGAGGTTGTGCACTCAAGAGCCGCCAACCTACCCTCCAGCTGCTGGATGTCCCGTAGTAGACGCTGGTCATCCGCCATTTTACCAGCCAGACCCTGGCGCTAATATTATGTTAGGGTCTGCGGAACGCACCAAATATATGAGGTAGAGAGGTGCGTTCGCAGCCCGGGGTCCACCGTGCAGGCGGAACCTGCTGCTAGTAAAATGGCGAAAGTAGCGAACTCTGTTATCCCGCAGAGTCGCTAAAATAAATGCCGTAGCGCGTTGTGGCAGTAAGTGCGAACTCTGTTAATACCCAGAGCCGCTAACGGAAATGCCACAGCGCTATATGGCGATAGGTGCGAACTCACTTAGCTTCAGTGAGCCGCAAAGTAAAACGCTAGGGCGCTGTCTAGCGTCGAAAGCAAACCCTGTTACGTCACAGGGCCGCTGAGGCAAAGTGCTGTGTCCTGTCAGGCTCTCAGGTACACAGTTAAGTGCTAAGCGTACATAACGCGTGATCATGTGCTAATGTCCTCGCGGGAGTCACCCGCAATCTATGGCGTCTGAACGCCAGACCCTGAATACGGCAATCAAAACTCCTCACCGGTTACGCCGGTAATCTAGGGCATCTAGGACACCGACCCTGGCCAGCTACCATACCAAACTCCTCACCGATTAAGTCGGTATTCTAGTGGCTTATTTCAGCCGGGTCCCTAACCACACATACGCATGATCACACTGGCGCATAGCATACAATGGTTGATATTAGCGCATGGCGGCCCAGCCATGCTACCCTTTTATAGCAACAGCTACAGGACCTTCCAGGAACAAGGACCAATGAGAAGCTGTTACAAACACACGTAGCTACATGACCTTCCTGGCGGACCAATAGGAGCCGCTGCAGCACCTGAACATGTGACCCCTGATCTCCAATGAGAGATCTCACTCTGGGCATGCTCAGATGGGAAAACGCAGGACTTTGTCTCAAAGACGGCTGCTCCAGCACTGGCTATAATAGCAGATCCAGGAAAGGCAGCAGCAAGTCACTGCACAGTAGAGGAGTGGGCAAGACGCCTGGACCGACGTCTCTGCTGAGCAGGCTCCACTGCGGCCGGAGATGAATGGGAGAACGCAGCGGGACGGGTTTGAGACTCCCCTTGTGCAGCAGCGGGAACTCGAACCCTAACACACCTCCTCCTCGTTTATCAAGTCTGTTTCTTGCAAATAAGTTGTATCCTTCTAGCCTTGTATTCCAATTATTTGTATCGTCCCACCAATTTCAGTGATTCCAATGACATCATACTTCTAATGCGTTAGTAGTTCCAATTCTCCTTGTTTGTTTCCCATGCTTTGTGCATTTGTATAAAAACATTTTAGTTTGTGATTGGTTTCTCTTCCTCCAATATTTTTATTATTTCGATTGTTTTGTCTTCGTTCTTCCTTTCCACTTCTAATAGCCGAGTTCTTAATAGCATTTGTCAGGTGTATGGATTTTTCTGGCCTTTTGCTTCCCTTCCCACATTGTTCTAGTTTAAAGCTCTCCTGATGAGTGTAGCAAGGCGACTTCCAAATACATGTTTTCCAGTCTTCGTAAGGTGCACCCCATCTCTAGCAAGTAGTCCATCGCATAGGTAATTCACTCCATGATCCAGAAATCCAAATCCTTGCTGCAGCACCATCGATGTAGCCAGTTATTCACCTGCAGAATCTTATTCCACCTCCTTGTTCCATGGCCATCCACTGGGAGGATGGATGAGAAGACCACCTGCGCACCCAGTTCTTTCACTTTCTTGCCTAAGTTTTTAAAGTCAGTGCAGATGGTTTCCAGGTCACTTCTTGTGGTGTCATTTGTCCCCACATGTATTAGCAGGAATGGGTAGTCATCTTTAGGTCTGAAGAGTCCTGATATCCTGTCAGACACATCTTTAATTTTTGCACCTGGAAGACAACACATTTCTCTTGAGGTTATATCCGGTCTGCAGATAGCAGCCTCTGTTCCTCTCAACAGGGAATCCCCCATGACCACAACTCTCCGTTTCTTCTTCACAACATTTTTCTTTCTCCATTCAGGAGGACTCTGAGGGCTTACAAGGTTGCTCTTTGTGGGCAAAGTCTTATCCTGATGTATTTCTTCATCATTCTCCTGTGTGAGAGCCTGGTACTGGTTCCTGAGCAGTATGGGTGCTGATTGCCTCACAATCCTCCTGCTTCTCTGGGTCACATGCTTCCATTCCTCTGTTTCTTCAGGTGCTCTTCGAATTTCTTCTCTTTCTGTACCATGAAGAGATAATTCTGCTCTGTCTAAGAACTCTTCATCTTCCTTAATGATCTTCAATGTAGCTAACCTCTCTTCTAGATTTTGCAACTTTTCCTCCAACATGGACACAAGCTTGCATTTGTGGCATGTGAAATTTGGCTTTTCCACTGGTAAATCTGTGAACATGTAGCAAGAAATGCAGCTCACCACATGGCTCCTGGCCTCTTCCATGCTCTTATTGTTAAAGAGATATCAAAGCGGTGAAAAAAGTACCAAAATTTGCGCGCCTAGCAGCGCGCGGCTTACCAATGTTCTCTTTTCAGCTGCAACAGCCAAAACCCAGTGTTCTTGGAGCTCGCGGAGACTCTTCACTTATCCCAGAATTAACTGGGAATATGCAAATGATCTCCTCAGGACTCCTTCCCTGGTTTACCGATGTTCTCCTTTCAGCTGCAACAGCCAAAACCAGTGTTCTTGGAGCTCGCGGAGACTCTTCACTTATCCCAGAATGAACTGGGAATATGCAAATGATCTCCTCAGGACTCCTTCCCTGGTTTTGCGATGTTCTCCTTTCAGTTGCAACAGCCAAAACCCAGTGTTCTTGGAGCTCGCGGAGACTCTTCACTTATCTCAGAATGAACTGGGAATATGCAAATGATCTCCTCAGGACTCCTCCCCTGGTTTTACATTTTTACATGGTTACATTTTTTAACTTAATTGAAATCAGATTGTGACTTTTTTATAATCTGTATTTCTGATTGCAGATTATTGTATTCTGCTTTTTGTACATTTATAGAAGCTGTCGGTGGATATCGGTCTGCACTCGGATCGCAGTGCATGGACTGGCCGCGGGTCTCTTGACCTGAACTCAGCCTCATAGCGTGTATGAGTAAGCGGGCCGGGAGGTTGAGGCCCAGTCCATGCACTGCAGTGTGAGTGCAGACCAATTTTCCCCTTCCAGTAATTATACTGCCATAATAATAAATAATGATGTTTCCCAATCATACAGTGGGGGAAATAAGTATTTGATCCCTTGCTGATTTTGTAAGTTTGCCCACTGGCAAAGACATGAACAGTCTATAATTTTAAGGGTAGGTTAATTTTAACATTGAGAGATAGATTATCAAAAATAAAATCCAGAAAATCACATTGTATAAATTATATAAATTTATTTGCATTTTGCAGTGAGAAATAAGTATTTAATTCCTCTGGCAAACAAGACTTAATACTTGGTGGCAAAACCCTTGTTGGCAAGCACAGCAGTCAGACATTTTTTGTAGTTGACTATGAGGTTTGCGCAAATGTCAGGAAGAATTTTGGTCCACTCCTCTTTGCAGATCATCTCTAAATCATTACGATTTTGAGGTTGTCGCTTGGCAAATCGGAGCACGCTGGGGTGATCTCTGAGTATTTTGGTGTGCTCGGATATTTAGTGTTTGTCGACGCAGCTGTATGATTTGCGGCTACTAGACAGTCTGAATACATGTGTGGAATTCCTAACAAATAAGCAACCCCCACATGTATTCAGACTGTCTAGCAGCTGCAAATCATGCAGCTGCGTCGACAAACACTAAATTTCTGAACACGCAAAAATACTCGGAGATCACCCGAGCATGCTCGGGAAAACCCGAGCAACGAGTATACTCGCTCATTAGTACTCAGAGCGTCAACTCCCTCCATAAGTTTTCTATGGGATTAAGGTCTGGAGACAGGCTAGGCCACTCCATGACCTTAAAGGGAATCTATCACCTCATTTTTTGCATATAAGATGCAGCTACCGCCATTAGGGGCTTATCTACAGCATTCAGGAATGCTGTAGATAAGCACCTGATGTAACCTGAAAGATAAGAAAAACAAGTTAGATTATACTCACCCAGGGGGCGGTCCGGTCCAATGGGCGTCGCAGGTCTGGGTCCAGTGCCTCCCATCTTTATGCGATGACATCCTATTCCTTGCTTCTGTCGTGACTCCTGCGCAGGCGTTATTCTCTGCCCTGTTGAGTGCAGAGTAAAGTACTGCAGTGCGCAGGCGCCGGGCATCTCTGACCTTTCCCGGCCACATCTTATATGCAAAAAATGAGGTGACAGATTCCTTTTAATGTGCTTGAGCCATTCCTTTGCTGCCTTGGCTGTATGTTTTGGGTCATTGTCTTGCTGGAAGACCCAGCCACAACCCATTTTTAATGTCCTGGCGGAGGGTATGGAAGTTATCACTAAGGATTTTACGGTACATGGCTCCATCCATTCTCCCATTTATGCAGTGAAATAGTCCTGTGCCCTTAGCAGAGAAACACTCCCAAAACATAATGTTTCCACCTCCATGCTTGACAGTGGGGGCGGTGTTCTTTGGGTCATAGGCAGCATTTCTCTTCCTCCAAACACAGCGAGTTGAGCTAATGCTAAAGAGCTCAATTTTTGTCTCATCTGACCACAGCACCTTCTCCCAATCACTCACAGAATCATCCAGGAGTTCATTGGCAAACTTCAGATGTGCCTGCACATGTGCCTTCTTGAGCAGCGGGACCTTGCGGGCACTGCAGGATTTTAAACCTTTACGGCGCAATGTGTTTCCAATGGTTTTCTTGGTGACTGTGGTCCCAGCTGCCTTGAGATAATTAACAAGTTCCCCCCTGTGTAGTTTAAGGTTGATCTCTCACCTTCCTCATGATCAAGGATACCCCACGAGGTGAGATTTTGCATGGTGCCCCAGATCGATGTCGATTGACAGTCATTTTGTATTTCTTCCATTTTCTTACTATTGCACCAACAGTTGTCTCCTTCTCACCCAGCATCTTATGCATGGTTTTGTAGCCATTCCAGCTTTGTGCAGGTCTATGATCTTGTCCCTGACATCCTTAGAAAACTCTTTGGTCTTGCCCATGTTGTAGAGGTTAGAGTCTCACTAACTGAGTCTGTGGACAGGAGCTTTTTATAAAGGTGACTATGTAAGTCAGCTGTCTTTAATGCAGGTAACGAGTTGATTAGGAGCGTCTAACTGGTCTGTAGGAGCCAGAACACTTAATGGTTGGTAGGGGATTAAATACTTATTTCTCACTGTAAAATGCAAATAAATTTATATAAATTATACAATGTGATTTTTCTGGATTTTATTTCTGATATTCTAATTGTCAATGATAAAATTAACCTACCCTTAAAATTCTGAACCGTTCATGTCTTTGTCAGTGGGCAAACTTACAAAATCAGCAAAGGATCAATACTTATTTCCCCCACTGTATATACCCACTTGCATCAATCATTCTCTCCCCTCACCTCTTCCAACTCCCAACCAAAATGTATAAGCTACTGGAGGATCTTGAGCACTCCTGCCGGATGTTCTAATTTAGCATTTGGTTTTGTAGCAGCTCAGGGTTATCCAGTAGCTTACCGTATTTTTCGGACTATAAGACGCACCGGACCATAAGACGCACCCCAAATTTTCAGAAGGAAAATAGGGAAAAAAAATAATGTGTCAAATGGGGGTCCGTCTTACAGTCCGAATTCAACTGACAACCGAAGGGATCAGCACAGGTAGAGGAGTGGTCACAGGGGTCGTTCGGTGGTCCAGGCTGGTGCGGTGGTGGTGCTCTGTGTTGCAGGGGTTCTCTGTGGGGTGGCTGTGCTGTGTGGGGTGGCTGTGCTCTGTGGGGTGGTTGTGCACTGTGGGGTGGCTGTGCTCTGTGGGGTGGCTGTGCTCTGTGGGGTGGTTGGGTGCTCTGTGGGGTGGTTGTGCACTGTGGGGTGGCTGTGCTCTGTGGCGTCGCAATATACTTACAAATCCTGTGGCGTCGGTCCCGTGGCGGTGGTCCCAATGCAGCCTTCCTGTGCTCTGTGGTGCGGTGGTGTCGGGGCTCTGTAGTGTGGCTGCAGCGGGGCTCTGTGCTGCGTGGGGGGCTCCGCTGGCATTTCATTATAGCCTGAAAGCCCCCGCAGCTCCGCTGCTGCAACGCGGTGGCCTCCTGAAAGATGGCCACCAGGGGCCTCCGGAAAGATGGCCACTGGGGGCGGCGCATGCTCAGATTCAGATCTCTGCAAAGAGATATTGTCCCGAGATCTTGGGAAGAGATCTCGTTGCCGAGATTTGAATTTGAGTATGCGCCACCTCCAGCGGCCATCTTTCCGGAGGCCCCTTGCGGCCATCTTTCAGGAGGCCACCGCGTTGCAGCAGCGAAGCTGCGGGGGGCTTTTGGGCTATGACGAAATGCCGGCGGAGCCCCCCACGCAGCATAGAGCCCCGCTGCCGCCACATCACAGAGCCCCGACACCACCGCACCACAGAGCACAGGGAGGCTGCATCGAGACCGCCGCTGCCACCGGATTTGTAAGTATATTGCGACCATAAATTTTGGGGGAAAAAAGTGTGTCTTATGGTCCGAAAAATACGGTATACATTCTGGTTGTGGGTTAGAAGGTGGAGAGGAGGGAATGATTGTTTCATACAATCACATAATGAAATGGTGGACAAATTACTACATGGACTTAAGTTACTCACACAGCCAGTGGTGCCGCCGCGCCCACCACTCAGTCAAAAAGAATCTAATGGCCATCTCACCCTGTCCACTAAAATAATAAATGTAAACAGTGTATATTGTATGTGGACACTCCACTAAGCAGCCTCACCTCTCCATACTCCCCTCAGCAGCCTCTCCTCTCCTCATTTCCCTCAGCAGCTTCACCTCTTCTCACTCCCCTCAGTAGCCTCCCCTCAGCAGTCTCCTCCGAGTCCTCACACACTGCCCACCGCATGTATATTCACTGATCATACACTACTAAAAAATATCTTTATTGGTATTCATTAAAAACCTATAAATTCTAGAATATACTGTAAATACACCCCGAAACATGAGAACTCAAAAAGTTATGATATATAAAAAAAATCAAGTAGTCAAGCATAAAGGGGGATCACCCTATTTGTCAACTACTCTTGTTCCTACCTGTCTGCAGAGGTTGGCACTCTTTTGAAACCAATTGGCGCTGCCGCTCCTGGTCGTCCATGCTGTCTCCTCAGCCTCACCTTGTTGCATGCAGGATGCAGACTCCCCTCAGCAGCTTACAGCTGCTGGACACTGACAACTCTCACTCCCCTCAGCAACCTCCCTTTGCATACTCCCCTCACTCCCATCAGCAGCCTCCCTCACTCCCTCTGCAGCCTCCCCTGCCAGATGCAGCCTCCCCTCACCTCACTCCCTCAGCAGCCTCCCCTTTCCTCACTCCCTTCAGCAGCCTTGTCTCAAATTCAAATTCAAAGAAGCTTTATTGGCAGGACTAAATACACATTAGTTTTGCCAAAGCAAGTGTACAAAAGGGAATAGGGATAGGGATGTTGGGTAGGGACGGATCTAGGGTAGGGGTTGTGGAAGTCCATGGCTTAGGGAGGGGTGATGGGGGCGCAGATCCGGGATGGGGGCTATAGAAGTCCATGGCATAGGGATGTTGGGTAGGGGCAGATCCGGGGTGGAGGCTATAGAAGTCCATGGCCTATCATAGTTCTCTTTCTCGCAGTCTATGACATTCGCTCACATACCGCGCTGCTATCTCCGCTGCTCTCTCTTCTTCCCCCAGCAAGATATATGTTTTCTCTTCCTCCTTCATGGTGATGAAATCCGGGAAGAGATGTGAGAGTCTCCTGAAGTGAGTGTCCCTCACTGCTGAGTATTTGGAGCAGTGTAGCAGGAAGTGGGTTTCGTCCTCTATGGCCTCCTGGTCACAGTGTTGGCATAGTCTTTCCTCCCTGGGCTTGTAGCTCTGCCTGTGTCGGCCGGATTCGATGGCCAGACTGTGGGCACTGAGTCTATACCGGCTCAGGATCTGGCGGTCTCTGGGGTCCGGGAGTTTCTCCAGGTATGGGGCCAGACTGTAGTCTCTCTGTAGACTCCGGTACATGGTCAGTTTCTGGGAGCTGATGATGTCGTTCTTCCAGTCACTGACATACCTCTCCTGGCCTTCGTCTACCATCTTCCTGATTTCGGCTTTTGTCAGGTTGTTGTGATTGGTGTTCTGGTCAGGTTGGGTTTGGGTGAGCTGTTCCGAGGGTCCTAGTTTTTCTGTTTCACCTACGTGTGTCAGGGCTTTATGGTGATGGGAGCTTGGATTGCTCCTATGTAGGTGAGCCCGGAATGACAGTGCCCTCTTTAGAACCGTTTAGAACTGTCTCTCTTCACTCCCTCAGCAGCTTCACCTCTCCTCACTCCCTCAGCAGCCTTCCCTCACCTCACTCCCATCAGCAGCCTTCCCTCACCTCACTCCCCTCTCTTTACTCTCCTCAGCAGCCTCCCCTCCCCTCACTCCCTCAGCTTCCTTTTCTCCCTTCAGCAGCCTCCCATCACTCGCCTTTACTCGGCAGCCTCACCCTGCCGGACGTAGACTCCCCCTGCAGCCTCTACCTGTTTGATGCAGCCACCCCTCACTAGCCTCCCCTTGCCAGAGGCAGACTTCCCTCAGCAGCCTCCTCTTGCAAGATGCAGCCTCCCCTTCTGGATGCAACCTCCCCTCAGCAGCCTCTGCTCACTCCCTTCAGCAGCCTCCCCCTGCCAGACACAGACTCCCTCAGCAGCCTCCCCCTGCTGGACACTGAGTCACCTTAGTAGCCTCCCCTCACTCCCACCAGCAGCTCCAACCTGGTGGATGCAGACTCCCCTCAGCAGCCTCCACTCCCCTCCCTCAGCAGCCTCGACTTCCCTCCCTCAGCAGCCTCCCCTCACTCCACTCAGCAGTCTCACCCTGCAGGATGCAGACTCCTATCAGCAGCTTTCCGCTGCTGGACACTGACTCCCCTCAGCAACCTCCCCTTAGCAGACTCCCCTCTCTCCCATCAGCAGTCTCCCCTCATTCCCCTCTGCAGCCTCCCCTGCCAGATGCAGTCTCCCCTCACTAGCCTAACCTCACCTCACTCCCCTCCGCAGCCTCCCCTCCTCACTCCCTCAGCATCCTCCCCTTTCCTCACTCCCCTCAGCAGCCTCACCTCTCCTGACTCCCTCAGCAGCCAACCCCTCCCCTCAATTCCCTAAGGAGCATTCCCTCACTTGCCTCCACTCAGCAGCCTCAGCATGCCAGATGTAGACTCCCCTAGGCAGCCACTGTGGCACCCCAGGAGTTTGGTTGCCACAGTGACCTTGCCTTCCTCCAGGGGAGGGTGATGTCATGCCTGAAAGTAAAGAGAGATCCCTTAGCAGGTAACAGCATGCAACATCTTTTTCTGACTCCAGACCAGAAGGAGGAGCTCAAACACCTGATTTGAGGAGAGCTCCTCTGGAACATTCTGGCTGGGTGAGGAGTGAGAAGTGTAGCTGGAGGGACGAGAGAGGACAGACGTGTGGAGACAAGCTGGGGGACAGGAGCCATAGCAGGGCTCACCCCCAGGTCTGAGCGTCAGAGACCGGACCCCTGGAGTCCGAGGGTGAGAGGGTGAAATAAAGTCCCAGCAGCAGAATCCGGAGGGCAGAGGACGGCAGGTTCTCTGTCCCAATTAAGACTCTTCTTCAAAGCAGCAGCACATGTGAGCCGGAGACTCCATAAGTGAGTGATTCCTGAAACAGGTTACAGCTGCATGTTATGAGAGTGAAGTTCAACTTAAGTAAGAGACAGAGAGAAAGAGGGACTTGGACGGAGCTTATAGCAGCCAGTGCCTCAAAGAGCAGCGCTAGGAAGGAGACCTCACATCCCACCTGTAATAAGGGGATCCTAAACTGCTTTCAGGCTGACCTACTCCAGTATGACCTGTATTCAATGCCCTGGATGCTTTGCCCGCAAAACTGTAAGTAAAGCTTTGGAAACTGCAACTCACTGACTGCTTCTCAGTGTCTTCCTGCGTCACCCATTGCACTCAGCTACATCTCCCAGCACCATTACCACCTTTTACTACATCTACCTGCCCTGGGATCCGATAGCCTCACCTGTGGGAGGCTGTACCAACTCTGCTGCATCACACCCTCTATCCAAGAGGATCTGCACCGCAGCGCTGGTCACCACTGACCAGATACCACAGGTGGCGTCACGAATACCTACACTACAAACTCTATTCATTCCCCTGTAAATAATTCCTCTTTTATTGGACGCCCAGGGCCACGGACCGGGTCCCTGCCGCTGTAACACATCCCCTCAATACACCGGCCCGGTGTCATGAACAGGATATCAAAGCCCGGTATCACCGGGTCCTGTGTGCCTATATTGAACTGTTTATTGTGCCAGAGACTTTGCTGACAGTTTTGTGCAGTTGGAGCCATTACAACTCCACGAGGCGCGCAGTGAGAAGAGAGGCGTGCCGTCGTGGGCAGAGCCAGAGGGAGAGTGTGCGAAAAGTGAGGTACTGCGCACGAAAACGGCAGCTTGCAGAGCACAAGGAGCTGAGGCCTGGGATCACGGCGCGCACCGCTCACCCAGCTGACGGAGCCTGGTATGCCGGTGGAAACGCAGATTAACTGGGGGGGGGGGAGAGAATGTGTCATGCAGAAGAAGATATAGCGGCGGAAGCAGCCGCAGCCCCCATAGCGCCGGCAGATGCAGAGTCAGGTGCAGCCGCAGCTCCAATAGCGCCGCAGAACCCAGCGGCCAGCGCAACCACAGTCCCTAGAGCGCAGCAAGATCTGGTGACCCTGCAGCAGTCCCTATAATGCCACTCTCCAGTGGCGTTCTGTGAATAGAGCAGACTAAGCAGCTGCTATGGGGCCCAGACAGGTGAGGGGGCCCACGACGGCCGCTGTCGTTTGGCAGCTGTGCTGTGCTGACACAGCACTATCTCCTTTAATTAAATATAAGCAATGACTGCCGGACACTGTAAACCCCCTTGAAGGTCCCCTTTCCTTGGTGTTTCCTTGTCAGCAGTCTCTGGCTGCATTTGCATAAGAAAGCCAGCCTGTAGCCAGAGACACGTGCATCACAGGAAGCAGGAAACATTCATAAGTTTCACTCAGGGGAGAGTACACATTACGGTGAGTCCTGCTGGCTGGGGTATGGGGTGGATTTTTTTTGTTGAATGTGTCCCCTCACTGTGCTGGCACTTTATATTTACAATGGCTAGCCTCTGGCTGCACTTTGCACCTTAGGGAGTGAGGGGGTCCTGATTGCAGGCACTGTGGAGGGTGGAGGAGGGGGGCCCTGCATGCACTGCAGCCACCCTTCTTGTACTCCTCACATTGCTTCTCCATTAGAGCTGGTTTCATGTGATTTAACCCCTGTACCACCACAAGGCAGGATGATGCTTCCTAGCTGTAGGTAAGAGTCATACAACGTGATCAGGGCAAAACATAGTCAGAAGAACATTTTTTTTACACTACGTGTTGCCCATTATGGTTTGTGTATGCCTCCATATACGTCTGAATACCATTTTTTTTTGCAATTCAGACATATTTGTCCAGCAGACTGCACTGTATAAATGTGAGCCAAGCCTAAAGAAGTCCTTTTTGTCCAAGGAGGATAAAGCACATCATAAACACAAGTCCATACTGTGTGTTGCTGCTTTGCAGTGTGTATTTTTGCCATGCTGATTTTACAGGTGAAAGGTATTTACTTTGAGCCTTTTTTTGGTTGTAATGGTGAATGCTTCAGGATTATCAATGACCAAAGGGGCGGCAAATTTTTCAGCCGCCCTGGGCCCCACAAACAGTTGCTACGCCACTGCACACACAATATGGTGAGCCTGGCTGGGGGTCGATTTTTTTTTTGTTAAATGTGTCCCCTCACTGTGCTGGCACTTTACATTTACAATGGCTCTGGCTGCACTTTGCACCTTAGGGAGGGGGGCCCGGCTGCACGCACTGTGGAGGGTGTAGGGGCCCTGCATGCACTGCAGGTGTGTGTGTGTGTGTGTGTATATATATGTATATATATATATATATACACACCACTGAGCCACCAATGATTTATTCTGCCTTGCTAAATGTCTGTGTTATATATATTGACAATCAATCAGCTACTTGTTAGCCAATAGCTGATAGCCCATTTTGGCATTTCTTATGCTCACAGCCATAGGATCAGAATGATCAGTATAGATTGTTTTGTGTGCATAGATTATTATTGTTCTCAGCAGCACATACTGGTTACAATGCAGGATGTGTTACTGAGTGCGAGTATTTTTAAGCCAGATTGAAAATCTTTTTTAGTCAATAATTGTTTTGTTGAATTGTTCATTGTTTGGGTGATGATCGGCTGTCTGTTTACACTGATCATTGGGCAATAAGCAGTTCTAGGAATCCTGCAGTGTAAATCCAGCTCTCTACAAAAAGTGACCCTATGTATTCCAGGATGGTTGCTTGCAGGCAGTCACACCGCTTTCAGGGATCATCCCAAGTTACATTTCTATGTGTACGCTTGGTTGGTAATGCTTTTGTAGATGTGTGATTTTAGAATAACCTGAAATAAATAATATTAAATCATAACTTCGTATTTTCCACCAGATAAGACTACATTGGATGTGTTTTACTTTTTCTTTTACTCAAATGAGAAAAAAATCAAAGACTAGCTATAAAATTAATTGTTTGACATATAACATGCATGCCTGGAGTTAAGAGCACCTGTTGATTTTTATTTTTTTTGGGGGGGGGGCCCATTCAGACTTTTGCTATGGGGCCCCATGATTTCTATGTACGCCCCTGCCACTCTCAATGCCATATATACCTGGAGCGGCCTGGCTACCACAATACTCAGGGGAGCCGTATACCCTGATCGATTTCAGGGAGAGACTGTGCAGTTTATTTGATACATACCCCCTGTCTGAAAACCAAAAAGTGAACATTCTCATTGGACAGTTAACTGGTGCAGCGCAAAGAAAGTAAAGTCCTGGCAGGGCACTGATAAAGAGACTGTTAAGCAAATTCTGGCTAAACTGAAGAGCACCTTTGACACCCGCACTGCAGCAGAAATAAAAATGAGGTTTATTTTGGTGCAAACAAAGGGGCAGGACAGTATACGGGACTATGCTCTTAACCTTCAGGAGGCACTGCGGGCCATAAAGCAAAATTGACCCAGACAGCGTGCAGGATGAAGACAGATTGTTGAAGGAGCAGTTTGTTAAGGGACTCCTGTCCAGCACCCACAGGTCACAGCTGCGCATCCTGGCACAACAAAACCCTGACCTGAGCTTTGCAGACTTTAAAGACAGGGCTATCCGGGCATTACACGAACCAAATGTCAGTCGTCCAGTGCCCCCTAGACGCCCCGCCATTACATACCACCAGGAGGCGGCATCCTTCCCTCAGGCTCTCGCTGAGGCTGACGCACAGACTCTGGATGATGACCCGTCAGCAGAGCTGCATCTGCAGGTTCAGGAGCTGACCAAGAGTGTGGCTGCACTAACTAAAACCGTGCAGTCCTTGCAAGTGCCTCCAGTCCAGATGACGTTCCATCGCGATGGAAGAAGAGGATCCCACCAATCACAGGGAGAGACAATGATCGCTACGAAAAGGACGGACGTCCCATTTGCCGCTGCTGCGGAAAAGCAGGGCACCTCGCAAGATTCTGTCGAGCGACCCCTGGGGCAGAGGGCCACCCCCAGGAGTAAGACGACCAGGCCCACAGAACTGGCGAGCCAAGTGCGTCGGAGGACGACCGGTCCTCCCAGTGGTGATTGATGGCATCCCAATAAACGCTTTGCTGGACACTGGCTCTCAGGTGACAACTATGCCATATATCCCTTACAAACAGTACTGGGCTGACTCTGATTTTACTCGTGGTCCAGCTGATGAGCTAACAGTAGTCGCCAGCAATGGTCAGCCTTTGCCACAGAAGGGGTATAAGGAAGTGACCATAAAGTTGGGGAGAGTAGAATTAAAAGCCCAAGGTATGATAATTGTAGACATTGATCAACGAGAATGTAACCCAATGATGACCTTAGGTACTAATGTGATAGAAAATTGTCTTGCTGAGGTTATTGTTTTGTTGCAACAGGTAGCCGAAACTGCTGGTTCCAGTGAGCAACCGGTCCTGCAGAAGGAGATCAAGGCCCTGATGCAAAGACAGCAGGTAGAGCTATCTGGCAGAGAAGTCGGCAGTGTCAGAGTGAGTGATTTATTCCCCATTGCAATGCCCCCAAAAAGTGAAATGTTAATTTGGTGTCGGGCAGCCGTAGGCCTCAGAGGAAGAGATTACCAAGCCCTGGTAGAACCAGTGTACTCTGATAGGAGGCCCACTATCCTGACAGCCAGAGGGGTAGTTGATGTACAGTACAGACCAAAAGTTTGGACACACCTTCTCATTCAAAGATTTTTCTGTATTTTCATGACCATGAAAATTGTAGAATCACACTGAAGGCATCAAAACTATGAATTAACACATGTGGAATTATACATTACACTTTACAAAAAAGTGTGAAACAACTGAAAATATATCTTATATTCTAGGTTCTTCAAAGTAGCCACCTTTTGCTTTGATTACTGCTTTGCACGCAGAAAAGGTGAACGGATGAACGCTACAAGCCTGGTTCCCGCCGTGAAACATGGAGGAGGTAGTGTGATGGTGTGGGGGTGCTTTGCTGGTGACACTGTTGGGGATTTATTCAAAATTGAAGCTGTGAGCGGTCCAGCTCACCCCAAACCATCTCGATTGGGTTCAGGTTTAGTGACTGTGGAGGCCAGGTCATCTGGCGTAGCACCCCAACACTCTCCTTCTTGGTAAAATAGCCCTTACACAGCCTGGAGGTGTGTTTGGGGTCATTGTCCTGTTGAAAAATAAATGATGATCCAACTAAACGCAAACCGGATTTAATAGCATGTTGCTGCAAGATGCTGTAGTAGCCATGCTGGTTCAGTATGCCTTCAATTTTGAATAAATCCCCAACAGTGTCACCAGCAAAGCACCCCCACATCATCACACCACCTCCTCCATGCTTCACGGTGGGAACCAGGCATGTAGAGTCCATCTGTTCACCTTTTCTGCGTGCAAAGCAGTAATCAAAGCAAAAGGTGGCTACTTTGAAGAACCTGGATATAAGACATATTTTCAGTTTTTTCACACTTTTTTTGTAAAGTGTAATGTATAATTCGACATGTGTTAATTCATAGTTTTGATGCCTTCAGTGTGATTCTACAATTTTCATAGTCATGAAAATACAGAAAAATCACTGAATGAGAAGGTGTGTCCAAACTTTTGGTCTGTACTGTACGCAAGGGGAGGGTATCTGTACGCAAGGGGAGGGTATCTGTACGCATCTTAAATTGTGGGGAGGAGGCCAAACTACCTCGGTATGCCACCGTTGCTAAACTGTTCACTGTCAATAACAACGCCATTCAGACAGCAGAGCCCCTGGTCTCGTCCGAACAGGCAGAGGACAATGGCTCTGCAAAACAGCTGGAGGATTGGTGTCAGCGGCTTCATGTAGGCACCGACTCCACCCCTCAACACCAAAAGAATGGGGTTTACCGAGTGGTTCAAGAGTTTGAACGGGTATTCAACAAACACCCTTTAGATTTTGGGCAGGCAAAAGGGGTCCAACATCATATCCCCACAGGAAATCATCCGCCCATTAAAGAAAGGTACCGGCCTGTACCTCCAAATCACTACCAATGTGCCAAAAGTATGTTACGAGAGATGAAAGAGGCCGGGGTGATCAGAGACAATTGTAGCCCCTGGGCAGCTCCACTAGTCCTTGTTAGAAAGAAAGATGGTACAATGAGGATGTGTGTTGATTACAGGAAACTTAACAGCATTACCCACAAAGATGCCTATCCATTTCCTAGGATAGAGGAATCACTAGCTGCACTATGAACTGCTAACTATTTCTTTGCCTTAGATCTCACTAGTGGGTATTGGCAGGTTCCCGTGGCAGAGGCAGACAAAGAGAAGACTGCCTTTGCAACATAATGGGCCTCTCGAAGTTCAACTACATGCCGTTCGGGCTTTGCAGCGCGCCAGGAACGTTCCAAAGGGTGATGGAGTGTTGCCTTGGACACATGAACTTTGAGACAGTTCTGTTGTACCTTGATGACGTCATTGTCTTCTCCAAGACCTATGAGGAACATTTGGAGCACCTGGCCAAGGTGTTCGAAGCACTGTCCAAATTTGGCCTAAATCTGAAGCCGTCCAAATGCCACCTCCTGAAACCCAAGGTGCA
Source organism: Oophaga sylvatica (assembly GCA_033576555.1). NCBI lineage: Eukaryota > Metazoa > Chordata > Amphibia > Anura > Dendrobatidae > Oophaga > Oophaga sylvatica. Next base: position 398,659,171 of record JARQOD010000004.1, read on the forward strand.
GTACCTAGGCCATGTAGAGAGCGCAGAAGGTGTGGCACCAGACCCTGACAAAGTCACTGTTATCCAGGACTGGCAGAAACCCAGCAACATCCATGAGATACACCAGTTCCTCGGGTTGGTAGGCTACTACCGAAGGTTCATCAAAGGCTTCACTGAAATAGCTGCACCTCTGCAAAATCTCCTTGTGGGCCAGCCCAAGAAGGCCAGAAATAAAAGTTCTACGTTTGATTGGAATGACTAACTGGAAAGATCCTTCACTCGGTTGAAGATGGCCCTTACGGGGATGAAGTTCTGGCCCACCCAGATTATAACCAACCATTCATCCTCTATACTGATGCCAGCAACGTTGGACTGGGAGCAGTGCTGTCGCAGGTACAGAATGGCAAAGAAAGAGTGATCTTCTATGCCAGCAGGAAACTTCATCCCACTGAAAGGAACCCTGACAACTACAGCTCCTTCAAGTTAGAGTTCCTCGCCATCGTCTGGGTTGTGACCGAGCGGTTCAAACACTACCTAGCTGCGGCAAAGTTTACCATCTTCACGGACAACAATCCGCTGACTCACTTGGAAACCGCAAAGCTAGGTGCGCTGGAGCAGCGATGGATGGCCTGGCTGTCCAACTACGAGTTCACCATCAAGTACCGAGCGGGATATAAGAATGCCAATGCTGATGCGCTGTCCAGAATGCCCAACTTACCAGATGGGGGAGAAGATCTGGACACACTCGAAGAAATTGAGTTACCAGCCTTCCACCGTCCAATTGCAGCCCAACGTGCTCAAGGGGTGAAAAACAAGTGCTATATCACGAAAGAGGCCGCCCTAAACCCATTGCCTCACCATGAGTGGGCAGAGACGCGAGATAGTGACCCAGCAGTCCGCCTGGTAAAGGAGCTACTGGCACAAGCTGACTCGCGTCCTGGTCCAAATGCCCCACAAGAGTCCCTACAGCTGTGGAAGGAAAAGGGCAGGCTGTTCATCTACGAGGGAAAGCTGTGTCGGAAGAGTGTCAATGCCCGAACTCATGAACTGGTCTGGCAGGTGGTAGTCCGAGGCGAGATGCATCAATGGTCCTGGAAGCGTACCACAATGGGGCAGGACACTTCGGATGGAAGAAGTTGGAGGTCCTACTGCGCGAGAGGTTCTACTGGATTGGTATGAGGAAGGCCATTGAAGATTGGTGCCGAGAGTGTGGACCATGCAACTTGCGAAGAAAGGACCGTAACATCCAGCGAGCCCCGTTGCAGCCAATAATCACCAAACAGCCGCTTGAATTGGTAGCCTTGGACCATGTGAAGCTAACTCCAAGTCGGTCAGGCTATGTCTACGCTCTTACCATTGTTGACCACTACTCAAGGTTCCTTGTAGTCATGCCTGTCAAGGACCAAACAGCAAAGACAGCAGCCAAGGCATTCCAACAACACTTTTGTCGACCACATGGTTACCCTGAACGAGTGCTTACTGACCAAGGTCCAGCTTTTGAAGCAGAAGTGTTCCAGGAGTTCTGTAACATGTACGGCTGCAAGAAAATCAGAACAACACCGTACCATACACAGACAAATGGCATGTGTGAGAAAATGAACCAAGTGGTAATTGACATCTTGAAGACTTTGCCTCTGGAAGAGAGAAACTTGTGGCCAGAAAAGTTGCCAGATTTGGTGGATCTCTACAACCACATTCCGGTGAATTCTACCAACTGTACACCGGTCTACCTCATGAGAGCAAGACCTGGCAAATTTCCAATTGATTTGGACATGGGAGTCCTGACACCTGAGGTAACATCACCAGATGCAGACTGGGATACTGAGCGGCAGCAACAGTACAGCAAGGTGCAAGAATGTGTAGAGAAGAGTTTGTCTCTGGCAAGACAAAACAAGAAAGAAATTACAACCAACGTGCACCTGAAGTTCTCTGGCACCTGGAGAACAGGTACTCAAAAGGAAAAGGCGACTCCACAAGCTTGACAACCAGTGGGAAGCGGAGCCATATACCATTATGCCCTTGGGCTTCGACAATACCAAAGTGTGCCTTATCAGTAAGGATGGAGGAGAAAACTCCACAGCAGTGTCCAGGGATCACCTAAAATTGTGCCCTGACCAGTTAAAAGGAAAGATTGGAGATAAGGACATTCCTTCATCAGTAGAAAAGGTGGAAGAAAAGGTCCGCACTGTACTTGGCGAGTTCCCTGTGAACTGGACAAGAGTAAACCAGGCTATAGTAGTGCCCGTCTTGACCTTTGCCCAACCGGCAGTACCAGAAAGAGAAGTGACTCAGGATCAGCCTGAAGAACTGCAAGTTCCAGTGATAGAAGCCACCCCTGCAGTGGAACGTGAAAATCTGCCACCTGCTAGCGATGAATCTGTCACACCCACAGTGAGTCTAGGAAATCGCAGAAGGTTACTGCCCAGCTTACCAACACACACACTAGACCAGGCTAGATCACTAGAGACACCTGTACTGCATAAATCAGTCCGTAGTACTAGAGGTCAGATCCCAGCCAGGTATATGGACTAACATGTTATTGTTCTAGTAATGTAAATAAGTTAATGTTTATAATTGCAACTTTTAACTATTCTGATTTAATTCTTTAAATGGACGATTGGGTCATTGGACTTGGAGTGACCAGGACAATACTTGTAAATAGTTAATATTAATAACCACAGAACAAATATCGCCTGGCGTGGCTGAAGACGTGGGGGAATCATCCATGCCTTGTAGCCCACCCAAGGCCTACTTTGAGGGTTTGAGGCGGGTCCCTCACATTGTACTTTGCTAGGGTGAAAAAGGACACCCCATTTCAGACTCCGCCAAATGTATATATTTAATGTTATAATTCCTGTAAATAGTTATAATATGTTTTTCTTTATGTTTCCTCAGTCCATGAGTACTGAATTGCACTAGGGGGGAATGTGGCACCCCAGGAGTTTGGTTGCCACAGTGACCTTACCTTCCTCCAGGGGAGGGTGATGTCATGCCTGAAAGCAAAGAGGGATCCCTTAGCAGGTAACACAGCATGCAACATCTTTTTATGACTCCAGACCAGAAGGGGGAGCTCAAACACCTGATTTGAGGAGAGCTCCTCTTGAACATTCTGGCTGGGGGAGGAGTGAGAAGTATAGCTGGAGGGACGAGAGAGGACAGACGTGTGGGGACAAGCTGGGGGACAGGAGCCATAGCAGGGCTCACCCCTAGGTCTGAGCGTCAGAGACCGGACCCCTGGATTCCGAGGCTGAGAGGGTGAAATAAAGTCCCAGCAGCAGAATCCGGAGGGCAGAGGACGGCAGGTTCTCTGTCCCAATTAAGACTCTTCTTCAAAGCAGCAGCACATGTGAGCCAGAGACTCCATAAGTGAGTGATTCCTGAAACAGGTTACAGCTGCATGTTATGAGAGTGAAGTTCAACTTAAATAAGAGACAGAGAGAAAGAGGGACTTGGACGGAGCAATAGCAGCCAGTGCCTCAAAGAGCAGTGCTAGGAAGGAGACCTCACATCCCACCTGTAATAAGGGGATCCTAAACTGCTTTCAGGCTAACCTACTCCAGTACGACCTGTATTCAATGCCCTGGATGCTTTGCCCGCAAAACTGTAAGTAAAGCTTTGGAAACTGCAACTCACTGACTGCTTCTCAGTGTCTTCCTGCGTCACCCATTGCACTCAGCTACATCTCCCAGCACCATTACCAGATTTTACTACATCTACCTGCCCTGGGATCCCATAGCCTCACCTGTGGGAGGCTGTACCAACTCTGCTGCATCACACCATCTATCCAAGAGGATCTGCACCGCAGCGCTGGTCACCATTGACCAGATACCACAGGTGGCGTCACGAATACCTACACTACAAACTCTATTTATTCCCTGTAAATAATTCCCCTTTTATTGGACGCCCAGGGCCATGGACCTGGTCACTGCAGCTGTGACACATCCCCTCAATACACCGGCCTGGTACCGAGTATCCCACTGCCCTGGCGGGCGATCCACCACCCCTCACCTCACTCCCCTCAGCAGTCTTCTCTGACCTCCCTCCCCTCAGCAGCCTCCCCTCACTTCATGTTGGCATATGCAACAGATTAGGACTTATTATAAGTAAAAGGAGGACTTTATGTTGACCTGACAATAGATGGAGATGTTGTGTAACATTTCCTTCTGTTTAATGTATTGTATAAGATATAGTCTCACTTGTAGTTTCACTTTCGTTTTGTTCCTGTTTCCTGATGCAATGCTAAAATGACTGTGCATTATTCTTTTACCTCATGTTGATAGAAGTAAAAGCTTGGTATCCCATGAAGCCTGCCCTGTGAAGTTTTCTACTGCAAAGGTGTGGATTCAGAAGCTGTGCTACAGGTTATGAGCCCAGACACCCAGGCACCCAGTCACCCCAGATACAGCATATCCAGACAACCAGAGAATTCCAGACACCACAGAAGAATATCTTCAGTGCAACTCTCTGAACAAGTAAGTCTATATAAAGATGATGAATAACACAGAGCTAAAACTCACAGTAGCTAAACTGAATGATGAGAACTATCAGCTATGGAAGTTCAAAGTAGAGATGTTATTGTCTAAAGATGATTTATGGGAAGTAATCACTACAGATAGACCTGATCAGGATAGTCAGACATGGGATAAGAAAAATAGACAAGCGAGAGCCACCATTAGCTTATTAGTGGAAGATGCTCAATTAATACATATAAGAAATTAAGAAACAGCGAAAGGAATGTGCGAAGCATTAAGAAAGCTATATGAGAGACCCAGCTTAAATCACAAATTATTTTTATTAAGAAAGCTTTACAGTATGAGACTAAGTGCAGACAGTGACATGCAGAAGCATATATTCTCAATGATGGAAGTGATATCACAGCTAAGATCTATTGGTGAAGATATTAAAGAAAGTCATATAGCAGCTATATTGTTGTGCGGTTTACCAGATTCGTTTACAGCTTTAATAAATACACTAGAGACAAGACCTGAAACAGACATTACATTAGAGTTTGTGAAAACAAGACTCATAGACACCCGGACAGTATAAGGGAACTACAGAGAAAAGAATTGACAAAAGATTTAAAGATATCAAATTGCTCAATTACCATAAGATGTGAATGTTGTATAAAATCCAAAGCCACAAGGATATCTATTTCAAAAGAAAGTGAGATGAAAAGCGAAGGACCACTTGATTTGGTGCATACTGACGTATGTGGACCCATTAAAGTGACTACATCAGGAGGCAATAGATACATGTTGACTTTTATAGACGACTACTCAAGATACACAGTCACATACTTAATTAAGAACAAAAGTGAAGTTTTTGATAAACTTGTAGACTATGTAACAAGATCAAGTAACAAATTTCAAAGGAAGCCAATTGTCATTAGAAGTGATAATGGAGGTGAATTTACAGGTCACACAATAGAAGACTACTTAAGACAAAATGGAATAGAACATCAGAAAACTGTTCCATACACACCTGGACAAAATGGAGAAGCAGAAAGGAAAAACAGAACTCTAACAGAGATGATGAGATGTATGCTGACAGATTCTAAACTACCAGAGAAATATTGGGGTGAGGCAGCAATGACAGCTACATATCTACAGAACCGACTTTTTTCCAGAAAACTGAAGAAAACTCCATATGAACTGTGGCAAGGTATGAAACCAAGTGTCAATCATTTAAAAGTTTTTGGATGTAAAGTTTTTATATTCATTCCAACAGAAAAACGTTCCAAACTTGAAAACAGATCCATGGAAGGAATATTCGTTGAATATAGTGAAAACTGCAAAGGATATAGAATCCTCGATCCCAAAACAGACAGAGTTACGGTGAGTAACAGTGTGACATTCATTGAAGATTTAAATGAAGACATTATGATTTCAGTTGAAACAAAAAATGAGAAAAACAATAGTGACATAACTGAAGAAATATCTGATGAGAAAGAAGTAGAAATTAATGAAGAACAAAATGCTGAAAGTGAAGAATCACAACTACAAACAGACACAGAACCAAGACGTTCAATAAGAGAGAACAAAGGAAAACCACCAAAACGTCTCTCATACAAGACAAGTATAAGAAAAATCTATGAACCATCCTCTTGGGAAGACATATCTAAACTTTCTGAAGAAGAAGCTAATAAATGGATACCAGCAACAGAAACAGAAATTAAATCCATGCATGATTCAAATACATGGACACTAACAGATTTGCCAGAAGGAAGAAAAGCCATAGGATGTAAATGGATTTTTAAAGTAAAATACCAAACAGATGGCACACCTGAAAGATATCGAGCAAGACTCGTAGCTAAAAAGTATTCTCAAAAATATGGAGAAGACTATGATGAAACATTTGCTCCAGTTGTCAAACACACTACAATAAGAACTTTACTTACAGTTGCAGCAATGGAAAAGATGGAACTAAGACATCTGGATGTAAAGACAGCTTTTTTGAATGGAGATTTAACCAGAAGACATTTACATGGAAAAACCTCCAGGATTCAAAGATGAAACAAATCCAAACAAAGTTTGTAAACTACAGAAAAGCATATATGGTTTAAAGCAAGCAGCTAAAGCGTGGAATGACAAAATCACAGAAGTACTAACAAATGAAAAATTTCAAAGAAGCAAAGCTGATCTATGCTTGTACACAAAAAGGCTGAGTAATAGATGGATTTATGTACTCATACATGTAGACGACATTTTGATTTGTTTTAAACAAGAAAGGGATAAAGAAAACATTCTAAAAATCCTGAAACAACATTTTGAAATCAAAGACTTAGGAAATGTAAAACAGTACCTAGGAATACAAATAGAAAGAGAAGAAGACGGAAGTTTCCTACTGAATCAAAATCACATGATTCAAGACATAACAGAAAAATTTGGACTAAAGGATGCAAAAACAGTAAAGTCTCCAATGGAAACGAATTATCTCAAAGAGATGAACAGTGAAAAAAATATGCTACCAAACAATGACGAATACAGAACAGCAATAGGAAAACTACTGTATCTAGCGACCGTTACAAGACCAGACATCGCAGCAGCAGTAGGAATCCTGAGTAGAAAGGCATCAAAACCAAATAAAGCTGATTGGAATGCCATGAAGAGAGTAATACGTTATTTGAAAGGAACTAGCAATGTTAAGCTGAAATTACCCACAGGTGATAATTGCATTTTAACAGGATATGTTGATGCACATTGGGCTGGAGATCCAACTGACAGAAGATCTACCAGTGGACATATTTTTTTTTCTCTCAGGTGGACCAATAAGTTGGACAAGTAAGAAACAGTCAATTGTGACATTATCTTCAACAGAAGCAGAATATGTTGCAGCAGCACATGCGAGTCAAGAAGTACTGTGGTTAAGACAATTGTTAACAGACCTAGGACAACCACAGTTGGAACCAACAAAACTAAAAGAGGACAATCAAGGATGTCTTGTTCTTGCTCAGATGGAAAGAGTCAATCCAAGAACCAAGCATATTGATGTGAAATATCATTTCTTGAGAGATCATCAGGACCAAGGAGTCTTGAAGTTGGAGTATTGCCCTACTGAAGAAATGACAGCAGACATTTTCACGAAGGCGTTGAATGCTGATCAACATCAGAGACTAATAAAAAAGTTGGGTTGATTGAATAAGTCCTTATTGTTGAGAAAGGGTGTTGGCATATGCAACAGATTAGGACTTATTATAAGTAAAAGGAGGACTTTATGCTGACCTGACAATAGATGGCGATGTTGTGTAACGTTTCCTTCTGTTTAATGTATTGCATAAGAAATAGTCTCACTTGTAGTTTCACTTTCGTTTTGTTCCTGTTTCCTGATGCAATGCTAAAATGACTGTGCATTATTCTTTTACCTCATGTTGATAGAAGTAAAAGCTTGTTATCCCATGCAGCCTGCTCTGTGAAGTTTTCTACTGCAAAGGTGTGGATTCAGAAGCTGTGCAACACTTCACAACCCTCAGCAGCCTCCCCTCACCTCACTCCCCTCAGCAGCCTTCCCTCACCTTACTCCCCTCTCCTTACTCTCCTTAGCAGGCTCCCCTCCCCCATCTTCCTCCCCTCCCTTCAGCAGCTTCCCATCGCTCCACTCAGCAGTCACACCCTGCTGGACATTGACTCCCCCAGCAGCCTCTACCTGCTGAATGCATCCACACCTCACTAGCCTCCCCCTGCCAGACGCAGACTTCCCTCAGCAGCCACCCCTGCAAGATGCAGCCTTCCCTCAACAGACTCTCCCTTCTGGACACAGACTCCCCTCAGCAGCCTCCGCTCACTTCCCTCAGCAGCCTCCCCCTGCCGGACACAGACTCCCCTCAGTAGCCTCCCCCTGCTGGACACAGAATCACCTTAGTAGCCTCCCCTCACTCCCCTCAGCAGCTCCACCCTGCCAGATGCAGACTCCCCTCAGCAGCCTCCACTCCCCTCCCTCAGCAGCCTCACCTTCCCTCTCTCAGCAGCCTCCCCTCTATTGCCCTCAGAAGCCTTCCATCCCCTCACTTTCCTCAGCAGACTCCCCACACTCCACTCAGCAGCCTCACCCTGCAGGATGCAGACTCCTATCAGCAGCCTCCCAGCCACCAGCCTCCGCTCCACCTCACTCCCCTAAGCAGCTTCACATCTCCTCACTCCCCTCAGCAGCCTCCCCTCTCCTCACTCTCCTCAGTAGCTTCCACTCTCCTCACTCCCCTCAGCAGTCTCACCTCTCCTCACTCCCCTCAGCAGTCTCACCTCTCCTCACTCCCCTCAGCAGCCTCTCCTCACTCCCCTAAGCAGCCTCTCCTCTCTTTATTTCCCTCAGCAGCTACACCTCTTCTCACTCCCCTCAGTAGCCTCCCCTCTCCTCACTCCCCTCAGTAGCCTCAGCTCTCCTCATTCCCCTCAGTAGCCTCCCCTCTCCTCACTCTCCTCAGTAGCCTCCACTCTCCTCACTCCCCTCAGCAGCCTCACCTCTCCTCACTCCCCTCAGCAGCCTCACCTCTCCTCACTCCCCTAAGCAGCCTCTCCTCTCCTTATTTCCCTAAGCAGCTTCACCTCTTCTCACTCCCCTCAGTAGCCTCCCCTCTCCTCACTCCCCTCAGTAGCCTCACTTCTCCTCACTCCCCTCAGCAGCCTCTCCTCTCCTCATTTCACTCAGCAGCCTCCCCTCACTTCATTTCCCTCAGCAGTCTCCTCTGAGTCCTCATACACTGCCCACCTCCTCTACCTGCCCGCCGCTGACTTCAATGACGCTTGTCTCCCATCCACGTGGCATGCTGCTCTGCTCCGGAATGAAGAAGTGCGTGCAGCGTAGTCACATGACCGGCGTACTACATCAGGACCATGATGCACTTGGGATTGCTGCTATTTAAAGGTACAGCATCTATTTTTGACCGCCAGGTGCATTAACAACACTGTAGGTGTATCTTTAAATCACCGCAGTGTTGTTATGTATCTGACATGCATCGACCCTGAACTATTGCGCCTGGGGCCCGGCGAGCAGAAGCTACTGTTCATCGGGCTCCATACAGGAGTAAGGGCAGTAATGCCCTGATGGCGGCCCTGTTTGCATACAATGCATACTTTGAATAAAAATATGCTCCAGAATTGTTATATTTTAGAAAATATAATTATGTACTAAAACAGACATGTCAGGAGGGGATTTAGGTAGCAGAACACTGGTATTGATCATTTGTGTCACTAAAACTACTGCTTTCAACTGAGTACTTTGGAGCATAGGGCTATAAAAGTTGCAGAGATACATGATAAATTGGAAGGCGGTAGATAGATAGTCTTAATGTAACAGATGTACAATGTTTAGAGATGTCAACATGCTCATCAGTCAGATTCTGAAACATCATGGGAAAAGGGAATCACGTTTGCTTCAAGCAATTTATGCTAGACCCTCATTAGTCACGTTATGCTCGCTCTAGTTTCTTAGCAACAACATTGATGTTGGTGTAAGGTAGACCCTGACTATGCACACAACCAAGCAGAGGGATCAGAGGTGCAAGAGGAAAATAATAAACACTATATGAATACATTTGTCTTGCATATTTGAATGGAAATGCTATCCTAGGGCTTAAAGAAGCATTTCCATATTAAGTTTTGTCTACTTTTTCTTAAAGAGGACCTTTTACTGGATTTTTTGTTTCATCTGAGTTCCTCCTCCAATATGCGGTGCTTCACTGACTCTCAAATCAATGGAGCATGTCCAGTGGTTGCTTTATATATATGTATATTTCAATTCCCAATGGGGGCTTTGCATGTCCTATAAGTCTCCCTATGCCACACTCCACAAGAAGGAACTTTACTCCTTTGATCCACTGATTCTGGAACAGTTTTTCTTTTGCTTCTGTGCCCCTATATTCCAAAGTTATGCCCCCTGATAATAAAGATGACATTTTCCCCTTCATCCAGCAGAGCATATAGCATCAGAATTTTTGGGAGACGCAGCACTGGTTTGCTTGGCCAGCATCAGGGAGAAAAAGAAAATGCCCACAAAGAAGTTGTGTGGCAAACACCAAGTTGGATGTAAGGAAATTTTGCACTATTATTACAAGAGGGTATAACTTTGGAACGGAGGTGACAGAAAAAAAAAACCTGTTCCCGAATCAGTGCAGCAGCACCAATTAGAGGAAGTAAAAAAAATCCAGTGAAAGATCCTCTTTAACCCCAATAGATAGCTGGTAGATGTTGAATGGCGCCAGACCCCAGATGAGAGCACAAAAAAAGGAAATGAGAATATATCTTTAACTTATTTTAAACATGTAAAAGGGGTTTTTACTCAAGTTAGTGTGACTCAATTCCAATCCATCGGTCACATTAGCACTCATTGGCTGCTGGATGGGAGCTCTGAAAACAGCTTCCTAGGTCCCAATATCGGTGGCTATTCTTTTGATTAGCTGGCCTGGAGCCATCAGGCAGGAGGTGGTTCTCAGGGCTCTCATCCACAACCAGGCATTACTGACATAGCTGATGGACCAGGTTCTGCAAATTGATTTTCATCAACTCCAGTTTTTACAGTACTTTGATACTGATGACCTATCCATAGATACCCGGCACCCCCAAGGATCACCTACCGACACCTTGAGAGGTGAACGGATGTAAACAGTGTATGGAACATCGCAGCTCTGTACATTGTGTAGTGGCTGCTGCCAGCTACTGCAGATCACCTCGTTTTAAAAACAATGAACAGAGCTGTCCTGTTCCACTACATACACTGTTTACATCCGGCTCATGCCAGAGGTGATATCAGCTGATTGGTGGAGGTGCTGGGTATATGATCCTTATATTGATTACCTATCCATAGATACCCGGCACCCCACTGATCACCTACCAACACTGGTAAACAGTGTATGGAACATCGCAGCTCTGTACATTGTGTAGTGGCTGCTGCCAGCTACTGCAGATCACCTCGTTTTAAAAACAATGAACAGAGCTGTCCTGTTCCACTACATACACTGTTTACATCCGGCTCATGCCAGAGGTGATATCAGCTGATTGGTGGAGGTGCTGGGTATATGATCCTTATATTGATTACCTATCCATAGATACCCGGCACCCCACTGATCACCTACCAACACCTGTAAACAGTGTATGGAACATCGCAGCTCTGTACATTGTGTAGTGGCTGCTGCCAGCTACTGCAGATCACCTCGTTTTAAAAACAATGAACAGAGCTGTCCTGTTCCACTACATACACTGTTTACATCCGGCTCATGCCAGAGGTGATATCAGCTGATTGGTGGAGGTGCTGGGTATATGATCCTTATATTGATTACCTATCCATAGATACCCGGCACCCCACTGATCACCTACCAACACTGGTAAACAGTGTATGGAACATCGCAGCTCTGTACATTGTGTAGTGGCTGCTGCCAGCTACTGCAGATCACCTCGTTTTAAAAACAATGAACAGAGCTGTCCTGTTCCACTACATACACTGTTTACATCCGGCTCATGCCAGAGGTGATATCAGCTGATTGGTGGAGGTGCTGGGTATATGATCCTTATATTGATTACCTATCCATAGATACCCGACACCCCACTAATCACCTACCAACACCTGTAAACAGTGTATGGAACATCGCAGCTCTGTACATTGTGTAGTGGCTGCTGCCAGCTACTGCAGATCACCTCGTTTTAAAAACAATGAACAGAGCTGTCCTGTTCCACTACATACACTGTTTACATCCGGCTCATGCCAGAGGTGATATCAGCTGATTGGTGGAGGTGCTGGGTATATGATCCTTATATTGATTACCTATCCATAGATACCCGGCACCCCACTAATCACCTACCAACACCTGTAAACAGTGTATGGAACATCGCAGCTCTGTACATTGTGTAGTGGCTGCTGCCAGGTACTGCAGATCACCTCCTATTAGAAATAATGTCAGCTGTCCTGTTCACTCTGTAGACCGTCTACATCCGGCTGCCAAACGTGATATCAGCTGATTGGTGGAGGTGCTGGTTGGCACATTATTTCCATAAGCATAGAGTTGGCCATGATAGCTGACTGCCATCAACCTACGTGAAAAATTATTAGTACTAGTTGTGAAAATGGAACCAAAATGACACCTAAACAGTTGTGATTGTAAAGATATTACAATGCTAGAAACTAATAAGCTTGTGATGTCTGTGCCCAATTGCAGAGGTGCCTGAGACATCCTTTCTCATGGATCAACAATCAGCCTAAATATCGGAGATCAGTGTTTCTGTATCATCGTCACGTGTATGAGGGCCCTAGACGTGAGGTAAGTGACGCTCCTCACCAGGAGCCTGTAGAAAAGTCATAGTAGTAGTCAATGGGCACTGCATCATATGTGTCTCCACTACTGATGATCGTACTACCGAAGTAAATGTTCATACGATTGTCGATCTGTCAACCGTCTCCTCATAAACATCCACGCTTGTCTCAGACACCTGTGCGTGCTTATTTCTCTAATTAAGAGGTAAGTAAGCGGCTGACATCTTAGGTAGCAGCTTATATTCCGCTTGCCATCTCCTTCTTTCCCAAACATTAGCCATTGAAATTGGTGAAGGCACCAGCTTTATGTGAAAGGAATTGCCAGGCTGCACCTCATTTCTTGGCAAATGTTGACAAGTGTTTTTTTTTTCCAAATTGGCTTTTCCTTGAATTAATTTTCAGATCAGCAATGTCAATAAAAGAACGAAAAGTTATCTAGCCCTGGACCTTCCTAATGTCCTCACTATATCCTGACTTCAGATCAAGGTCTGGGATTTAGTTGGCATAGAGAAGTAAATCATTGTTTATGGTAAATATCGCGGCAGCCTAAATATTTATGTTCTGTGATAGCACAAGTGGACGTAAGATATAGCTAGGGCCTAAAATAGGTGATAGTTGAAGAATGATGTGGGAATTAGTAGTAAATGTGGGCAATCCAATAGAACAAGTCATTGCCCTACACTGTACCTAATCCTAGATAAAACACTTATAGTGATGTAATCCAGTGAAATTGCTTAGAATAAGATGGATTCAGACACTTTACCTGTTATTGGGAATCTGTCACCTAATTTTTGCTACCTCATCTGAGAGTAACATTGATGTAGGGGCAGAAACCCTGATTCCAGTGATGCATCACTAACTGGACTGCTTGTTGTTGATTTAATAAAATCCATATTCTATCTGCTGCAGTTCTCACTGTACACTGTACAAAGGCAGAAGCTGCCAATCAGTGATGGGGCAGGGTTATACAGAGCTCATGAATATGGAAGACTACATGGCAGCAGGTTTACTAGTCCTCTAGTGATAATCTCCTGCTGATAAAACAGATTTTATCAAAATGACAGCAAGCAGCCCAGTAAGTGACACTGCTGAAATCAGGGTCTCTGTCTCTATATCATGCTGCTCTCACATGAGTTAGTAAAAACGTGGTGACAGATTCTCCTTCAATAAAATAGTATAAGGTATTTGGAGGCTATACATACAGTGATGTCTTCAAGGTCACCCACTGATCTTGTCTAATTTTTCTCTATTTTTGCAGCTCAGTTTCTAAAATCTACTGTAGTAAAATAACTAATAGAGGAAAGGTCAGCCCCATTGTCATAAGTAAGGGCCTGTGCCTGTGTGTATCATACCCTATAAACAGCTTATCTATATACAGCTCTGGAAAAAATTAAGAGACCACTGCAAAATTTTCAGTGTATCTGATTTTTCTCTTCATAGGTATATTTCTGAGTTAAATGGAAATTCCTCTTTTATTCTATAAACTACTGACAACATGTCTCCGAATTTCCAAGCAATACATTTTGTATTTATTTTCAGAAAATGAGAAATGGTCAAAATAACAAAAAATGCAGTGCTTGCAGACCTCAAATAATGCTAAGGAAAAAAGTTCATAATCATTTACAAACAACAATACTAATGTTTTAACTCAGGAAGAGTTCAGAAATCAATATTTTGTGGAATAACCATCACAGCTTTCATACGTCTTGGAATGCTATTCACCAGTCTTCCACACTGCTTTTGGGTGACCTTATGCCACTCCTGGTACAAAAATGTAAGCAGTTCTTCTTTGTTTGATGGCTTTGTGACTATCCATCTTCCTCTTGATTACAATTCAGAGGTTTTCAATGGGGTTCAGGTCTGGAGATTGGGCTGGTCATGGCAGGGATTTTATGTGGAGATCCTTCATCCACACATTGATTGACCTAGCTAGGTGGCATGGCGCATTGTCCTGCTGGAAAAACCAGTCCTCAGAGTTGGGGAACATTGCCTGAGCAGAAGGAATCAACTGTTTTTCCAGGATAACCTTGTATGCGGCTTGATTAATACGTTCTTCGCAATGATTAACCTGCCCAATTCCAGCTTTGCTGAAGCATCCCCAGATCATCACCGATTCTCCACCAAATATCACAGTGGGTGCAAGACACTGTGGCTAGTACGCCTCTCAGGTCTCTGTCTAACCATTAGACGACCAGGTGTTGGGCAAAGCTGAAAATATGACTCATCAGAGAAGATTACCTTACTCCAGTCCTCTATGCTCCAATCCTTATGGTCTTTGGCAAACTTCAGCCTGGCTCTTCTTTGCTTCTCATTGATGAAAGGCTTTTTTCTAGTTTCTACATGACTTGAGCCCTGCCTCTAGGAGCCTGTTACGAACTGTTCTTGCCGTGCACTTCACCCCAGCTGCCATTTGCCATTCCTTTTGTAGGTCACTTGATGTCATCCTGCGGTTGCTGAGTGATATTCAAATAAGATGACTGTCATCCCGGTCAGTGGAGAGTCGTTTTCACCCTCTGCCGGTCTGTAGCTTCTTTGTACCCAATGTCTGCTGCTTGACCTTGTTGTAATGGACTGCCGTCTTGGAAATTTTAAGGATGGAAGCAACATGACCTCACTGCATCCCTCTGCTAGTAAAACCAGAATTGAGCCTTTCTTTTCCTCACTCAAAACTTTTCTTTTCAACTCCTTTGGCATGGTTAAAGTTATTTTTTCATTCCTATTACTTTTGGGATATTACTAGCACTTGTTTTGCCATCCAGCTTGTCCTATTGCAAGAGGATTGTGAACACCACAGCAGTGTTTTTTATACTTTCCGTCATTAAATAAGATTTGGTTCAGGTGATCACCTAATCAGAAGCACGTTAAGTAGAATGAGGTGTACTCTGGTTGGAATTCACTGACACTGGAAGGGAATGAATGGCTGTCAGTCATGCAGAGAAGCTGATTTTTCTAAAACTGTGCAGTGGTCTCTTAATTTTTGCCAGAGCTGTATATGGACCTAAATCAAAATAGACTGCTTGCCTTTTAGAGCCATTCAGACACCATTACCTCCAGTAAAAGGCATCATTACATGCAATTGATCCATACCCCCTCTGGGCTAAATTATGTATTACCGCTCAACTTTGCTAATATGTAGTAAGACCTGACACTGCTGTATGGAATAAACTATATCCTATGTCAGAAAGGTCTTATCAGAAATTAACAGAAAGGTAAACACGTCTTATTCTGTTCTATGGTGATGAAACTAGTGAATGGCTTTTTGACCTGCAGGTAAATTAAGACGCGCTATGAATCTCTTGCTATTCCCAGAGAAGAAACAGGATACAAGGGGAGACTAGAGTGCAGTCACAAGGCAGATTGCTGTATCAGTACAGCAAAGCTAAATATGCCTGTGTGCTTCTGACCCAGATCAGTGTTAAAGGGTAAGTTCACTCGTACTAGTTTTCTTCCGTATTGGCTGCTGTAAATTCCAGATGTGATTTTGTAGGGAAAGTGATTCTAAAAATTCCATTCACGCTACCTGGCAGCAAACTACATGGCTTTCACAGCATGCTGATATGCCACCTCTGCCAACTTCAAATAATAACAACCATGAGATTGTAAACTGCATGTAATACTGAGATCATGGCAATGTTTAAACCACAGGTGTAAATTGTTGCAAAATCTGTATATGTTTATTTTTTGCACGTGTATAATTGGATTTGACTTCTGCCATTTGAGCATGTAATACACCTGCACCTCCTGTAGAAGTACAAGGCACGACAATGAAGGGTAAGTTCACACTGGGAGTTTTTGCTGCATTTTTATGCTAATTTTCAGCTGTTTTTTACAGTACCAGCAAAGCCTATGAGATTTCAGAAATCTCATGCACACACACTGTTCTTTTTGTCATCAGGATTTTGTGCTTTGCAGCATTTTTTTGACATAGAGCATGTCACTTCATTCAGCATTTTTGCAGCGTTTTTCACCCATTGACTTGAAAAAATGCTACAAATATGCAGGTTGACTATTTTTGCAGCGTATGTGCTGCAGAAAAGTCAAGGACAGTTGGATGTGACCCCACAGTCAGCTCCGCTAAATCTAGACAGCAGGCTGCATAATGCGTCCATACAGCCTGTCATCCAGCAGAGCGGACCCGAACTCCATTCACTTGAATGGGGGCCCGACAATACAGTGTTTGACACTCCGTCACATGCATTATGGCGCGGCAAACAGCGCTTCGGCGGTGAAACTATCCCTGCCGGTCAGAGAGCCGCGGTTCCCACGCTATCAAAAGACGCGTGAAGGCTCATCTGTGATCGGAGGTATACAGATTACCTCCGGTCACTGGTGTCAGCTGATGGGACTACTGCTTCATCATCCGAAACCTGCTGCGACTAATAACAGTGAGAGCAGGAGCGGATGATGGGAGTATTCATCAGCTGCTCCTGTGCTGTAAATATATAATTAACAAAAAAAACCTGTGTGGGTTCCCACTCACAAAACTCACAGCTGGGGGCTGCAACCTTCAGTTGTCAGTTTCAGCAAGGCTGGATATCACAAATAGAGAGGTCCCCACGCCGTATTTTTTAATTATTTAAATAAATAATAAAAAAAAACGGCATGGGGTTCCCCTCATTTTTGACAACCAGTCTTGCTAAAGCAGACAGCTGGGGGCTGGTATTCTCACTCGCTTGGCCATGGATATTGCCCCCCCAGCCAAAAATAGCAGCCTGCAGCTACCCAGAAAAGACACATCTATTAGATGCGCCAATTCTGGCGCTTTACCTAGCTCTTCCCACTTGCTCTGTAGCAGTGACAAGTGGGGTGATAGTTGGGGGGGTTGATGTCACCTTT
The DNA here is from genome assembly GCA_033576555.1 of Oophaga sylvatica. Taxonomy (NCBI): domain Eukaryota; kingdom Metazoa; phylum Chordata; class Amphibia; order Anura; family Dendrobatidae; genus Oophaga; species Oophaga sylvatica. The sequence continues at coordinate 398,676,721 of JARQOD010000004.1, forward strand.
GTATTGTCAGGTGACATCAAGCCCCAAGGTTTGTAATGGAGAGGCTTCAATAAGACGCCCCCATTACTAACCCTAAATAGTCACATTGCAACAAAACGCACCCACCCAGAAAAAAGTCCTTTGATTGAAAAAATTACACAGACTCCTTTAATAATCTCAATTAAACCATACTTATATGACCTCACCTAATTCCACCAAAGCCCTCGTTCTCCTGTAATAAACCAAAAAAAAAAAAAAAAATATATACGTGTCTGTCGTTCTGTCCCATACCTTAATTCATGTCTGGGGGATAATTAGTTTTCAACCTGGACGGTGCCAAGATGTGACTGTCCAGGCTGAAAACCACTGGTGACTGAACTGCTGCGAGCGCAACCTTAGTGACTAGCGGTGACGTCACTGAGGCTCCGTTCCCAGCCGGGCTGAACTGCGGTGACCTCCCTGCTACCACCGTGAGAAAGTCACATGGTGCAAAGGCAAGTTCACCGCAGTTCAAATTCACAGCACTGAAATTCTCCCGGTGAACTTGCCTCTGCACCGTGCGACTTTCTCACGGTGTTAGCGGGGATCTCAGCCCGGCTGGGAATGCAGCCTCAGTGACGTCACTGATGCTGCCCTCGCAGCATCTCATTCACCAGTGGTTCTCAGCCTGGACGGTCGCATCTTGGCACCGTCCAGGTTGAAAACTAATTATCCCCCAGACATGGGTTACGGTATGGGACAGAACAACAGACAGGTATGGTATATTGTTATTTTTTTATTTTTGGTTTATTACAGGAGAACAAGTGCTTCAGTGGAATTAGTCGAGGTCGTAAGTATGATTTAATTGAGATTATTAAAGTAGTCTGTGTCATTTTTTCAATCAAAGGACTTTTTTCTGGGTGGGTGTGTTTTTGTTACAATGTGGCTATTTAGGGTTAGTAATGGGGGCATCAATACAAAGGTGACATCAACTCCCCCAACTATCACCCCACTTGCCACCGCTACAGGGCAAGTGGGAAGTGCGAGTGTAAGTGCCGGAATTGGCGCATCTTAGAGATGCACCTTTTCTGGGGTGGCTGAGAGCTGATGTTTTTAGCCCGGAGGGGGAAGCCAGTATCCATGACCCCTTCCTAGACTATTAATATCAGCCCAAAAATTATACAAATTAGAACAGAATGCATATTGCATACATATTATGTTCACCTCTCCTGAAATTTCAAGAGTTAAGGTATACACAAGTCACGTGGTACACTAACTAGAATACATTAAACATAATAAACAAAGTGTCAAAACACCACCGATATAGTAAAATATCAATTTTATTGGTATCAAAAAGAGTTTTTATAGATACAAGAAATATAAAACTACAAAACGCCTATAAGGCACAGATAAGGGGAGAAACAAACAATCATATGTGTTGTTGCGGTCCTAAGTAAAATACCTCAATATTACGAGGTGGGGGGTAATGCTCACAAAGTATCCATAACAATACAAAACCTGCTTCAATTAATGTAATCTACAGTACATAGATCAGATGTATATAAAAAGCCATGCTTACACAGTCCCAGGTAAAGCCAAAAAGAGAAAATACACTAGTATATAGTAAACGGTGACGTCACCCGGCTAACCCGACTGTTAGTATACCAAAGCAGAAGTCATAGTGTGCAGAGATGTACAGTATATAAAAGCATCCACTCTCACCCATAGTGCCTCGTTTCAACGAACACGTAACCCCAACAGTCGGGTTAGCCGGGTGACGTCACCGTTTACTATATACTAGTGTATTTTCTCTTTTTGGCTTTACCTGGGACTGTGTAAGCATGGCTTTATATATACATCTGATCTATGTACTGTAGATTACATTAATTGAAGCAGGTTTTGTATTGTTATGGATACTTTGTGAGCATTACCCCCCACCTCGTAATATTGAGGTATTTTACTTAGGACCGCAACAACACATATGATTGTTTGTTTCTCCCCTTATCTGTGCCTTATAGGCGTTTTGTAGTTTTATATTTCTTGTATCTATAAAAACTCTTTTTGATACCAATAAAATTGATATTTTACTATATCGGTGGTGTTTTGACACTTTGTTTATTATGTTTAATGTATTAATATCAGCCCGCAGCTGTCTGCATAGCCTTTGCTGGTTATTAATTATAAGGGGACCCTATGTCTTTTTTTATGGTCCCCAATTTTAATAGCCAGTAAATGCTAATTATACAGCTGTTAGTTGATATTAATAGCCTGGGAAGCTCCATGGGTATTACCCCTTTCCCAGGCTATGAACATCTGCCCCCAGCCGTCGGCTTTCTCTCTGCTAGTTACAGAAATTACGCAGGAGCCCAATCCATTTTTTCCCAAAAATAATCTTTTATTAATTAATACATGTACAGTAAGCTGGACTCCAATGAAGGAGTAGAACCATCTCAAGGAGGATCACATGGAAATGGACAGCAAGTATGAGTGTCTGAGAAAAGGGTCTGAATACTTATGACCATGTGATATTTCAGTTTTTCTTTTTTAATAAATTTGAAAATATTTCTACATTTCTGTTTTTTTTTCAGTCAAGATGGGGTGCAGAGTGTACATTAACCCCTTCACCCCCAAGGGTGGTTTGCACGTTAATGACCGGGACAATTTTTACAATTCTGACCACTGTCTCTTTATGAGGTTATAACTCCGGAACGCTTCAACAGATCTTTGCGATTCTGAGATTGTTTTCTCGTGACATATTGTACTTCACGTTAGTGGTAAAATTTCTTCCATATAACTTGTGTTTATTTTTGAAAAAAACGCAAATATGGCGAAAATTTTGAAAATTTAGCAATTTTCAAACTTTGAATTTTTATTCCCTAAAAACAGAGAAATATGTAACACAAAATAGTTAAGAAATAACATTTCCCACATGTCTACTTTACATCAGCACAATTTTGGAATCAAAATTTTTTTTTGTTAGGAAGTTAAAAGGGTTAAAAGTTGACCAGCGATTTCTCATTTTTACAAAAAAATTTACAAAGCCATTTTTTTTAGGGACCACCTCACATTTGAAGTCACTTTGAGGGGTCTACATGACAGAAAATACCCAAAAGTGACACCATTCTAAAAACTGCACCCCTCAAGGTACTCAAAACCACATTCAAGAAGTTTATTAACCCTTCAGGTGCTTCACAGGAACTAAAGCAACGTGGAAGGAAAAAATGAATATTTAACTTTTTAGCCACAGAAATGATCTTTTACAAACTTTTTTTTTATTTTCACAAGGGTAAAAGGAGAAAATGGACAGATAAGGTTGTTATGCAATTTCTCCTGAGTACGCCAATACCCCATATGTGGGGGAAAACCACTGTTTGGGCACACGGCAGAGCTCGTAAGGGAAGGAGCGCCGTTTGACTTTTTCAAACTAAAATTGGCTGTAATTGAGATTGGACGCCATGTCGCGCTTGGAGAACCTCTGATGCGCCTAAACAGTGGAAACCCCCCACAAGTGACACCATTTTGGAAACTAGACCCCCTAAGGTACTTATCTAGATCTGTTGTGAGCACTTTGAACCCCCAAGTGTTTCACAAAAGTTTATAATGCCTGGGTGTGAAAAAAAAAAAAAAAAAATTCCACAAAAATGATTTTTTAGTCCTAAATTTTTGAATTTTCCCAAGGAAATTGGACCCCAAAAGTTGTTGTCCAATTTGTCCTGAGTACGCTGATACCCCATATGTGGGGGTGGAAAACTGTTTGGGCGCACGGCAGGGCTTGGAAAGGAAGTAGTAACGTTTTGGAATGCAGACGTTGATGGGGTCATGTTCCGTTTGCAGTGCCCCAGATGAGCCTAAACAGTGGAAATCCCCCACAAGTGACCCCATTTTGGAAACTAGACCCCCTAAGGAACTTATCTAGATCTTTGGTGAGCACTTTGAACCCCCAAGTGCTTCACACAAGTTTATAATGCCCGGGCATGAAAATAAAAAATCCTATTTTTTTCCCACAAAAATTATCTTTTAGTCACTAATTTTTTATTTTCCCAAGGGTATCAGGAGAAATTGGACCACATAAGTTGTTGTCCAATTTGTCCTGAGTACGCTGATGCCCCATATGTGGGGGGGGAACCACTGTTTGGGCGCATGGCAGAGCTCGGAAGGGAAGGAGCACCATTTGACTTTTTCCAACCAAAATTGGCTGGAATTGAGATTGGATGCCATGTTGCATTTGGAGAGCCCCTGATGTGCCTAAACAGTGGAAACCCCCCACAAATGACCCCATTTGGGAAACTAGACCCCCTAAGGAACTTATCTAGATCTTTGGTGAGCAATTTGAACCCTCAAGTGCTTCACACAAGTTTATAACGTAGAGCCGTAAAATTTAAAAATCATATTTTTTCCACAAAAATGATCTTTTCACCCGAATTTTTATTTTTCCAAGGGTAACAAGACTCCAAAAGTTATTGTGCAATTTGTCCTGAGTACACTGATACCCCATATGTGGGGGTATACCACTGTTTGGGTGCATGGCAGAGTTTGGAAGGGAAGGAGCGCCGTCTCACTTTTTCAACGCAGAATTGGCTGGACGCCATGTCGTGTTTGGAGAGCTCCTGATCTGCCTAAACAGTGGAAACCCCCCACAAATGACACCATTTTGGAAACTAGACCCCTCAAGGAACTTATCTAGATGTGTGGTGAGAACTTTGAACCCCCAGGTGTTTCACTAAAGTTTATAACGTACAGCCTTAAAATAAAAAATCCTTTTTTTTTTTACAAAAATGATTTTTTCGCCCCCAATATTTTATTTTCACAAGGGTAACAGAAGAAATTGGAACCCAAAAGTTGTTGTCCAATTTGTCCTGAGTACGCTGATACCCAATATGTAGGAGAAAACTACTGTATGGGTGCACGTCAGGGCTCGGAAGGGAAGTAGTGACGCTTTGGATTGCAGACTTTGATGGAATGGTCTGGGGGCGTCATGTCGCATTTGGAGAGCCCCTGATGCGCCTAAACAGTGGAAATCCCCAACAAGTGACCCCATTTTGGAAAATAGACCCCACAAGGAACTTATCTAGATGTGTGGTGAGCACTTTGAACCCCGAAGTGCTTCACAGAAGTTTATAACGCACAGCCGTAAAAATAAAAAATCCTTTTTTTTTTTTACAAAAATGATTTTTTTCGCCCCCAATATTTTATTTTCACAAGGGTAACAGGAGAAATTGGACCCCAAAAGTTGTTGTCCAATTTGTCCTGAGTACGCTGATACCCAATATGTGAGAGAAAACTACTGTATGGGCGCATGTCAGGGCTCGGAAAGGGAAGTAGTGACGTTTTGGATTGCAGACTTTGATGGAATGGTCTGGGGGCGTCATGTCTCATTTGGAGAGCCCCTGATGCGCCTAAACAGTGGAAATCCCCAACAAGTGACCCCATTTTGGAAAATAGACCCCACAAGGAACTTATTTAGATGTGTGGTGAGCGCTATGAAGCCCCAAGTGCTTCACAGAAGTTTATAATGTACAGCCGTAAAAACAAAAAAATCTTATTTTTTTTACAAAAATAATATTTTCGCCCCCAGTTTTTTATTTTCCCAAGGGTAACAGAAGAAATAGGACAAATTTCACAATAACTCTTGGGGTCCAGAGTACGCTGATACCCCATATGTGGGGATAAACTACTGTTTGGACGCATGGCAGAGCTCAGAAGTGAAGGAACACCGTTTGACTTTTTCAACGCAGAATTGGCTGGAATGGAGATCAGACGCCATGTCACATTTGGAGAGCCCCTGATGTGCCTAAACAGCGGAAACCCCCCAATTCTAACTCCAACCCTAACCCCAACACACCCCTAACCCTAGTCCCAACCCTAATCCCAACCCTAACCCTAATCCTAACTCTAACCCTAATCCTAACTTTAGCGCCAACCCTAACCCTAACTTTAGCCGAAACCCTAACCCTAACCCTAATGGGAAAATGGAAATAAATACATTTTTTTTATTTTATTATTTTTCCCTAACTAAGGGGGTGATAAAGGGGGGTTTGATTTACTATTTATAGCGGGTTTTTATGATTGGCAGCTGTCACGCTAAAAGACGCTTTTTATTGCAAAAAGTAGTTTTTTGCATCGCCACATTTTGAGAGCTATAATTTTTGCATATTTTGGCCCACAGAGTCATGTGAGGTCTTAATTTTTGCTGGACGAGGTGACGCTTTTATTGGTACCATTTTTGAGCACGTGACATTTTTTGATCGCTTTTTATTTAGATTTTTGGGAGGTTAGAATGAACAAAAATCAGCAATTCATGAATTTCTTTTGGGTGAGGCGTTTTTATTGTTCGCGTGTGGTAAAATCGATAAAGCAGTTTTATTCTTCGGGTCAGTACGATTACGGCGATACCTCATTTATATCATTTTTTTATGTTTTGGCGCTTTTATAGAATAAAAACAATTTTATATAAAAAATAATTATTTTTGCATCGCTTTATTCTGCGAGCTATAACTTTTTTACTTTTTGCTGATGATGCTGTGTGATGGCTCGTTTTTTGCGGGACAAGATGACGTTTTCAGCGGTACCATGTTTATTTATATCCGTCTTTTTGATCGCATGTTATTCCACTTTTTGTTCAGCGGTATGATGATAAAGCACTGATTTTTTGCTTCGTTTTTATCTTTTTTTTTTAAGGGGTTCACAAAAGGGGTTAACTAGTGGGACAGTTTTATAGGGGGGTCGTTACGGACGCGGCGATACCATATATGTGTACTTTTATTGTTTTATTTTTTTATTTACAATAAGTAATGAATTTATTGGGGAATATTTTTTTTTTCTTTTTTTTTTTCTTTTGGATTTTTTTTTACACATGTTTATTTTTACTTTTTTTAACTTTTTTACTTTGTCCCAGGGTGGGACATCACTGTATTTCATCAGATCGCTGGTGTGACAGTGTGCACAGCACTCTGTCACACCAGCGATGTGACAGGCAGTGCAGGACGCTTCCTCATGCCTGCTCTCGGCAGGCACTGAGAAGCCGCCTCCCTCCAGGACCCCAGCGCCATCTTGGATCCGGGTCCTGGGAGGGAGGAAGCCCTCAGAGCAGCGCGATCACATCGCGCTGCTCTGAGGGTCTCAGGGGGGCGCGCAGGGAGCCCCCACCCTGTGCGATCCTCCCCTGTGCCCCCAGTACACCGTGATCATGTTTGATCGCGGTGTGCAAGGGGTTAATGTGCCGGGAGCGGTCCGTGACCGCTCCTGACACACAGTCACGGGTGTCAGCTGTGATAATCAGCTGACACCCGGCGGCGATTAGCTGCGCTCCCTCCGGGAGCGCAGCTAATCGCCTATGACGTACTATCCCGTCCATGGTCAGAATGGCACGGGTTTTATGGACGGGATAGTACGTCTAATGTCAGAGAGGGGTTAATGAGAAAAAATGAACTTTTTTGAATTTACCAAATGGCTGCAATGAAACAAAGAGTGAAAAATTTAAAGGGATCTGAATACTTTCCGTACCCACTGTATGTGTGTAACTGACATGTATATATCTATGTATTCTATGTGTATATATCTATTCTATCTATTCTATTCTAACCTGTCAGTATGATTTTACTGTAGTGGCATATCAATTGCCAGCTTTTCAAAGGATCTAGAGGTACAGTTCTACAGGAAGTAGTTTTTTTTTTCTCTGGGGTGCTCAACTTTATTAGCATGCACAAAGAGACACAAGTTAGCCCCAAAACAAATTAAAAAAAAGCACCAAAAACCGCAACAAAATCTCGCATTTTTGCCGCAGCTTCTTTCCTGCCAAGAAATCAGGTCTTGCTGCAGCAAAAAATGCAGCAAAAAATGCAGCAAAACCGCCTGGTGTGAACTTACCCGCATAGTGTAAGCTTGAAGGTAACCGCCCAAATACAAATGCTGTAACAAGACCCTCAAATAGAATGCGGGGTACTTCTGGGTCCAAAGCGCATTAGAAGGTACAACCCAAATTCCAAAAGAGTTGGGACGCTGTGTAAAATGTAAAGAAAAAAGAATGTAATGATTTGGACTTTTCTTATAGCCATATTTTATTCACAACAGAACATAGAACATACATCAGAAATTGTACATTAGATATTTTTCCATTTATCGTTCATTTAGAAATTGTTGGCAGTAACAGATCCCCAAAAAAGTTAGGACAGGCTAAATAAAAAATTATGAATGTAAATAGCACTAATGCGAGCTGGAGGGTCAATTTTCAACTAAGGCATATGAATGTGTATAAAAAAGAGTTTGTTAAAGAGGCAGAGTCTATCAGAAGCAAAGATGGTCATAAATTCACCAATCTGTGAACAAATGTGTCTAAAAATTAATTATGGAACAATTTCAGAAAAATGCTCCTCAACGTAAAATTACAAAGACTTTGAATATCCCACCATCTACAGTACATAATGTCATCAAAAGATTCAGAGATTTGTATGCTACCCATTGAGCTAGTTCATCCTGATGGAGTTAGATGCGATAAATTGTTATTCTTGTCCAGCACATATTAAAATGGATATAGTAATGAAATGTAGTGCACTGCGCTCACTCCAATGTATTCTTCAAGCTGCTGGTGGATACCACATCCCTGTTTTTGGTGTTTCACTCACATGTAGACCAATACATAATACAATTTTGTACTATTGTGCTTAAGAGAGCCACCCTATAGGGCTCAAATACTGCTCAGGTAGCCACCTATATGAGCGGGAAACCATTACTAAGTGCCAAATCCTCTAAAGAAGGAAACTGAGCATTTCCGAACCGGGTAAATTGGGGCGGCACCTTCAGGCTTCCGTACCCAAGAGAACTTGAGATGTCACACACAAGGGAGATTAGAATCAGATTAGAATCAAATATTAATCTTATTTTAATTCTGGCACTTAACCTCACTCTTTCCACTTGCCCAGGTGACATTGGTAAGTGAGGTAGTAGGACTGGAGTTGATGCCAGCTTTTGTAATATCAGCTGACATCAAGCTGAAATCTATAAGACACCCCATTGTTAACCCCATAGTAGGTATGAAATAGGTTTGAAATAAACACACAGCAAGAATAAAATTCTTTGTTTGAAATAAATACCCCTTCTGACCCTATTTTTACCATTTATCACAGTATAAATTAAAAATTAAAAGCGCGATATTCCTCACCGTCCGACGATAATCCATTTGTCCCTTGCCGTAATCCATCTCTGCTTCATCTGGACGCAAGACTGAGCTGTGGCATGATGCCGCCATTCAGCCTGGCATCCAGGTGACACTGAGCTGAGCGTCAGGGCGCAGCTTCAGTGACCAGAGATGACGTCATTGAGGTTACCGCTGGACACTGAAGCTATGGTTCATTTGCGCAGCTCATTATGAGCAGTCCGATGAACTGCAGTGACCTCAAGGAGATAACGGTGCTAGCAGGGATGCAATGAAGGTTACCGCAGTTCATCGGCCGGCTCACACTATACTGAACATGGGAACAGTTGTCTGGCAGTATCCTCTATGATGTTACCGCTCATCACTGAAGCTGCATTCCAAGCTCAGCTCAGTGTTTCCTGGATTCACAATTGAGCAGACGAATCATGCCACTGCTCAGCCATGTAATCCAGATGAGACAAATGGATTATTGTCGGATAGGTGAGGAATATGGTTTGTTATCATTTTAATTTTTACAATAATAAATTAGAAAATGAGGGTGGGGTGTGTTCATTTATTGTTGCTGCGTATTTTTTACAATATGACTATGGGATTAGTAATGGGGGCATCTTAAAGACACTTCTCCATTACTAACCCTTGGACTTGATGTCTACTGATAATACAAAGCTGACATCAACCCCAAACCTATTACCCCACTTGTGAGAAGAGCAAGGCTAAGTGCCAGATTTGCCGCTCTTATTGATGCACCATTTCTTGGGAGGCTGAGGGCTGTTGTTGGTAGCTTGGGAGGGAGGGAGGCAATATCCCTGGCCTCTTCCCAGGCTACTATTATCAACCTACAGCTCTCTGTTTAGTTTTTGCTGATTAGAATCTATAAGGGAACCCAACATCATTTGTTTTCTGGGGTCCCCCAGTAAACTAACCATTAAAGGCTAATCAAATAGCTGTGAGCTGTTATTAATAGCCTGGGAACCTTCTGGGATATTGGTCCTTTTCCCAGATTAGTAACACTAGCCCTCACCCATGGGTTTTCTCTCTGCTGGTTATCACAATTATGAAGTAGCCCACGCCAATTTTTTTTTTTCATTCATAATTTTACACACAATGTACACAGCGGGTGCTGCATACAACTCCCATCATTGTCACACTGAGCTCAGGGAAGTTAAGCGACAATGATCACAGCTGTCTTCAGCACCTGGCGCCTGGGAACAGAGCGAACTGTACTGTTTTTTCCTAAGCGCCGGTACATGACACACGGATGTCATCTGTGTGCACGTGTGTCCCACACATGTTGTCTGTGCTGCGCGAAAAAAGGACATGTCTGCCGGTTTTTCACACGAATATACGGTCTGCGTGAAAAGCCTAACATGTGCACACCACCATTGGATACAATGGGTGTGTGTATGTCCATATATGTGGTCCTTAAAAAGCAGACTGCATGCGGACATAAAAAACGGATGTGTGAAGGAGGCCTTACACTGAGTAATCCTTGTGTGAAGGGTCTTTGCAGAGACCTTGCATGTTGTGCATATTAACATTTTGAATATACTTCTATCGATGACCAACCGGGTGAGCGCACACAAACTTAGATAGTTATTTAGCAACTTTTGAACTCCTATTTGGCACTTTTTACTTGTTGCCCACTCAAGTAGGTGGCCACTTGAGCAGTAATTAGGCCTTGTAGGGCAGCTCTCTTTAGCATGGTTGTACAAAATTGTATTATTTGTTGGCTTACATTTTAAAAAGGAATTAATGATTAGTGATGGAAAGCAGAGGGTGGTCAAATGGCATATTCTCTAACTGGGTCGCTGTGACCAGTTGGGAACCACAGAGGTCGGTGTTGCGACCTATTCTATTCAACATATTTATTAACAATTTGGTAGAAGGTTTGCACAGTAAAATATCGGTTTGCAGATGATACAAAACTATGTAAAGCAGTCAATACAAGAAAAGATAGTATTCTGCTACATATAGATCTGGATAAGTTGGAAACTTGTGCCGAAAGGTGTCAGATACGGTTTAACAATGACAAATTTAAGGTTATACACATGGGACGAAGGAATCAATATCACCATTACACACTGAAAGGGAAACCACTGGGTAAATCTGACATGGAGGAGGACTTGGGGATCCTAGTTAATGATAAACGTACCTGGAGCAGTCAGTGCTAGGCAGCGGCTGCCAATGCAAACAGGATCATGGGGTGCATTAAAAGAGGTCTGGATACACATGATGAGAGCATTATACTGCCTCTGTACAAATCCCTGGTTAGAACGCACATAGAGTACTATGTACAGTTTTGGGCATCGGTGCTCAGGAAGGATATAATGGAACTAGAGTGAGTAGAAAGGAGGGCAACAAAATTAATAAAGGGGATGGGGGAACTACAATACCCAGAGAGATTAGCAAAATTAGGATTATTTAGTCTAGAAAAAAGATGACTGAGGGGCGATCTAATAACCATGTATAAGTATATAAGTGGACAATACAAATATCTCTCTGAGGATCTGTTTATACCAAGGAACGTGACAGTCACAAGGGGGCATTCTCTGCGTCTGGAGGAGAGAAGGTTTTTTCTACCAACATAGAAGAGGATTCTTTACTGTTAGGGCAGTGAGAATCTGGAATTCCTTGCCTGAGGAGGTGGTGATGGCGAACTCAGTCGAGGTGTTCAAAAGAGGCCTGGATGTCTTCCTAGAGTGTAACAATATTGTATCTTACAGGTATTAGGTTCTTTAGAAGGACGTAGATCTGGGGATTTATTCTGACGGATATAGGCTGAACTGGATGAACAAATGGCTTTTTTCGGCCTTGCTAACTATGTTTCCATGATTATTCTTACCTTCCCTTCCTCCCACAAAATGCATCCCGCTCTTCTCTAGCCAGCGCAGAAGCTGGCAACTAACTTTTGCGTGACGGTACAGGCAGCATATGACATATCCAGGTGAAATAGGTGTTGGCGTCGGTGTGCCCTCACCCAGCATGCACCCAATCGCGCTTGCACGCTCTGTGACCTCGATTGTCACGCCGCTGTGTTGGCAGCAGATTATTCTGGATGCTCTCCAAGTGTGTGAAAACAGAGCTTCTTTGTTCAGGAACAAACAGGAGCAATACAGTGGGTTCGGAAAGTATTCAGACCCCTTTAAATTTTTCACTCTTTGTTTCATTGCTGCCATTTGGTAAATGCAAAAAACTTCATTTTTTTCTCATTAATGTACACTTTGCACCCCATCTTTAATGGAAAAAAACAGAAATGTAGAAATTTTTGCAAATTTATTAAAAAAGAAAAACTGAAAGGTCACATGGTCATAAGTATTCAGACCCTTTGCTCAGTATTGAGTAGAAGCACCCTTTTGAGCTAGTACAGCCATGAATCTTCTTGGGATTGATGCAACAAGTTTTTCACACCTGGATTTGTGGATCCTCTGTCATTCTTCCTTGCAGATCCTCTCCAGTTGCGTCAGGTTGGATGGTGAACAGCCATTTTCAGGTATGCTCAATTGGGTTTAGATCAGGGCTCTGGCTGGGCTAGTCAAGAATGGTCACAGAGTTGTTCTGACGCCACTCCTTTGTTATTTTAGCTGTGTACTTGGGGTCATTGTCTTGTTGGAAGGTGAACCTTCAGCTAAGTCTGAGATCCAGAGCACTCTGGAAGAGGTTTTCATCCTTGATATCTCTGTACTTGGCCGCATTCATGTTTACTTCAATTGCAACCAGTCATCCTATCCTTGCAGCTAAAAAACACCCCCATTGCATAATGCTGCCACCATCTTGTTTCACTGTTGGGATTGTATTGGGCAGGTGATGAGCAGTGCCTGGTTTTCTCCAAACATACCGCTTAGAATTATCACCGAAAAGTTCTAACTTTTTCTCATCAGAACAGGGAATCTTATTTCTCATAGTCTGAAAGTCCTTCATGTGTTTTTTTTTAGCAAACTCTATGCGGGCTTTCATATGTCTGGCATTGAGAAGAGGCTTCCGGTGGGCCACTCTGCCATAAAGGCCTGACTGTTGGAGGGCTGCAGTGATAGTTGTCTTTGTGGAACTTTCTCGCATCTCCCTACTGCATCTGTGGAGCTCAGCCACAGTGATCTTTGAGTTCTTCTTCAACTCTGTCACCAAGGCTCTTCTCCCATGGTTTCTCAGTTTGGCCAGATGGCCAGGTCTGGGAAGACTTCTGGTGGTACCAAACTTCTTTCATTTAAGGATTATGAAGGCCACTGTGCTCTTAGGAACCTTGAGTACTGCAGAAATTATTTTGTAACCTTGGCCAGATCTGTGCCTTGCCACAATTCTGTCTCTGAGTTCCTTGGCCAGTGCCTTTAACCTCATGATTCTCATTTGGTCTGACATGCACTGTGAGCTGTGAGGTGTTATATAGACAGGTGTGTGCCTTTACAAATCAAGTTCTATCAGTTTAATTAAACACAGCTGGACTCCAATGAAGGAGTAGAACCATCTCAGGAAGGATCACAAGGAAATGGACAGCATGTGACTTAAATAGGAGTGTCTGAGCAAAGGGTCTGAATACTTATGACCATGTGATATTTCAGTTTTTTTTTATAAATTTGCAAAAAATTCTACATTTCTGGTTTTTATCAGTCAAGATGGGTTGCAGAGTGTATATTAATGAGAAAAAATGAACTTTTTTTGCATTTACCAAATGGCTGCAATGAAACAGAGTAAAAAATTTAAAGGGGTCTGAATACTTTCCGAACCCACTGTATATGATAAGCTTAATAAATCAGGAATAAATCATTTGTGTGTCTCTATCTGTGCAGCATCTACAGCAGGCTGCTTCTCTCATACACAGGTACAGGAAATACAGTCACATGCTCTTCGTGTGTGAGCCTCTGGGAGTGTCTTCTTAACTTTATAAACAGCATACAAATCTAGCAACTAATCACTCATAGACAGGAATGGAGTTGTTGCACCAAACATATTCCAACACCCCCACTCAACAACTACTTATCCTGTTAGTCCCAAAACCAAGGGAGGAGTCCTGAGGAGATCATTTGCATATTCTCAGTTCATTCTGGGATAAGTGAAGAGTCTCTTCGAGCTCCAAGAACACTGGATTTTGGCCATTGCAGCTGAAAGGAGGACATCAGTAAACCAGGGGAGGAGTCCTGAGGAGATCATTTGCATATTCCCAGTTCATTTTGGGATAAGTGAAGAGTCTCAGCGAGCTCCAAGAACACTGGGTTTTGGCCGCTGCAGCTGAAAGGAGGACATTGGTAAACCAGGGGAGGAGTCCTGAGGAGATCATTTGCATATTCCCAGTTCATTCTGGGATAAGTGAAGAGTCTCAGCAAGCTCCAAGAACACTGGGTTTTGGCCGCTGCAGCTGAAAGGAGGACATCGGTAAACCAGAGACTGCACAGAGATTGAAGCTTCAGAGACTGGGAGTTCTGTGGAAATTGTTTGAGTAAGTATGTAAGGAGCGAACAATGGAAAGGACACCATTGTAGGCATTTACTACAGGCCACCTAAGCAAGCTGAAGATATGGATGAACTCTTTATGCATCAAATGGCCAAGTTCTCAAAAAAAACATGACATAGTGGTCATGGGAGATTTCAACTAAACAGACATTTGTTGGGAATCTCTCTCAGGCAAAACTAACAGGTCCAGGAAATTCTTATCCTCTCTTGCTGACAACTTTATCTTCCAAAACCTAGGGGAGAAATCAAGGGCATCTGCTACCTTGGATCTAATCCTTATAAACAGGGAGGAAATGGTTGAGGAGGTAAGAGTGGCTGGGACCTTAGGAGGTAGCGACCATGCTATTTTAGAATTTTGGATAACTAGAGGAGGAAGACCTGTGAAGACTTCAAGATTAGATTTCAGAAAGGCAGACTTTAAGGGACTCAGAAAGAGAATCGGAGGGATCCAATGGCTGAATATCCTTAAGGACAAAAATGTCCAGGAAGGATGGGAAATCTTGAAAAATGAGATTCTCAAAGCACAATCATTAACAATTCCAAAAAGAGGGAAGAATAGGAAGCATTTAAGGAAACCAGGATGGATGAAACAGAACTTAAACACATGCTAAAAAAGAAGAAAGAAATGTTTATCAAATGGAAAGAGGGAGGCATATCTAAAGAAGAATATAATGATGTCTGCAGAACCTGCAGGGCAAGAATCAGATTAGCTAAAGCTGACAATGAATTAAGGCTTGCAAGAGATGTCAAAAGCAATAAAAAAGGATTTTGGGGATATGTCAAAAGTAAAAGAAAAGTCAATGATGCTATAGGATTTTTACAGGATGAAAATTATGAAATGGTAAGAAAGGATGTTGAGAAGGCCGAACTTTTAAATTCCTATTTTGCATCTGTTTTCTCTCAGAAAGGAAATGTAACATCAACTGATCTTCACTGTCTTATTAAGGGAATAGAAGAATCCATGATATCTATGAACAGAAAAATAGTGTGGAAACACTTAGCTAACATAAATGAATTCAAGTCTCCAGGTCCAGATGAATTACACCCCAGAGTACTGAAGGAGATAGCAGAAGAAATTTTTGACCACTCTCCATAATGTTTGAGAATTCTTGGAGAACAGGAGAAGTCCCAGAAGACTGGAGAAGAGCAAATGTTGTTCCTATCTTCAAAAAGTGGAAGAAGGTGGACCCAGGGAGCTATAGGCCGGTGAGTCTGACATCTATACCAGGAAAGATCTTTGAACAAATTATTAAACAACATGTATGTAAGTACCTGGACAAGAATGAAGTGCTTAACCAGAGTCAGCATGGGTTTGTAACTAATAAATCATGTCAGACTAACTTAATTTCCTTCTATGACAGAATCACTGACTGGGTGGATCAGGGAAATGCTGTAGATATATTATATCTTGACTTCAGCAAAGCATTTGACAAAGTATCTCACACAATCCTTATTGAAAAAATGACTAAGTATGGAATGGACAAGGCAACTGTTAGGTGGATTCATAACTGGCTTAGTGATAGGACCCAAAGAGTGGTAGTAAATGGCTGCACATCGAGTTGGAAGAATGTATCAAGTGGGGTACCACAGGGCTCTGTATTGTTCTACATTTTTATCAATGATTTAGATGAAGGAATTGAGGGTAAACTGATTAAATTTGCTGATGACACAAAGCTAGAAGGGATAACTAATACTAGAGAAGAGAGAGAGAGGATTCAAAAAGATAAATAAACTGGAGCAGTGGGCAGCAACTAACAAAATGGTTTTTAACAAGGAAAAATGCAAAGTACTACATCTGGGAAATAAAAATGAAAAAAGCGTATACAGAATGGGAGGAATAGGGCTAAGCAACAGCACATGTGAAAAAGACTTGGGTATACTAATAGATCACAGACTGAACATGAGTCAACAGTGTGATGCAGCAGCAAAAAAGGCAAATACAATTCTGGGATGTATTAACAGAAGCATACAGTCTAGATCACGTGAAGTCATTATTGCCCTCTACTCCTCTTTGGTCAGACCTCATCTGGAATACTGTGCCCAGTTTTGGGCACCACATTTTAAAAAAGACATCAACAAACTGGAGCAAGTTCAGAGAAGAGCGACCAGAATGGTGTCCGGTCTGCAAACTATGTCCTATTAGGAACGGTTACAGGATTTGGGAATGTTTAGCTTGCAAAAAAGAAGACTGAGAGGAGACTTAATAGCTGTCTACAAATATCTCAAAGGCTGTCACATTGTAGAAGGATTATCTTTATTCTCATTTGCACAAGGAAAGACTAGAAGCAATGGGATGAAACTGAATGGGAGGAGACACAGATTAGATATTAGAAAAAACTTTTTGACAGTTAGAGTGATCAATGAGTGGAACAGGCTGCCACGCGAGGTGGTGAGTTCTCCTTCAATGGAAGTCTTCAAACAGAGGCTGGACAGACATCTGTCTGGGATGATTTAGTGAATCCTGCTTTGAGCAGGGGGTTGGACCAGATGACCCAGGAGGTCCCTTCTAACTCTACTATTCTATGATTCTATGATTGCGGTTCTGAAGTCCACAAACTTGGCTTTTGCTAATGGCTTTGTCATACCATCAGCTATCATCTTGTCAGACTCGCAATAAACAAACTTGAGTACACCATGTTCCACTAAGTCATGTAAGTGGTGATGTTTTACATCAATGTGCTTAGTCCTTGCACTAATCTTCTCACTGCTGGCAAGTTTAATGCATCCTTGGTTGTCCTCATAGATAACTGTTGGTTGAGCTAATGGCTTGCCGAAATCTTCCAAAAGTTGTTTCAACCAAATTACTTCTTGACTTGCATAAGCAGCATAACAGTAAATCAAAAAACAGTGCCTCAGTCAGTGGTGAAAAGCAAATCTTACATTTATTCTGCCTCCTGTGGCGACGTTTCGGTCCGAAGACCTTTTTCAAGCACTGTGCTTGAAAAAGGTCTTCGGACCGAAACGTCGCCACAGGGGGCAGAATAAATGTAAGATTTGCTTTTCACCACTGACTGAGGCGCTGTTTTTTGATTTACTGTTATGGAACCTGCTCTGGGATGGACTCCCCGGTTTTGACGTGTGCCTTCATTTTGTCTTATATAGACTTTAATCTTTAGGATGCGGTTCAACTTTTTGCATTTTGCATAAGCAGCAGACTTATATTCTGCTTCTGTAGAAGATAATGCGACTGACACTTGCTTTCTGCTGGGCCACGAAATGGAATTTTCTCCTAACTTGAACAAGTAACCACTTGTTGAATTCCAATCACTTGAATCTCCAGCCCAATCTGCATCCACATTACCTCTGAGAGTGAGATCTCCTGATGCAGATATCTTAAGATTTAGCCTTTGAGTTTCTTTATGATATTGAAGAATTCTCTTTGTTGCATTCCAGTCTCTTTGGTGTGGCTTGCTTACATGTCGGCAGAGAATTCTGATTGTGGCTGTGATATCCAGACGAGCTGTGCTTGCTATATACAGAAGTGCCCCCACTGCTTGTCTGTAACTCTCATTGCTGGGTAGCAGATCTTCTTGTCCTTCCAACTTTAAGTTGGACGGGTCCATTGGTGTTGACGCACCTTTGGCTTCTGACATTCCAAACTGGTTTAGTATTGCGGAAATTTTAGAAATTTGGTTGAGAAGAAAACTCCCATATTCCTCTTTCTGGATTTGGATTAAATAATATGTCACATTTCCAAGGTCCTTAGTCTCAAAGTGCTGGTTGAGAATTTCACCAGCTTTGCAATTTCTTTTTCATTGTGGTAGCTCACTGGTTGATCTCAATACAATTTGCAAGTTGAGCTAGCTTCCTTACTGCTTCTGGGTCTCTGTGCCCAAGACGTCTGTGCCATACAAGGATACAGTTCTAAAGCAGCTCTTGTCTAGCACTTTACACTGTTATGTTATGGTAGCTGAGGAGGCAAGAGCAAAGAACCGCATAGGCAGCCTAATACCAGAGAGGTTGGAAACTAATAGGTTGCAGACCCCTAAACTAACTGCACAACTAGAAGCAGCCCTGGAGCGTACCTACGGTGGTCCTAGACGCCTCGGCACAGCTGGAGAGATAGCTATCCCTGAAGATGGAAAGAGGAAAGCTAACTGCCCCGGAGTAGACCACAAAAGAGTAGGAAGCCCCCAAATATATAATGGCGGTCAGACAAGATGAAAATACGAACACAGGCAGAAAATAGATTGAGCAAACGCTGGGGCCCAAAACTGCCTAGATAGGACAGCACAGGAGATAATACTTTCTGCAACCCAGAAAAACCCTAGGAAAAACTCCAACACTTCTGAATCCAAAAACACTGAGACCACACGGTCTCGACCACCTATATCAGATCTCTGGTGTGGACACGTAGCTACCCAGCAGAAAAATATCACAAGAACTGAGCAAATGAACAAATACAAAAAACGAACGGAGACCAGCTAAAGCCCCCCAAAGGGGACCCGGCTGAAGACAAAAGCAATGCAGCAAAAAGCAAGGAATTCAAACCAAAGTAAAAAAAACTGAAAGAGACTTATCTGAACGCAAGCAGGAGACAGCAGAAAAGCAAGCTGAATTCCATACTAAACCAGGAAGCACAATTGATCACCGGCGAGGATCATAGGAGATCAGCTCACTTATATCAGGCCAGTCAGTACCACCTGACACCCACTCGTTATCTGCGGGTGTAGGACTCTTGGTATTCAAGCAACCACCAGAGGGAGCTTCAGCTCCGAAGTCGTCTCCAAAATGTTCACAACAGTACACTCTTTCTTTGCATTTTAGCTGATAAAGTTCATCTTGGATTTTTCCTTCTGCAAGAGTGTGACCCTTCTTTGAGATGATGCAGCTGTTATCTTTAAAAGTAACTACATTCCCCTTTGCATGAGCTTCTTTACTGACAGAAGATTACTTTCAAGGCTGGGAACATAGAGAACATCCTTCATGGCATCTTTCTGCTTTGTGCTGAGGAAACTGGACAGTGGAGATAGCAGTCTCCTACTCCTTCTGAAGTCATATAGTGACTTCAATGGCTGCTTGCGCCAGAATCTATACACCATATATGCTTTGCAGATGGGCTTGTACTGGCATTAAATGCAGCTTCAGCACATGCAGAATCTTCCTTTATAACTGTTTTAACCCTTTGATGACAGTTCTGCTTTTTAAGCTGACTCATTCTTGCTTTCCAAAGTCTGCAGTCTGCTCTATGTTGGCCGGGCTTTTTCCAGACAAAACATTCACGAATTTCTCTTAGATTGCTCTTATATTTAGGGAAATCCTGTCTCTTTAATGCTGTTTCTGCTCTGGATCCATTACTGCTGCTTACATGCTGCGTTTTTCTCTTGAATTCATCCACAAGATTGCCTTTGACATACTCTAGTGTCAGCTTATCATCGGGCTGTGCATCTAGCGCAGTCACAAGTGTGTCATAACTTCTGGAAGACAACTTAATAGAGGTGCAGCAACTTGAAAATCTTTATTCTCCAATACCCCTGAGATGCTCCACAATCTCTAGGGTGTTTCTTATATAGTCCTGCATATTCTGTCCATCACTTAGATTACACTGATACAGCTTTCTCATGAGATAAAGCTTATTGCTGAGATTTGAACTTCCATGCACTTTCTGTAACTCATCCTACATCTCTTTTGCAGTTGCACACTTGCATATATGCACAATCTGATTATCATCTACACTGAGGGAGATTGTGCTTTGTGCTTTTTGATCCTTCTCTAGCCAATCATCTGGTAATGGATGAGGCACTTGTTCCTGAGTATATTTCCACGTACCTTCTCTTATGAGCTGCATCTTCACCTTGAATTTCCAGGACTGGTAGTTCTGGTTAGTGAGTCTTGGCACTGAGAACATGACAGGATTGCTGCTAGTGGACATCTTCTCTGTTGCTCTGTGCTGCTTTTGCTCTTGGCTTCTGTTGCTGTGTTACTCTGGGGTTGTGTGACACTCTGGGCCCATAACCTGTTGGCAGCGGATTATTAAGGATACTCTCCAAGTGTGTGACAACAGAGCTTCTTTATTCAGGAACAAACAGGAACAATATATGATAAGCGTAATAGATTAGGAATAAATCATTTGTGTGTCTCTGTGCAGCATCTACAGCAGGCTGCTTCTCTCATACACAGGAAAACAGGAAATACAGTCACATGCTATCCCTGTGTGAGCCTTTGGGAGTTTTTTTTGTAACTTTATAAACAGCATACAAATCTAGCAACTAAACACACTCATAGACAGGAATGGAGTTGTTGCACCATATTCCAACATGCTGCCTCTCCTGTCTCCTATTGTGCTATACCACATTATGCACCAGATCAAGTAAAGAAAAAAAAAGAAGAAAATGAATCACTTAGCTCTCCAGGCGATCCCCTGCAGGATAATTTCTCTGAGTGACATTGGCCTCCTACTTGTTAAATGACGTCCTCGAGCTGCTTCATTCATACAGAAAACGCCAGAAAAAAAAAGCCCAGAATGGCTTTCTGCAACTGCACTGCTATTTTCTATTGTAAGCAGTAGACATGCAGAAATGCTCCCAGCCTGACAGTGTGTTCCGCTAATGGTGGCAAAATAAATTATAGTGAGGGCAATATGGCCATAAGTGTCCCCAGAAACCTGGACCCCAGGCAGTACTCCAGATGTCCACCATTATAATAAATGAGACTAAATGATCACAAGTCAAGTGTGAGCCAAATCATGACCACGATGCAACTTCAGTTACTCTCTTTTCCCTTTACCGTTGAATTGATGACTTCAAAAAGGAACAATTGAAACTATATCACAGTGTCCCCCGGTTTAAGGCAGCTACAAACATACAGTGTTGCATGCTCTTTTTTACAACACTCTGCAAAATCTTCTGTTATGTAACATTATATTCACTGCATACTTTAATCAACAGAGTTAATCCTCTGAGTTAAGGGATTTTCACTAATTCCCATGAGTGCCAGTGTCTTAAATGTGTAATTTAATTAGCAATGTTCTGAGCCAAGGCATAGATTTACTGTCAATAACTTTCCTAAGGCTGGTGATGACTGTTAAAAGTGAAATAAAACTGGCTCATCAGCTCTAGCATGAAGTAACGGGATTTATTATCTGTGGCATGTTGCAAGAAAAAGCTTTTTCCCATGCCAGATTGGAGATCAGAGTACACCAAAAAGCCACTTCAAAGCTCTGAAGATCTTTTTGGGCATGACCTTTATAGACCTAACATAATAAAAGAATAAAAATTGCAATCAGCATCAAACAAGCTATTATATCTGGGAGCCCTTTGAACTGCTTGTTATATTTTATTTATCTTGTATTACATTTAGAAACATTGTTGTTATTATTATCATCACCATCAGTATTCGTCATATAATTCTGCAGCCAAGTAGTACTGCAGGGGGAAATATGGCTGATAAAGGTCATCCTGTTTGTATCTAGTTTGAGGTTTTTACAATTTCAAGAACACATCACTTTGTATTATTGCTTTGGACATGCTCATATTCCCTATTATACTGTTTGGGTCCCCATTGCATTCATATACAGTAGCTGACAATCCACTCAAGGTGATATTCAGTGTTGGGAACCAACAACAAATCTGGAATTTGCTGGAGACTGAACTGTATACCTTAGTAGTCCAGAGGAACAATGATACAAGCCAAAGAAATGATATGGCAAGTGTTTACCCTACTGACATTACACAAAAACTGGGCACAGATCAGAAAAATATCAGCTCTTGGTCACTGGTGAGCAGATAAAAGCAGTGTACAGAGCGGAAGAGCACAGCACTGTACACTGCTCAGGATCCGTGGCCAAGAAATGCAGCTCACCTCTTCAGTGGTGGATATAGACTGAAGATGGCCCCTGTGCAAGAACTGTACATAGTCCCCTTTGTGTGTCAGTGGACACTGCTTTCTCCTTTCTAGGTGGAAATGGTCCCCTTTATCTCAGGCATCTTTGCAGCTGCATAGGTTGCACCAGTGGTATGTTGCCCTGACATCTCCTATTCATGGACTCTAAGGCTATGTGAACACGTTGCAGAATTGTTGCGGAAATTTCCGCAGCAATCCCGCACCTCCCTGCTGCGGGAAATATGCATTTTTATAGGTATGCGTATTCCCGCCAGAAACTAGCGTTTTGCAAGCGTAATTAGCTTGCAGAATGCTAGCGTTTTCCAAGCGATCTGTAGCATCGCTTGGAAAACTGATTGACAGGTTGGTCACACGAGTCACACAGTGTTTGACAAGTGTGAGCAACTTTTTACTATTGATGCTGCCTATGCCGCATCAATAGTAAAAGATCTAATGTTAAAAATAATAAAAAAAATAAAAAGTCATGATATTCTCACCTTCCGGCGGCCCCTGCAGCTTTCCCGCCTCTCAGCGATGCTCCCGGCCAATCCCGTTCCCAGGCGTCCTTAGCGACAATGACCCCAGATGATGTTGCGGTCTCGCGTGATGCTATGTCATCTGGGGTCATTGTCGCTAAGGACGCCTGGGAACGGGATTGGCCGGGAGCATCGCTGAGGACAAGGAAAGCTGCGGGGGCCGCCGGAAGGTGAGAATATCATTATTTTTTATTTTAATTATTATTTTAACAGGGATATGGTACCTAGGACCTGGTGGAGAGTCTCCTCTCCTCCAGACCCTGGGTACCATCCGCACATGAACCGCTTTCTTTGCGCATGGTGGGCATAGCCACATGCGGAAAGTAAGCGGTTCAATGCATTCCTATGGCGGTGGAATCGCCGCGATTCCGCAAAAAGAATGAGCATGCTGTGTATTTTTCCGCGATGCAATTTCACCGCGGAAAAACATGCAGCATGTGCACAGTATTGCGGAATCCCATAGAAGATAATGAGTTGCGTTGGGTAAGCGTTGTTGCCGCTTACCCAAAAAGCGCGGCAAAAATGCTAACAATCCGCAACGTGTGCACATAGCCTAAATGGTGCACAGAGCTAACGGTGTACAGAGCTTTAGGCTATTTGCACACGTTCTGGAATCTTTGCAGAAATTTCCTGAGAAAAAACTGACTTTTTCCCAGGAAATCCGCATGCGTTTTTATCGCGTTTTTTTCCTGAACATTCTAGGTCAATAATATAGCAGGAAATACGCAAATTTACCGTGAAAATAATGAACATGCTGCGTTTTTTACCGCAATGCGATTTTTGCGAGGAAAAAAACGCACCATGTGCACAAAAATTGCAGAATGCATTCTGAATAATAGGATGCTTACTGCATGCGTTTTTTAAGCATTTTTGCTGTGGTTCTGCTCCATACACAGATGACACCCCTCTAGATCTGAAGCTGAAAACATAGCTGATTGGTCGAGATCCCTTGTGACGGACCACCACCCAATCTGTTATTGATAACATATCCAAGGGCAGGTGAGAACTATCAAAGTAGTGGACAACCCTTTTAAGGTACTAGACCAATAAATTGCACAAAATAAATAATGGCGGTAGAGTGCTCCCAATGAATATTGTCAGCAGAGAGCTCCTGATGAAGTGACAGAGCTTCTATTACTGTCATACACTACAGTTATAATCTTCTGAATGTCTTGTGTTGTCACTACAGGGAGATCGCTATGTAAATATTCATAAAGGTTAGACTGAAGTGACAAGAGACAAGAAAAATACAAGCAAACAATCCTCGTAGCCCCGGCCAGCAACCGTTATGACACTTCTCTGCCTCAGTATGGAATGCAGCAGATCTCTTTTAAAGGGAACCTGTCAGCAGGATTGTGCTCAGTAACCTACAGACAGTGTCAGGTTGGCGCCGTTATACTGATTACAATGAAAACTGGTGATGAAATCCGTCATGTGGTTGTTGTGTAATCTTTATTTGTAGTTTTGAGTTAATGAAATGCTAGTGCTCCGGGGCGGCCTGTGGAGGGTCTTCATGTGATGCTCTGATTAGGTATTCATCAGTATGGCTTCTGACAGGTCACTGATCCCTCACTGACCTTCCCTCAATTTTTCATAATAAATATTATTATTATTATTATTTATTTCTATAGCACCATTGATTCCATGGTGCTGTACATGACAGGGGGTTACATGCAAATTACAGGTATCACTTACAGTAAACAAACTAACAATCACAGACTGATACAGAGGGAGAGAACCCTGCCCTTTCGGGCTTACATTCTACAGGATGGGGGACGGAGAGAGCAGGTTGGGGGATTGCAGCAGTTCCAGTGATGGTGAGGCGATATCTCCGGTAGTGGTGAGGAGGCAGCGGGGTCATTGCAGGCTGTAAGCTTTCTTGAAGAGGTGGGTTTTCAGGTTCCGTCTGAAGGATCAGAATGTGGTTGATAGTCGGACGTGTTGGGGCAAAGAGTTCCAGAGGATGGGGGATATTCGGGAGAAGTCTTGGAGGCGGTTGGGTGAGGAGCGAATAGTGTGGAGGAGAGAAGGATGTCTTGGGAGGATCAGAGATTACGTGAGGGAAGATATCGGGAGATTAGTTCAGAGATATATGGAGGAGACAGGTTATAGATGGCCTTGTAGGTCAGTATTAGTAATTTGAACTGGATACGCTGAGGGAATGGGAGCCAGTGAAGAGATTTGCAGAGGGGAGAAGCGAAGGAGTAGCGAGGAGAGAGATGAATTAGTCGAGCAGCAGAGTTAAGGATGGACTGGAAAGGTGCGAGGGTGTTAGCAGGGAGGCCAGAGAAAAGGGTGTTGCAGAATAATAAATATATATATTTAAAAAAAATGAAAATCCCCTTCTACACGTAGGCGCCGGTGGTAGTGTCTGCGCTGCACCATGAGCGCTTTCATAATGTGCAATTAATTATTCTTTTTGATGGTATCCATAAAAAAAACAAATCAGGTTGAAAATGGAACAGGTCGCAACTGTGCAGTAGCAGCTGTCGGCTATCTGATAGCTGCTACTACGCAGGCGCTGGCGGCGCCATCTTGCAAGAGAAAAAAATACTCCTCCACTGGCGCCTGCAGAGTAGCATCTATCGGATCGCCGATAGCTGCTACTGCGCAGGCGCGGCCACTGCTATTTTTAAACTGATTTTTTTAAATGAATTTATGGATACCGTCAAAAAGAATAATTAAATGCACATAATGGATGCGATCATGGTGCAGCGCAGGCGCCGCCGCACCCTGCCTGCTGCAGGTGATTTTTTTTCCAAGATATATATAATATTCAATATGTAAACTAGGGGCAGGTCACAGAGGGATCAGTGACCTGTCAGAAGCCATCAGTATGAATAGCTAATCAGAGCACCACATGAAGGCCCCCCACAGGCCGCCCCGGAGCATGATTCTATAATTAACTGAAAACTGAAAATAAAGATTAAACAACAAACACAAGACAGATTTCATCAACCAAGATATCATTGTAATCAGTATAATGGAGCCAACCTGACACTGTCTGTAGGTTACTGAGCACAACCCTGCTGACAGGTTCCGTTAAAGGAGAATCTATCAACAAGAAGTTTTTGCTATGAATCTGAGAGCAACATCATGTTGGGGCAGAAATCCTGATTCCAGCAATGTGACACTTAGGCCGGGGTCACACACAACGATAAAAAATCGGACTGTATTATACGGCCGTAATACGCAGAAAAGTCCCCAGAACAGTGATTCGTATGTCTTCCATGTGCAGTGCGAGGATACGATTTCCTTGCATCAAAATATCCGTGTGTCATCCGTATGGCATACGTATGGCATCTGTACGGCGAGATTTTCTCGCCGGTTTGCAAAACCGACATATAATGGATCCAAATGACAGTTTTTAAATCACAAAAGAAAGAATAGATATATACACATAGAATACATATATATATATATATATATCTATATCTATAATATAACGGTGGGAGCGTCACTCTGTCTGAAGCCTTTATAGACTGCGCAAGCGCGACACGCCTGCGCAGTCTGGCTCCAGACAGAGTGAGGGATCCAGAGCGGTGAGTACTCTGTATGGCGCCGGAGATCGCGGTATGCGTACTGGATGCATACCGCGATCTCCGGCGCCATACTCACATACTTACCTGACCGGGAGGAGCGTTGCCACGGCGCTTCTCTTCTCCCGGGGCAGGAGACCAGGAGTGCGCGTCGGATCGCGCATGCGCAATAGCGCTATCCGGCGCCATTTTGCTGAAGACACATTTACAGTGTGTCTTCAGCAATATGGCGCCGGACCGCGCGGTATGGGCATGCGCGTACTCCGGCGCCGCTCTCCTCCCCCGGCGTCCAGCTGAACGGAACAGCGCTGGAGCACAGGGATGAAAGGTGAGTATAAATGTTTTTTTTTTTTTGGGGTATCTGTGCAGTTTAATAGCGGTGAGGGGGCCATGCACATCAGGATAGGGGGGGCGTGAGGGGACCCTGCACATCAGGATAGGGGGGTGAGGGGACCATGCACATCAGGATTGGGGGGTGAGGGGACCATGCACATCAGGGTTGGGGGGTGGGGGGACCATGCACATCAGGGATGGAGGGACCATGCACATCAGGATTGGGGGGGTGGGGGGACCATGCACAGCAGGATTGGGGGGTGAGGGGACCATGCACATCAGGGTTGGGGGGTGAGGGGACCATGCACATCAGGGTTGGGGGGTGAGGGGACCATGCACATCAGGGTTGGGGGGGTGAGGGGACCATGCACATCAGGGTTGGGGGGTGAGGGGACCATGCACATCAGGGTTGGGGGGTGAGGGGACCATGCACATCAGTATTGGGGGGTGAGGGGACCATGCACATCAGGGTTGAGGGGACCATGCACATCAGGGTTGGGGGTGAGGGGACCATGCACATCAGGGTTGGGGGGTGAGGGGACCTTGCACATCAGGGTTGGGGGGTGAGGGGACCATGCACATCAGGGTTGGGGGGTGAGGGGACCATGCACATCAGGGTTGGGGGGGGTGAGGGGACCATGCACATCAGGGTTGGGGGGTGAGGGGACCATGCACATCAGGATTGGGGAGTGAGGGGACCATGCACATCAGGGTTGGGGTTGAGGGGACCATGCACATCAGGATTGGGGGTGAGGGGACCATGTACATCAGGATTGGGGGTGAGGGGACCATGCACATCAGGATTGGGGGTGAGCGGACCATGCACATCAGGGTTGGGGGGTGAGCAGACCATTCACATCAGGGTTGGGGGGTGAGAGGACCATGCACATCAGGGTTGGGGGGTGAGAGGACCATGCACATCAGAATTGGGGGGGTGAGGGGACCATGCACATCAGGATTGGGGGGGTGAGGGGACCATGCACATCAGGATTGGGGGTGAGGGGACCATGCACATCAGGATTGGGGGATGAGCGGACCATGCACATCAGGATTGGGGGGTGAGCGGACCATGCACATCAGGATTGGGCGATGAGGGGACCATTCATACCAGGATTGGGGGGTGAGTGGACCATTCATACCAGAATTGGGGGTGAGGGACCAGTCAAACCAGAATTGGGGGGGTGAGGGGACCATGCATTCCAGGATTGGGTGGGAGGTGACCTTGCATACAAGGATTGGTGGGTGAGGGGACCGTGCATACCGGGATTGGGGAGGTGAGGGGACCATGCATACCGGGATTGGGGGTGAGGGAACCATGAACACCAGGATATGGATGAGCAGGTACCATGCATACCAGGATACGGATGAGGGGGTACCATGCATACCAGGATTGGGTGATGAGGGGTCCATGCATACCAGGATGAGGAATGGGGTGCCATGCATACCAGA
Organism: Oophaga sylvatica; assembly: GCA_033576555.1. Classification (NCBI taxonomy): domain Eukaryota; kingdom Metazoa; phylum Chordata; class Amphibia; order Anura; family Dendrobatidae; genus Oophaga; species Oophaga sylvatica. The sequence continues at coordinate 398,704,950 of JARQOD010000004.1, forward strand.
TTTGGGTGGGGGTGAGGGGACCATACATACCAGCATAGGGATGAGGGGTACCATGCATACCAGGATAGGGATGAGGGGTGCCATGCATACCAGGATAGGAGGTATATATATACCAGCATGGGAGACCATATACCTTTAAAAATGCTTGCCAGCGGACCATGCATATCAGGATTGGGGGACGAGGGGACCATGCACACCAGGATAGGGGGTGAGAGGACCATGCATACCAGGATAGGGGGTGAGGAGACCATCCACATCAGGATTGGGGGGTGAGGGGACCATGCACATCAGGATTGGGGGGTGATGGGACCATGCATACCAGGATTGGGGGGTGAGGGGACCTTGCATATCAGGATTGGGGGTGAGGGGACCATGCATATCAGGATTGGGGGGTGAGGGGACCATGCATATCAGGATTGGGGGTGAGGGTACCATGCATATCAGGATTGGGGGTGAGGAGATCATGCACATCAGGATTGGGGGGTGAGACCATGCACATCAGGTTTGGGGGTGAGGGGACCATGCTCAACAGGATGGGGTGACGGGACCATGCACATCAGGATTGGGGGGTGAGGGGGCCATGCACATCAGGATTGAGAGGTGAGGGACCATGCACATCAGGATTGGGGGGTGAGGGGACCATGCACATCAGGATAGGGGGGTGAGGGGACCATGCACATCAGGATTGGGGGGTGAGGGGACCATGCATATCAGGATTGGGCAGGAGGGAACCATGCATACCAGGATTGGGGGTGAGGGGACCATGCATACCAGGATTGGGGGGTGAGGGAACCATGAATACCAGGATATGGATGAGCAGGTAACATGCATACCAGGATAGGGATGAGGGGGTACCATGCATACCAGGATTGGGGATGAGGGGACCATGCATACCAGGATGAGGAATAGGGTGCCATGCATAGTAGATTTGGGTGGGGATGAGGGGTGCCATGCATACTAGGATAGGAGGGGGGCAGCACATACCAGAATGGGAGACCATGTACCTATAAAAATGCTTGCCACCCGGGTGTAGAATGGGTTAATCACTAGTATATATATATATATATATATATATATACACACATGTCATTGTGACATATATATATATATATTTATAGTTCATACACTTCTACATAGTATAATAGCCGCTAATTAAATTGCCGGCTTCTGTAAAATCATTACTAATGCTGGCAGCCCGGCTGTAAGCCCCCGAATGAATGAGCTCATCTCCTGGCTGACAGGAGATGAGCTGATTAGTGTGGGAAGCTTAATTGTTTGTTTCCCAAGCTATTCAGTTCACTTCAGGTCAGCTGGGGACTCCCTCTGACATCACTGATGCTGTGCGGAGTCCCCGGCTGACCTGAAGTGAACTGATTAGCTTGGGAAACAATCAATTAAGCTTCCCAGCTAATCAGCTAGTCTCCTGTCAGCCGGGAGATGAACTCAGTCTAATTGACAACTCTCCAATATTAACCCGGCTTATTGTCACCTTCCAATAGCAAGGTGGCCTTAACCCATTATTAACCCATTAGCCACCACTACAGGGCAATGGGAATAGATGGGCTAAGTTCCAGAAAAGGCGCATCTAATAATAGATGTGCCTGGGGGCAGATGTTAGTAACCCGGGGGGGGCACAAAAAAAATGCACCCTCCCTAGGCTATTATCTGCCCCCACTCACTGGCTTTCCCTGTCTGGTGGAGAAAATACCGCTGGAGCCCACGCATTTTTTTTCAACGAATTTACACATTTAATTAACCCCTACATGTATGAAATTTTTCACACATACACTCATGTAATTGTTAATCAAAAGCATATATCAAACCACATGAAATGAAATGGTTTACTGTATGTTAACCATGTGGCATTTCATGTCGGGTTCTGTAATGATTTTACAGAAGCCGGCAATTTAATTAGTGGCTATTCTGCTATGTAGTAGTGTATGAACTATAAATATATGTATATATATATATATATATATATATATATATTCTATGTGTGTATATGTATTCTTTCCATTCTTTATTAAACCTGTCAGTGTGATTTTACAGTATAGCCGGGAATGAATTCCCGGCTTTTCCAAAGGACACCGGTGCGTATTTCTCGCAAGTCACACTGATGGTCCGTGTGTAATCTGATGTTTTCACGCACCCATAGACTTGCATTGGCGAGTCTTGGCCGATATATGGTGCAAATCGCAGCATGCTGTGATTTCACTCGCACGTATAAAACGGCAGAGAAAAAAAATTGGCTGATGGGAGTTGCCCCATAGATTAACATTGGTCCGAGTGCAATGCGATTTTTTCTCGCATTGCACTCGTCCGTATTTCTTGCTAGTGTGACCCCGGCCTAACTGGGCTGCTTGCTGCCATTTTAATTAAAAACTGTTTTACCTGCTGCAGATCTACCCATTCTCTGAATGCTGGGCTCTGTATATCCCCGCCCACACCACTGATTGGCAGGTTTATATGTATACTGTGCATAGGCAGAAAGCTGCCAATTAGTGGTGGCGGTATGGCTGGCAGCAGGCCAAGTAGTCCTCTAATGATAATTTCCTGCTGATAAAAATATTTTTTTTAATCAAAACTACTGCAAGAAGCCCAGTAAGTGATACATCACTGGAATCAGGGTCTATTTTCCTAATTTATGCTGCTCTCAGATTAGATAGCAAAAACCCGCTGACAGATTCCCTTTAATTTTGGAGCCTTGTGAAAAATCCAGTAGAGTGTCAGATTTCATATTGCATAGTTATTTGCCTGCAAAGCCATTTATAGCTTTGTACTTTCTCTGCTAATCTTTATCAAGATTACCATTTTTTTAGAAATCATCTTCACTTCACTGGGAAAGTGTGAATCAGCGCAGATTCTCTCTGTGTCCTTGGACAGACAGTAGAATCCCACTGATGTAAGATAATAACTGGAACATACTGTGACATTGTGTTTGGCCACCTGATACAGAACAAGTGATTTACATTAGAGTACAGGAGTCTGGATAGAATCCTCATCAGAATGTGCTCATGTGGGAACCACAAGTGCAAATATTATTTCTTTGCTAGTTCTATGTCCAGAAGAAATAGATAAATAGATTAACATATTTAATGCTTTACAAATGCTCCACCATGCACTAACGTCCTGCAGAGTCGTGCGCCTCTTATTGAATCTGGCACATATTTCAGCTGCTGTGGGCCTGCAGAAGAAATCTACTCCAGTCATAGGCAGGAGTACACTTCTATCTTAATTTCTGATGTAAATCATGATGACTTTATCAGCCGCAATCCTCCGCACTTCTCCTGCTAAGTTGGCAGAGCTGGCGTAAAAATGACAAATGCTTCATTGTTTTTGCACAACTATGAGTTACCGAAAAATTTTGTGACATTTCAAACCATTTTAACACAGAAATGTGTCACTAACTGATGAATCAGCCCTTACATATGAATGCAAGTATAAGGGCGGATCTATCCATGAGAACGCAAGCCTCCTCCTTCAATACTGCCTGGGGTCAGAATTAGAGCGTCCATGGAACGAAGCAGTTCTTATTGGAGCCGGTACAATGTGAGGATGCAGGTTTCCGATGTACAGCCACATACTGTATGTCACAGAAAATCTATCGTACCTGTCAGAATTGATTAACAACACTGACAAAACCAATAGTTTCTGAGTATTTTCATAGCTCCTCACAAAGTCCCTACCATGAGTACATAAGAGCGTCAGGCACCTGGATGAGTAATCAGTATTAATCAGACTACAGCAAGAACATCAGGTGTCAGAAGTTCAGAACGTCATCAGGAATGATTGAGATTTAGAGAAATGCAAAAAGTCTTTACAATGAGTCACCGCAGTCAACGTGCAGCACTTGTGGTTGTCTGGCACGTCATTTACAGGACCAGCACGCCTTGTGATATCAATGATCGCCACACACCCACCTGTGATGCCACAACTTGTTCTGTGGCCTCTAAAGGACAGTTGAGGCATCATAGGTGCCCACCGGTGCCTTATAGATGACCCATCAAACCAATGCCCATGATACTCCCCAGATGGAATATGTCATGGGGTTACTGCAACAGAGAGGAGCCAGAAGACCGCAGCGCCTGATTGCTCCTACTCCTGCGCTGAATAGAAGCACTTCACCTTCTTTTTAAATGGTGTTAATTTATTTTGGCAGAACAGGGGTTAATCGGCCATGTTGGGAGCTCTTGGAGTCTAAGCTCTCAGCTGAGTTCAGTTAGCCACTCCTATCTCCTATATAATCTGGGTCCTGATTGAAACCCAAGTCAGAGCTAGCTTATGCTGCATGGCTTGAAGGCGAGGTGTTCATATGAGGAGTTTAGAGGAGTTATCTGTGACTGTTGCTTGGTTTAATAAGTGTGATAATTCCCTTCCCTCTTCCTACTTTGGTTTTGCCCCGTCCTGCACTCCCCGGTACATTCCTGTGTTATATGTGAGTGAATATTTGCATGCCTGGTACTTTCAGTTACCCCCTTTTTTGTGTAGCCTCGTTTGTCAGGTTGGTGTACTGCGGTGCATGACAGCGCCCCTCTTCCTTGGGTGGGTGAAGAGAACAGATGGATGGCTGATTCAGGAGATAAGGCAAGGGTGGTGGCCCCGGCATCTTCACCTTCAGAAGTATCCCAGGGAATAGGGTGAGCTAGGGCACCCCCTAGTGTTAGAGAAAGGGAAGGAGCCCCTGGTCCCGGGTCACCCAACAGCTGAGTCATGACAGAATAGTTGATTGGTTGGTCATTATCAACTATAAAGCCACCACATCGTTACACACTACGGAGCCTTAAAGGGCATGTCCACTGACATGACCTATGCCTGCTTTCTCATTGTACTCTCTCTACAACCGCCTTGCTTATGTTGGTCCTGGTCAATCCATAGGGTTAGCACTCATGGTGATGTCACAGTTTGCCATGTCCCCAACTATGACATCATCACCTTGTGTAGCCCAGCTGCGCATGGTGCCACATATTACCCACCGAGTCAACGGAGGTACTGTTAGAGAGCGAGCGTGCCGACGCTTGGAGAGCGGTGAAGAGAAGGAAGCTGTCATCTACTGCTGCTTGTGCTTATGTTAAAGGTGTGAGTAGGACGACAGGCAAGTGGAAAAAGGGAAAGAGAGAGTGACTGAGGAGAAATAGTCACGATAGCTTACCTCCACTCTGCACCACCGGACACCGGGTCCGAGCTTGCTAGTGGGAAAAACCGGAGACCCTGCTGGACTACAGGTCACAGAGGGGCCCAACAGTGCTGATACGTAACCGGGGTCAGGAAGAACAGGAGTCTAGCAGGACGCTGCAGATAGAGACTTAGTTCTGTCCAAAAGAAGGCTCCACCACAATGTCAGCCGGGCGTAGCTGTTTCACACGGAGTTAGGCTTTGTTTCATGCAAGTCAGAAACTCACACATATAAAGAAGTAAGGAGGTCCTACACCTACTCAGTGATTACTGGACATGCATCCTCCACCCTGAGCAGCTTCCCGGGACGTGCCTGCAAATACACCAGTAAAGGTACAAAAAGAGACTGTCTTGTGTGTGTCTGCCTCATTGTCCTGCACCCCTGCACCGCCATATACCTCGAGGGATCAGTCTCGCCTGTGGGAGACTTAACACCTTGCTGCCCAATAAAAACCCCTCAGAGGATTCACCCTGCAGCGCTGGTCACCCTGACCAGGAACCACAGGTGGCGTCACGAACATTTCTATCATCCCCTGTAAATATCCCCCTTTAGTGAGCGCCCAGGGCAACGGACCGAGCTGCGCTACCCGTGAATCCCTCAGTGAAGTGAACGGGCTCGGTGCCGAGTACCCCAAAGCCCTGCTACGTGCGACTCATCTAAACTTGGCGTCACGAGCAGGATCCGAAGCTTACTATATGTGAGTCCTGTGTGCCTAAATGGACTGTTTTTGTGCAAAAAGACTGTGTGCAGTTCTTGTGACTTTTGGCGCCATTTTCCGCCATTTTGCCGCCATATTCGCGCCCTGAGGCGCTGGTGAAGAAGAAGGGCGTGTATTCGTGGGCGTGCCCCCCCGTGGCGCGAAAGTGATGGGCGCCCTGTCTAAGTGCTATTACAATGTCCGAGCCTGCCCCACTGCAAGAGATATCCGCCTCCTCTTCATCCTCTATGCTAAGAAGAGAAAGCGAAAGTCCCGCCTCCACGGAAAAGACCAGGTTGTTCCAGATGGGAAGCACAGTCTGGCCTGGAGTGAGATGGCGGAAGGACAGGAGTCACTATGTGGAGGAATGGCGGTGCGCAGACCCAATTCCTCTGAAGTGTTGCAGCCTGTGCCTGAACCGTCCCCAGGTCTGGAGAACGACCAGAGGATGCAGAGAATGGAAGAAGTGGATGCGGTGCTGAGAGATATAGCCCGACACCGCGCAGAGGTGGGGGCGATGGAGCAAAGCTGGCGTGCCCTGAAGCAGCGGCTGCTGTGGAACCCACTGCTCTCCCCTCAAGATGCGCAAATGCCACCTGCGCCACCACTGGACCCAGCGGCTGATGAAGAACCGGAGGCCAGCACCAAAAGAGCTGATCCTGACTCCGCCGAGGACGCGGCGGGAGGGAAGGAGGCTGAGGAGGCCCTGCCCGGACCAGAATGCCAGCCAGGCCTGGAACCAGAGACCGCAGCGGAATGCAGTCCCCCGGTAGGGACGACGGAAGGAATCCTGCCTGATGCAGTGGAGATTGATTGGGAGGAGATGGAGTACCTGGACGTGGAATACGCCGCCCAGAAGGAGTGTGAGCAGCGACAGCAGCAGGAGCAGCGAGAGGCGCAGCAGCTTCGCCAGAGGTACCGGGAGAAAGATCTTGCTGACAAAGAGAACGTCAGACGAGACAAAGGTACGCTCCGGTAATCGCGGCGCCAGGGGACAGTGTGTGCCTCTAAGTTCCGAGGAAGTTGGGGGTACATACGCGAGCCTGGGTTCTCTCAGAAGATCTTCGTTCATCGCTGTGATGTAGGGTCTAACCTGTTAAAAGGGGATATTGTGGAGGCGGAGCCTAGCTGCACATGAGGAAGGAGCTGAGTCTGTGAGCTCCTCTCTTCAACCCAGCCAGCTTTAGCATTGTCACAGCGTATTTCTGCCCAAAATGGGGAAATCAGGAAGAGAAAAGGCTAAAGACTCCACTGGCACCCCAAAACCCCCAAGAAAGACAGGGGATTTGGATCATTATCTCCGGAGAAAGCCAGCTTCTGCACCAGTGCTTTCACCTAAGATGGCACCCGGAACCCTCTCTCTGTCTGACGCAGAGGACTCGGATATAGACACTGATGCTTGCTCAGGGCAATCACCCCGCAGGCCAGAGCGTTCCAACCAGGTCACCCGCTCTTTCATCCGCCGGATCATTGCTCCAGTGCTACAGGAGCTAGCCAGCATTAAGGCGGAGGTGTCGCATGTGGGACGCCGTGTGGAGGAGCTGGAGCAGGCCTACACTTCTTATGTGGAATTCGGCGATGGCATCTGTACCACGCTCCAGGACCACTCCAAGCATCTTAATGCGGCCCTCGGTGCTGCTGAGGACCTTGAGAACAGGAATCGCCGCCGCAATGTGCGAATGAAAGGTATCCCTGAGTCCTATGCCCCCGAGGCCCTGCGCTCTGTGGCACGCACTTTATTCTCTGCATTGCTGGGGGAAGAACCTGCTGAAGCTGTGGTTGTGGAGCGCATCCACCGGGCCCTCAGAGCTCGCCCCAGGGACACTGATCCCCCCAGGGATGTTATTTGTGGTATACTGGACTACAACCATACTGCTGCGCTTCTCACTGCTGCGAGGGAGCAGGGGTCCCCGATGCTAGACGGGTCCCCAGTGGCCTTCTACCAAGACCTGGCCAGTTCTACCCTCCAGAAGCGCCGCTTGTTAAAGCCTCTTCTGACCCACCTGAAGGAACATGACGCCCAGTACAGATGGTTGTTCCCCTTTGGGCTCTTTGTTACACGCCATGACAAGAAAGTTACTATACGTCATCCAGAGGACTTACCTACTTTGTGGAAGGCCTTATCCATCCCTTCACTGCCTGTGCCATCCTGGCTGCCTGTTCCGGAGTCGTCCATACCACCGATCCAGCCGCGCCCGGACGATTGGCAAGTCACCCGCTCCAAGAACAAGTCGCATCGTCGCTCTCTATCTGCCCGCGATGACCCGGCTGGAGACTGAGCTGTTACCAGACTGGCTTGCTGCTCTTGTTCTTGCCAGGACATGGTAGACCCAGTGTAATGCCTTTGTTCTGGAGGTCTCCTGCCCTCCTTCTACCTGAAACCTGAGGTTTACATTTTCCACTTTGCAGCCTCCCTGTTGAATTGTTGTTATGATTCTGTTCACTCAGGCTAGTATTGTTGCTAGTGCTGACTGCTTTCCTGTGCTCTCTTCACCCTTGTCCCTCTTCCCTCCCCCTCCTCCATCTTCTCTTCTTTCACCTTTGAAACTCAATGTGATATCTAGGTTTCCTATGTGCTTTGTAGATTGCTGTAGTGTGCTGTTCACATGACCTATTGCACTGCACTGCCCTCTCTGATTTTCAGGATCTACCTGTTGTCATTGCTGATTTTGGACAACAGAATGGCTTTTGTTCCCCTGTGGTCTGTTTTAAAATTACCTGCAATTTTTCAGCGTTTCATTATGCTGTTATTTTCTGGTACATTGCTCACTGCTGCCATCTGCAGTTCATTTACAGTTACTACTGTTGTTACACTACACAGCACTTTCTTCTCCTCCCTCTATCTTGCCATTCTCTGCATTCCTTTATCTTTTCCCTCCCCACTCTCCCCTCTCACTGTTCCCTCTTTCCGGCTACCTTTCCCTTCCTCTCCCTTTTCTCTCCGTTCCCTCTTCCACTCATCCTTGGGGGACCTGACCCTACTTCTCATAATCTCCCCCTCACCTTCCACACTAGGGCACCCTTGCCCTTCTCTACTATATCATAGGATCCTGATACACAGGACACGGTCCGCCTTACGGTCACAATCTTTTTCTCCCCCATCCTCCTTCCCTACCCTCCTGACCCCCGGCCTCTCTCCTCCATTACCCTATTCTTCACCTTCTTGGTCCGGGTAGTCGCCCCACCTGTAGCTATATGTGGGTCTGGTCTGCTATCCTCTCCCTTCTCTCCCCTTCACTCTCTCCCCCCTCCCCCCTTTTTCTCTCCTATACGCTGCCCCTTCTGTTTGCACCTGGGAAGGCATCATCTCCTGCTGTTCTTCTCTTGGTCCCTTCCCTTCTTTTTCTTCCTTACCTTTCTCTCCCCACTCTCCTCCCCATTTTTGGGCAAATACATTTCACTATGACCCAGGTTTTCTTGGGTTCCACAGGCTGGCTGGAGGTTATTGCAGGTGGGCTCTTATGCGACCCTTGCATCGCCTCCACTGCCCCCTCCTCCTTCAGGAGGGGTGCAATGTCTCCCGGCTCCCCTTGTGGATCCGCCTAGTTCACATTTCTCCAAATGTTTACAAGCACCGCTACCTATGGTGCTTTATTTTTTGTCTCTGTTTTGATTTTTTTGTGTTCTTTCCCTCTTGTGTCCTCCTTGACACACTCCTCTTTCCTTGGGGTCGCTCTCTGTCCTTGCTACTGTACACCGCTTTATCGCTTCTCTATCCTCCCAGTGCACCTCCATGATGACTCCACGTGATATTGTTATACAATCCTATAATGCTAAGGGTATGAATGCGCCTGCGAAACGTGCTCAGGTTTTGCGACTCCTTAAAAAAGATGGTGTCTCTGTTATTTTTATGCAGGAAACACATTTACGCCACGATCATGTTCCACAGCTGTCTCTCTCTTCATTCCCAGTATGGTTCCACAGTTGCAGCGACTCCCACGTGTCGAGAGGGGTGAGTATAGCTTTTTTCCGCAATCTTCATTTTCAGTTCCAAGCGCAGTTGGCAGATACAGATGGTCGATATCTTTTCTTGAAGGGTAAAATGGGAAACACTTTAGTGACTTTTGCTAATATTTATGCGCCCAATGTTCGCACAGTCGACTGGTTACTATCTACTCTACGTCTTTACAGCAATTTATGTCGGGGCTAGTGGTACTGGGTGGAGACTTTAACCTTACTATGGAGCCTCTCGTGGACTCCTCCACGGGCCGCTCCGCCATCTCTTTTCGGAATCTCAGAAGACTTAAACTGCTATTGGCGGAGCTGTCCTTGGTGGACGCCTGGAGAGTCCTCCATCCTGACACTAAGGATTATACGTTTTATTCGACGCCGCATCGCTCATACCAAAGACTTGATTACCTCTTTCTATCCCGACGCCACCTGGGGTGTTATTCAACGGCGGATATTGGATCCATGACAGTATCGGACCATGCGCCTGTATCCTTAACACTGGCCTTACCTGGGGTGGGTGGTCTCGGATACACCTGGCGACTCAATGAGACACTGTTGGACGTTCAAGATAATATAAATGCCATTGAAATACCCCTTCAGGATTTCTTCCATAGAAATTACACTCCAGGCATGCCAATCCCCATCCTCTGGGAAACTCACAAATCTTTTGTCAGGGGTGAATTCATCTCACTGGCCTCTAGACTTAAAAAATCTAGGGAGAAACAAACCGATGCCTTGCTCCTTCAAATTTGCAAATTGGAGTCGCTCCACAAGCGATCTCTGTGCCAACAACACCTCTCCGATCTCCTGTCCTTGCGTATGGCCCTTAAATCCCTCCTAAACCTAAAAATTGCGAAAAATTTCTTACACGCGAAACACCGTCTTTATGCTTCAGGTGACAGAGGTGGGAAACTTATGTCCGCCTACGTCAAAGAAACGTCTCCGCGTAATTCATCGCTGAGACGAGATGCCCCTCGGGTGCCGCACACACCGAGACGGCGCAAATCGCGCAAGATTTTCATCAATATTACACCGCCTTGTATAACTTACATAACCCCATGTATGAATCTGCCCCCACTGCAGACCCCCATCCTGCTATTGTGGACTTTGTCTCCTCCCTGAACCTCCCTAAATTGAAACCTTCCCATCACGCGGAATTGTTATCTCCAATTGCGGTGGAGGAAGTGGAGGAAGCTCTGAAGTCTACTCCATCGGGAAAATCTCCTGGCCCAGATGGTCTGACAATACTTTACTACAAAAAGTTTAAAGCTACCCTTCTCCCACACCTCACCCGACTTTTTAACGCCTTGATGACTGGCTCCTCCTTTCCTCCCCAATTCCTTTCTGCGGATATAGCTTTAATCCATAAGGAAGACAAAGATCCAGCACAGTGTAGTAGTTATCGGCCAATATCTCTTCTTAACTGTGATTTGAAGCTCTGGGCGAAGGTCCTGGCGAACCGGGTGTCTCGCTTGGTCCCCCTCCTGGTGTAGAGCGATCAGACTGGGTTTGTACTGGGTAGGGAGGGGAGGGAAAACTCCACAAAGATCTTACACCTAATCCATGGAGCAGTTTCCCGAAAAACGCCTTTGTTGTTGTTAAGTACTGATGCCGAAAAGGCGTTTGACCGCATAGATTGGTCTTACATGAAGTCGGTCCTACGCCTATTTAATTTTCCCGATCGCTTTATAGACTCCATTTTTACACTTTACACCTCGCCCACTGCCAGGGTCAAGGTGAACAATTCTTTTTCGGCTCCATTCTCTATATCCAATGGAACCCGCCAGGGCTGCCCCTTGTCCCCCAGTCTGTTCACTCTGTGCCTGGAACCTTTGTTACAGGCTTTTCGTACACACCCAGACATCCGAGGCGCGTCCACGCCTAAAGGCGAGGCCCTCGTGTCCGCATACGCTGATGACATCATGCTTAGTATCACTAACCCGGAGACTGCTATACCCGCTGTGCTGGATCTTTTTCACCATTTTGGTACTCTTTCAAACTTCAAAATCAATTATAATAAATCGGTCGCTTTTGCTATCGGCTTCCCGAGGGACACTCTAACCCGCCTCCAACGAATGTCACCGTTCACCTGGAAGACAGACCATGTAAAATATTTAGGCATTCTTATTCCGAGGGATATTTCTCGCCTCTACGCTCTGAACCACCTACGCCTACTCTCCTCGGTTAGGACACAGCTCCAGCGTCTACGAATACCGTTCATGTCTTGGTTGGGCCGAAAAAATTATCTGTCCACATATATAGTCCCAAAATTCCTCTACTTATTCCAGGCAGCTCCTATATTCCTTCCCAATTCCTTTTTTCGTGCCTTACACGTTCTGTTCTCACGGTTCCTATGGAACCAACGTCCGGCTCGTATCGCTTTCTCGACTTTGACTCTGCCCACAGATGCAGGTGGAGTGGGTATGCCCGACCTGAAGAACTATTACTTTGCTTGCCATCTTCGTCGTTGGGTGGAGATAAACAGCTGGAACAAAAGGTCTTTCTTGTCCTCCCTAGAAACGGCTCTTCTTTCGCCTCGGGAGGCACTTGAGTTATGGGGTGTGCATACTCAGATCCCTCGTACACGCGGCTTCTCCCCTCTCCTGAAGGGTTTGCTCCACACATGCCTGAACTGTCTACATCATGACACTATGAGTAAGTTCCCCTCTCCGCTCATGCCTGTACGCTTACTCCCTTTGTTGACCTGCTCGGATGAGGGTTTTTGGACTTTTCAGGGTTTGTGGAGCAAACTGGTAACGCCCCTCAATTCCTTTTTTGCTGGAGGCAATGTCCCTTCGGCGGAGGGCCTGTCATCCATCCTCGGACCTACACACGCCAACTTTTTATCGCTAGCACATGTACATCATGTCTGTCAGACCTTTATGGAGCAACATCGTCCCTTGCGGGCTGCCTCCAACTTGGAGCGGCTGTTGCTGGCACAGAGTCCTGTCAAAGGCGTGATCTCCACCATTTACAAATGGCTTATGTCTCTTCGCTCTGATACTGAGCCTACTTACCTTGCTGCCTGGGAACGGGAACTGGGGCACCCATTGTCCCTACGAGTCGCCAGGTGTATTAAAAGACACGCACTGGGATTTTCTAGATGCGTTTGCATTAAAGAGAATTCTTATAAACTGATTGCCAGGTGGTACCGAACCCCGTCCTTCCTATTTCGCCATGGCTTGCAGACCTCTGACATCTGCTGGAGATGTGGGGCGGGTTCAGGAACTTATGCTCACATCTGGTGGGATTGTCCCCTCATTGTGCCCTTCTGGAATGCGATACGACAAAAAAACAAAGATATCTGCCTTCTGCCTTGTGATTTACCCAGGGACTCAGTCCTTTTTTGGGTGCCGGCGACGGGTTATAACCCCATTAAGCACAAACTGGCGACCTTTATGTTGACGGCTGCCAAACTTCTAGTGCCTAAGCATTGGCTGTCTACTGTGGCGCCTTCTCTGGAGGAGTGGACTGTTGCTGTGGACCATATCAGGGACATGGAGGACCTGTCGGCATGGATCAACCATACCCGGGATAAATTCCAGACCATCTGGTCCCCGTGGATTGCCTTTCGTACCCCTTCGCCTACATAGTGTAAGTGACTCATTGGAGTGCTATTTTTGTATGTAAGATTTTCTGCCACGTGGTGTGCTGTGGGCGGAGACCAAGGGCGCCCCCCTCCCCTTCTTCCTTCCCTTTACCTTTAACCTTCTTCCTTTTTTCTTTGTCCAGTTATTTATTTTTCATTTAGGTTCATTTAATTCCCTTATTTTTCTTTATTTCCCCTTATATTTTCTGTGTCTTCTTGTTTTATTTTGTTCTTAGTTCTTGTTCTTGTAGAATGTTATTGGGGTTCGTTAGTCCAGGAACCCAATTTGTGTGCCAAATCTCACGCAATACTAGTAGTGATCCTCGATCACGCTGTTTCATTCATATATATTGTGCTCTGTTTTATTGGACATGACCTGATATGATGACGCTTGGCTTATATTATGTACCCTTGATATGTGTTATACATGTGTGTTAATAAATACATATTCAACAAAAAAAAAAAAAAAAAAAAAAAAAGGGGATATTGTCACATACACGCGGCACTGGGGTCTTAAGGGGTGGTATGCCCTGAATGTCTCCCGAATCAGCGACCCTGTCCCTGAAGTTGGAAACGTACCCCGTGTCTCAGCGTCCCAAGCCCCAGCCACATCAGCGCCCGGCCGCGCACCTGCATCCCATCCTGCGTCCTATTCTGCAACCTAACAGAGCGCAACAGTTGCAAGTGCGTTCCCTATTGAGCCAAATCTGTACTTAGAAGAGGCACCTGTAAGGCCTCCAGCAAATCGCAAAATTGAAAAGAGGACTGTAGCTACTCAGACACTGGTAGCAGGACACGATCTCTTAGTGATGCGTTCCAGAGCGCACCGCATGCTTCCAGCCCCAGGTGTGGAAGGTGCAACCATATTCAAAGAAGCACAGTAGGACCCAGACAGGGTTTACTGAACTGTAGAAAGTTTGCAGAGAATTGCACTTTATTGAGAATGTTGTATGATGATAATGTTTACATGTTGAAGTAGTATACCCCAGTTGGGTAATGTGATATGTGAAATGCTATTTTGAAGGACTGCGTGCTGAGGACTCTTCCAGCCCAAAAACTGTGTTATAAATAGTTGGCACTCAGTGCCCTATCTTGGTTTTACGTAAAGCCATTCTACCTCTGAAGAAAAACTCGTATGGTGTGGCCTTGAGTGAGGTCTGCAGCAAAGAAGTCCTGCAGCCCACCCAGGACCACCGTGGGAGGTTTGGTACGGGTCCTCCACAAGAATCCTGTATTTATTGTGTGAAAGCATTTGATATTTTTCTATTTGCCATTTGTACACATTGTAACGTTTGAAGTGCCCTTACCTCCCGCAAGGGATGAGCTATGTTTTGTTGATGTTATGTATAAAAATTGTTTTCTTTTTCAGCCCAGGAATGCTGATATTAACTAGGGGGGATGTGTAGCCCAGCTGCGCTTCGTGCCACATATTACCCAGGAGGATGCATAGAAGGTAATTCACAATCACCTGATATTCATTCACACTTCACATTTCCCTGGTGCCACCAGAGGGAGCCCTTTAGATTACGCAGGTATATAAGGGTGTGGAGAGATAGAGCAGTAGACATTCTAGCTGAGACATTCTAGACGGACAGTCTAGCTGAACGTTAGTTAGTTGTTGGTTGTACCTCAGACAGATCAGATCTCAGAACACCGGAGTGAGAGGATTCCTGTCAGAGCTCAGATTACACTAGTCTGTGTCAGAGCATGTTGAAGAGCTGAGAGGAAAGTTACCTCAGATCGTGCTGACTGATAGTTCCTTAGGAAAGTGAAAGTGACTCTCGGAGTGTGCACAGATCAGTCTGACGGAATGTCCTGATAGCTACTTCGGACAGAGCCTAAAGGTACTGCCACACTAAACAATCCCGCTAGCGATCACGATAACGACGCATACTAATGCGATCGCTAGCGGGATTGTTTCTATATCGCTAAATGCGGCCACATTTAGCGATATAGTTAACGACGCTATCGCCGTTAGCGATCTTCTTAACGACTTTAGCGGTACAAAAGTACCGCTAAATCGCTAAGAAAAGGTGCCACACAGCGATTAGATACTTACCCAGCGGGAGCGCCGACGAGAAAATAGGGTCCGGAGCGATTCCAGCGACGAGCGAGATCACAGCAGGAAGCTCGTCGCTGGAAGCTGCCGCACTGAACAACATCGCTAACAGGATCGCTAAATAGTGACGTTTTTTAGCGATCCCGTTAGTGATATTGTTTAGTGTGGCATACCCTTAAGAAGGAAGTGAAGGAAAGGGAACTGATGTATTTGTAACACCAAGTCAACTGAGGTACTGTTAGAGAGCGAGCGTGCCGACGCTTGGAGAGCGGTGAAGAGAAGGAAGCTGTCATCTACTGCTGCTTGTGCTTATGTTAAAGGTGTGAGTAGGACGACAGGCAAGTGGAAAAAGGGAAAGAGAGAGTGACTGAGGAGAAATAGTCACGATAGCTTACCTCCACTCTGCACCACCGGACACCGGGTCCGAGCTTGCTAGTACCTTCACGGCTAGTGGGAAAAACCGGAGACCCTGCTGGACTACAGGTCACAGAGGGGCCCAACAGTGCTGATATGTAACCGGGGTCAGGAAGAACAGGAGTTTAGCAGGACGCTGCAGATAGAGACTTAGTTCTGTCCAAAAGAAGGCTCCACCACAATGTCAGCCGGGCGTAGCTGTTTCACACGGAGTTAGGCTTTGTTTCATGCAAGTCAGAAACTCACACATATAAAGAAGTAAGGAGGCCCTACACCTACTCAGTGCTTACTGGACGTGTATCCTCCACCCTGAGCAGCTTCCCGGGATGTGCCTGCAAATACACCAGTAAAGGTACAGAAAGAGACTGTCTTGTGTGTGTCTGCCTCATTGTCCTGCACCCCTGCACCGCCATATACCTCGAGGGATCAGTCTCGCCTGTGGGAGACTTAACACCTTGCTGCCCAATAAAAACCCCTTAGAGGATTCACCCTGCAGCGCTGGTCACCCTGACCAGGAACCACAGGTGGCGTCACGAACATTTCTATCATCCCCTGTAAATATCCCCTTTTAGTGAGCGCCCAGGGCAACGGACCGAGCTGCGCTACCCGTGACATCCCCCAGTGAAGTGAACGGGCTCGGTGCCGAGTAACCCAAAGCCCTGCTACGTGCGACTCAACCTGAGATGTTGTCACCCATTCTGTGGCCTTAAAAAGGATGTGACCATCACATTGCCCATCATATAAAGTTCCTCTCAGGCATCATCAATCCTATGATATTTACATGCACTGGTGCAATAAAGAAGGCCAGACCATGTTCCTGACAACCAGGTCCGTTTATGTATACTGTATATTTCACAGTACCATAGAATAAAGTGGGATCAAAAGAATGTTAAACAGCGGAAAAGATTAACTGTGCCATACAGTACAAGATAACAGCCGGCACTCACACAGATACCTTATCATTTGAATTCAAAATAGGATACTTTACGCCCTGACCCCATTCTTCCCCCCAATGATGATACCTCGTAACCTTCAAATAATCCTTAATGTAATCTGTGTTCTTTTAAAGCTTCCATATGTGACATAGATATAGAGATAGATATCCACAAAAGAACTAAAACAGCACTGGTATAAAACAATGTGTGTGCATGCTTCAAAACAATTACCCGTTATCCGGAGAATTAGAATTCATTTTTTACTTAAAAATGGAGTGCTGCCTTTTTTTTCTCTCAGAATACAGATACCGTAGATGTTACAAACCCTGACCATATAAAATGATAATTATACAGAGATGCATGAAGCTACTTATTTCTCTTGCAGAAGAGCAGTTCAGGTAGAACATGGCTCACGTGTATGGGCGGAATTTGTGGACACTCTTTCGGAGTGAAAAGTTTCTGACTCCAATTATTTAAAATGAATTTGTCACCAGGTTTTTGCTATCCCATCTCAGAGCAGTATGATGTAGGGGCAGAGACCTTGATTCCAGTGATGTGACACTTACTTTGCAGCTTGTTGTAGTTTTGATAAAAACTATTTTTTGGCTGCAATCTACAATCTATATAATCCCGCCCACATCACTGATTGGCAGCTGTGTGCACTGTGCATAGAAAGAAAGCTACAATCAGTGGTGGGGGTGGGGGATTACACAGAGCTCATGAGTATGGAGGACTACATGGCAGCAAGTTTACTAGTCCTCTAGTGATAATCTCTTGCTGATAAAACAGTGATTTTTTCAAAATTACAGCAAGCAGCCCAATTAGTGACGCATCGCTGGAATCGGGGTCTCTTTCTTAATATTATGCTGCTCTCAGATTAGGTGGCAAAATTGTGGTGATCGATTTCTCTTTATGGAGATGAAAGGTTATGGGAGATCCTGGATAACAACATGTTCCAAAATGGACCATTCTGAATATTTTTTTTGATTCTCAAATGTTACGAGATATTTTCTATTTACAATGTAACAGAATCATTTTGTCTTTGCTTTTTGCCCAATGAACAATGAACATATATCTTAAAAAAGTGGTTTGCAGTGTAAAATCATAGTTTTCATAGTAATTCCTGCTCTCACCTCACTATCAGTAATAAAGCCAATAACGACCACTGCTTCTAATAAAACATTTAACAAAAAAGGACTAAAGTTCGTCTTGACAATGCACCGACTCCCTACAACAGAGCTTGGCAGGCAGTCAGCAGCATTGTTGGCCATATATTCTGTACAGAGTTGAAATATTTGATTGTGAACCACAGAATTAACTGTTTTGTGCCTGATGAATATAAAAATGTGATTCTGTAGGAATTATTACTGGTATGTTTATTGCTCCATCATATTCTTTAATGCCATACACTGAACATTATCACTGCACCTACTTAATTTTTCCTTTTTCTGTTCAGGTGTGTAATATTTTCAATCATCTATTCAGTTACTCTAACAATTTTTGGAAAGTGGGAGCATGGAAAGTATCTGAGGGAACCTACCTGAACCTGGAGATCATCTAAAACTCTATGGCTTGGTTGTATTTATAACAATGTAAACTGCACAAGAAAAACTACAACATAAAGCAGTGTAACTTATTCTCTTCTGCACATGAGGAGCGTTGCTTTTCTCAAGCCTGACTCTACTTAAAAGATCTCCCAAAATTAAAGCCTCTGATCAAAATGTCCAGGACAAACTTATCAGAACACAATACAGGCCTCGAGTATGCTGGCCGCTAATCTCAGGCTAAAGCCTTAAGGGTATGCCACACTAAACAGCGTCGCTAACGAGATCGCTAAAATACGTCACTATTTAGCGATCTCGTTAGTGACGCTAACGTGTGTGGCATGTAGCAACGACGTGGCCCCTGCTGTGATCTCGCTGATCGTTCACTAGAGTTCTGGACCGTATTTAGATCGTTGGCGTCCCGCTGGTGAGCCTATATCGCTGTCTGGCACCTTTTGTGAGCGATGTGCGCTGTTTTTTACATCGCAATGACCGTTAAAGTCGTTAATGAGATCGCTAACCGCTTTTGAGTCGTTAACGAGATCACTAAGTGTGGCAGCTACTAGAGACATTAAAACAATCACAAAAACGATCTCATTAGCTTGCGTCGTTATTGAGATCGCTAACGAGATCACTAAGTGTGGCAGTACCTTTACACAACCTCTCGTTGTACCTGTTAAAGCTTCCCCCAGGGCTAAAGTCTCACACAGCATGATCAGTTGATTTCACCCAGGATGTTTTCTTAGCAACGTGTGTGTCCTCCATAGCCCACCTTCTGTTCTTCATCTTCAGAGCTAACCATTATCAGAGCTGATGGTCCTCCCAGCATTTGCCAGCCAAGTGTCATTAGTGTCCCATATAGCCCACCATTTGCACTTTTGTGACAAAATTAATGTCTTACTGAGCAACACTACTTTGGTTATCAGGTTCCCTATAGAGCTCTAGGAAACAATCTGAATCTGGGCAGTGTTTCATAAAGCACACCATCACTCTGACAAAGGACAAACCCACTCCACCCTCCAGCCTACTGACATGTTCATGATGGACAAGCCCAGGTCTATCTACCATAAAGGTCAACTTCATTTTGCCCACACCAGTGCTGTAGCACCACAATTGTTATGTTACGGTAGCTGAGGAGTGCAGGTAAAAAAGGAAATACACCAGAGCAGTTGGAATCTATGAGATTGCAGTACCCTGACTAACCACCGCAACTAGAGGCAGCCGTGGAGCGTTCCTACGTTGGTCCTAGACGCCTCGTCACAGCCTGAGAAACTAACTACACCTAAAGATAGAAATAGGAAAGCTATCTGCCCCGGAGCAGAACCCCAAAGATAATAGAAAGCCCCCAAACATGTAATGGCGGTTAGACAAGAGGAAATACTGACACAGAAAGAAAATAGTATGAGCAAACGCTGGGGCCCAAACTATCTAAACAGAAAAGGATAGGAAGGGTACTTACTGCAATCTCAGAAAACCCTGAAAAAACACCAACTCTACTAATTTCAAAATCACCTGAGATCACACGACCTCTACCACCTAAATTAGTTCTCTGGTGTAACAAAAACAAAACAGCAACCACTGAAAAAAAACTGGAAAAAGCAAAAGTACAAAACACAGTGGCTGGACTAAACTGAGAGGGCAAAAGCCCCCGGAGGGGACCCTGAAGGCCCCCACAGAAGTGCAGGACAAAATGCAAAAATATAGCAAAAACACAAATAAGAAATTGTCTTATCTGATAGCAGGAGATGTAGACACGACACAGCAGGCAACAAGGGAAACTGGAAAGAAGGATTCAGACCAGAACAATTGATCACCGGCAACCCTGATGGGAAAATGACTCCCTTATATAAGACCAATCAGTAACACCTGATTCCCAGTCCTCACAATCCTCACTAGTACCGCTTGTAACCACCAGAGGGAGCCTCTGCTCAGAACTCATCTCAAACCCATTCACAACAGTACCCCCCCCTTGAGGAGGGGTCACCGAACCCTCATTTGAGCAACCAGGTCGGTCAGGATGAGTTCTATGATACGCACGGATAAGTCTCCTAGCATGGATGTCCGAAGCAAACACCCAAGAATTGTCTTCCTGACCATAACCTCTCCATTTAACCAAATACTGGAGTCTTCGTCTAGAAAAACGAGAATCCAATATTTTCTCAACCACATACTCCAGATTGCCCTCAACCAAAACAGGGTCAGGAGGCACAGCAGCAGGAACCACTGGCTCAACAAACCTCTTCAACAAGGACTTGTGGAACACGTTATGGATCTTAAATGTCCCTGGAAGAAGCAAACGAAAAGAAACAGGATTAATAATCTCCATGATCTTATAAGGTCCAATGAACCTAGGCTTAAATTTAGGAGATGCTACTCTCATAGGAATATTCTTTGAGGACAACCAGACCAAGTCCCCCACTTTAAACCGAGGACCATCAGTCCTATGCCGGTTAGCAAACCGCTGGGCCTTCTCCTGAGAGAGGGACAACCTCTCCACTACCTGGTCCCAAATCTGCTGCATACGCTCAACAACAGAGTCAACACCTGGACAGACAGAAGCCTCCGTCTGTCCTGAAGAAAATCGAGGGTGAAACCCAGAATTACAGAAAAACGGAGACATCAAAGTGGCAGAGCTAGCCCTATTATTAAGAGCAAACTCAGCCAAAGGCAAAAAAGAGACCCAGTCATCCTGATCAGCAGACACAAAGCATCTTAGATAAGTCTCCAATGTCTGGTTTGTTCTCTCAGTTTGACCATTGGTCTGAGGATGAAATGCCGAGGAGAAAGACAATTGAACACCCAGTTTAGAACAAAAAGTCCTCCAAAATCTGGAAACAAACTGGACTCCTCTGTCAGACACAATGTTCTCAGGAATGCCGTGTAAACGAACCACGTGCTGAAGGAACAACAGCACCAATTCAGAGGAGGAAGGCAACTTAGGTAATGGCACAAGATGTATCATTTTGGAAAACCTATCACAAATTACCCAGATGGTGGTCATTCTCTGAGAAACAGGAAGATCGGAAATGAAATCCATAGAGATATGGGTCCATGGTCTCTTGGGGCACAGGCAATGGCATCAACAAACCACTAGAGCGAGAGCAAGGCTTGGAGCGAGAGCAAGTCCCGCAGGACTGCACAAATTCCCTGACATCGCGAAACAAGGTAGGCCACCAAAAGGACCGACTAACCAAGTCTCTGGTACCAAAAATTCCGGATGCCCAGCCAATGCGGAACAATGAATCTCAGACATCACACTCTTTTTCCATTGGTCCGGGACAAACAATTATCCAACAGGGCAGCGCTCGGGCCTATCCTCCTGACACCCCTGCAGAGCAAGTCTCAAATTGGGCGAGATGGCGGAAAGAACTACACCCTCCTTCAAAATAACAGAGGGATCAGATAGCTCAGGAGAGTCCGCAAGGAAACTCCTCGAGAGGGCATCCGCCTTAACATTCTTAGTGCCAGGAAGAAAGGAAACCACAAAATTAAAACGTGTGAAAAACAAGGCCCACCTGGCCTGTCTAGGATTGAGTCGCTTGGCAGATTCCAGATAGACCAGATTCTTATGGTCCGTAAGGACCACCACCTGATGTTTGGCTCCCTCCAGCCAATGTCTCCACTCTTCAAAAGCCCACTTCATGGCCAATAACTCCCGATTACCCACGTCATAATTACGTTCAGTAGGAGAAAATTTTCGAGAGAAAAAGGCACAAGGGTTACTTTTAGAGGTCTCTGGATCTTTTTGGGACAAAACGGCACCTGCCCCAATTTCAGAGGCATAAACCTCCACCTGAAATGGCAGAGAAACATCAGGCTGCCGTAGAACAGGAGCAGAAGTGAATCTCTGCTTAAGTTCCTGAAACGCAGAGACTGCCTCAGGAGGCCAATTCACCACATCAGAACCCTTTCTGGTCAAATCAGTTAATGGTTTAACAATAACCGAGAAATTACCAATAAATTTACGATAAAAATTGGCAAAACCCAAAAATCTCTGAAGAGCCTTTAATGAAGTAGGTTGGACCCAATCACAGATGGCCTGAACCTTGACCGGTCCATTTCAATAACAGATGGGGACAAAATGAATCCCAGAAATGAGATCTTCTGTACGCCAAAAAGACACTTTGATCCCTTCACATACAGAGCATTCTCTCTCAAAATCTGGAATACAGTTCGAACATGTTTCACATGAGAGTCCCAGTCATTAGAAAAAATCAAGATATCATCCAAATAAACAATCAGAAACTTGTCCACAAAATCCCTGAAAATGTCATTCATGAAGGACCGTAAGACGGAAGGAGCATTAGTGAGCCCAAAGGGCATCACAAGGTACTCAAAATGCCCTTCAGGGGTGTTAAATGCCGTCTTCCATTCATCCCCGTGCTTAATGCGAATAAGGTTATACGCCCCCTGAGGTCAAGCTTGGTAAACCAAGTAGCGTTTTTCACCCTGGAAAACAGGTCAGAAATCAAGGGTAACGGGTATTGATATTTCACAGTAATATTGTTCAAGAGACGATAATCAATACACGGCCTTAATGAACCATCTTTTTTGGCCACAAAGAAAAAACCGGCACCTAAGGGTGAAGAGGATGGTCTGATATGACCCTTCTCCAATGATTCCTTGATATAAGACCGCATAGCGTCATGTTCAGGTACAGACAAGTTAAAAAGGCGACCTTTAGGGAATTTACTACCTGGCACTAATTCAATAGCGCAGTCATAGCTCCTATGGGGAGGTAAGGATGCAGATTTACTTTCGCTAAACACATCAGAAAAATCAAACAAAAAGTCAGGAACATCCTCAGCCTGGGGGGAGGCAGAAAAAACAGGAGTGTTGGTATTAACACATTGGCAGCCCCAACTGGTTACAGACACAGATTTCCAATCCAAAACAGGATTATGAGACTGTAACCAAGGGAAACCCAGCACTATAATGTCATGCAGATTATATAGAACCAAAAATTTGCAGCACTCCTGGTGATCAGGTTCAACCCTCATTATCACCTGAGTAGAAAACTGGGGTTTATTCTCAGCCAAAGGGGTAGAATCGATCCCCAGTAAAGGAATAGACTTCTGTAGGGGTATCAAGGGAAACCCACAACGTTTAGCAAAATCATAATCCATCAGGTTAATAGCTGCTCCAGAATCAACGAAAGCCTGAGCAGAAAATGAGGACAGAGAGCATATCAGAGTGACAGTTAATAAAAACTTAGTCTGAACACTACCCAAGACAACTGAGCGTGCAAAATGTCTTCCCCGCTTAGGGCAGACTGAAATAGCATGAGAGGCATCACCACAGTAGAAACATAACCCATTGCGCTTTCGAAACTCATGACGCTGTGCCCCAGACACCACTCCATCACACTGCATGGGCTCAGCAGCTGGCTCACAAGGCAACACCACTCCACGCATACTTCTCCGCTCACGCAAACGTCTGTCAATTTGAATCGCTAATGACATAGAATCATTGAGACCAGAGGGACAGGGAATCCCACCATAACATCCTTTACATTATCCGACAGACCCTTCCGGAAAAGGGCCGCCAAAGCGTCGTCATTCCACTTGGTCAGGACTGCCCACCTACGGAATCTCTGACAGTATAACTCAGCGTCATCAAGCCCCTGATTTAATGCCAACAAGGCTTTTTCAGCTTGATCAGTGACATTAGGCTCATCGTACAATAACCCCAAAGCCTGAAAAAATGCATCAACATCACTCAAAACAGGATCCCCAGGTATCAGGGAAAAAGCCCAATCCTGAGGATCGCCGCGCAGGAGAGAGATGATAATTTGAATCTGCTGCGCTGCGTTTCCTGAGGACCTAGATTTTAAGGCAAGAAACAATTTACAATTATTTTTGAAATTCTGAAACTTAGCTCGATCCCCTAAAAACAAATCTGGCATGGGGATCCTAGGTTCCACAACAGGCAACCTAGCAAGATATGCAGCAATACTCTGAACCTCAGTGGCAAGCTGATCCACACGGCCAGACAACTGTGCAAACTCCATTGGGGGAAAAGATCCTCCCCAGCACCCAGAGATACAGAGGGAAAAAAAAAAAAAAAAAAAAAATGCAACAAACAGAAAAATATCTCTGACAACTTTTCTTCCTTCAAAATATTTTTTCCCTTCTGTGAGTACCATACAATTTTTATGGCCGGTGATACTGTTATGTTACGGTAGCTGAGGAGTGCAGGTAAAAAAGGAAATACACCAGAGCAGTTGGAATCTATGAGATTGCAGTACCCTGACTAACCACCGCAACTAGAGGCAGCCGTGGAGCGTTCCTACGTTGGTCCTAGACGCCTCGTCACAGCCTGAGAAACTAACTACACCTAAAGATAGAAATAGGAAAGCTATCTGCCCCGGAGCAGAACCCCAAAGATAATAGAAAGCCCCAAACATGTAATGGCGGTTAGACAAGAGGAAATACTGACACAGAAAGAAAATAGTATGAGCAAACGCTGGGGCCCAAACTATCTAAACAGAAAAGGATAGGAAGGGTACTTACTGCAATCTCAGAAAACCCTGAAAAAACACCAACTCTACTAATTTCAAAATCACCTGAGATCACACGACCTCTACCACCTAAATTAGTTCTCTGGTGTAACAAAAACAAAACAGCAACCACTGAAAAAAAACTGGAAAAAGCAAAAGTACAAAACACAGTGGCTGGACTAAACTGAGAGGGCAAAAGCCCCCGGAGGGGACCTTGAAGGCCCCCACAGAAGTGCAGGACAAAATGCAAAAATATAGCAAAAACACAAAATAAGAAATTGTCTTATCTGATAGCAGGAGATGCAGACACGACACAGCAGGCAACAAGGGAAACTGGAAAGAAGGATTCAGACCAGAACAATTGATCACCGGCAACCCTGATGGGAAAATGACTCCCTTATATAAGACCAATCAGTAACACCTGATTCCCAGTCCTCACAATCCTCACTAGTACCGCTTGTAACCACCAGAGGGAGCCTCTGCTCAGAACTCATCTCAAACCCATTCACAACACACAATGTACACACGCACATTAGCGTCCAGCTCCTCTTTAGGCTCACCCCGATGCTGAGACTTCTTCCTATTAACCATCAGCTACGAAAATAGGACATGAACAGTGCCACTTAAAACAACAGAAAAAGTAACACAGTTTTCAGGCGATATAATGCTTAACCCTTATACAGATGTCAAATCAAACTGGCCATGAGGTAGCCATACACATTGGACTAAGGTCGGCCAAACATTTTTAGTGGGACTGAAATGGACAGAACTGCAGGATGGCAGATCAGCAGAAGAACAGGAAAGCCGCATCATAAACCAAGAAATCCAGAACCCATGGTGGAAT
The DNA here is from genome assembly GCA_033576555.1 of Oophaga sylvatica. Classification (NCBI taxonomy): domain Eukaryota; kingdom Metazoa; phylum Chordata; class Amphibia; order Anura; family Dendrobatidae; genus Oophaga; species Oophaga sylvatica. The sequence goes on from JARQOD010000004.1 coordinate 398,730,655, forward strand.
TGTCTGATGAGAAGGTAGTCACAGAGAACAAGCCGGGGTCGTTAACAGAAGATACTCAAAACCAGAAGAACAATACAACCAGGTAGCAAGGCTAATAACTGGCAGCCGTGGACTGACCGCTGGGGGTTTAAATAGCCGAGAACCTCGCCCATGGCTCAGGTAGAAAATTCATCAAGGCTAGCCCCTAAAGTACCAAACAAAACAGAGATCAGAAAGAGCACAAGTCCAGCAGGCCTATGATTTAACTAAGCAGCCCTTACAGTGCCCAGCGGCAACTGTGGCCTTAACGCCGTGCTACCTAGTAGACATAGTGTGGCTGGAGTGTGCTCACATATGGATGTTATAGGAACATGCTGACCATCTATGTATACTAGATGTTCAGTCTATGTCTGGGTAAAAAATTGGGAATATTACATTTCAGGAGAAGAAAGAAAGATCTTGCTTCCAATCCAGGTATGTGTAAAACAAATTCCCTTATAAGCAAAAAGTTAAAATATGTGAGAAAAAGAAAGACAAATGCACACAAACAATCTAAGGTGTGAGGGGGGACTTGGGGGAGCAGTGGCGTGGGTCGTATACTTCCTTACCAATTGTTCCTTGAAAGGGTGAGCTGGTCTTTTTCCTATTAAATTTCAACATGCCCAACCCTTTGTTCTCATGGGTCCTGTCTGTTGCAATGTTGCAAATGTAGTCTAAAATTTTTGTTTATCAAACTATATAGTGGTGAGATATGCTGGTGAGTTATTTGCATGCAAGTCTTTGGAGCAGTAATATACAGAGACACCATATTGTGTTATAGCTTTCTTTCTATTAGACTACTCTAGGATTCCATTACTTGGCAAAACTTTTATCTTAATGGGGACTAAACTATATGAAAGCTTTCGATAAAACAGCCGAAATCATTAAGTTAGCTTTTATGGCTTTTTTACGAACTCTTCAGATTGGGAACAATTTTACTTTCATACATTCTATAGAGAGAAGTACCAAACAATATCAGTAAAGTCTATAACAACTACCATAAGAAACTGCCACTAATCTATATGTAAATATAGTCACAGCATCAGCATAATAATACTTATATCCGTACTCCCCTTTAATGGTCTCTGTAGATATTATAAAAATAGAAAATGTAAAAGTGCAGTGTTCGGTCATTGCAGGGGAATGTTCTCATACTGCGTGCAGAGGAAGCGACAGATCTTCCCAGCTGCAGAGAAAGAACTAGTTAATCTAAGTGGCATTAGCAAGCCATGATAGATTCAAACATGTGGCCTGAAGAATATGCGGCTCTTTTAATTATAGATCACTCAAAGGGATTTGGGACAGCAGTTTATAAATAATAGAAATAGTGACAATTTGGTTGGCATTTTGCTCTTGCTTGCATTTCTATTTTGCAGAACAAATAATATTGGTAAGTAGCCACAAGCCTAGGGGCAGACATATCATTGGTGCAACCTGTGCGGATGCTCGTTTCAAGTATAATGTGAGTCAATGGGAAATCCAAGCATTTTTCTGGCAGACCCTACAAGGAGGTCTGGGGGGCAGTGAAAATGTTGAAATGGATGGAAAAGTGCTGAATGGAAGGAGGACAGAATGGGGAAAACCACTGGAAACATCTTTGACTCGCAGATCGCTGTGGAGAACAATGGTGTCACACTTTTATTGTACTGTGAGGACTGACAATAAAATATTCAAAATCAACGAGAAATTGGAGTTTGCAGTGAAAACTCACCAGTTTGTGAGCTGGCTTTAGCATGCGTTGCTGCAGCACCACCAGAGCAGCAGCTGTAGCTGATTTGCGAAAATGGCCACTGATGCACTGTACCTTGACCAGAAGCTCTGGCAAATCTATGTAAGTTTTCAGAAACTGCTTAACTACCAAGTTGAGCATGTGGTCCAAGCATGGTATGTGTGTGTCAGTATTCCGGGTTTTCTAGGTAACTTTGTCAATGATTTTGCCCTTTGTTAAAATGGAGTTTGCTGTTTTGTGTGCCCTACTTCCTGTTCGTTTGTTTAAAACCTGGCTCAGGTGTTGGCTTCACTGCTGGAGTATTCTGCTTCCGTTTCCCTGCAACCCAGCTGCTTTGTTCCTCACAGATCTTTTGTGTATTTACCAGGAAAGTGCATAACCTTATCTTCAGGTGTTTCTCAGCCACAGCAGTTTCTACCCATGGCTCTGGACATTCTCTGCATATGTAAGTTGCACAAAGTACTGTGTTATCATTAAACTGTTGACTTGGGAATTTAACCCTTGGTTCACTCCATCTGATAAGAACTGTGTTTCTGAACTGTTGCTGTTTAACCCTTTGTGCATTACCTCTGGTGAGAGCTGTTGGAACTGTTACTGGAACCTTACTGACATATGAACTTGTTGTTGGACTTCACTGAATTAAGCCACAACTGAGATTAACTTGTTCCTGGACCTCCCTGTGTTTTCTGCATACCTGGATCTGACTCTTCACACACCAGCAGTGTGTAAATCCAGCCACGTTACCTGTGCATCAGACTTACCTTGTGGTCACATTTGTGTGAGGACTCCGTCGTAAGAACTTTACCACCCTCGCTATAGAGGTTCAAAGACTTATATATCCGGATTCATATAACTGGACTTGTGTATATATATATGGACTCATTGCATGTCACTACGGGTTGTTTGAATATTGTTTTTGGGTGTTTTGCTGTTTCACAAATACATTATTTGCATTCAAAGAAACCCGTCTCTGATTGTTCATTGCCCCACGCTATCAGAATCCTCGAGTTCCTACAATAGTATTACAGGATACTCCAGCCTAAAAAAGAGGATTCTGCTGGGGCAATGACGGAGACACGGGCAGACAAATTGTTCACCATAGTTAACTCCTTGCAGCAGGAGGTGGCGGCTGCACTCAATCAGATTAGAGACTTGGAGTCTCGGGTTAACCACAATGCACAGGGGTTTGGTCAGGCTCTCCAAGATCTACGTTCTAGGTTAGGAGTCCTGGAGGCCTTACCTACTGAGCCTACTTCATCCACCAGTATGCCCAAATTGCCTCCATTCCGTTTTAATGGTGACCGAAGTCAATTCCGTGGATTTGTTAATCAATGTATATTATTTTTTGATGTACATGCCTCCTACTACCGGTCTGATAGATCTAAGGTTCTATGTATTATTATGTTGTTGACATCACGTGCACTGGCTTGGGCAAATCCTATGGTTGAAAGTCATGATACCCGTCTAAATAATTTGGACAATTTTCTGGCAGCCATGGCGCAAATGTTCGACGATCCCAACCGCCGTGCTACCGCTGAATCTGCCTTGCTTTCCTTACGCCAGGGGAAACGGTCAGTCATAGAATATGTTACTGAATTTAAAAGGTTAGTGGTGGACACCCAGTGGGAAAACAATGCTTTATTACCAATCTTTAGAAAAGGTTTGTCAAATGCAATCAAGGATGAGCTAGCTCGTTCAGAGTCTCCACAGGAGTTTGAATTGTTTATACAGCACTGTGTACGTATTGATATCCGTTTAACTGAACGCAGACAAGAAAAATGGGCCGCTGTAAATCGCATTACTAATTACTCTCTTCCGTCCAGGGAAACCACAGGCAAAAACCCGCGAGAGGCTGAGGAGGTGCCTATGCAGGTGGACTCACTGCAGAGACGTGAGAATAATGAACGCCGCGAACACCGTCTCCGTGAGCGCTTATGTTTCTATTGTGGTCAATCGGACCATTTCCTCATCAATTGTCCTAAATGTCCTAGGCGACCCAACAAGGTGTTGGCGGTAGTAGGGGATTATGATAACACAGACGCTGAGTCTGAAGTTTCGGAAACCAGTCTACATCTAGATGCGGTTTTTCCCCCAATACTGATGCCGACTTCCCCTAAAGATCAAGGGGAGAAATATTCACATTGTTCTCTTCCTATACAGATTCAGTGGGAGGAACAGTGGATATCAAGTTCTGCCATGATAGACTCTGGAGCAGGTGGGAATTTCATGGATTCTTCTTTTGCAAAGGAACATGGTATAAAGACACAACTAAGAGCTTCACCAATCACTATGGAAACGGTGGATGGTTCCCCATTAGTTTCTGGACCAGTAGATCGGGAGACAGTGCCTCTGGAGTGTAAGATGGAACCAGACCATCAAGAAACACTTTCATTCATGTTAATATCTTCTCCTCATTTTCCTGTAATTTTAGGAATTCCCTGGTTACGGTCACAAAATCCAATCATCAATTGGGAAACCAAGGAGATAACCTTTCTCCCGAAGTGCAGTTCTACCATCAGTCCAACTGTAGCGGCTCCAGTTACCCAGAACTTGGAAGAGGTGATACAGGTACCTACTCTCCCTCTGATATATCAGGAATTCTCAGACATTTGTGATAAAAGGAAGGCAGATCAACTTCCCCCACATAGACCGTATGACTGCCCCATAGAATTGCTTCCTGGAGCAGCGATTCCTTTCGGCCATGTTTACCCGTTGGCGGCTCCGGAATTAAAATCTTTACGAGAGTATATAGATGAGAATTTAGCCAAGGGGTTTATCCGACCATCTTCTTCACCAGCGGGAGCTCCAATATTCTTTGTAAAGAAGAAGGATGGTACTCTAAGACCCTGCATTGACTACCGGGAGTTAAATAAGGTAACCATTCGTAACAGGTACCCGTTGCCCCTAATTCCAGAATTGTTGGAAAGAGTTCGCCAGGCCAAAGTATTTACCAAATTAGATCTTCGTGGGGCATATAATTTACTCCGTATACGGCCCGGAGACGAATGGAAGACAGCTTTTAGATGCCGGTATGGACATTTTGAATATTTGGTGATGCCATTCGGACTCTGTAACGCTCCTGCTGCTTTTCAACATTTAGCCAACGACATTTTCAGGGATTTATTGGACCAATATGTGGTAATTTACCTTGATGACATCTTAATCTTTTCTGACTCCTTACAGGAACATCAGGAACATGTCAAGACCGTACTTAGACGTTTGAGAGATAATCATTTGTACATCAAACTCGAAAAGTGTGAGTTCCATTGTTCTGAAATTCAATTTTTAGGCTATGTTATCTCGCCTCAGGATTGAATATGGAGTCCAGCAAGATCCAGGCAATCTTGGACTGGCCGGTACCAGGAAACATTAAGGAGGTACAACGATTCATTGGCTTTGCTAACTTTTATAGACGGTTTATCCGAAATTTTTCAGAAATTGTCCGTCCCATCACTCTCCTCACCAAGAAGGGGAAGAAGTTTGAATGGTCTTCGCAAGCTCAGGAAGCCTTTGATCGCCTGAAGGGTTGTTTTACCACGGCTCCAATATTGATGCATCCGGATCCTGCACAGCCTTTTATCGTGGAGGTGGACGCGTCTGACTGTGCATTGGGAGCTATCCTCTCACAACGTACCGGAGACAAAGGTTTGCTGCACCCGTGTGCCTTCTTCTCTCGTAGGTTATCTTCTGCAGAACTTAACTATGATGTGGCAGATAAGGAACTTTTGGCAATTATTTCTGCCTTTAAGGAATGGAGACACCATTTGCAGGGGGCAACTCAGCAGGTAGTAGTACTCACGGATCATCGCAATTTGGAATTCCTTAAGTCTGCCAGGTGTCTTTCTCCTCGACAAGCTAGGTGGAGTTTGTTCTTGAACCAGTTTAATTTTATTATTTCGTACCGCCCAGGTTCACGTAATGGGAAAGCTGACGCATTATCCCGAATCCATACCGTGGATTCCGTGCCTGGGACCCCGTCGAAGACCATCTTGTCGGAGGCCAATTTCGTTGGAGTGCTCCGGAACCGGGACTTGTGGCAGGAGATCAAGCTGGCCTATGACGGTGACGTATTTCTTGCAGCTCCACCTGACAATGTGAATCTTGTCCTTCGGAATGGTGTGTGGCTTAGAGATCGATGTATTTATGTCCCAGAGGCTGTAAGACTTTGAGTTCTCAAATTGGTCCACGACTCTAAATTGGCTGGTCATAGGGGGGTACAGAAGACGCAGGAATTGTTAACTCGTTTTTTTTGGTGGCCTACCTGCTTGAAGGATGTGAATGACTATGTCCGCTCTTGTGAAGTTTGTGCCTGGTACAAGGTTCCTCGCGTTTCACCTACTGGTCTTCTTAAACCGCTACCTGTACCGTCTCGCCCTTGGGGGTCTATTTCGATGGACTTTATTGTGGAGTTACCCACCTCTGGTGGTAAAAATACTATTTTGGTGGTAGTAGATCGTTTAACGAAAGCTGCTCATTTCATTCCGTGTGCTGGTCTTCCCTCAGCTACAGAGACAGTAGATCTAGTTATCCAGAACATTTTCCGGCTGCATGGGGTACCAGATGACATCATTTCTGACCGGGGAATACAATTTACCTCTAGATTTTGGAAAGGATTTTGTTCTGCGCTCCACATTAATGTTTGCTTGTCTTCTGCATACCATCCTCAGACCAACGGGCAGACCGAACGGACAAATCAAACCTTGGAGCAATATCTACGCTGTTACATCAGTCATTTGCAGGACGATTGGCTGAAGCTACTTCCTCTAGCGGAATTTTCGTACAACAACTCCCAAAGCAGTTCCACGAAGGTAACGCCTTTTTTTGCCAACCTGGGTTATCATCCAAGTATTTTGCCTAGGTCTCCGGTTACGATTTCGGTACCAGCGGTTGAAGACAGAGTGACGGCGTTGCAACGTAATCTTGAAGTTTTGAAGGACTCCCTGACCACAGCACAGGAGCGTTACAAGAAGTCGGCCGATAGATTCCGGAAACCAGCACCTATGTATAAGGTAGGAGACTCAGTTTGGTTGTCCACCAAGAATCTAAAATTGGGTGTTCCTTCGCAGAAACTGGGACAGAAATTCATCGGTCCATTCAAGATCACTGGGATTGTGAGCTCTGTTGCCTGTCGGTTGAAGCTACCACGGACTTTAAAGGTACACCCAGTATTTCATGTTTCCTTATTAAAACCAGTCTCTCCTAACACGTTTCAGGGACGTATCGTACCTCCCCCTCCACCAGTGTTGGTTGATGGCGAAGAACAATTCGTGGTACAGGATATTGTTAATTCGAGACTTCATAGAAACCGGCTTCAGTATCTAGTTAGATGGCAAGGTTACTCTCCTGAAAATGATTCTTGGGAACCAGTAAGTAACATCAATGCGCCTCTGAAGATTGCTCAGTTTCATCGGAGATACCCGGACAGGCCTGGTCCAGGACCGTCCGGAGGCCGTCTTTAGGGGGGGAGTAATGTCAGTATTCCGGGTTTTCTAGGTAACTTTGTCAATGATTTTGCCCTTTGTTAAAATGGAGTTTGCTGTTTTGTGTGCCCTACTTCCTGTTCGTTTGTTTAAAACCTGGCTCAGGTGTTGGCTTCACTGCTGGAGTATTCTGCTTCCGTTTCCCTGCAACCCAGCTGCTTTGTTCCTCACAGATCTTTTGTGTATTTACCAGGAAAGTGCATAACCTTATCTTCAGGTGTTTCTCAGCCACAGCAGTTTCTACCCATGGCTCTGGACATTCTCTGCATATGTAAGTTGCACAAAGTACTGTGTTATCATTAAACTGTTGACTTGGGAATTTAACCCTTGGTTCACTCCATCTGATAAGAACTGTGTTTCTGAACTGTTGCTGTTTAACCCTTTGTGCATTACCTCTGGTGAGAGCTGTTGGAACTGTTACTGGAACCTTACTGACATATGAACTTGTTGTTGGACTTCACTGAATTAAGCCACAACTGAGATTAACTTGTTCCTGGACCTCCCTGTGTTTTCTGCATACCTGGATCTGACTCTTCACACACCAGCAGTGTGTAAATCCAGCCACGTTACCTGTGCATCAGACTTACCTTGTGGTCACATTTGTGTGAGGACTCCGTCGTAAGAACTTTACCACCCTCGCTATAGAGGTTCAAAGACTTATATATCCGGATTCATATAACTGGACTTGTGTATATATATATGGACTCATTGCATGTCACTACGGGTTGTTTGAATATTGTTTTTGGGTGTTTTGCTGTTTCACAAATACATTATTTGCATTCAAAGAAACCCGTCTCTGATTGTTCATTGCCCCACGCTATCAGAATCCTCGAGTTCCTACAATAGTATTACAGTGTGTGAGCTTCACAGATGCCACCAGGTTATGTCAATTATTACACATGACCATGCCTGGTTGAAGGTTCAGAGGCAAGAGCCACAAATCTGTCTGTTCTGTTATTCCTTTCAATAACTCTGCCGTGGTGTGCAGTTTGTCTCCAAACAAATTAGCTTTAGCAGAGCCTGTCCCTTTCGACCAGCCTAGGTCCCGCAGTTCGCTCACTAGTTGCTGGATCCTGGCTCTTCCATCTGCAGTGCACAAGAACTTCAGCGGTGAAGGCTGCGGCCTGGGTTCTGGCCTTGGTTGTCCTGGGACTGCGGCCATTTCTGGACCACAGGTTACTGCCACCTTCTTTTTGTCGCCTTGTCACCCACTAAGCACATTACACGGTATGGATTACTAATTTAATCTAGAAAATATTTTAATGCTTTTTTGAGTGTTACTGTATATACCACAGAAATGTACTCTAGATCACGTAATATTCTGTGCATGAGTAATTGAATCCAAAAATGTTTCAATGCTTTTTTGTAATGTTATATGCCACCAAAATATACCACAGAGCTCGTAATACTCTATGAGTGAGTAATTGATTCCAGAAAAATGTTTTAGTGCTTTTTGGAGTGTTATATAACACCAAAATGTACCACAGAGCACATAATAGTATATGGATGAGTAGTTGAATACAGAAAAATGTTTCAATGCTTTTTTGGAGTGTTATATAACACATTAATGTATCACAAAGCACGTAATACTCTGTGGGTGACAATATAGTCAATTTTTTTTACCCCAAAAATGTGGTAAACTGCCGTAGCTATATATTTAGCAACGGACTGCAAAGTCCTAATCCCTGCCTAGAGACTGTATTCAGACACTTTCCCTGCTCCTGTAATGCTCTCTCCCTCTCTAGGCTAAATGCAAAATGTTTCTGCTACAAATAGCAAAGCACAAAATTAGCCCTTACAAGATCTATTAGTGTGATGTTCAGCTTCAGCACCAGTATTAACACTACAGGACTCTGCACACACACGCCTGAACAAGCACTCTCTCTCTCCAATAGTATTATGGCTATCGTGTACTCACTGATTTAAAAAAATGCTCACCTCCCATCCGCTCCCCTGCCGCACGGTGTCTTCTTCTGAAGCAGGCAGCAGACTTCAGCATGCAAGCGATGGGAGCGCATGACATCATTGCCATGCACCTCCAGTCACATGCATGCAAACGTCAGCTGCTTGCCTGTGATTGGTCGACAGCATATATTGCTGAACATTGACCTGTTGGTTCTGAGCATTGCAACGTATGCTCCAGCTGAATATGTGTCCGAGGACACACATCAAGCTGAAGTATTTAAGTATTTGCTGGCGTTGGCGGGCCCCTCACTACGACAGTAGTATTTACACCCCTGCCGATAGCATGTGGACCCCCCTTACCCTTTTTTATCCGGGGCCCCAGCACTTGCCCGGGTGCGCTGTGTGGTGACGCCGGCCATGGGTGAAATAAACCAGAAGGTGGTGATGTGCTGTGTTCCAAGTTTTACTGGAAATTGTTTACTCAAAGTTTTTATACTAAAACATTTGACACAAACCAAACAGCACTTTTCACTCACAATCAGTCTTGGTAAATCACTACTGCATAGGAAACAGCTCCTTGAAATCTTGGCTGTATGGAGATATTGTACAGCAATACCATGTAATAACTACACTATTAGTGCAATCAATAATGTAATATTTTATACTTCTTTTCATCAGGAAACTAGTTTATGTGTGGCTGTTAGATTCTACATTTCCCTCTTACTGTACACCGGAGAACCTGCTGGCGGACAATATAATAACACTTGGTGCACTGACCTATAAATGCATGGGGAGAATACAGAAAACGATTAGTTTTCAGGCCTTGACGAGGAGTGCTCACGTTTTCTCTCTAGCATCAAGCTTGCTCATGTTACAGCAGGTAGCTTCTAGTCATGTGTTTCAATGAAACTTGATGCAACGTGACAAGTGGAACTAAGCTGACCTGCTGGATTTTATGCTGCGTCTGCTCCACAAACAATAAGGGCATTCATGCTGGAAGCGAAACCATCACTTTGTGGGCGTGATAATTAGGAATCATAGGCAATTATTAATAACACGTGATGATACACTACATACTGTATTACCTTAATATACCAGAATTAAATAAAATGAGTTAAAGGGAGCACTGCAGGTAAAATTAAAAGAGCCTGCTACTGGCCAGGTCCAGATGCTGGATTTGCACGCAGTGCTGCTATGGTGCTGCTTCAGCTCTGCTTTACCAGGTCCAAATGCTGATATGCGGGCACTACCTTACTGGTAGAAGTCGACCAGAGGGGGCTGCTTACTTGGTGAGATTTGGTGTCATTCAGCGCAGAGTGTGATGTGCTGGACTAGGTTATGAGTATTCTGAGAATAAGACTTTGGTGATCAGAAGTGGAAACTTGTCCATCAGCGGTGAGGTACTAGCTACTAAAAGATTAGAGCAGGTGCAGATGAGTAGATTTTCAGTCCAAGTGCGATCCGACAAAGCATTAGATTGCGATCGGACCCATGTTAGTCTATGGGGCCATGCACATGTCCACTTTTTTAGATTCTGACTGTGGAAAAAAATTTGCATCGTGCCCAAGTTTGATCTGATATTCGGATTGCACTCGGATACCAGCAGATCCTCTTATTTGTGGCATTTCCAAAACCTATCCTGGATAGTGTTGAGCGATACGATACTGCAAATATCGGGTATCGGCCGATATTAGCTCTATCGGCCTTTCGATACTTCGTTTCGATATTTTCGTCTTATCGGATACCGGAATCGGAAGTTCCCATAATTCTTTGCGAGGCAATGTGATTTTAGTCAGCCAATGAGGAATCCTAAGAAGTGTGGGCACATCCTGTACTGCTGCGGTCATGTTAACTAATGGCATGGCTGTGATTGGATGCTGAAATGATGTCAGAATGCACTATAAAAGGCGCCGCCGCCATTTTAGCGTCACTGTGCTGTGAATTCAGTAAGGGACAGAACGCTGCTGTGCTGACTCTGAGGGACAGTTAGAGATTGCGATTTAGTGTACTGTGCTGTAGGCAGGCTAGCACCAACCGCTGTGTAAAGCTTCCTTTTGCCTGCAGTGTTGTTTTAACAGCTCTGCAAGGTGTGTGTGAGTGCAGGTGACGCTGCAGTTTGCTCTGCATGCAACGCTGTCTGTAGGCATCTGCACATGTCACTCACAGACTCTTTTTTTTTTCCTTCAGTGTAATTCTTGCAGCTCCATGCAATTTAACTATTAGTGTGACGCGCTTCCATCCGTATCCAATACATTGGTTGCAAACACTATAGAAGTAGACAAAGGAGTAGCCTTTCACAGATTGTGAACAGTTGTGTTTCAGTGTTCACTTCAGCCTGTGTTTTTTATTTTTTGAGTGCACATCACGCTCCAGTTACTTGTTCAAGCACTGCTGCTTGTACTCTGCTGAGCGTGTCTCAGTGGCTCATCCTTTTCATTTATCTCCAATTGGTTCTGCTCCATTCCATTTAAAATATAATCTATTAGTGTGACGCGCTTCCATCCGTATCCAATACATTGGTTGCAAACACTATAGAAGTAGACAAAGGAGTAGCCTTTCACAGATTGTGAACAGTTGTGTTTCAGTGTTCACTTCAGTCTGTGTTTTTTATTTTTTGAGTGCACATCACGCTCCAGTTACTTGTTCAAGCACTGCTGCTTGTACTCTGCTGAGCGTGTCTCAGTGGCTCATCCTTTTCATTTATCTCCAATTGGTTCTGCTCCATTCCATTTAAAATATAATCTATTAGTGTGACGCGCTTCCATCCGTATCCAATACATTGGTTGCAAACACTATAGAAGTAGACAAAGGAGTAGCCTTTCACAGATTGTGAACAGTTGTGTTTCAGTGTTCACTTCAGTCTGTGTTTTTTATTTTTGAGTGCACATCACGCTCCAGTTACTTGTTCAAGCACTGCTGCTTGTACTCTGCTGAGCGTGTCTCAGTGGCTCATCCTTTTCATTTATCTCCAATTGGTTCTGCTCCATTCCATTTAAAATATAATCTATTAGTGTGACGCGCTTCTGTGTGGCCCAGCTATGTCAGGCACACACATAAATCCAGGAGAATGCACAGGAAGGTAATCGCAACGCTTGATATGCATTCACTACACTCACCCTTTTAGACACACCCATCAGGGGTACAAAAGGGAGTGACACGTAGCAGAGTTGGTTAGTCAGTCAGTCAAGCTCAGGAGGAGAGGAGAGGAGTCAGTGTTCAGTTCAGTCTGTTTCCTGTCTGAGTACAGGGCAGTTCAGTCTCAGTCCAGTCTGGACTTGGAGGATACTGAGAGCTGTGCAGTGAGCTCTAGAAGAAAGCTGACACTTCCATCGAAAGCTACAAGTGCTTATGTTAAGAGCGGGAAGCAGGGCGAAGGGCGCAGTGGAGAAGACAGAGAGAAGTGCTTTAGGTATTGGATTGCCTGCACTAATTTGCCGGACACCGGGGTCCGAAGCGTTGCTAGTGTTTCAAGCATAGTAACAAGAAAACCGGAGGCATCTGGACTACAGGTCGCAGAGTGCAGCCCAAAGCGTCAATACGTAACCGGAGTCAGGGAGAACGGGGACTTTGAGTCAAGTGCACGACAAAAGTAAGGACTTAGTTCTCACCACTTAGAAGGCTCCACCACAATGTTGGCCGGGCATTACAGCTATTGAGAAAGCTGGAGAGTTCAGAGTTAACTTCGCTTCAGGCAAGTTGGACTCACATACATATTGAAGTAAAGGAGGCCTCTAACCTGCTCAGCGGCTACCCGAATGTGCATTCTCCACCCGACCAGCTCCCCGGGATCTTGCTGAAACACCTTCAAGTAAAAGGTATGAAAAGAAGCTGCATTGTGTGTGACTGAATTCTTATCTACACCCTGCATCGTCACCATAGACTTCCAGGGACCAGTCTCACCTGTGGGAGACTTACCACCCAGCTGCCCCATAACATCCCCTGTGAAGATCATTATAGCAGCGTTGGTCCAATTAACCAGATACCACAGGTGGCGTCACGAACTACCTAACCTACAAATCCCTGTAAATATCCCCATTGCTTGACTGCCAGGGCCACGGACCGAGTCCCGCTGCCAGTGACAACTCCCATAGAAATCAATGGGCTCGGCTCCGAGTACCCCATAGCCCTGGTATCCACAATTGTGGTGCGAGTCACTTCCATCCGTATCCAATACATTGGTTGCAAACACTATAGAAGTAGACAAAGGAGTAGCCTTTCACAGATTGTGAACAGTTGTGTTTCAGTGTTCACTTCAGTCTGTGTTTTTTATTTTTTGAGTGCACATCACGCTCCAGTTACTTGTTCAAGCACTGCTGCTTGTACTCTGCTGAGCGTGTCTCAGTGGCTCATCCTTTTCATTTATCTCCAATTGGTTCTGCTCCATTCCATTTAAAATATAATCTATTAGTGTGACGCGCTTCCATCCGTATCCAATACATTGGTTGCAAACACTATAGAAGTAGACAAAGGAGTAGCCTTTCACAGATTGTGAACAGTTGTGTTTCAGTGTTCACTTCAGTCTGTTTTTTATTTTTTGAGTGCACATCACGCTCCAGTTACTTGTTCAAGCACTGCTGCTTGTACTCTGCTGAGCATGTCTCAGTGGCTCATCCTTTTCATTTATCTCCAATTGGTTCTGCTCCATTCCATTTAAAATATAATCTATTAGTGTGACGCGCTTCCATCCGTATCCAATACATTGGTTGCAAACACTATAGAAGTAGACAAAGGAGTAGCCTTTCACAGATTGTGAACAGTTGTGTTTCAGTGTTCACTTCAGTCTCTGCGTAATAACCACACTTAGGCCTTATAACTTTTCTGACTTTCTTTCTCAATCTACCAAGATGAAGAAGTCAGTGAGTAAGGCACGTGGTCGTGGCCGTGGAGTTTCAGCAGGGAGAGGACGTGGGGATTCTGTGGCTGCTGCCGCCCTCAGTGACACAGCATCCACCAGTTTTCCCCGTGAGCGTTCCTTTATGCGCACTTTGGTAGGAGCTCGGCGTGCCCCCTGCTGCGGGAAGAACAAATTGAAGCCGTTGTTGGTTGGATGGCAGCCAATGCATCGACTTCAATTCCTTCCACCTCCTCTCAGGAACACAACACTGTTGAGCAACCATCTGTCTGTTCACCGCCTGTCAAATTGCCCAGGCAGTCAGAGAGTTCTGTACAGGAGCCAGCTGAGTCTCTGCTTCTGTTCTCAGAATCTGTTGGCTCGCAAACACGGGCACAGGCAAGCAGCATTCTGCAATTTGAAGAAGAGGGAGTATGCAGTGATGCGCAACAGCTGTGTCTCTCTCAATCTGAAGAGGTGGGTGAGCCAGTGCCGATGGACAGCACACCGCAGAACGCATCTTATGATGATGATGAGACTCAGGTGCCAGGTTTTGTGGAGCATGGTGCTGCCCAGACCATCCAACAGCAGCAGGTGTTGGAAGAGGGTAGTGGAGATGATGAAGTCCGAGACCCAACATGGCGTGAGCAACAGGAAGGTGGTGGGAGCAGCTCTGAGGAAGAGATTGTCCCAACGGTACAAAGAGGAGGGAGAGGTAGGCTGCAGACTCGCTTGCCTGTAGCCTCCAGTTTGGCACCTGTTGGGAGCAGTTCTCTTAGAAATTTCAAAATTGGCGCTCCCATGACTTGCACTGCGTGGTCCTTTTTTGACAGACTTGTAGATGATATTTGCTATGTTCAATGCAAGCTGTGTAAGCAAAAAGTTAAAAGAGGTAAAAATATCAGTAACCTGAATACCACAAATATGTGGAAACATGTACGGACAAAGCACGTAGCTGAGTTACAAAGACACACTGGAGATGTAGGCCAACCTACAGCAGCACCTACATCTTTAGGTCATGTTCGAGCCTCTACCTCCAGCTCTCACACACCTGGTTCGGCTTCCTCACAGGATCTCCATGGAAGAACCTCGGTCACTGTTGTCCATAGACAAACTGTTATTCCACCCACTGCAGCAAGTTCACAGTCATCGTCACACTCCCAGAACAAAAAACAGCCATCGGTAACACAGGCATGGGATAAAAGACGGCCATACTCGGCAAACCATCCACGAGCACAGGCTCTGAATGCTGGCCTTGCAAAACTCCTGTCCCTTGAAATGCTGTCATTCAGGCTGGTGGAGACTGACAGTTTCAGGAACTTTATGGCATTGGCAGTCCCACAATATAATGTGCCAAGCCGATTTTATTTCAGCAGGCAAGCTGTCCCTGCTCTGCAAAAAACATGTCGAGGGAAACATTAAACATGCGCTACTAAACGCCGTCAGTAGCAGGGTCCACCTGACCACCGATGCATGGACCAGTACCCATGGCCAGGGACGATACCTTTCCCTCACTGCCCATTGGGTCAATGTTGTGGAGCCGGGTACAGATCTTGCCAGTGGCGCTGTACGTGTTCTGCCAACTCCAAGGATTGCAGGAATCCAGTCTGTGCACATTGATTCCTCCTCCTACTCCAGTTCCTCAGAATCATCGCTGCACGAGCCGTCACGGTATACCTCCACATGGACCCGTGAACGCTTACCTGTTGCGACCGATATGAGCACAGCCGTGGCCAAACGTCAACAGGCCGTCCTGAAATTAATTCCCATGGGGAATCGAAGCCACACAGCGCAGGAGCTCTGGGATGCCATCAAGCAGGAGAGTGACGTGTGGTTTTTGTCAGCTAATCTCCAGCCAGGCTTGGTAGTGTGTGACAATGGCCGAAATCTGGTGGCAGCTCTGGGCCTTGGCAACCTCACTCACATACCATGTCTGGCACATGTGCTCAACTTGGTCGTGCAGAGTTTTTTGAGGGACTATCCGGATCTTGAGGCACTGCTGCACAAGGTCCGCCTAGAGTGCGCTCACTTGCGACGTTCCAGCATGGCCAGATCGCGCATTGCAGCTCTGCAAGTCAGATTTCGCCTTCCTGAACATCGCATCATATGTGACGTACCCACTAGGTGGAATTCCACGTTACATATTTTGGAGCGGTTGTGTGAGCAGCAGCCAGCAGTAATGGAGTATCAGCTGCAACAGGCGCAATCAACTCGCAATTTGCGCCGTTCACACTTCACCACTACTGAGTGGGCCTCTATGAAGGACATCTGCGACGTTTTGCGTGCGTTTGATGTCTCAACGCGGATGGCGAGTGCAGATGATGCACTAGTCAGCATGACTGTCCCCCTTATCTGCCTGCTTCAGAAATCACTGAAAGCACTAAAGGAAGAGGTTTTGGAAGAGGTGGAGGATGAGGAGTCACAAATTCAATTACCTTCAGGACAGTCAGCGCAACGTGGTTCCTCACAAAGGGCTGTGCAGGGCTCACTTTGTGAGGAGGATGAGGAGGAGGAGGAGTCAATGGAGGAGGAAGAAATCCCTACAGAGGGAGGTACACAACGCTGTAGTCAGTATGTAGAGCGAGGGTGGGGTGATGCAGAGGAGACAGAGATGACGCCTCTTCCAGAGGACAGCCTTTGTTGGCCAGTTGGGAGTCTGCAGCACATGGTTGATTTCATGCTTCAGTGCCTGAGAAACGACCGCCGCATCGCCCACATTCTCAGCACGTCAGATTATTGGGTGTACACCCTCCTAAACCCTCGCTACCGGGACAACTTACAAACCTCATCACACGGTGAACCGGGACCGTAAAATGCAGGAGTACCAAGACACACTGGTGCAATCCATACTGTTGTACATTCCAGCCGAGAGAGCTGCTGCTGCTGCTACTGCTTTACAAAGCAGCTCTGTGCGTCGAGGCAGTGTAGACACCTCTACAACAAGAGGGAGCAGAAGCAGCGCCTCTGCACAGGGCAAGAACTGTATGTTACAAATGTGGCAAAGTTTTGTGACAGCGCCAGCAAGGTCTACACCATCCGAGACGGCTCCAGTCACCAGGAAGAAACGTTTCCGTAAGATGGTGACAGACTACTTGGCTTTCCCTCTAAGTGTACTCCCAGATGCCTCTTCCCCTTTCAAATTTTGGGTCTCTAAGTTGGATACATGGCCAGAGCTTAGCCAGTATGCATTGGAGGTGCTGGCTTGCCCTGCTGCCAGTGTATTATCTGAGCGTGTCTTTAGTGCTGCAGGTGGTGTAGTAACAGACCGTCGCATGCGACTATCCTCAGAGAATGTAGACCGGCTTACTTTTCTGAAAATGAACAAGGCATGGATCTCACCTGAATTTGCCTGTCCGTTTTCAGATTAAATAACTGTTTGGCAACGTTTTCCATGTCTCCTGTTATGTTCATCTTTCTACCACCTGAACTCTACTCCCTGGGCTACAACACCGCCATTTGTTGCTCGTAAGTAATTGGCAGGGGTACTGACTCCTGGCCAGCCTGGTTACAGCACGACAGCTGTTTCCTGGCAGTGTGAACGTCAATTATCCTCCAATAAGTTGTGCTGTTGTGTTGCATTCGGGTTAGCCGACTCTATGGTGCCTGCAGTTTAGGTGATTCCTATGTGTGCTGTGGGATATGTAAATAAAGGCGGTTTCCATTGTGACAATAGGATAAGCACCCACTGTAGGACTGTGTGATTCGGTAACTGCGGACGGCTTGCGTCCTGTCAACTTACATTTTCATGGGTGCGTTCTTCTACCCGTCCGGGGTCCAGTACCGTCAAGTGGTTCTCCCCAGTGCCTTTGGCCTAGGTGCCTCCATCTCCGTATCCGAGTTCCAGCAATGTCTGCTGGTCCTTGCTAGTGCTTTGGAGCACAGGTACCTCCTGCTTAGTAACCGTGTCACAGTAACGTCAGCTGGTACTCGGTTGTGACATTGCCTCTTTTCCTTCTGCTACCCGTCCGGGGTCCAGTACCGTCAAGTGGTTCTCCCCAGTGCCTTTGGCCTAGGTGCCTCCATCTCCGTATCTGAGTTCCAGCAACGTCTGCTGGTCCTTGGTAGTGCTTTGGAGCACAGGTACCTCCTGCTTAGTAACCGTGTCACAGTAACGTCAGCTGGTACTCGGTTGTGACATTGCCTCTTTTCCTTCTGCTACCCGTCCGGGGTCCAGTACCGTCAAGTGGTTCTCCCCAGTGCCTTTGGCCTAGGTGCCTCCATCTCCGTATCCGAGTTCCAGCAACGTCTGCTGGTCCTTGGTAGTGCTTTGGAGCACAGGTACCTCCTGCTTAGTAACCGTGTCACAGTAACGTCAGCTGGTACTCGGTTGTGACATTGCCTCTTTTCCTTCTGCTACCCGTCCGGGGTCCAGTACCGTCAAGTGGTTCTCCCCAGTGCCTTTGGCCTAGGTGCCTCCATCTCCGTATCCGAGTTCCAGCAACGTCTGCTGGTCCTTGGTAGTGCTTTGGAGCACAGGTACCTCCTGCTTAGTAACCGTGTCACAGTAACGTCAGCTGGTACTCGGTTGTGACATTGCCTCTTTTCCTTCTGCTACCCGTCCGGGGTCCAGTATCGTCAAGTGGTTCTCCCCAGTGCCTTTGGCCTAGGTGCCTCCATCTCCGTATCCGAGTTCCAGCAACGTCTGCTGGTCCTTGGTAGTGCTTTGGAGCACAGGTACCTCCTGCTTAGTAACCGTGTCACAGTAATGTCAGCTGGTACTCGGTTGTGACATTGCCTCTTTTCCTTCTGCTATTCCCGTCCGGGGTCCATTTACCGTCAAGTGGTGTTTCTCCCCAGTGCCTTTGGCCTAGGTGCCTCCATCTCCGTATCCGAGTTCCAGCAACGTCTGCTGGTCCTTGGTAGTGCTTTGGAGCACAGGTACCTCCTGCTTAGTAACCGTGTCACAGTAACGTCAGCTGGTACTCGGTTGTGACATTGCCTCTTTTCCTTCTGCTACCCGTCCGGGGTCCAGCACAGTCAGCTGGTCCTCGTTACTTCCATTGTCTCTTGCTCCATCTGATACCCGTCAGGGTTCCAGTAACGTCAGCTGTTTCTCGGAAATTAGACGACCTTAAAGACCACCCAGAAGAAGATGACGACAACAAGGACGACGAGCATGAAGCCAACCAGCCTGAACACCATCACAAAGAAAAAATAAAAGATTACCCAGAAGAAGATCACCAACAGGACAAAGAAGGTTAAGACAAACTACAAGATACAGAACAAGAGACAGAAGAACAATAAGCAAAAGATCAAAAAGCAGAAGAACATGAAGTATAAGACCAAAATGAAGAGCAAAATATATGCTCTAAATTCTAAGCAGAAGAAGACTAAGCAGTGTATGGGGGTGAGTCCGTTCCTCCTCGTGGTGCCCCTGGAAAATGCCTGCTGCTGCTGCAGGCTAAACTGAACATGGACAAATACTGTTGTAATTTAAATCTTTTGTGACAGCAAGAACGGAAGGATGAACAATTCATACTTTTACAGATTACAAGTACAGGAATCTCTGTCACAAATAAGAATATGATGAAGAAGATGAAGAGGAAGAAGATGAAGAATTTGAATATGAAGAAGATTAATTAGTTTAATAATAACAATATGAGTAATGTAAACAAAAACATAAATAGCAAGAAGTTTAAGAAGAAGATTAAGAAGGTGAAGATGAAGAATAATTTGATGAGAAAGATGATGCTGCTGCTGAAGATTATGAAGGAGAAAGTGTGGCACTGGCAAAAGTTAAAAAGGTGAAGAGCATGGAAGTTGTGAAACATACATATTTGCCAAAATAGAAAAAAGGTTAACAACATTGTCAATTTGTTAGTCAATCCAAACGTATTTCCAAAAAAAAATATATTAATGCTATTCCAATGCATTGGGTTAAACATGTATGCCTTTATTGTCTCCTCAACCTCCCCCAATACATTCTACATTAGTCTTTGTTGTTTTCCTTCATGAACAATTAACCAACAAGGCAAGAATGTTTTTTTTTAATGTCGATATTTGGTTCCCATAGACTTACATTGGACTTCCGGTATCGGAATCGGATATCGACGATATTTAGTGATATCGGCGATACCATTCCGATCCGATATTTTTAGATATCGAGCAGTATCGCTCAACACTAATCCTGGATGCTTGCACACTGCAGTGCTGAGTGCCACCACCACAAGTCACAAAATGAATAATCACTCCCTGACAATTACCCTCTTTCACCGATTTATTACCTTTAATAAATAAAATAATCCAATAGGGTCAGTCGTCAATCCATCCCACGTCGAACCTCGACTCTGCTACATCTGGATCGCCCGCCAGGGCAGTGGGATACTCGGTATCGGGCCGGTGTATTGAGGGGATGTGTCACAGCGGCAGTGACCCGGTCCGTGGCCCTGGGTGTCCAATGAAAGGGGAATTAATTACAGGGGATGTTTAGAGTTTGTAGTAGGTATTCGTGACGGCACCTGTGGTATCTGGTAAATGGTGACCAGCGCTGCGGTGCAGATCCCCTGGGATAGATGGTGAGATGCAGCAGAGTTGGTACAGTCTCCCACAGGTGAGACTATGATATCCCAGGGCAGGTAGATGTAGTGAAAGGTGGTAATGGTGCTGGGAGATGTAGCTGAGTGCAATGGGTGATGCAGGAAGAAACTGAGAAACAGTCAGTGAGTTGCAGTTTCCAAAGCTTTACTTACAGTTTTGCAGGCAAAGCATCCAGGGCATTGAATACAGGTCGTACTGGAGTAGGTCAGCCTGAAAGCAGTTTAGGATCTCCTTATTACAGGTGGGATGTGAGGTCTCCTTTCTAGCGCTGTTCTGTGAGGCATTGGCTGCTATGGGCTCCGTCCAAGTTCCTCTTGCTCTCTGTCTCTTATTTAAGCTGAACTTCACTCCCATAACATGCAGCTGTAGCCTGTTTCAGGAATCACTCACTTCTGGAGTCTCCGGCTCATATATGCTGCTGCTTTGAAGAAGAGTCTTAATTGGGACAGAGAACCTGCCGTCCTCTGCCCTCTGGATTCTGCTGCTGGACTTTACTGCACCCTCTCAGCCTCGGATTCCAGGGGTCCGGTCTCTGGCGCTCAGACCTGGGGGTGAGCCCTGCTATGGCTCCTGTCCCCCAGCTTGGCTCTCCCACGTCTTCCCTCTCTCGTCCCCTCCATCTAGACTGACTAACTCCTCCCCCAGCCAGAATATTCCAGAGGAGCTCTCCTGAAATCAGGTTAGAGTCTCCCTTCTGGCCTGGAGTAGAAAAGATGTTGCATGCTGTATTACCTGCTAAGGGATCCCTCTGTGCTTTCTAGGCATGACATCACCCTCCCCTGGAGGAAGGCAAGGTCACTGTGGCAGCCAAACTCCTGGGGTGCCACACATCCAGATGCAGCATTGAGTGGTGACATCACTAATGTGTCAACTCAGCACGGCAATGTTAAAAACGCATTGCATACGTATATCATACAGATGCTAGGTGAGGAAATAAAACGCACACTTGCAAAGCACTCGCATGACATACGAATGCTAGGTGAGAAAAAAACACGTGACACTTGTCTGACACTCACCAACTAGACTGGCTGAGAATCTCAGCTACTTTATATACGCAGATGTGAGCGAACGCTGAGAAGCAAACATGGCTGTGACCTTAATTGATTAAAGTTTATGTCCTAAACCCTGAAAACCCCATTATTTGTTAGCATTTGCCTTATGGTGTCTTCAGGAGATCTGCCAGCTCACAGAACCCATGTGTGTTATGAATGTCCCTGAAGTGCTGGGTGTGAAGTGTAGGAAATGTGGTTGGAACGTGTTATTGAAGATTTAATGTGGAACGAATGAGATGAGATATGGTCCTATCAAATAACAGACAGTTGAAAGGTCAGACGGCCAGGATCTCACCTTCACGCTGCCACGGTTTTATGCCAACTAATCCCTATGATAATATCCTGTTTTTGGAAATCTCTATCATATTACATAGTGTTCTGAACTTTTATCTCATAGACTGGGTGGATCTAAAAATATTAATTTAAAAGTATTGTGAAGTTGTAAAAAATGATGTAGACATTAAAAAATCACCCACACCTAACCATCAAGTAAAGCTGTATTTACAATGTGAAAGGCTGACTCTGTGGATAATATCACGCTGCAGACTATACAAGTGAATATGGGAATGGACAAATGCAGTTACAGACAGAATACATAGCAGGTGAAGTCTTCTCAATCACTTTGCTTTGCAAAAATACTGTGGTTTGCTGCCCAGACATCTTTAGACCGTTACATGTGGTCAACGTTACACTTTCGCAACACAAGTTCAGGCTGCAGGACATAGAAAAAAATAATCATGACGTTGGTATAGTCGAGCTGTTTACTCGTACGGAACCAAGGACTCCCAAATTGAGCCCCTTTCCCATTATCAGGATACTCCCCGATACCCTCTCCCCAATAACGAGAGACAGTAAATCTTTGGAATATATATGGCCACAGCAGCCTTTATTTAACCCCTTAATGTCCACTGACGTGCACAGTCCGTCATGGCAAGGTGCCAGTTCCGGCACCAGGACGGACTATGCACGTCATGCCTTTGATCTACCACTGCGTGTAAACACGCAGTGGTAGATCAGTGCCGACAGCTGTCACAGACAGATGACAGGCACGGCAAGCGGTGCGGGGACCTTTGCCGTCGGTCCCCGCACTCACAGCGCTGTGTTTGGTCAGTCACAGCAGCGATCGTGCAGGAGAAGCTGAAATTTCAGCTTCCCCAGCGCGATCAGTGCAGGAGCCGGCGCTGCAGTGGCCAGGCTTCCTGCACTGACAGCCAGGAGCGGAGCCCCCACCGCCCCTGGCTGTTAACCCCTGACTGCTGCGATCCAGCGCGATCGCAGAGCTCAGGGGGGGAGGCAGAGGGTCGGGAGCTCCCTCTGCCTCAGATCGGCACCCTGCACTGTATTTGCAGGGCCCGATCTCTGCCTTGATGACCCGGGGGTTGTCATGACAACCTCCGGGTCATTTAGCTACAGGAAGCTGCTGTGATCATGTCACAGCAGCTTTCCCCATAGGTACAATGCATTGCAATGCTGGAGCATTGCAATGCATTGTAACTGCAATCAAAAGTTAAAAAAATTGTAAAAAAAATATTAAAAAATAATTAAAAAAAAATCCCCTAAAAAATACACATTTTTATGTAATAAAAAAAATAAAAAACAAAAAAAATACACATGTTAGGTATCGCCATGTCCGTAAAAATCCCATCTATAAAAGCGTAACCCTAGTTAACCCCTTCAGTGAAAGCCGTAAAAAAAAAACACAAAAAAGTAGTAAATTATACTTTTTCCAAGCGGTATCATCATACCGCTTGGAAAAAGTGCAATAACACGCGATCAAAAAGTCAGATATAAATAATCATGGTACCGCTGAAAATGTCATCTTGTCCCGCAAAAAACAAGCTGCTATATAGCATCATCAGCGAAAAAATAAAAAAGTTATAGCTCGCGGAATAAACTGATGCAAAAATAATTATTTTTTCTATAAAATTCTTTATTGTGTAAAAAACGCCAAAACATAAAAAAAATATATAAATGAGGTATCGCTGTAATCGTAGTGACCTAAGAATAAAGCTGCTTTATCAATTTTACCACACACGGAACGGGGAAAAAAAATAAAAAAAAAAAAACAATTCCTGAATTGCTGGTTTTTGTTCATTCTGCTTCCACAAAAATCAGAATAGGAAGCGATCAAAAAACATTTTGTGCCCGAATATGGTACAATAAATACGTCAGCTCGTCCCGCAAAAAATAAGCCCACAGATAACTCTGTCGGCCGAAATATGGAAAAATTATAGCTTCAAAATACGGCGATGCAAAAAATTCTTCAAAAAATTATTCCAAAAAAAAGCATCTTTTAGAGTGTGACAGAAGCTAAACATGAAAAAAGGGTGTAAATCTGGTATCGCTGTAATCGCACCGATCCGAGGAATAAAGTCGCCTAATCACTAATACCGCACAAGGAACGGCGTAAAAAAGAAAACCAATTCTTCACCTTTTGTAGATTTGTTCATTGTGCCTCCCAAAGATCGCAGTAAGGCGATCACAGTGGTTCCCCCCACATATGGGGTATCAGCGTACTCAGGACAAAATGCACAATAGCTTTTGGGGTCCTATTTCTCCTGTTACCCTTATAAAAATAAAAATTTTGGGGAAAAAGGTCATTTTTGTGGAAAAAAATATGATTTTTTTTATTTTCACGGCTCTACGTTATAAACTTCTGTGAAGCCCTTGGGGGTTCAAAGTGCTGACCACACATCTAGATAAGTTCCTTGGGGGGTCTAGTTTGCAAAATGGGGTCATTTGTGGGGGGTTTCTACTGTTTAGGCACATCAGGGGCTCTCCAAGCGCGACATGACACCCACAGACCATTCCATCAAAGTCTGCATTTGAAAAAGGCGCTCCTTCCCTTTTGAGCTCTGCCATGCGTCAAAATAGTGGTTTACCCCCACATATGGGGTATCAGAATACTCAGGACAAATTGCACAATAACTTTTGGGGTCCTGTTACCCTTTGGAAAATAACAATTGGGGGTGGAAAGATCATTTTTGTGGAAAAGATATGATTTTTTAATTTTACTGCTCTACGTTATAACCTTCTGTGAAGCCCTTGGGGGTTTAAAGCTCTCACCACACATCTAGATAAGTTCCTTGGGGGGTCTAGTTTCCAAAATGGGGTCACTTGTGGGGGGTTTCCACTGTTTAGGCACACAGGGACTCTCCAAATACGACATGGCGTCCAATCTCAATTCCAGCCAAAAAAGTCAAATGGCGCTGCTTCCCTTCCGAGCTCTGCCATGCGCCCAAATAGTGGTTTACCCCCACCTATGGGGTATCAGCGTACTCAGGACTAATTGCACAATAAATTTTGGGGTCCTTTTATCCTTTGGAAAATAAAAATTGGGATGAAAAGATCATTTTTGTGGAAAAAATATGATTTTTTAATTTACGGCTCTACGTTATAACCTTCTGTGAAGCGCTTGGGGGTTAAAAGCTCTCACAACACATTTAGATAAGTTCCTTGGGGGGTCTAGTTTCCAAAATGGGGTCACTTGTGGGGGGTTTCCACTGTTTAGGCACACAGGGACTCTCCAAATGCGACATGGCGTCCAATCTCAATTCCAGCCAAAAAAGTCAAATGGCGCTGCTTCCCTTCCGAGCTCTGCCATGCGCCCAAATAGTGGTTTACCCCCACATATGGGGTATCAGCGTACTCAGGACTAATTGCCCAATAACTTTTGGGGTCCTTTTATCCTTTGGAAAATAATAATTGGGATGAAAAGATCATTTTTGTGGAAAAAATATGATTTTTTAATTTTACGGCTCTACGTTATAACCTTCTGTGAAGCCCTTGGGGGTTAAAAGCTCTCACAACACATTTAGATGAGTTCCTTGAGGGGTCCAGTTTCCAAAATGGGGTCACTTGTGGGGGGTTTCCACTGTTTAGGCACACAGGGACTCTCCAAATGTGACATGGCGTCCAATCTCAATTCCAGCCAAAAAAGTCAAATGGCGCTGCTTCCCTTCCGAGCTCTGCCATGCGCCCAAATAGTGGTTTACCCCCACACATGGTATATCGGTGTACTCTGGAGAAATTGTACAACAAATATTGTGGTTCATTTTCTCCTGATACCCTTGACAAAATTTAAAAAAATTGTGTCGAAAGAAAAATTTTGGGAAAAAAAGTTAAATGTTCATTTTTTCCTTCCACATTGCTTCAATTCTTGTGAAGTACCTAAAGGGTTAATAAACTTCTTGAATGTGGCTTTGAACACGTTGAGGGGTGCAGTTTTTAGAATGGTGTCACTTTTGGGTATTTTCTGTCATATTGACCCCTGAAATTCACTTCAAATGTGAGGTGGTCCCTAAAAAAAATGGTTTTGTAAATTTTGTTGGAAAAATGAGAAATTGCTGGTCAACTTTTAACACTTATAACTTCGTAACAAAAAAAAATTTTGGTTCCAAAATTGTGCTGATGTAAAGTAGACATGTGGGAAATGTTATTTATTAACTAATTTTGTGACATATCTCTCTGATTTAATGGCATAAAAATTAAAAGTTTGAAAATTGCAAAATTTTCAAAATTTTTGCCATATTTCCGTTTTTTTCATAAAAAAACGCAAGTTATATTGAAGAAATTTTACCACTATCATGAAGTACAATATGTCACGAGAAAACAATCTCAGAATCGCCAACATCCGTAGAAGCGTTCCAGAGTGGTCAGAATTGTAAAAATTGGCCTGGTCTTTAACCTACAAAATGGCTTGGTCATTAAGGGGTTAAATACAAACAATATTAACAATAATTAACATATCATAACAACATTAGGGAGGAGTCCTTGAAGCTACAAAGATCATGGTGAATTGAACCAATATCCTGTGAACAACACCCAACCTCTTACTCCCAGCCGTTACCCCACAGGCTCGGGAGCACCACCATTGAGGTGTGCTGTTCACCCAATTACTTGGGGATCCGCCCACTCCATGTGAACTCCCCTTCCACCATTCACCAAATCACCACCACATAACTTCAACCAGTGGAGACCCTAAACAGAGTCCCCACAAACCAATTTCCGACAACTTCAAGGACTCTCTCCCCACCCCCTTGAGCCGCCATGACCCAAAATTATACAAAATAAACAACCTCATCAAACAGGGAGGGAGGGCGGGACTATTGATGGGGCAAGACAGGAACTGACCCTGGATCCGCCCCATCACTGCCTTATAAACCCCCCACCACCCCCTCTCATTTAAATGTTCCTCCCTCTTTGTAAACCCCTCCAAACCCCCGTCATGCCGGCCTTCGCCCATGCCTCTTTCTTGAGGGGAGGGAGGCTCTGCTCCGGCCATTACTTGACGTTGGTATAGTCGAGCTGTTTACTCGTACGGAACCAAGGACTCCCAAACTGAGCCCCTTTTCCATTATCAGGATACTCCCCGATACCCTCTCCCCAATAACGAGAGACAGTAAATCTTTGGAATATATATGGCCACAGCAGCCTTTATTTAAATACAAACAATATTAACAATAATTAACATATCATAACAACATTAGTGAGGAGTCCTTGAAGCTACAAAGATCATGGTGAATTGAACCAATATCCTGTGAACAACACCCAACCTCTTACTCCCAGCTGTTACCCCACAGGCTCGGGAGCACCACCATTGAGGTGTGCTGTTCACCCAATTACTTTGGGATCCGCCCACTCCATGTGAACTCCCCTTCCACCATTCACCAGATCACCACCACATAACTTCAACCAGTGGAGACCCTAAACAGAGTCCCCACAAACCAATTTCCAACAACTTCAAGGACTCTCTCCCCACCCCCTTGAGCCGCCACAACGAGGGCCCCATTGAAACCTCAATGGCCCGAGACCCCTAAACCCGCAAAGCTATGGCCCTTTCAATACCCTCCTGAATACCCAAAGCCCAAATATCCGAACCAACGGCATTCAGATGAACCCCATCAGCCAACCAAAAATCTCCTTCACCCTTCTCCAAATCAAAATGCCACACAGACACGTTACCGTTCCGAGCCATGAAAGAAGACACAGCCCTATTAACCTTTATCCTGGCCTTATTAATCTTAGCCAGGGACCTCATGTTCCGCCAACGTCTGCGTGGAACAATTTCGGACCAAACCAAAATGACCCCCGGATACAACACCCATAACCGCAAGCAATCCTGCTTAATGTCTTTTACTAATTCCCGGAAGGGGCGCACCGCAAGATCAATTCCCCTGCATGGAGTACCAAAATATCAGGAGCACGGTCCAAACGAGCGCAACCATGAATTTCAGGCAAAACCCTCTTCCACTGCATTCCTCGGAAACCGAGCCATCGCACCACCACCATAGATCGAGGAAAACCCAATTGCCGACCATCAGTCCTGACGTCAGCTCGCAAAGCTCCCCAGTGGACAAAGGAATGACCGAAAATCCAAACCAGCAGGGGGGCGATACCTGAAACGAGAAAACAATGCTAAACATACCAAAAGAACACCTTCAAAAAACTATTACTAATAGTCACACATCCCCAACAGAAAGGCCAACACCCCACATCGCGAATTAAGGCCTAATATAACTCCGAAATCGATTAGACTTCCACAACCCCAATACGTTGAATCGATGACGCACCCAAACCCTACCAGCCGCTTCAGTGGACATAGAAGTGAGTCCCAAAACGAGATTCATCCAAACCCAAAGCTCGAATGGACTTCTTGAAAATGGCGTTAAACTGATACCTGGACAGGCTACCGCCATCAGCATGGCACAACAATGAGCCCCCCAATCCGGGGCACAATTCCCAAAAACTCTTCAAGCATAACACCGGACACATCGAATACTCCGGTACACTGCCCAACACAACCCGACGGCCCTTCCCCTCCTGATCCGTTTTAGACCTACGCAGCCAAAATTCAACTCCACCCGCCGTCAATAGCACGTCTTTAGCCAACAAACCGCCTACCCCCCGCTTATTACACGAAACCAGCTCGCCCACCCGCAAGGCCCCAAAAAAATGCCAACGAAAAAGCCAAACGGCACAATAGAACCTCAAAACGAGAGGAACCCAACGTATCCAAAATAAAACCCAACCGTTCCAACAAAGCAAAAGATACCGGGCGCCTCGTGTCACCAAGCCCCTTTGCTCGACGAAAACCTTTCGCCGCCTGCTGTACCAAAAAGGTCTTAGACAAATAAAAATTCCCACGCAAACGGAAACCAAAAGATAATGCTGCCAAAACCCGCGATACTTTGTCACAAGACCATCCTTCCCTCGCTCCCTGCCCCAACCAAGCCAACAAGGCCCTTTGTTGATCCACCCCTTGTCCCACAACTGGAATTTTCGCTAAAAACTCCTCCCAATTAAGCCACACTGCCTGATAAGCCGCCCAAGTTTTTGGAGCCAACAACGCCCTAATCAGTGACTCTGCGGACCGTAAACCACCTTCCACAGCTCCTCCGGGCAGGCTAAGCCTTCGTACTCCGCTTCCGGGGCCAATGAATGAAAACGATCCCACTGTAAACGAGAAAGAGAATCAGCTATATCATTCTTCACTCCCGGAACATGCGTCGCCGTCACGTGCGCATTCAATGCCAAACACAGCAAAACCAAACGTTGCAAAACTCGAACGACAGGAGGAGAGGATGCAGTAAGCCCATTAATTGCACAAACAACTCCCATGTTATCACAGTTGAACCGCACCCGACGATCCCGAAACTCCTGCCCCCATAAATGCACTGCCACAAGGATCGGAAAAATCTCCAACAATGTTATGTTGTGCACCAAGCCATCAGACACCCACTCCCCAGGCCAGCGAGACGCACACCACTGACCCTTGAAATAGGCTCCAAAACCAACACCGCCGGCCGCATCCGTAAACAACTCCAACACATCATTCCCAACAACCTCAGCCATGACCAATGAGCGCCCGTTAAAACCCTTCTAGGAAGGAATCCCAAACAGCCAAATCCGCCTTAAGTTCCCCAGACAACCGTATGAAGTGATGAGGGGCTTTAATCCCTGCCGTAGCGCTAGCCAGCCTACGTGAAAAAACTCGCCCCATCGGCATCACTCGACATGCAAAATTCAGCTTCCCTAGCAATGACTGCAAATCCCGCAACGACAACTTCTTCAAACGTCGCGCTCTTCCCACTTCAGCCCATAAAGCCAACAACTTTTCCTCGGGCAATCTGAACTCCCATGCCACCGTATCGATGACTATCCCCAAAAAACACAAACAAGTAGATGGACCCTCAGTCTTACCAGGCGCCAAAGGAACCCCAAAACGCTCCACCACCCACTCAACAGCTCTCAAAATCCCGTGACAGCGCAAAGAATTTGCCGGGCCTACACACAAGAAATCATCCAAGTAATGAATAACTGATTCACAACCGGACACCTCTCGCACTACCCACTCAAGAAAGGAGAAAAACAGCTCATAGATAGAAGTAGCATAAAAGAGTAATAATAGGTTACAGTATTAAAGAAAATCATTGCTACATAGTTACATGGAGTAATAAGGGCGGTCGCATAAGACATGCGAAAAACTGTTGAGAAACCTCAAGAAAACGACCATAAAGCCCAAAGTATGAAAAAAGTACAAATATAATGTTTATTGAATTATTGATTAAATATACAGACACAAAAGAACAGAAAAATGAACAGAGAAATGGAAGCCAATCAAAGTACAACAAACCATGTCAAAAAACAACAAATGACCGGGTCGGCCCAGCAATAATCAAATATACAATCGTAGTGCATGTATCATCAAGACATAACCAGGAATACAGAGTCAAATAGTCTGGCAAAAAGATCAATATATTAACATAGTAACAGAATAGTCACAGACTAGGTAATATAGGATATAACTGCAGGGACACTAATAGCCATATACATGTATGTCACAGACTAGGTGATATAGGATATAACTGCAGGGACACTAATAGCCATATACATGTATGTCACAGACTAGGTGATATAGGATATAACTGCAGGGACACTAATAGCCATATACATGTATGTCTAATGGCAATGAGATAGTATAGACAAAGGCTAGAGTAGAAAAAATAATAATGGCATAATAGCCGATCTCAGATTAGTGTCCTAATAGTACCATGGTTGCCTGTAAGTAAATACAGCCAGCAGTCATCCACATAGTAGTAAAAGAGTGAACCGCACATGTTGCAATAATAGCGCAGCGGTCATATTACCTGGAAAAGATGACAAGCTGGGACCGTGACCAGGTCATAAGAAACGCCCGACGCGCGTTTCGGATATTCAATCCTTCATCGGGGGCACGTGTGAGTATAGAACATGCAGGCTTAAAAATGGTTGAACCGGAAGTGCGTCAGGGACCGACCCGGAAGTGACGCATCAGCAACCACAGAGGCGGCGACGCTGAATGGCGGCGGCGTCAGAGACCCAGGAGTTGCTAAGCAACGCCAAGGCATCTAAAGACGCCGCCCACCATCCACGCAGCAGCATGTGGCGCGGATGCGTCAAGGGCAGGCCCCGAAAACACAAATGTGTGTAATGGTGCCATAAATATAACGTGGCAGATAGTGTGACTGAGTAGTATGCATGACAAAAGAATAGACAAACATGTGAAGCAATATATCTAGACAAAATGTCAAAAAATATGGCAGAATAATGTACATAACATAAGAATGGACTGACATACAGAACAATATATCTAAACATCAATGAAAATGGCAAATTAATACAAAAGAAATAAGAATAATCCCATAAAAGATCACAATACGACATAACTTAACAGCCACAAATAAAAAAGAATAAAGAATAATAAAGAATAAAGAAGAATAAAGGTGTACGAAGGCGCCCCATTAACTCATGGGCCTGTTTTTCAAAGTCCGACTCTGATGAACAAATTCGGCGGATACGAATAAACTGACCAACTGCTACTGCTCGAACCATATGCTTGGGATGGGATGACGATGCATGTAAAAGCATATTAGTGGATGTGGGTTTTCTAAATACATCCGTATGTATAACTCCAGAGGGGTCCCTCTTTAATAATACATCCAGAAACTCAATTTGAGAAGTGTCAGATTTATAGGTCAAACGAATATTGAAGATGTTATTGTTTAGATGCAGAAAAAAATCATTGAGAGATGATTGGGTATCCTGCCAGATCAGCAAAATGTATTCCCTTACATGTCATTGATTTTATCGTTTTTATATTTCAGGCTTTGCTACTTTATCGTCCTGCTCTTTACACTACATATGGATGGCTGAAGTTGCTGCATTTCCTGTATTATTTTTTCGGATTTTTTTCCATTTTTGTTATTTATTTTCTATTTTTGTTTTTATTTATTTTCATTTTCATTGTAATTTACTTTTTTGTATTATTTTTTGTATTTTTGTATTTTTTGTATATTTTTTTCCCTTCCCTCTTTCTTTTAGCCAGCATACCCCTACCATCCCCCCTTTTTTGTGTGTTTTATTTTTTGGTGCTTTATTCTGTGTTTTGTTTTTTGTAATTTATTCACCTTTATTCTTCTTTATTCTTTATTATTCTTTATTCTTTTTTATTT
This sequence comes from Oophaga sylvatica, assembly GCA_033576555.1. Lineage (NCBI taxonomy): Eukaryota > Metazoa > Chordata > Amphibia > Anura > Dendrobatidae > Oophaga > Oophaga sylvatica. Next base: position 398,762,700 of record JARQOD010000004.1, read on the forward strand.
GTGGCTGTTAAGTTATGTCGTATTGTGATCTTTTATGGGATTATTCTTATTTCTTTTGTATTAATTTGCCATTTTCATTGATGTTTAGATATATTGTTCTGTATGTCAGTCCATTCTTATGTTATGTACATTATTCTGCCATATTTTTTGACATTTTGTCTAGATATATTGCTTCACATGTTTGTCTATTCTTTTGTCATGCATACTACTCAGTCACACTATCTGCCACGTTATATTTATGGCACCATTACACACATTTGTGTTTTCGGGGCCTGCCCTTGACGCATCCGCGCCACATGCTGCTGCGCTGGATGGTGGGCGGCGTCTTTAGATGCCTTGGCGTTGCTTAGCAACTCCTGGGTCTCTGACGCCGCCGCCATTCAGCGTCGCCGCCTCTGTGGTTGCTGATGCGTCACTTCCGGGTCGGTCCCTGACGCACTTCCGGTTCAACCATTTTTAAGCCTGCATGTTCTATACTCACACGTGCCCCCGATGAAGGATTGAATATCCGAAACGCGCGTCGGGCGTTTCTTATGACCTGGTCACGGTCCCAGCTTGTCATCTTTTCCAGGTAATATGACCGCTGCGCTATTATTGCAACATGTGCGGTTCACTCTTTTACTACTATGTGGATGACTGCTGGCTGTATTTACTTACAGGCAACCATGGTACTATTAGGACACTAATCTGAGATCGGCTATTATGCCATTATTATTTTTTCTACTCTAGCCTTTGTCTATACTATCTCATTGCCATTAGACATACATGTATATGGCTATTAGTGTCCCTGCAGTTATATCCTATATCACCTAGTCTGTGACATACATGTATATGGCTATTAGTGTCCCTGCAGTTATATCCTATATCACCTAGTCTGTGACATACATGTATATGGCTATTAGTGTCCCTGCAGTTATATCCTATATTACCTAGTCTGTGACTATTCTGTTACTATGTTAATATATTGATCTTTTTGCCAGACTATTTGACTCTGTATTCCTGGTTATGTCTTGATGATACATGCACTACGATTGTATATTTGATTATTGCTGGGCCGACCCGGTCATTTGTTGTTTTTTGACATGGTTTGTTGTACTTTGATTGGCTTCCATTTCTCTGTTCATTTTTCTGTTCTTTTGTGTCTGTATATTTAATCATATATTCAATAAACATTATATTTGTACTTTTTTCATACTTTGGGCTTTATGGTCGTTTTCTTGAGGTTTCTCAACAGTTTTTCCCACTCAAGAAAGGAACTGAACGCTTCAAAATATGCGCATGATAAAGAACACCCATGGGTAAACACCTGTCAACAAAGAACCCGCCTTCCCAAAAACAACCCAGTAGCTTCAAGCTATCCGGATGCACCGGCAAAAGCCGAAAAGCAGATTCGATGTCGGTCTTAGCCATAAGGGCCCCTCGACCGCACTTCCTCACCAACCGCGCAGCCTCATCAAAAGAGGAATAAACCACCGAACAAATTTCAGGATCGATGCCATCGTTCACCGATCTCCCCCGCGGGTAAGAAAGATGCTGAATGAGCCGAAACTTGTTCGGCTCCTTCTTTGGAACAACGCCCAATGGGGAAACCACTAGATCAGAAAAAGGTGGCGACGAGAAAGGGCCCGCCATGCGACCCAACGAAACTTCTTTTGCCAATTGTTCCCCCACCACCTCCTTATGCAATAAGGCCGAACGCAAATTCCTAAGTACCCGCGGGATAGCAAACGGGGGATGTGGGATAATAAAACCATCCTTAAAACCATTATACAACAACACCGCCTTCTCCTTGTCCCCATATCTATTTAGATAAGGGACCATCCTTTCCAGCCTCACTGGAGTCTCTCCCTTGTGAATTACCTCCCCCAGACTTTTGCTTCCCTTTTTTAAAACACTTGGATGCTCCATGTGAGGCGCCAATGCAGTTGGAGCAAACATGTTTGAATTTGCACCCCGCCCCAAATTTACGCTGGCCGTCATTAAACTGCCAGCACACCCCAAATTTGTTTCCACCTGCTTGCCCTTGACCACTTCCTCCCGCTGCCCCCGCGTTATTGCTACTCTGGCTGGCGCCCCCCGTTCCCCCAAGAAAGGAATGCCCGAACTTATTCTGTGCAATGACTCTCATCCACAGACCAATATCCTTCTGATCCCACCGAATTGCCGGACGAACAGCCTTCCTTTGCCTAAACTGCTCGTCATACCGCAGCCAAGCCTGCCCCCCATACACCCTATATGCCTCCCCTATAGCATCAAAGTAGCAAAATAAAGCCGAACAGTTGTACGGAGCTTTTTCCCCGATAACACTTGCCAAAATGGCAAACGCTTGTTGCCAATTAACGAATGTCTGAGGAATTAAACGCCACCTCCGTTTTTCCTCCTCCTCCTTCTTACTATCCTCCTTCTTACTTTTATCCAAATTAAATTTCTCCAAAGGCAATAAAGAGAATATTTCAACATACTCATCCTTCCAAATACACTCTTTCATCTCTTTCTTCAAATGCGCCCCCAAGGGGCCCTCAAAACAAACATACACCTCCCCGTGAGCCCTATCATCCAAACGCACCTGACACTCTTTTTCCTTCTCTGTCTGCACCGACACAGACACAGGCTCGGCACTCTCCCCTTCCTGCTCCGTCCCGCTCGAAACCAGTTGCCCTTCAACCTGCGACTCCACCCAAGCCGACACCGGAGACGGAGAACCAAAACCCCTCTCTAACCGTGACAGCAAATTGCGCACATCAACCAACATATCCCTAACCCCGGCTACCTCAGCAGCCCCCCCAACACTATTATCAACCCCCGACCGAACTACCCCAAACGGTGAAGAAGACAAAAACGAATGACAGACACTTGACACAGAATTATACTCACCGGGCTGCGAGGGTGCTGTGAGCCCTCCAGCCGGATAACCTGGCTCCATAGATGCATCCACATTGCCGCGATCCGGCAAAACGACTCCGCTGATTTGATCCCGACGTCCAGAAACCCCGTCGAGGCCTCCAGGAGAAAAAGGCCTAGACCCCATTGGGGATCCAGCCCGCTGGTCCTCAAGAAGCGATGCCGACTGGGTCGCAGTAGCACCCGATGATGCCTCAATGCCGCTCCCGGTAATGGTCCCCTGCTGCACCCCAGTGACACCCGAGTGGGATCCCCACCCGCTATCCACCGAGGTCAGCTGACTAGGCCCTGCCGTATAGCAGGCCGGCGAAAAACCATCAGGAGCCTCCGCTCTAGAAACGGCAGCGTAGGCAGGCCGCCCCACGTTCGCCACACAGCGACGGCCCCCCGCCACATCTGGAACCCCACCCATTATGGGGGATAAAGTCTGTTGCCCCGAACTGCCTACCGATGCCTCGGCCGCCGAAACTCTGGAACCGTCAACAGAGGCAGGCCGCCGTGCAGGAACACTGCCACTGCGGCCCCCGACGAACCTGGAACCCCGCCGCTATCAAGGGGGGAAAATTGCTGACCTGGTGAGCCGGCCAATCCACTAGCCGCTGACGCACCTGCGTCGCTGTCTGAGGCAGGCCGCACAGCAATCCGATCGCAACTGCGACCTCTTGAGGACGCAGCTCCAAAAAGACGCCCAGCTCCTAACGGCTCCACCGCCGACGCACTTGCGCTGCTGACTAAGGCAGGCCGCAGAGCAAGCCGATCGCAACTGCGACTCCCCGAGGACGTAGATCTCAAAAGACGCCCGGTGCGTAACGGCTCCGCCCCCCCAACTAGAACGCGGCGGAGAAGTTACCGCTGCAGGGCCTCGCCGGCTGGGCGGATTCCTCCCAGGCCGAGGCCTGCTGGCACGAGCGCTGCGCGGCGCCCGGCCTGGAGGGGCCTGTGAGGGGCTCCTGCGCTGACGCGAGGCCCGAGGAGCCTGATCAGGCGAAAGCCGCTCTGGAGGCCTCACCCGCCTTGGACGCCTCTCCCGCTGCGCTGCCCCAAACGACTGACTGGGCGATCCCTGGACAAGGATCGCAACCTGCGCTTCCAGCCATCCTGGCGGCTGCGACAAGGCCGCAGACCTGAGGCACTCCAGCGCTGCATTCACAGACATGGTGAGCTGTACTATTGATGGGGCAAGACAAGAACTGACCCTGGATCGGCCCCATCACTGCCTTATAAACCCCCCACCACCCCCTCTCATTTAAATGTTCCTCCCTCTTTGTAAACCCCTCCAAACCCCCGTCATGCCGGCCTCCGCCCACGCCTCTTTCTTGAGGGGAGGGAGGCTCTGCTCCGGCCATTACTGACCCTATTGTGTTATTCTAGAAGAGAGCACAGATGTTAAAAATGGCACAAACAGTTCAAAAGATCATAAAGAGCATAACGTACCTCAGCCTAGATAGTAATCCGCCATTGGTATATACTGTAGGTATAGTATTGAACTTTGGACTATCCACAATGGACACCAGAATTTGTTGAACAGTTTCTCCTGAGAACACAGACGCCCCATATGTTGAGGGAACTGATGTTTGGACACACTGCCAAGTTCCAAAAGGAAGGAGCAACGTTTTGAAGCACAGACTTTGCTGAAATGGTTTGCAGGCACCATGTCGTATTTAAAGAGTCCTTGAGTTGCCAAACAGCAGAATCCACCTCCCACACCCTCACACACAAATAGCCTAATTTTGGAAACTTCACCCCTCAAATAATAAGAGGTGTAGCGAGCATTTAGAAAACACAACACATGCATTTCATACAATGGTTTCCTTCTTGTTTGTGAAGATGAAATATTATAGTTTGAAACAGACTTTTATGCACAGACCAGGTTTTTCGAGGCAGGTGTCACATTGTCAAGTAGTGTGTTTTATTATGCTTCTTTTGTAACATACTTTGCACCTTTTTTTCAATCTCCCTCTCCTTGCAGTTTGAGGTACTCATCTAGGAAATGTACAATGCGTCACTTTCAGTTCAAGTAGTACAGGAGCTCTCCCCTTCCTGACTTCCAAGGGCCTTGATTACTGCTTCCTGAAACTGAAAGATTGTGCATGGCCAGCATTTTGTACCACACTTTTGTTTCAGCATGGCAAAATAAGGCTTGAGGACTTGATCAGCGAGATCAACTCCTCTCATGTTCTTATTGTACCCGAGGACACAGTTACATTTTAACATTTTAACAAAATGTAACAATTTAATAGAACAGGTTTTTCACTCCTCGCAGGGAGGTAAATGGTTAACGCCTTTCTGACCCCAGATGTACTATTCTGTCCATGTGACCTGGGACTTAATGCCCATGGACGGAATAGTACGTCATCACCGATCAGCCACACTCACGGGGGGAGCGCGGCTGATCGCGGCCGGGTGTCAGCTGATTTTCACAGCTGACACCCGTCACTAAGTGACAGGAGTGGTCATGAACCGCTCCCGGCACTGTAATTCTGTGGAACACTGCGATCAAACAAGATTGCAGCGTTCCGGAGCCGGCGGAGGCATCTAGAGAAGCATCGCGCAGGGAGGGGGCTTCCTGCGTGCTTCCCTCAGAACAACGCAATGTAATCGCGTTGTCCTGAGGTTCTCCATTCAGACTCCCAGCTCGAAGATGGCCGTGGGGTCCTGCAGGGAGGTGGCTTCTCAGTGCCTGCTGAAAGCAGGCACCGGCAAGTGTTATGTTTTGGTAGCTGAGGAGGCAGGAGCAAAAAACCGCATAGGCAGCCTAACACCAGAGAGGTTGGAAACTAATAGGTTGCAGACCACTAAACTAACTGCACAACTAGAAGCAGCCGTGGGACGTTCCTACGGTATCCTAGACGCCTCGTCACAGCTGGAGAGATAGCTATCCCTGAAGATGGAAAGAAGAAAGCTAACTGCCACGGAGTAGACCCCAAAAGAGTAGGAAGCCCCCAAACATATAATGGCGGTTAGACAAGATTTAAATGCGAACACAGACAGAAAATAGATTGAGCAAACGCTGGGGCCCAAAACTGTCTAGATAGGACAGCACAGGAGAGAATGCAACCCAGAAAAACCCTAGGAAAAACTCCAACACTTCTGAATCCAAAAACACTGAGACCACACGGTCTCGACCACCTATATCAGATCTCTGGTGTGGACACGTAGCTACCCAGCAGTAAAATATCACAAGAACTGAGCAAATGAACAAATACAAAAAACGAACGGAGACCAGCCAAAGCCCCCCAAAATGGGAACCCAGCAAAAAGCAAGGAATTCAAACCACAGTAAAAAAAAACTGAAAGAGACTTATCTAATTGCAAGCAGGAGACAGCAGTAAAACAAGCAGAATTCCAACCTAGACCAGGAAGAACAATTGATCACCGGCGAGGACCATGGGAGGTCAGCTCACTTATATCAGGCCAGTCAGTATCACCTGACAACTAGAGTTGAGCATTCCGATACCGCAAGTATCGGGTATCGGCCGATATTTGCTGTATCGGACTTTAGATACTTGGTTCCGATATTTTCCATATATCGTATACCGGAATCGGAAGTTCCCATAATTCTTTGAGAGGCAATGTGATTTTAGTCAGCCAATGTGGAATCCTAAGAAGTGTGGGCACATCCTGTACTGCTGCGGTCATGTTAACTAATGGCATGGCTGTGATTGGATGCTGAAATGATGTCAGAATGCACTATAAAAGGCGCCGCCGCCATTTTAGCGTCACTGTGCTGTGAATTCATATAGGGACAGAACGCTGCTCTGCTGACTCTGAGGGACAGTTAGAGATTGCGATTTTGTGTACTGTGCTTTAGGCAGGCTAGTTTACCAACCGCTGTGTAAAGCTTCCTTTTGCCTTGCAGTGTTGTTTTCACAGCTCTGCAAGGTGTGTGTGTGAGTGCAGGTGACGCTGCAGTTTGCTCTGCATCCAACGCTGTTTGTAGGCATCTGCACGTGTCACTCACAGACTTATTTTTTTCTTTAGTGTAATTCTTGCTGCTCCATTCAATTGAAATTATAGTGTGACGTGCTTCCATCCGTATCCAATACATTGGTTGCAAACACTATAGAAGTACAGAAAGGAGCCTTTCACAGATAGTGAACAGTTGTGTTTCAGTGTTCACTGCAGTCTGTGAGGTTTTTTTTTTTTTTTTAAATGCAGATCACGCTCCAGTTACTTCTTCAACTAATGCTGCGTGTACTCTGCTAAGCGTGTGTCACTGCCTCATCCTTGTCATTTTTCTAAAATTGTTGCTGCTCCATTCTATTGAAAAAAAATAAAATCTATGAGTGTGACGTGCTTCCATCCTGATACAATACATTGCTTGCAAACACTATAGAAGTACACAAAGGAGCCTTTCACAGATAGTGAACAGTTGTGTTTCAGTGTTCACTGCAGTCTGTGAGTTTTTTTTTTTTGAGTGCAGATCACGCTCCAGTTACTTCTTCAACTAATGCTGCGTGTACTCTGCTGAGCGTCTGTCACTGGCTCATCCTTGTCATTTTTCTAAAATTGGTGCTGCTTTATTCTATTTTAAATTTACTAAAATCTATTAGTGTGACGCTCTTCCATCAAAATACAATACATTGCTTGCAAACATAATAGAAGTCCACAAAAAGGCCTTTCACAGCAAGTGAACAGTTGTGTTCAGTGTTCACTCTAGTCTGAGGTTTAAATTTTTGGTAGGAGTGTAGATCCCGCTCCACTTACTTCAACCACCGCTGCGTGTACTCTGCTGAGTGTCTGTCACTGGCTCATCCTTGTAATTTTTCTAAAATTGGTGCTGCTTTATTCTATCTTAAATTTACTAAAATCTATTAGTGTGACGCTCTTCCATCAAAATACAATACATTGCTTGCAAACATAATAGAAGTCCACAAAAAGCCTTTCACAGCAAGTGAACAGTTGTGTTCAGTGTTCACTCTAGTCTGAGGTTTAAATTTTTGGTAGGAGTGTAGATCCCGCTCCACTTACTTCAACCACCGCTGCGTGTACTCTGCTGAGTGTCTGTCACTGGCTCATCCTTGTCATTTTTCTAAAATTGGTGCTGCTTTATTCTATTTTAAATTTACTAAAATCTATTAGTGTGACGCTCTTCCATCAAAATACAATACATTGCTTGCAAACATAATAGAAGTCCACAAAAAGGCCTTTCACAGCAAGTGAACAGTTGTGTTCAGTGTTCACTCTAGTCTGAGGTTTAAATTTTTGGTAGGAGTGTAGATCCCGCTCCACTTACTTCAACCACCGCTGCGTGTACTCTGCTGAGTGTCTGTCACTGGCTCATCCTTGTCATTTTTCTAAAATTGGTGCTGCTTTATTCTATTTTAAATTTACTAAAATCTATTAGTGTGACGCTCTTCCATCAAAATACAATACATTGCTTGCAAACATAATAGAAGTCCACAAAAAGGCCTTTCACAGCAAGTGAACAGTTGTGTTCAGTGTTCACTCTAGTCTGAGGTTTAAATTTTTGGTAGGAGTGTAGATCCCGCTCCACTTACTTCAACCACCGCTGCGTGTACTCTGCTGAGTGTCTGTCACTGGCTCATCCTTGTCATTTTTCTAAAATTGGTGCTGCTTTATTCTATTTTAAATTTACTAAAATCTATTAGTGTGACGCTCTTCCATCAAAATACAATACATTGCTTGCAAACATAATAGAAGTCCACAAAAAGGCCTTTCACAGCAAGTGAACAGTTGTGTTCAGTGTTCACTCTAGTCTGAGGTTTAAATTTTTGGTAGGAGTGTAGATCCCGCTCCACTTACTTCAACCACCGCTGCGTGTACTCTGCTGAGTGTCTGTCCCTGGCTCATCCTTGTCATTTTTCTAAAATTGGTGCTGCTACATTCAATTTCAAATAATTCAAATCTATTAGTGTGACATGCTTCCATCCGTATCCAATACATTGGTTGCAAAGAATATAGAATTACACAAAGAGGGCTTTCACAGCTATTGAACAGTTGTGTGAAGTGTAGTCTGAGGTTTTCAGGTATTATTATATTTACTTGTATGCTTTTATTTAAAAGCCAAGAACAATGAAGGCAAACATTCGCACTGCAGCTGTTGTCAAAGTTCAACCCACATTATGCACTTCCAACATTGCAGCTTTTGAGGCATGATGTGAGTTTGATTTGCCTAAGTTATGGAGTGACAAAATGGCTCAGGGAACAAAACATAGAGATTTTGGGTCCATGGGCTGGAAACTCCCCAGATCTTAATCCCATTGAGAACTTGTGGTCAATCATCAAGAGACGGGTGGACAAACAAAAAATTAAAAATTCTGACAAAATGAAAGCATTGATTGTGCAAGAATGGACTGCTATCAGCCAGGATTTGGTCCAGAAGTTGATTGAGAGCATGCCAGGGAGAATTGCAGAGGTCCTGAAGAAGAAGGGTCAACACTGCAAAATTAGACTTGCTGCATTAACTCATTCTAACTGTCAATATAAGCTTTTGTTACTCATATGTTTGCAATTATATTTCTGTCTGTGATAAAAATATCTGTCAAACACACATAAAAACCAGAGGGCAGCAGATCATGTGAAAATATCATATTTGTGTCATTATCCAAACTTTTGGCCATGACTGTACAGTTCAGGTGGTAGAAAGATGAACATAACAGGATACATGTATAACGTTGCCAACCAGTTATTTAATCGGAAACAGGACAGGCAAATTCATGCGTGATCCATGCCTTGTTCATTTTCAGCAAAGTAAGCCGGTCTACATTATCGGAGGATAGTCGCATGCGACGGTCTGTTAGTACACCACCTGAAGCACAAAAGACGCGCTCCGATAATACACTGCCAGCAGGGCAAGCCAGCACCTCCAATGCATACTGGCTAAGCTCTGGCCATGTATCCAGCTTAGAGACTCAAAACTTGAATGGGGAAGAGCCATCTGGGAGTACACTGAGAGGGCAAGACATGTCGTCTGTCACCATCTTACGGAAACGTTGCCTCCTGCTGACTGGAGCCGTCTCGGATGGTGTAGACATTGGTGGCGCTGCCACAAAACTTTGCCACATTTGGAACATACTGGTCTTGCCCTGTGCAGAGGCGCTGCTTGTGCTCCCTCTTGTTGCAGAGCTGTCTCCACTGCCTCGACGCACAGAGCTGCTTTGTAAAGCAGTAGCAGCAGCAGTGCTCTCGGCTGGAATGGAGAACATTATGGATTCCGACAAGCTTACAACCTGCAATGATCCTCAGTGTACTCAACCATCGTACGACCAGCTCTACCCTTTCCTATTGCATTCTCACCCATCCCTGCAGACTGTGAGCCCTCGCGGGCAGGGTCCTCTCTCCTTCTGTACTTGTGTGTCCCTTGTCCAGCACATCTTTATTGTACCTGTCTATATTTTTCCCTTGTCATATGTAAAGCGCCATGGAATAAATGGCGCTATATAAATGTATAATAATAATAATAATTGCAGCAGTGTGTCTTGTTACTCCCGCATTTTACGCTCCCGGTTCAACGGTCTGATGAGGCTTTGAAAGTTGTCCCGGTTGCGAGGGTCTAGGAGGGTGTACACCCAATAATCAGACGTGGTGAGAATGTGGGTGATGTGGCGGTCGTTTCTCAGGCACTGCAGCATGAAATCAACCATGTGCTGCAGACTTCCAACTGGCCAAGAAACGCTGTCCCCTGCAAGAGGCGTCATCTCTGCCTGCTCTGCATCACCCCACCCTCGCTCTACATACTGACTAGAGCGTTGTGTACCTCCCTCTGGAGCGATGTCTTCCTCCTCCATTGACTCCTCCTCATCCTCCTCACAAAGTGAGCCCTGCCCAGCCCTTTGTGAGGAACCACGTTGCGCTGACTGTACATAAGGTGTGGAATTTGTGACTCCTCATCCTCCACCTCTTCAGTGTTTTTTCAAGCAGGCAGATAAGGGGGACAGTCAGGCTGACTAGTGCATCATCTGCACTCGCCATCCGCGTTGACTCATCAAACGCACGCAAAACGTGGCAGATGTCCTTCATAGAGTCCTTCGCCAGTCCTTACACTGGCTGCCCATCCATTATAGGATCCAATTCAAAGTACTTGTTCTCACCCACAAAGCTCTCCACAGTGCAGCACCCCCCTACATCTCCTCCCTCATTTCTATCTATCGGCCTAACCGACTGCTGCGCTATGCAAACGACCTTGGACTAACCTCTGCACTAATCCGTACCTCCCACTCCCGACTCCAAGACTTCTCCCGCGCTGCGCCAATCCTCTGAAATGCTGTATCCTCTGAAATGCTGTACCCCAAGAAATTAGGACTATCCGCAATTTGCATGGTTTTAGGCGCTCCCTCTAAACACATTTGTTCAGAGCGGCCTATCACATTCACTAATCAAAGTCATTCTATGTGTGTGTGTGTGTGTGTGTAGCCCATTCACTATCTCCATCCATCCATCCCTCACTCCCTCAAAATGGCTGGACCATCATTGTAAATACACCATTGTATATAAACACCTGTACTTTGTAGCTCCCCTCCTCATTGTAGATTGTAAGCTCTCACGAGCAGAGCCGGCTTATATTGCTTTAATTATTGTATTGTTAACGTTGTTACTTATGACTTTTGTTCTGAAACTGTTAAACTGTAAAGCGCTGCGGAATCTGTTGGCGCTATATAAAGATTATTATTATTATTATTATAGAGGCCCACTCAGTAGTGGTGAAGTGTGAACGGCGCAAATTGCGAGTTGATTGCGCCTGATGCAGCTGATACTCCATTACTGCTGGCTGCTGCTCACACAACCGCTCCAACATATGTAACGTGGAATTCCACCTGGTGGGTATGTCACATATGATGCGATGTTCAGGAAGGCGAAATCTGCGTTGCAGAGCTGCAGTGCGCGATCTGACCATGCTGGAACGTCGCAAGTGAGCGCACTGTAGGCGGACCTTGTGCAGCAGTGCATCAATATCCGTATAGTCCCTCAAAAAACTCTGCACGACCAAGTTGAGCACATGTGCCAGACATGGTATGTGAGTGAGGTTGACAAGGCCCAGAGCTGCCACCAGATTTCGGCCATTGTCACACACTACCAAGCCTAGCTGGAGATTCGCTGTCAAAAACCACACGTCGCTCTCCTGCTTCATGGCATTCCAGAGCTCCTGCGCTGTGTGGCTTCGATTCCCCATGGAAATTAATTTCAGGATGACCTGTTGACATTTGCCCACGGCAGTGCTCATATCGGTCGCAACAGCTAAGCGTTGTGTGGTGCATGTGTGGGTGCACGCATCACAGAAAGCAAAGCATCATAGAAGACAAGCATTGAGTAAACGGCAGTTATTCATGGCAGTTAATCAGGGCTGGAATAAGGTAGTCCACACTTTGCTATATTTTTAATCCTGAACAAAACATTTTCATAAATATTATGTTTATCAAATACCCTTATTATTATTATTACAACCTCATGCATGTTTTGCAATATATTTTAAATTTTATTTTAGGATATTTGTTTCTTGTTTTTTGTTATGTTTTTAATTATGTACATTAACTGTATCCTCCTGTGTTCCCGTGCCTTCCACAAACACCGCCCCATCCCCCCTTCATCACGACTCATACACATGAGCCCCTCCATACTTCCCTCTCCCATGTACAGTTCCCATGCACTCATCACCTTCCTGAGAAACCTCAGCCCATCTAGCCGAAACACATCACTGAAAAAACCAACTTACAACACCAACAACTACCTGCTCTTTATCCTCCTACTCCTATTGATTTCAGGGGACATCTCCCCCAACCCTGGTCCACCATCCCCCAACCTCAATCCCTACCCTACCTCATATCGAAACCATAATAATCTTATTAATATTAATTGCACTCCCTCATCTCCTTCGTTTAACTGTGCCCTCTGGAATCCACGGTCTGCATGCAACAAGCTAACCTTCCTGCACAACTACTTTCTGAACAACTCTCTTCATCTGTTGGCCCTGACTGAAACCTGGATTCAGGATTCTGACACGGTTTCCCCTCCTGCCATTTCCTATGGTGGCTTATAGTTCTCACATTCCCCGAGACCCTCAAACAGACATGGTGGTGGAGTCGGCATACTCCTGTCCCCACAATGCACTTTCCAGGTCATCCCCCAATTCCATCACTCTCATTCCCTTCTTTTGAGGTCCACACCATCATGCTCTTTCGTCTCCTCTCCCTCAGAGTAGCGGTCATATATCGGACCCCAGGCCCAAAGTCATTCTATGTGTAAGTGTGTGTGTGTAGCCCATTCACTATCTCCATCCATCCATCCCTCACTCCCTCAAAATGGCTGGACCATCATTGTAAATAGACCATTGTATATAAACACCTGTACTTTGTAGCTCCCCCATCTCATTGTAAATTGTAAGCTCTCAAGAGCAGGGGCGGCTTCTATTGCTTTAATTATTTTATTGTTAACGTTGTTACTTATTACTTGTGTTCTGAAACTGTTAAACTGTAAAGCGCAGCGGAATCTGTTTGCGCTATATAAATAAAGATTATTATTATTATTAAGCGTTCACTGGTCCATGTGGAGGTAGACCGTGACGGCTCCTGCAGCAATGTTTCTAAGGAACTGGAGTAGGAGGAGGAGTCAATGTGTACAGACTTGATTCCTGCAATCCTTGGAGTTGGCTGAACACGTACAGCGCCACTCGCAAGATCTGTACCCGGCTACACAACATTGACCCAATGGGCAGTGAGGGAAAGGTATCGTCCCTGGCCATGGGTACTGGTCCACGTAGCGGTGGTCAGGTGGACATTGCTACTGACGAAGTTTAGTAGCGCATGTTTAATTTTTCACGCAACATGCTTTTGCAGACCAGGGACAGCTTGCCTGCTGAAATAAAATCGGCTTGGCACATTGTATTGTGGGACTGCCAATGCCATTAAGTTACGGAAACTGTCAGTCTCCACCAGCCTGAATGACAGCATTTCAAGGGACAGGAGTTTTGCAATGCCAGCATTCAGAGCCTGTGCTCGTGGATGGTTTGCCGAGTATGGCCGTCTTTTATCCCATGCCTGTGGTACCGATGGCTGTTTTGTGGCCTGGGTGTGTGAGGATGACAGGGAACTTGCTGCTGTGGGTGGAATAACACTTTGTCTCTGGACAACATTGACCGAGGTTCTTCCATGGCGATCCTGTGAGAAAGCCGAACCAGCTGTGTGTCAGCTGGAGGAAGAGGCTCTGACACGACCTGAAGATGTAGGTGCTACATCTCCAGTGTGTCTTTGTAACTCAACTACGTGCTTTGTACCCACATGTTTGCACATATTTCCCACCTCTTCCGACAAGCCTACAACCTGCAATGATCATCAGTCTACTGAACCACCACACGATCAGCTCTTCCCTCTCCTAGTGTATCCTCAACCACCCCTGTAGATTGTGAGCCCTCGCGGGCTGGGTCCTCTCTCCTTCTGTACTTGTGTGTGCCTTGTATTGCTCATGTTTACTGTAATTGTCTATATTTGCCCCTCTTCACATGTAAAGCGCCATGGAATAAATGGCGCTATTAAAATCTATAATAATAATAATATTACTGGTATTGACGTTACTGACACTTTTACCTGTTTTTACTTTTAGATTACACAGCTTGCATTTCACATAGCAAATATCATCTGCAAGTGTGTCAAAAAAGGACCACGCAGTGCAAGTCCTGGGAGCGCCCGTTTTGACTTTTGGAAGAGAACTGCTCCGAACAGGTTCCAAACTGGAGGCTACAGTCAACCGAGTCTGCAGCCTAACTCTCCCTCCTGTTTGTACCGTTGGGGCAATCTCTTCCTCAGAGCTGCTCCCACCACTTTCCTGTTCCTCACGCCATGTTGGGACTTGGACCTCATCATCTCCACTACCCTCTTCCAAAACCTGCTGCTGTTGGGTGGTCTGGCCAGCACCATGCTCAACAGAAACTGGCACCTGAGTCTCATCATCATCAGATGCGTTCTGTGGTGTGCTGAGCATCGGCACTGGCTCACCCGCCTCTTCAGATTCTGAGAGACACAGCTGTTGCGCATCACTGCATACTCCCTCTTCTTCACATTCCAGAATGCTGCTTCGCTGGGCCCCTGTTTGCAAGCCAACAGATTCTGAGAACAGAAGCAGAGACTCAGCTGGATCCTGTACAGAACTGTCTGACTGCCTGGGCAATTTGGCAGGCGGTGAAGAGACAGATGGTTGCTCAACAGTGCTGTGTTCCTGAGAGGAGGTGGAAGCAATTGAAGTCGATGCATTGGCTGCCATCCAAGCAACAACGGCTTCAATTTGTTCTTCCCGCAGCAGGGGGTACGCCGACCTCCTACTAAAGTGCACATAAAGGAACGCTCGGAAGTGCTGTTAGCACAGTCAACACTTGCTCCTGTGTTACTGGGGTTCAGTAATGTCAGCTGTTCCCCTGCTGTGTGTACGCCAAAAAGTCATGCTGCCTCCACCCTGTCCTCCTCTCATCCCTGGGCTCCAACACCGCCAGTTGTTGCTCGGAAGTAATTGGCACGGGTACTGACTCCTGCCCATCCTTGTTACAGCACGACAGCTGTTTACTGGCAGTGTCAACGTTAATTAGCCTCCATTAAGTTGTCCTGTCGTGTTGCATTTGGGTTAGCCGACTCTATGGTGGCTGCAGTTTAGGTGATTCCTATGTGTGCTGTGGGATATCTAAATAAAGTCTGTTTCCGTTGTGACAATAGGACAAGCACCCACTGTAGGACTGTGTGATTCGGTAACTGCGGACAGCTTGCGGCCTGTCAACTTACATTTTCATGGGTGCCTTATGGTACCCGTCCGAGTTCCAGTACCGTCAGCTGGTTCTCCGCAGTGCCTTTGGCCTCGGTGCCTCCATGTCGGTATCCGAGTTCCAGCAACGTCTGCTGGTCCTTGGTAGTGCTTTTGAGCACAGGTACCTCCTGCTTAGTAACCGTGTCCCAGTAACGTCAGCTGGTCCTCGGTTGTGCCATTGGCTCTTTTCCTTCTGCTGCCCCTCCGGGTTCCAGCACAGTCAGCTGGTCCTCGTTACTTGCATTGGCTCTTGTACCTTCTGCTACCCGTCGGGTTCCAGTACCGTCAACTGGTTCTCCGCAGTGCCTTTGGCCTCGGTGCCTCCAGTTCGGTATCCGAGTTCCAGCAACGTCTGCTGGTCCTTGGTAGTGCTTTTGAGCACAGGTACCTCCTGCTTAGTAACCGTGTCCCAGTAACGTCAGCTGGTCCTCGGTTGTGCCATTGGCTCTTTTCCTTCTGCTGCCCCTCCGGGTTCCAGCACAGTCAGCTGGTCCTCGTTACTTCCATTGTCTGTTGTACCATCTGATACACGTCCGGGTTCCAGTAACATCAGCTGGTTCTCGGAAGTTAGACAACCGTAAAGACCACCCGAAGAAGATGACAACCCCAAGGACGACGAGCATCAAGCCAACCAGCCTGAACACCATCACAAAGAGGAAATAAAAGATTACCCAGAAGAAGATCACCAACAGGACAAAGAAGGTTAAGACAAACTACAAGATACAGAACAAGAGACAGAAGAACAATAAGCAGAAGATCAAAAAGCAGAAGAACATGAAAAATAAGACCAAAATGAAGAGCAAAATATATGCTGTAAATTATAAGCAGAAGAAGACTAAGCAGTGTATGGGGGTGAGTCCGTTCCTCCTCGTGGTGCCCCTGGAAAATGCCTGCTGCTGCAGGCTAAACTGAACACGGACAAATACTGTTGTAATTTAAATCTTTTGTGACAGCAAGAACGGAAGGAAGAAAAATTCATACTTTTACAGATTACAAGTACAGGAATCTCTGTCACAAATAAGAATATGATGAAGAAGATGAAGAGGAAGAAGATGAAGAAGTAGAATATGAAGAAGAATAATAGTTTAATAAGAACAATATGAGTAATGTTAACAAAAAGATGAATAACAAGAAGTTTAAGAAGAAGATAAAGAAGGTGAAGATGAAGAATAATTAGATGACAAAGATGATGCTGCTGAAGATTATGAAGGTGAAAGTGTGGCAAAAGTTAAAAAGGTCAAGAGCATGGAAGTTGTGAAACATACATATTTGCCAAAATAGAAAAAAGGTTAACAACATTGTCAATTTCTTCGTCAATCCGAACGTCTTTAAAAAAAAAATTATTAATGCTATTCCATTGGATTGGGTTAAACATCTATGCCTTTAATGTCTCCTCAACCTCCCCCAATACATTCTACATTACTCTTTGTTGTTTTCCTTCATGTACAATTATCCAACAAGCCAAGAATGTTTTTTTTTTAATTACGATATTTTGTTCCCATAGACTTACATTGGATTTCCGGTATCGGTATCGGGTATCGCCGATATTTTGTGGATATCGTCGATACCATTCCAATCCGATATTTTTGGATATCGGAAAGTATCGCTCAACTCTACTGACAACCACTCATCAGCTGCAGGTGTAGGACTCTTGGTGTTCCACATAGGTTCAATACCCTCAGTAACCACCAGAGGGAGCTTCAGCTCCAAAGTCGTCTCCAATACGTTCACAAGAGGCAAGCCTCTTCACTGCCTGCCAGATCGCTGATCTGATAAAGTGCAGTGCAAAGTGACAAATCAGCGATCTGACTTTATATAGTGATGTCCCATACTGGGACAATGTAAAAAAATTAAAAATATATATATATATTAACATGTGTAATAATATTTTTTTTACATTTCTAAATAAAGAAAAGAAAAGAAATATTTTTCCAATAAATACATTTCTTTATGTAAATAAAAAAAACAATAAAAGTACACATATTTAGTATTGGCGCGTCCGTAACGACCCGACCTATAAAACTGTCCCACTTGTTAACCCCTTTAGTGAACCTCATGAAAAAAAAAAGCAAAAAAACAATGCTTTATCATCATACCGCCAAGCAAAAAGTGGAATAACACGCGATCAAAAAGACGGATATAAATAAACATGGTACTGCTGAAAACGTCATCTTGTCCCGCAAAAAATGAACTGCCATACAGTGTCATAAGCAAAAAAATGTAAAAGTTATAGCTCTCAGAAAAAAGCGATGCAAAAATAATTATTTTTTATATAAAATAGTTTTTATTGTATAAAAGTAGCAAAACATAAAAAAAATATAAATGAGGTATCGCTGTAATCGTACTAACCCGAAGAATAAAACTTGCATTATCAATTTTACCACATGCGGAACGGTATAAACGCCCCCCAAAGAAATTCATGAATTGCTGGTTTTTGTTCAGTCTGCCTCCCAAAAATCGTAATAAAAAGCGATAAAAAAAGTCATGTGCCCGAAAATGGTACCAATAAAAACGTCAACTCGTCCCGCAAAAAACAAGACCTCACATGACTCTGTGGGGCTAAATATGGAAAAATTATAGCTCTCAAAATGTGGTGATGCAAAAACTATTTAGCGTCTTTTAGCGTGTGACAGCTGTCAAACATAAAAACCCGCTATAAATAGTAACTCCCCTTTATCACCCCCTTAGTTAGGGAAAAATAATAAAATGTATTTATTTCCATTTTCCCATTAGGGCTAGGGTTAGGGTTAGGGCTAAAGTTAGGGTTAGAGTTGGGGCTAAAGTTAGGGTTAGGGTTATGGCTAAAGTTAGGGTTAGGGTTAGGGCTAAAATTAGGGTTAGGGTTTGGATTAGGGTTATGGTTGGGGCTAATGTTATGGTTAGGGTTGTGATTAGGGTTAGGGTTGGGATTAGGGTTAGGGGTGTGTTAGGGTTAGGTTTGTGGTTAGGGTTATGGTTAGGTTTGGGATTAGGGTTAGGGGTGTGCTGGCGTTAGGGTTGGAGTTAGAATTGGGGGATTTTCACTGTTTAGGCACATTAGGGCTCTCCAAACGTGACATGGCGTCCAATCTCAATTCCAGACAATTCTGCGTTGAAAAAGTCAAACGGTGCTTCTTCCCTTCCGAGCTCTGCTGTGCACCCAAACAGTGGTTTACCTGCATTTATGGGGTATCAGCGTACTCAGTACAAATTGTACAACAATTTTTGGGGTCAAATTTCTCCTGTTACCCTTGGTAAAATAAAAAAATTGAATCTGAATACATTTTTTGTGAAAAAAAGTTAAATGTTCATTTTTTTTAAACATTACAAAAAATTCCTGTGAAGCACCTGAAGGTTTAATAAACATTTTTAATGTAATTTTGAGCACCTTCAGGGGTGCAGTTTTTAGAATGGTGTCACTTTTGGTTATTTTCTATACATAGACCCTTCAAAGTGACTTCAAATGTGATGTGGTAGCAAAAAAAAATAGTGTTGTAAAAATGTGAAATCGCTGTTTAACTTTTAACCCTTATAACTTCCTAAGAAAAAAAAAATTTGGTTCCAAAATTGTGCTGGTGTAAAGTAAACATGTGGGAAATGTTTTCTTATTA
This sequence comes from Oophaga sylvatica, assembly GCA_033576555.1. Taxonomy (NCBI): domain Eukaryota; kingdom Metazoa; phylum Chordata; class Amphibia; order Anura; family Dendrobatidae; genus Oophaga; species Oophaga sylvatica. The sequence continues at coordinate 398,781,934 of JARQOD010000004.1, forward strand.
AGTATTTTGTGTGACATATCTCTGTGAATTAAGGGCATGAAAATTAAAAGTTTGGAAAATTTAGAAATTTTCAAAATTTTGGCCAAATTTCCATTTTTTTCACAAATAAATGAAAGTCATGTCAAAGAAATGTTACTACTATCATGAAGTACAATATGTCACGAGAAAACAAAGTCAGAATCACCCGATCCATGGAAGCGTTCCAGAGTTATTACCTCATTAAGGGACAGTGGTCAGAATTGTAAAAATTGGCCCGGTCATTAACATGCAAACCACCCTTGGGGGTAAAGGGGTTAAAGAGTAAATGGTAGAATAAAAGTAAAACAAGAGTAGTCCAATGGAAGAACTTATCGTGTCCTGTATGTTCCTCTGCAGCAGATGATCCCGCAGGGGTTGTAGCACCGACAGAGCTCCGGGGGGAACGTCCTCAGATGAGGTCCTTTAAATGGTGGTCCGTCTTCAGGCGGCAGCGGTCGGTCTTTGGTACTTTCCGCTGAGCCCCTAGTCCATAAACATGTGCGGCCAAAGCAACCAAGGCCACAGCGCTCCCAGAGTCAAACAGAAACGGACGTGTAACAAGTGTCAGGGAAGGCCGCAAGAGTCTGTCCGGTACCCGGCTCTCCCTCCTTTTTCACATGCGCGGTACTCACAGTCACGGAGCGCACTTCACATCTTCTCTGGCGGTTACTGAGCACACAGCACCTCTCTGTGCAGCTATCCCACTGCAAACGGCAGGAACCAACCAATGCTGCCTGTTGCAGCGCCAGCACTCAGGAGATGGAGTGTGCTGGTCGCCTAGCTGCGCGCTGCTGCTGGTTGGCGCCAAACTGCCCACTGCTGCAGGCGATTTTGCTTTTATCTCACTCCTCCTCCCCAGGTTATGAGGTTGGTCGGGCTCCTAATTTTTTCCCCCAGGCAACAGGGGAGGCAGTGTCACGGGTGTGTTGCGGCGAAGATCGTCGCGATTGCACACCCTGACTTCGCACAGCTGAGTTTCTGGTGCTGGGTGTTTTTCGGCACTGAGGGAGTTAATTCTTTCTCTCTCGGTGCTGGACTGACCAGCCTCGCCCAGCTGCGATTGATGTTTTGTTAATTAGCTTCCTTCATATACCTGCTGGTCTGCTGGGGAAGTTGTCGGTGATAGCATTCATTCAGACCAGCAGAGCGGATCGTTTCTGAGAAGACTTAAGCTAAGAGTGCCTGTTGTGGTTTTTCCTCTCCTCGCTTATTGTTTATCTCCTTAACCTTTTGTGTTCCTCTGTAGTGGAAGTTTTGTATGCAAGGCAGTGTTTTCTTTACCCCTTGTCTGTCTCGTTTGTCTTAGACTGTGTGTAAGCTGTGACCTGCCCATTCCCTGTGGTGGTAATCAGGGTCCTTCTCAGGACTAGATTACAGTGGTCAGGGATCTACAGGAGACAGGGTTACGCTGGCGGCCTGGACCTCTGTACCATTAACAGTACCTCCAGGTAGAGGGACTAGTCAGGACCCCAGTTCAGGGTCAGCATAGACCCCGGTCCACCTCTATCCTGAGACAGCGTGACACGTACACAGTATAGACCCACAATACATAGGATATTATGTCAGGTAAGACATTGCTGGCAGATACTATGTATACATGTTGATATTTTCTATTATATGAAATATAGAATGTTGTCACATTAGATATATGTTACTATCATAGAATATATCTGTTATACGTCGTGACATATTCACCGACCACACTAAAAGATTCTCCCCAGCTACCATGGATCCAGTAGCCCAGTTAGCTCAGCAGTTGCAGAGTTTGTCCATGGAGCTGACGGACGTTAAGTCCAAGGTTTTGTACCCCCGGGAGCAAACCAGATCTGAACCTAAAGTAGCTCTCCCGGACAGGTTCACTGGTGGGCGGGACAAATTTTTTACCTTCCGGGAGGCATGTAAATTATATTTTCGGCTACGGCCTCGGTCTTCGGGGAGTGAAGATCAGAGGGTGGGAATTGTCATCTCGCTCTTACAAGGGGACCCTCAATCCTGGGCGTTCTCTCTTCCTCCGGACTCCCCGGCTCTCCAGTCAGTAGATCGATTTTTTACAGCCCTGGGTCTGGTATATGATGACCCGGATCGGGTCTCCCTTGCTGAAATGAAGTTACGTAAGATACAGCAGGGAGATCGTCCGGCGGAGGAATTTTCTTCTGAGTTCCGTAGATGGGCCACAGATACTCAGTGGAATGACCCAGCTCTTAGGAGCCAGTTTTGTCAAGGATTATCTGACAAATTAAAAGATGTGTTGGCTCAGTATGATTCTCCCCCATCACTGGAGGCCGCTATGGCCCTTGCTATTCGCATTGATAGACGGCTTCGGGAGAGGTGCGAGGTAACTCCGCCCCCTGTGATGACTCCACCTTCTACTATAGTCCCTTATATTGAGGTTCCCCTGGTTTGTTCTGAGGAGCCTATGCAGTTAGGAGGGACATCGTTTCGAGGGAGGGGATCGGCGGTGCGCCGCAAGACAGGAAAGTGTTACTTCTGCGGGAGAAAGGGACATTTTGTTGGGGGGTGTCCATCCCGTACTTTGCTGAGCAAGGAGTCGCCGGAAAACTGTTGATCCCAGGTTGTGTGGTGGACGACAATCTGGGAGTATGTATTTCGTCCCCAAGTTCGTCTCAGTTTCTCGTACCAGCGGAGGTGGTGGTAGGTACGAGAACTGAGAGGATTTCTGTTCTTCTGGATAGTGGGGCCGCGGCTAATCTGGTGGACGCTCGGTTTGCCCAGGTGCAAGGTATGTAACTGAGTGTATTGGCCAAACCTATCCCTATATTCTCTATTGACGCCAGGCCTCTCGGTCAAGGTAGCTTTGTGCAAGCCGTGCATAACATAGACCTTCGAGTGGGGGCAATACATAAAGAACTATTGTCTTGTTATGTGTTGGAGGGCCTTCCCACTCCTATTGTGTTGGGACTTCCTTGGTTAACTAAACATAACCCAGTTATTAATTGGCAATCCAGAGAGATAAGCCAGTGGGGTGAATTTTGCAATAGTAACTGCATGAACACGGTCATCGGTGCGGTCGTGCCTAGAACCTTACCTCCTTTTCTGGAGGACTTTGAGGATGTGTTTTCAGAGGAAGGGTGTCAAGAATTACCTCCTCATCGCGCGTATGACTGTGCTATAAAATTGCTTCCTGATGCTAAGTTACCAAAATCTAGGTTATATAACCTTTCTGGTCCTGAGAGGCAAGCTATGAAGGATTATATTTCGGAAAGTTTGGCCAAGGGGCATATTAGACCTTCATCTTCCCCAGTGGCCGCGGGGTTCTTCTTTGTGAAGAAAAAAGATGGAGGCCTACGCCCTTGCCTGGATTTCCGTGAGCTTAATCGGATTACGGTCCGAGATCCGTATCCGCTCCCACTTATTCCTGATCTCTTCAATCAGATTGTGGGCGCCAAATGGTTCTCTAAGTTGGATCTCAGGGGGGCGTATAATCTGATTAGGATAAAGGAGGGGGATGAGTGGAAGACGGCGTTTAACACTCCGGAGGGACATTATGAGAACCTTGTCATGCCTTTCGGTCTGACTACTGCCCCGGCGGTGTTTCAACATTTTATTAATGACATCTTTCGCCACCTAGTGGGACAGTTTGTTGTCATTTATCTAGATGACATCTTAATTTACTCGCCGGATCTTGTGTCTCATCAGGAGCATGTGAGACAGGTGTTGCAGATCTTGCGAGACAATAAACTGTACGCCAAATGGGAGAAGTGTGTATTCGCCGTACAAGAACTTCAGTTTTTAGGATTCCTGGTGTCAGCTTCCGGTTTCCGTATGGACCCTGGGAAAGTGAAGGCTGTGCTTGAATGGGATCGGCCAGAGGATCTTAAAGCACTGCAGCGTTTCCTGGGGTTTGCTAACTACTACCGGAAATTTATTCGTAATTTCTCATCCGTTGTCAAACCTCTCACTGACATGACAAAAAAAGGGACGGATTTTTCTAGGTGGTCTGACAAAGCTTGTCAAGCATTTTCCTCCTTGAAAAAATGTTTTGCTTCAGCACCCATACTTATCCAACCTGATGCATCACAACCGTTCATTGTGGAGGTAGACGCATCTGACGTAGGAGTGGGTGCGGTATTATCTCAAGGTCCGTCCCCTGGTAAATGGCATCCGTGCGCTTTCTTCTCTAAAAAATTGTCGTCCGCCGAGAGGAATTATGATGTCGGCAATAGGGAACTCTTGGCCATTAAGTTGGCTTTTGAAGAGTGGCGTCACTTTTTGGAGGGGGCAGTCCACCCGGTCACCGTCATTACTGATCACAAGAACCTGCTGTATTTAGAGTCTGCAAAACGTCTGAATTCCAGACAAGCTAGATGGTCGTTGTTTTTTACCAGGTTTAATTTTGTCGTCACATATCGTCCTGGGTCAAAAAATGTAAAGGCTGATGCCTTATCTCGTAGTTTCCCGGGGACCGGGAAGACGGATGACCCGGTTCCTATTCTTCAGGAGGGAGTTGTGGTGTCGGCTGTATGCTCTGAGCTTGAGGAGGAGGTATTGGAGGCTCAGGGGGACGCCCCTGTAGGACCTCCAGGGAAACTGTTCCAGATCAGTTAAGACAAAAGGTTATCGAGGCACATCATAATTCTGCTTTGGCAGGACACCCAGGGAGTAAAGCAACTGTAGATCTCCTTTCTCGCCGGTTTTGGTGGCCTAACTTAAATAAAGAGGTGGTAACTTTTGTCGCGTCCTGTGGGGTATGTGCGCGCTCTAAGACCCCACATACCCGTCCATCTGGGGCCCTTTTACCGTTGAAAATCCAAGAGCGTCCATGGACCCATCTGTCTATGGACTTCATTACGGACCTCCCTCCGTCTTCAGGTAAAACTGTCATACTAGTTGTAGTTGACAGGTTCAGCAAAATGGCACATTTTATTGCTCTTCCTGCTCTTCCTAATGCTAAAACTCTGGCGCAGGTGTTCATTGGGGAGATTGTGAGACTTCACGGGTTGCCTTCCGATGTGGTGTCGGATCGGGGGTCTCAGTTTGTGTCCAAATTCTGGAAGGCATTTTGTTCTCGTCGGGGGATGCAGTTGTCATTTTCTTCGGCTTTTCATCCGCAGACCAATGGTCAGACAGAGCGTCTGAATCAGAGCTTAGAGACATATCTCCGGTGTTTTGTCTCAGAAAACCAAGAGGACTGGTCTTCTTTCTTGCCTCTGGCAGAGTTCGCTCTTAACAATAGGCGGAGCGAGTCCACTGGTAAGTCCCCGTTTTTTGGGGCATATGGTTTTCACCCCCAGTTTTGTACTTTCAATGGGGGGCTCTTCTGGGGTTCCTGAGGAGGAACGATTTTCGTCGTCACTTGCTTCAGTGTGGAGAGGAGTGCTTAATAATCTGAGCACTATGGGGAACCGATACAAACGTATGGCTGATAGGAGGAGAGTGTCTGGTCCGGACCTAAGTGTGAACGATCTGGTATGGTTGTCTACCAAGAATATAAAACTTAAGGTTCCCTCCTGGAAACTCGGTCCCAGATTCATCGGGCCATACAGGATCAGTTCAATAATTAATCCGGTGGCTTTCCGTCTTGACCTCCCTCCTACGTTTAAAATCCACAATGTGTTCCACAAATCGTTGCTTAAGAGGTACGTGGCACCAGTTATACCGTCACCTCTACCTCCTCCTCCTGTGGTGGTCAATGGTAATTTGGAGTTTCAGGTATCGAAGATCATTGACTCACGTCTGAATCGCCGGTCCCTTCAGTACCTTGTTCATTGGAGGGGGTATGGTCCTGAGGAGAGGATGTGGGTTTCTGCGTCGGATATTAACGCAGACCGATTGGTTCAGGCCTTCCACACTACTCACCCAGATAGACCAGGCCCTGAGGGTCCAGAGGCCCCTCGTAGAAGGGGGGGTACTGTCACGGGTGTGTCGCGGCGAAGATCGTCGCGATTGCACACCCTGACTTCGCACAGCTGAGTTTCTGGTGCTGGGTGTTTTTCGGCACTGAGGGAGTTAATTCTTTCTCTCTCGGTGCTGGACTGACCAGCCTCGCCCAGCTGCGATTGATGTTTTGTTAATTAGCTTCCTTCATATACCTGCTGGTCTGCTGGGGAAGTTGTCGGTGATAGCATTCATTCAGACCAGCAGAGCGGATCGTTTCTGAGAAGACTTAAGCTAAGAGTGCCTGTTGTGGTTTTTCCTCTCCTCGCTTATTGTTTATCTCCTTAACCTTTTGTGTTCCTCTGTAGTGGAAGTTTTGTATGCAAGGCAGTGTTTTCTTTACCCCTTGTCTGTCTCGTTTGTCTTAGACTGTGTGTAAGCTGTGACCTGCCCATTCCCTGTGGTGGTAATCAGGGTCCTTCTCAGGACTAGATTACAGTGGTCAGGGATCTACAGGAGACAGGGTTACGCTGGCGGCCTGGACCTCTGTACCATTAACAGTACCTCCAGGTAGAGGGACTAGTCAGGACCCCAGTTCAGGGTCAGCATAGACCCCGGTCCACCTCTATCCTGAGACAGCGTGACACGTACACAGTATAGACCCACAATACATAGGATATTATGTCAGGTAAGACATTGCTGGCAGATACTATGTATACATGTTGATATTTTCTATTATATGAAATATAGAATGTTGTCACATTAGATATATGTTACTATCATAGAATATATCTGTTATACGTCGTGACAGGCAGCCTCAACAGTTCCGGACCCGGCTTGGTACAAGTACCCGCAGCCCGGTCCTCTTCCTTACATCTGCACATGTACTTACTCTCACAGTCACCTACTCCACAGTTTTTCGCTTTATGCCTCACTGCCTTGCAACTGTCTCCTCCTATTCCTTTCGTTCGTTTCATCACCATGTATATGTCTGATGAAGATCAGTAAGCATGGAACGTCACTCACTTATACACTACTGAGCGGACAAATGAATAGTAAACTCAATAGCTTGCCGGATTGCTTTATCACTTGAATGCCCACAACTGAGGCCTATAATATTTCTATATATTAGTACTAGTAAACAACTTGTAGTACAATAATTATTACAGTAATGTATACTAAATTCCTGAAACTACACTAAATAAAAATTACTAAGTAACAACAATTGCAGAGCGCCCGCTACTATCTGATGTTAACCGTAATTCTACATATTAGTAAAAGTACTGTAGTATCAGCTAATTACTACAGTACAGTTTGCTACAGATTACACATTCCAAACCTAAACTAATCTAAATTATATTTTTAGTACATTTTTATGTTTTTGTATATTTTTTAACAAGGTTTTAAAAAAAAACAGATACAATTTTAACACGAGGATGAATGGAGTTAGGACCAATCCAGCAGATTTCAAGATCAACAGCAACAGCCCCAATATAGCAGTGATGACAAGCACAAGGCCTGTGGCACCACAAATCACAGCAGGAAGACATCAGCATAATGATCGCTCTGTATGCTTTTCCAGACTGGAATGAGTTGATACAGACTGGTCATCTAAAGGTTAAACTACTGGTTAAGTGATTGGTTGATTGGGTCTCACTGGCTACACCAGTCACCGCCGGTGGCACCCACGCCAATGTATCATAGCAACAACCTAAGATTGGGGCTGTCACAGCACTGGTCAGCACTGACCAATGTTACTCAACTATTTCTGGCTTTTATGTGAAAGTACTGTGATTGGCTGGTCAGAATTGACAGGCCAATCACAGTGATCACTGATTTGGTAGGCTTCAAAATCCCTAGGCTACGAGTATAGATGCCCCGCTGTCAGGACCATTTTCCCCCATGACGTACCTGTATGTCATACGTCGGCAAGACCTTAACTACTATGACGTACAGCTACGTCATATGTCAGGAAGGGGTTAAAAAATAAATTCAGTAATCTTGCAATTTTCACACTGACTACAAGGGCTTTTTTAGACTCATACAACATGTTCTTTCAGGAAGAATTTGCAGGAGGCTCCTTATCATCAGAGGCAGGACTACAGTCATAGGCAATACCTCTTTACACAGCTGAAAACATAGGATACACTAATGATTACAGGTGTCACAGCTGACCCTGCTCCCATTCCCTTCCCTTGACCTTTGTTCATGCTAATTATTCATTTCAATACAAAAGATAGGGCCAGAGTTCTGCTATTGAGTCGCCCGTAGCCAGAGCCTGTGGGGTACTCGGCACCGAGCCCGTTTACTTCACTGGGGGATGTCACGGGTAGCACAGCTTGGTCCGTTGCCCTGGGGGCTCACCTCAATACAAGGGGGATATTTACAGGGGATTATAGGTTTGTAGAAATGTTCGTGATGCCACCTGTGGTTCCTGGTCAAGATGACCAGCGCTGCAGGGTAGATCCTCTGAGGGGTTGTTACTGGGCAGCAAGGTGTTAAGTCTTCCACAGGCAAGACTGATCCCTCAGGGTATATGGCGGTGTAGGGGTGCAGGAGCAATAAAGCAGACACACACAAGAAAGTCTCTTTCTGTACCTTTACTGATGGTATAGTTGCAGGCACGTCCCGGGAAGCTGTCAGGGTGGAGGATGCACGTCCAGTAATCCCACTGAGTAGGTGTAGGGCCTCCGTACTCCTGTATGTGTGTGCGTTTCTGACCTGTATGAAACAAAGTCTAACTCTGTCTTCTCATATACGCCCGGCTGACTTTGTGGTGGGGCCTTCTCTTGGATAGAACTCAGTCTCTAATGGTTGCGCTGACCAGACTCCTGTTCCTCCTGATCCCGGTTATGTATCAGCACTGCTGGGCCCCTGCGACCTGAAGTCCAGCAGGGTCTCCGGTATCTCCTACTAGTCGTGTAGATGCTAGCAAGCTCGGACCCGGTGTCCGGTGGTGCAGAGTAGAGGTAAGCGATCAATGCTGTTTCAACCTCTGTCACTCTCTTCTTTCTTCCACTTGCCTTTCGTCCTACTCTAACCTTTAACATAAGCACACTCTAGCAGTAGATGGCAGTTTCTCTTTCTCTTCACCGCTCTCAAAGCGTCGGCACGCTTACTCACTACAATACCTCAGTTGACTCAGTCTTACAAACACTGCAGTTCCCTTTCTTTCACTTCCTTCTGAGGCTCTGTCCGAAGTAGCTATCAGGACCTTCTGTCAGACTGATCTTCGCTCACTTCGAGAGCTACTTTCCACTTTTCTAGGGTAACTACAATCTGCACGTTCTGAGGTAACACAAACCACTAGCTAACTCACAGCTAGACTGCCTGACAAGATCTCACTGTTGTCTCTCTCACACTTCTCTACTAACTAACTGCTATCATCTCCACAACCCTTATATATAACCATACTCTCCAAGGGCTCCCTCTGGTGGCTCCAGGGAATGTGAAGGTGTGAATGAATATCGGGTTTATTTGTGGGTTTACCTTCTGTGCATCCTCCAGGGTAACATGTGGCACCAAGCGCAGCTGGGCTACACACTATGGCTGCTAATGTACATACCTATTTATTGAAATAACAGGAAGTATGAGTATAAAATAGCTCCAGTGACCAGTGTTAAAATGGCGAGATTTCTAATTTTTTATTTAAATACAGATTGTTATTAAAGATGAGCGATTTCCCCTTTTTTCGGGTCGAGTCGGGTTTCATGAAACCCGACGTTCTCAAAAGTCAGGTCGAACGAAATCGGCCGACTATGGGAAAAGTCGGGGGTCCGACTGAAACATGAAAACCAATGCAAGTCAATGGGGAAGCAAAGTCGCCATGGAGTGGAGGACAGTAAACACACCTACAGTGCCCATTTCAATGTCAACAACATAAATTCTTATTACTTAAGCTTGTCAACCTTAATTTACTTTATAATAATAGTTACGCATTGAAAACTGGGGGCTATTTTGCTAAACTTGTGGGGGCGGGTAGGGCTGGCTCCTTGTTTTCGTGTGCCCCGGGCCAAAGAGTGTCAGTGGGCCCCTTTAACACATACCACAATTCATCATGCTCCGATACGCACAGAAATATAGGTATAGTATAATGCCAAATACTTCACTTCTTACATTACATGAGTGATATCTATTGTAAATTCTACAATAGCTCAAAAACCTGACAGTATATTCCTCCATACAGTATTATGGGCCCCATATGTGCCCCATATGATGCTCCATACCCTATATGATGCCCCATAAATAATGAACCCCATATGATTCTCCAGTATATGATGGGCCCCATGGATGATGCTCCAGTGTCTAATGGGCCAAAATAATGCTCCATATATAATAGGCCCCATTTATAATGCTCCATTGTATAATGCTCCCCGTAAATGCTGCTCCAGTGTCTGTTTTCCCCCTTTTAGAATGCTCCAGTATATGATGGGCCCCACTGGTGGACAAAGTCAGAAAAGGGCCCCTGTGCAAGGACAATACATGGGCCCTTTGCAGCCCAAGATCTCCTAAAATTGCACCTGATTTGGAGGTATAAATGGGCACTCTCACCTCTTGGGCCCTTGTGCGGCTGCACAGGTTGCACCAATGTTATGTCCGCCCCTGATGGACCCCATGGATGCTGCTCCAGTGTCTGATCTGCCCCATTTACAATGCTCCAGTATATGATGGGCCCCATGGATGATGCTCCAGTGTGTTATGGGCCAAAATCATGCTCCATATATAATGGGTCCCATTATTAATGATCCAGTGTATAATGGGCCCCATAAATGCTGCTCCAGTGTCTGATCTGCCCCATTTACAATGCTACAGTTTATGATGTGCCCCACGGATGCTGCTCCAGTGTCTGTTTTCCCCCATTTACAATGCTCCAGTATATGATGGGCCCCATGGATGCTTCTCCATTGTGTTATGGGCCAAAATCATGCTCTATATATAATGGGCCCCATTATTAATGATCCAGTGTATAATGGGTCCCGTAAATGCTGCTCCAGTGTCTGCTGACCCCCATTTACAATACTCCAGTATATGATGGGCCCCATGGATGCTGCTCCAGTGTCTGATCTGCCCCATTCACAATGCTCCAGTATATGATGGGCCCCATGGATGATGCTCCATTGTGTTATGTGCCAAAATCATGCTCCATATATAATGGGCCCCATTATTAATGATCCAGTGTATAATGGGCCTGTAAATGCTGCTCCAGTGTCTGCTGACCCCATTTACAATGCTCCAGTATATGATGGGCTCCATGGATGCTGCTCCAGTGTCTGATCTGCCCCATTTACAATGCTCCAGTATATGATGGGCCCCATGGATGCTGCTCCAGTGTCTGATCTGCCCCATTTACAATGCTCCAGTATATGATGGGCCCCATGGATGATGCTCCAGTTTCTTATGGCCCAAAATCATGCTCCATATATAATGGGCCCCATTATTAATGATCCAGTGTATAATGCTCAACATATATTCCTCCAAACATTACAAAATATGAAATACCTCTCCTTGCTGTGCACTGCTCTACTCTGGACTCCTCAGCTTCGCCATCTTACAGCTCTCTGCACTTAGGACTGTTTAGGCAGAGGGCATACAGACGTGACGTCATCGCGCTCTCTAACCTGAATGTCACTGTCAGGAAACGCGGAAGACGTCACAGCGGTGGAGCATGGAGAGGTTAGTATTGCAAGTGCTGGGGCCCTGAGCAAGCAGGGGGGCCGACTTATGGGCGACGGCACTGGCACAGGGCCCCTCATAGTACGCCGGTGTGTCTGACGGTGAGTGGGCCTCCCACCGTCAGAGTCACATTTTTGTACTATGACGGGCCCTGTGCCAGTGCCCCCCCCACCTGGTCAGGGAATCGGCACTTGCCCTGGTGCGGCAGGTGCTGACGCCGGCCCTGGGGGGAATTGTAGGTTTTGGAGTCTGTCCACGCTTGCAAGTGCATGTTCATTAAATGTCTATGCATGCAACTGGTATTCAAATTTATGAGATTTTTCACTCGGCTAAAGGTCCTTCCGCACTGCTTACAGATAACCTTTGCCTCATCAATAGGATTTAGGTCAAAAAAGTGCCAAACTGGACTCTTCCTACTATGGTATAAATTTTCAGGGCTTGCACGCTGTGCTAATTTGACCGTCTGGCCAAGCTGTCCTGCAACTCTTTTTGTTTTTTTAACACCTTTTTGGACTTCTACGGGCCTGCCAGATAACCGCTGCTGCGATGTCGATGCCTGCTGCGGATCCTTTTCCTCTTCTGAGCAATTGCCAGCGGCACCCTCTTCCCCAATGGATGCCAATCCGGGTCAACAACTGGGTCATCCATCACCTCCTCTTCAATTTCATCTGGGGCACCTGAGTTTCATCAGGGTCATATTCTGGCTCAGTAGACTACGAGGGAAATGTAGTGCTCTGGGTGAATGTACCAGCAGAATCATCTAGCAGTGGCTGTGCATCATGATGTGCACTCCATCTTTGATTCATGTTGGACTGGGGAATTCAGGATTTGACTTGTCTCTTCAAACAAAGAGGACTTGTACTCTATAGCGCCACCTATTGGAAGTAGCGATCCTACAAGTCACAATCAACCCTTTAACGAGTCTTGTAATATGACTTAGGATAAAAGCCAAATCAGAATCTCCATTTGCAGACACGGTGTTTCGGACTGTTGGTCCTCGTCAGTGCAAAGTAGGAGAGATCTGATTTGGCTAGATGAGAGGCTCTGGACTGGGATCTGGGGGTAAGGTTTCTCCTTGTGGAGAGTGACATACCCCCCAGATCCCAGTCCAGAGCCTCTCATCTAGCCAAATCAGATCTCTCCTACTTTGCACTGACGAGGACCAACAGTCCGAAACACCGTGTCTGCAAATGGAGATTCTGATTTGGCTTTTATCCTAAGTCATATTACAAGACTCGTTAAAGGGTTGATTGTGACTTGTAGGATCGCTACTTCCAATAGGTGGCGCTATAGAGTACAAGTCCTCTTTGTTTGAAGAGGCAATTTGCATATTAAAATTTCCCAGAGGAGCATTGCACGGCGAATAAGCCTCCTTACCTCGACACGCCAGAGCTGGTATGTCACTCTCCACAAGGAGAAACCTTACCCCCCAGATCCCAATCCAGAGCCTCTCATCTAGCCAAATCAGATCTCTCCTACTTTGCACTGACGAGGACCAACAGTCCGAAACACCGTGTCTGCAAATGGAGATTCTGATTTGGTTTTTATCCTAAGTCATATTACAAGACTCGTTAAAGGGTTGATTGTGACTTGTAGGATCGCTACTTCCAATAGGTGGCGCTATAGAGTACAAGTCCTCTTTGTTTGAAGAGGCAATTTGCATATTAAAATTTCCCAGAGGAGCATTGCACGGCGAATAAGCCTCCTTACCTCGACACGCCAGAGCTGGTATGTCACTCTCCACAAGGAGAAACCTTACCCCCCAGATCCCAGTCCAGAGCCTCTCATCTAGCCAAATCAGATCTCTCCTACTTTGCACTGACGAGGACCAACAGTCCGAAACACCGTGTCTGCAAATGGAGATTCTGATTTGGCTTTTATCCTAAGTCATATTACAAGACTCGTTAAAGGGTTGATTGTGACTTGTAGGATCGCTACTTCCAATAGGTGGTGCTATAGAGTACAAGTCCTCTTTGTTTGAAGAGGCAATTTGCATATTAAAATTTCCCAGAGGAGCATTGCACGGCGAATAAGCCTCCTTACCTCGACACGCCAGAGCTGGTATGTCACTCTCCACAAGGAGAAACCTTACCCCCCCAGATCCCAGTCCAGAGCCTCTCATCTAGCCAAATCAGATCTCTCCTACTTTGCACTGACGAGGACCAACAGTCCGAAACACCGTGTCTGCAAATGGAGATTCTGATTTGGCTTTTATCCTAAGTCATATTACAAGACTCGTTAAAGGGTTGATTGTGACTTGTAGGATCGCTACTTCCAATAGGTGGCGCTATAGAGTACAAGTCCTCTTTGTTTGAAGAGGCAATTTGCATATTAAAATTTCCCAGAGGAGCATTGCACGGCGAATAAGCCTCCTTACCTCGACACACCAGAGCTGGTATGTCACTCTCCACAAGGAGAAACCTTACCCCTCAGATCCCAGTCCAGAGCCTCTCATCTAGCCAAATCAGATCTCTCCTACTTTGCACTGACGAGGACCAACAGTCCGAAACACCGTGTCTGCAAATGGAGATTCTGATTTGGCTTTTATCCTAAGTCATATTACAAGACTCGTTAAAGGGTTGATTGTGACTTGTAGGATCGCTACTTCCAATAGGTGGCGCTATAGAGTACAAGTCCTCTTTGTTTGAAGAGGCAATTTGCATATTAAAATTTCCCAGAGGAGCATTGCACGGCGAATAAGCCTCCTTACCTCGACACGCCAGAGCTGGTATGTCACTCTCCACAAGGAGAAACCTTACCCCCCAGATCCCAGGATTTGACTTGATAACCCAGGCATGTTATGTGAAAATAGCTCCATGGAGTAATCTGAAGTGTGGCCTTCCGCATCCTTCACTTTTGGTGGGGGTGAAGCACACAAGCAAAGGGGTTGTTCCTGACCAGGAGCCTGCACTGACGACTCAGTCCTTGCATTTTTTGAAACTTCAGAAGAGGAGGCGATAGAGATAGAGGCTGTTTCGGCAATGTAAGCCAAAATCTGTTCCTGATGCTCCGGCTTTAAAAGCAGTTTACCTACTCCCAGTAAAGGGAGCATTCCAGGCCTTCTTGAGCCAGAAGACTCTTTCTGATAGCACACTACCAGCAGGGCCAGCGAGCTCCTGTATAGTGAAAATATTCTAAATCTCCGTATATATTTCAGGAGGCAGACACTGATGCTCTCAGGTTCAGTATGTATTACACAATAATATAAAAAGGGTACTGTATCAGCAGATACCAGGTATATATAGTATAGCGAAAATATTAAAAATATCCGTATATATTTCAGGAGGCAGACTCTGACGCTCACAGGCTCAGTATGGAATACACAAGAATATAATAAGAAGAAAAAGGGGTACTGTATCAGCAGATACCAGGTAAATATAGTATAGTCAAAATATTCTAAATCTCAGTATACAGTACAGACCAAGAGTTTGGACACACTGTTATGAATGTTTTAGAAATGAATTCTGAGCAGAAGCTCCCTCTGGTGGTTACAAACAGTACTGAACCATTCAATGAGGATTGGCAATCAGGAATTACAGACTGGCTGAGTCTTGCCTCTTCTCCTGCTCTCAGATAAGATATTTTCTGTTTTTTGTTTTTGTGCTTTCCATTTGCATTTTTCTCTGCATTTCTGTGAGGTTGACCAGGTCCCCCCCCTCGGGGGGCTTGGTCTCCTATCGGTTCCTCTGGAGCCACTGTTGTTTGTTCATTTGCCTTTTCCATTTTTTTCTGTGGCTGCGGCTTAGTTTTGTTACACCAGAGAACTAATTTAGGTGGTAGAGGTCGTGTGATCTCAGGTGTTTTTGCAATTAGCAGCGTTGGCTTTTTTTAGGGTTTTTTGGAATTGCAGTAAGTATCCTTCCTATCCTTTTCTGTCAAGGCAGATTGGGCCCCAGCGTTTGCTCATACTATTTTCTGTCTGTGTCTGTATTCCTCTTGTCTAACCGCCATTACATGTTTGGGGGCTTCCTATGTTTCTTTGGGGATCTGCTCCGGGGCAGATAGCTTTCCTCTTTCTATCTTTAGGTGTAGTTAGCCTCTCAGACTGTGACGAGGCGTCTAGGACCAACGTAGGAACGCTCCACGGCTGCCTTTAGTTGTGGTGGTTAGTCAGGGTACTGCAATCCAGTAGATTCCAACCTCTCTGGTGTATTGCCGTTTTTGCCTGCTCTCCTCAGCTACCAAAACATAACAGTATCACCGGCCATAACTGAAAATTATATGGTACTCACAGAAGGGAAAAATAGTGTGGAAAGAAAAAAGTTGTCAGAGTTGTCAGAGATTTTTTTTTTTTGCATTTTTTTTTCCCTCTTTTTCTCTGGGTGCTGAGGAGGATTTTTTTTTCTCTCAATGGAGTTTGCACAGTTGTCTGGCCGTGTGGATCAGCTTGCCACTGAAGTTCGGAGTATTGCTACCTATCTTGCAGGGTTGCCGGTTGTGGAACCTAGGATCCCCATGCCAGATTTGTTTTGGGGGGATCGAGCTAAATTTCTGAATTTCAAAAATAACTGTAAGTTGTTTTTTTGCCTTAAAACCTAAGTCTTCAGGGAACGCAGCACAGCAGATTCAAATTGCCATCTCTCTCCTGCGCGGCGATCCTCAGGATTGGGCTTTTTCCCTGACACCTGGGGACCCTGTTTTGAGTAATATTGATGCATTTTTTCTGGCTCTGGGGTTATTGTACGATGAACCTAATGTCACTGATCAAGCTGAAAAAACCTTGTTGGCATTAAATCAGGGGCTTGAGGACGCTGAGTTGTACTGTCAGAAATTCCAAAAGTGGGCAGTTCTGACCAAATGGAATGATGATGCTTTGGCAGCCCTTTTTCGGAAGGGTCTGTCAGAGAATGTAAAAGATGTTATGGTGGGTTTCCCTGCTCCCTCTGGTCTCAATGATTCTATGTCATTGGCGATTCAAATTGACAGACGTTTGCGTGAGCGTAGAGGTATGCGTGGAATGGTGTTGCCTTTTGAACCAGCTTCTGAACCCCTGCAGTGTGATAGAGTGGCTTCTGGGGCACAGCGTCATGAGTTTCGAAAACGCAATGGGTTATGTTTCTACTGTGGTGATGCCTCTCATGCTATTTCAGTCTGCCCTAAGCGGGGAAGACGTTTTGCACGCTTAGTTGTCTTGGGTAGTGTTCAGACTAAATTTCTGTTGACTGTTACCCTGATTTTTTCCCTGTCCACATTTTCTGCTCAGGCTTTTGTTGATTCGGGAGCAGCTGTTAACCTGATGAATTTTGATGTTCCTAAACGTCATGGGTTTCCCTTGATACAAGAGAACGAAGAAACAAGCCAGCTCACCAACTAGTACCTCAGGTGCACGGAACAACGTCTGATGAACGTCCAACGAATCCAATAAGAAAAAAAACGTTCCAGCTTCTTAAAATTACAAAATTTTATTCATCCATTGAAAATAAAAGAAAGAAGTGGTACATGCTTCACATGGAAAGCCACATACAGCGACGCGTTTCGATCAAATGATCTTCATCAAGGCTGCTACAGATATATGACATACACAGACCTTTATAATACATGTGGACCAATAGTCGTGAGACTGACAATCACATGATTTGATCGAAGGTCCTGGAAGGTACATATGAGATCGATATCAAACAAAGGTCCTAGCAAACATTAATACATTATAACAATAAAGTAAAAGAAATCAAAACAACAATAAAATACAACATGGCAAAAACAGATATGTAATCAATGATTATAATGGTACATTAATTCGTTTCTTTTATTCAGTCCATTCGGATATCTTGTATTCAAAGAAAAGATCCAAAAGCCTCTCTGGTCAAAAGAGATCTGCCAATATCACCACCCCGCATAGATCTATTAATTCTTTCTATGGCACAAACCTGAAAGGATGCAACACTGCGGTTATGAGAAGAAATAAAATGTTTGGCTGCTGCAGAGACATTTCGATTTGTATTGGTAACATTTCCAATGTCAGATAAATGTTCAGATATCCTGGTTTTTAATTTCCTCGTGGTACATCCCACATATGACAGGTTACATGCGATGCAATTAATTTTATATACTACATGTGTTGAATTACAATTTATATATTGTTTAATATCGTAATTAACTGTTTGATTATTATTACTAAAAGTTTTTGTAATTAAAGCATGTTTACATGTTTTACAATTACTTACACCGCACCTGAAAAAACCTTTAAATTTCAACCACGATTCTGTTTTATTTTTATAATGAAACATACTGGGTGAAATCTTGCTACCAATAGACGGAGCTTTTCTGGCAATGATATTTATGCCAGGTTGCAATATCTCACCCAGGATCTCATCCTCATACAAAATCGGTAAAAATCTGTTAATGATCTTTTTTATCTCTCCAAATTGTGGACTAAATTGTAGGCTCACAAAAGGTTTGTCCCTATAGGGAGTATTATTCTGAATTCGTGACATTTTATTATCAGTATTAATTAGATCTCCACGTTCCTTTTTGTCAACAATACAGCGAGCTCTATTAATCATCCATCGAGGATAATTTCTGCTAACCAATTTTCTATCCAACATCTCAAAATGTTCCTCTAAATGTATTGGCGTACTGCAATTCCTTTTAACCCTAATATATTCTCCCAAAGGAATAGATCTGATGGTGTGTTTAGGGTGACTGCTGCCCGCATGCAATAGAGTGTTCCCTCCAAATGGTTTGTGGTTTGTCCCGGTGCAGATAATTTGTCCCTGTATCCCACAAAAATCCAAATCCAAAAATGACATTGTATTAGAGTCATATCTATGTGTAAAACGGATGTTGAAATCATTATTTCCTATGTATTCAATGAAATCCGGTATGGCAGACACATCGCCCCCCCAAATGATTAGGACGTCATCGATGTATCTGCCATACCAGACCAAAGAATCACAAAAGGGATTACTCTCAGAAAAAATATGATTGAATTCCCAATGGGCCATAACAAGATTTGCTAAAGAAGGTGAAAATTTAGCACCCATAGCCACTCCAGACTTTTGCAAAAAAAACTTATTATCAAACGTAAAAAAATTGTGAGTAAGAAGAAAAAAAGTAACCTGCAAAAGAAAATTAATTAAATCATCAGAATATTCACTGAAATTTTGTAAATGAAATTGAAGTGCTTTCATGGCAATGCTGTGCGGAATATTCGTGTACAATGACACAACGTCACAACATAGCCATGTAAAGTTATTTTTCCATACTTTCTTTGAAAAAATTCTGAGGACATCCTTTGAATCCTTAATGAAACCCGGGATTCTACGAACCAAAGGCTGTAAAAGAGAGTCCACCCATTCACCCAGATGTTCATTTGAGGAACCGATACCCGAGACGATTGGTCTCATTGGTGGAATTTTTGTCTTCTTATGAATCTTCGGTAAACCATGCATGATTGGGAGTATAGGATGTGTTATTTCCAAATAATCTGCCTGTTTTTTTGATAGTACTCCCAAAGAAAGACCTTCCTTAATAATGCTATCAATTTCAGCTTTGAACCTCACTGAAGGGTTAAAGTCAAGTTTGTCATAGATGTCCTTTTCTTCCAAGAGTTCCATCATTTTTTCTCGATAATCATCTCTGTTCATCACCACGACCACTCCACCCTTATCTGACATTTTAATAGTGTTGTCTGACATGTTTCTTAATTCTTCCAGAGCTGTTTTATGTTCTTGGGATAAATTTGATTGAAATTTCCCTTGTTTTTTACCTCGAACAGTATCATGTAATTTCCTTAATTCCTTTTCAACGATTTCCTGAAATTTATCCATACTGTCAGATCTCGATTGAATTGGACAGAAAAATGGATTTTTTGTTTTGAAAAAAGAAGTGGAGGACTGTGAATCTGGTGGCCTACTTGATTCTGATGATAAATTCTGGAGAATGTTAAGTGACACCTGTTCAGTGAAATTTAAATCCGTGAATTCATTAACAACAGGAGAAAAACCTTCCTCATCATTGTCCTCTTTATTTTCATGAAAAAAATGTTTTTTCACTGTTAAATTCCTGACAAATTTATTCACGTCCAGAATTGTATGAAACAAATCAAAATTGTGATCTGGTACAAAATTTAGACCAAGAGACAAAACTTCATATTGTGCAGCAGATAAAATTGCTGAAGATAAATTAAGAACATGTTTATGATCTTCTATTTGAAGAAACTTTTTTTCCGGCGTGTGGTCATGCCTTGGTAGTAGTATAGATACCCCACCTCTCGTCAAACTCAATCTGACAGGTCGTCACGCCCCCTATCATTTAATCCGTCTCCCTGTCAGATTGATCTGTCTGGGGAATCAGGACTGCTGAATCTGTGAATTTCAATCAAAGTGATTCATGAATTTATTTGTTTCTATTTATATTTTTATCCATCGCCTTGTGGATTTGATCAGACTGTGGGGAAAGTTGTATCAAGGCGAATCTTGATTTTTATAAGGCTCTTTTTTTTTTGTGGGGGAACTTTTAAGTTCAGTAGTAAATGTATGTAAAGGGCTTTTCTAGTCTGCCACAGCCGCAGAAGTGAGTTTGTGAAATGAAGGACAGGTTTTATTTGAAGTTTCGCCTTATAACACATTTGATTTATATCTTAGCAGCCTATGTACAGACTAAAAGGAGATTATTCTATAGTATTATCCTTAGTATTATCCAGTATATAAGGAGTTTTAGTGAATTAAAGAGCGAATCTTGGCAGGATCTGTTAAAGATAGGTTACGTATTAGCAAGGGGTGTAGCAGTGTTGTGTTGTGACATGATCTCCAATTTTTAAAGATGGCTTAATACGTTTTTTAGTCATGCTACCGCTATAAATATTTTTCCATATTTGTATAGTAATTAGCCTTGTATTGTGTATAGCCGGCCATAGTGCCGGCATGTCCGGACAAGCCCTTTGATCAATCTATTTGGGAATCTTTTAAGTCCATCAGTAAATGTTTCCTTTGACCACTCTATTGTGTGGGGAAAGCTGTATCAAGGCGAGGTCACATTATGAAATGGTCATGGGCATATTATGTATATGGCCATGTTACAATATTAGACACGCGAATGTTTTATTCGTATTTTTAAAATAGCAATGACGCGGTATTGTAAAAACAAGGTTACAAGATTTTATTGTAATAAATACAGCTCAAAGACATTTCAAGCATTTAAAAGTACATACAGAATGATATAAAAAGTGTCACATGCGCAACTAACAAATAGCATCACACACACGATAAAATAGATAATTAACAACTACATAGGCTACATCGTGAGCCACATGGCTGGCAGTATCGGTAGAGACCTTTTTTTAGGTAGTAGAGTCCCCCTTGTGGTGCCTAATGACGGGGAGTGCAGAGAATGAATTGTACAGGGTGCGGGGTCTAACCTCATCGGTGTAGATACACCAGCGCTGGAGGACATTTTTAATTCGTCTAAATGTTGTCTAGTAGTGTGATTACCCACAACAGTAGAGGGTATATTCAGCTCGACCATAGCTCGCATAAACGATTCCCAACCCCTAGGTAAATTCCTGATGGTCAGAGCGTGACTCTGCGTTGTACTACGTACTAAATCCACTAAGTTAGACCCGGGTATTACAGCGCCTTTGAAAATAAATTCGTCTTTATCATTCCAGTCTGTCACACTCTTATTCTGGAGTAGTCTGTTTAGTAAAAATTCAGCATTCTTTTTATATCTTTGGTTTATATGACCTACAATTTCAGCGATCTCGTGATTTTTTTTATCGGTGACGGTATTTGGCGGATGTTGATGCTCAGGATCCTGAGGGCTAACGAGATTTAAAGTTGTCAATTCTTTCGAGCTGCGTTTCGTATGTACCAAGTAGCGCTCCAGCACGGTGCTATACATTTTAATTTTCACATCGTCAGGGATGTCGCGGCGCTGTAAAACGGAGTTAATTTCATCATCGAGGCGTCGAATAACAGTTTCGCGTATGCTCTCGGTGATTGGTGGCCTTAGCTTGTGTAGCTCCTGTTTGGGGACTAGATACATTTTCTCAGCATACTCCATTATTTGCCCGCGAGCAGACTCGTTATTATGGGTATTGCAAAGCCTAAAAGAGGCCCGATAAAGCCACCGGTCTGATTCAGTACCCGTTTCTTTTTCTTTATGGACTGCGCTCTATCGCTAATGGTTCTTATAGCTTTACGCCACTTCTTCAGTATGCCTTTTTGGCGCTCTTTCAACGGGATTCTGCCTTTTAAGATGTTTAAAGCAATCTCACCTATAGCGGCGATTAAATCCACGCTCGCATTGCGCAAAATAGATTTCCGGACGGATGGGGTTGCCTTCACCAGAGTTTTTAAGAGAGCCCAGTTACGCCGGAGTCTCTCGGACATCTTTACAGCACAGCGCACACAGCGTGGAATGTGCGAGCCCGCATAAAATTCACTTTTTAGAAGCGGTTTTCTTCTGCACATAGACAGCTGGTAACGCCGGTGGAAACAACCCCGTCTGTAAGTGGTGATCCTCAGGTGTATTAGCTCTCAAATCGACCAGCAAATACCCATAAGGCTCCCGCATAGCATCCTCAAATGCTTCTAGGAAAAAACGTGTTTTTCCAGGATACATCTGACGAGCTAGTGTTAAAATTTGTAATTTATCTCGCGGGTTGTTAAAAAGAACCATGTACTTTGTGTTTAAATTTATGGTGCGGCTTTTCTTACCCTGACAAAATATGTTTTGCACCAGGTAGAAAATACTGAGATTTCTGTGGTGCACATACTTGGTGAACGCTTTTTCTATCTCGCAATTTTCGCTAGCACTATCCATGAGATCATCAACAATCGTCAAATTCACCTTGCCAGGTGGGAATAATTCATCATCTATGAATGTATTCGGCAGACCCTCCACAAATCTGGTGTTGGGAAAAGAGAGAGAGATTTCATCATATAGTTTCTGCCAGCATGAATAAAACCAAACAATATTATCCGGCTCGTGAGAAAAATTACTTTCAATATTATACAGCAATTGTTTTACAAAATAACTTTTTCCAGAATTAGACGGCCCCGCTAGAATGCTCGAGAGCGGGTGTTGTAGCCGCGTATCCATCACAATACTGTGCTAATAGCCATACGGCAGGGTGGTGAATTCGTCTAATAGTCGGAGCTTTGTGTAGACACTCTTCTGGGTCTTTTGTAGGACACGGGATTCAATATTCCAATATTTCTTATCTCTCACAATGCCCTGTTGCTGTACGACGATGCGCTTCTGAGTTTCAGGGGCTGAATTACGGGGGTAGTCCAGAACTAGATCTTTCAGACTGCTAAAATTGATAGATTGAGAGTTACCAACATTTAGCGTTATTCCCTTCACTTTTAAGACAGTTTTCCCTGTGTTGAGCTTGTACCCGTAAGTTTTGGGCCCTGCAGAAACAAACTCTGTGATGTATGTGCCCTCGGGTATCTCACTCGTCAACTCCCCCACGTAATCGCCTAGAGGCGGCTGCCATTCACCTTCCCTGTGCACAAAAATAACTGAATCTGTGTCGTGATAAAGACACCTCTCCTGCAGCCGGTCCAGCAGAGAATAGCGCTCTAGCCGCGCATACGCTGTGGTAAAGCAGGCTATAAAGATGTTTGTGTTTTTATTGACTGTGTGGTGTCCTTCCGCATATTTCCAGTTAATGGTTGCGGTTTCATCATCGATAAAATCCAGCGTAGAAATGTCATAGTAGGGCAGGAAGAGATACCTAAAAAGCTCATCAGGGTCCCTAACAATCTTGGTGCTTGGTAGATTGGCCCGCTGAGCAAACTTCCCCCATAAAGAATTTAAGAAAAGTTTGGAGATCTGCCTTTTAGCGGGGTTGACGGCTATATTTTCAGGTCGTAACCGCACACCCTCTTTTTCAAGAAAACTGTCAATGTACTGCTTTTTCTTGGCATCATCCGTGCACCAGCTAGGATACCCTGACGCCTCCTGCTTATCCCTAAGGTGTAATTTAATGTAGCGAGCAAACAGATCATCGCTGGTGTTTGGAAAATGCCATATTTCATAGATGCGGGCTATCCGATACCCTTTATCTATCGCCAGCTCGAGCTTTATAGTGCACCCGGTACCGGTCAGGGAGCGTTCTTCATCACTATGTCTGCATTCCTCGGCCTGGGAATTTACAGCGCATGTATAGCAAAGGGGGAACATCAATTTTTTGTCGAGTTTTACCGGTAGAACGGGAAAAAATAAATCTCTCGGGGGATAGACCTTGACTCTAGCTAAGCCAAAGTATTTTTTAATGAAACCAAAGTTGTCATAGATGATGTCGGGGTGTCCCACAGGGTATGTTTTAGTTTTGTTTACAAAGGGGTACAGGCTGGTGAAGTCGTAGTAATGTAAAGTCTCATCAGCTTCCACCTGGTGATAGAGCTTAATGGCGTTAGTGCGACCCCCATAAAGCGCATCGAGGGGGTCTAAGGGAGCGGGGAAATCCATTTGCTGGAGAAATGCCTGGAGGTTAGAATCGTTTTTAGACATTTCACGCCACTCATGCTCCCATATCACTCTTATGGTGTACCCGCGCAGCTGCAGGTAGCGCTTTTTAGCTAAAAAGGCATGATATAATTGACCGTAGGTGGTGTTTGTAACTTTATTTGTATCATTCTCATTATAGCACGACGGGCAGCCGTGGAAAAAACACCCCTGAAATTCAAAAGCTATGTGCTGTCCGTTAACATAGGCATAACCATCTAGAAAATATTGACCGAGTTGTTTCTTACCCCCTCTTAAGGCATGCTGAATGTCAATGTTCTCGGTATGCGCTACATACATGAGCCACTGTATAGCGGCGGATGAGTAGCGCTTTTTCGCCTTGTGATAATTATCACCCGGTAAAATGGCGATCGTTTTTTCTGGTAGAAATTTAAATCGATACATTGACATACATACAGAGGCCAGGGTGATGAATTGAAAAGGGTCAATACAGCTGCTCTCCACAACCATTTCTTTTTGAATGTCACAGTATTTTTTAACACTTTTCAGCGTCATTTCCATAATGCGCTCTCTATAGATCTCACAGGATCGTCTCAAAATTTCAACATCCTGTTTGCAGTATGATTTTAGTTCACTCTTGAAGTCAAAAACTGTGTGGTTCTGACCCTCATGCCAGGCCAGGAACTCTACCTTCTCATCTGGTGCCATGTACTCTAACCCATAATATTTCACATCGGGTATGGACCTACATAGTTTTGGTTTTCTCGGGTGTTAAAAAAGTGTGGAAAATGACCTTTGGCACCTGAAAAACCCATGGCCTGTGGTAATTTACTGAGCTTCATGGGGATAAAATTTAGCGAGTCTATGAACCTTAAAGACAAATCGGGCACCGTCACACACAAGAGCCGGCCACCTTGGGCTATCAGCTTTACCTGTAGTTTTTCAAAAATCAACTCCTTAACAATAAAGTAAGAATCGTAGCGACCTGCATTGTGGGCTATAAATGTATAGCCTGAAAATTTCCCGCTGGTAAAGAACAGTAAAAAGTCATGCGTGCAGCTATCACCTTCAAACTCCCAGGACTGCTCACCACTCAGTGTTGTGGCGTAAATGTAATTTGGGATGTGGGTACCTGTCTCCTGCATACATTCAAAATCGTAAAATATATAACAATCTGTCTCGTCCTCGGGTACATAGCGGCGCATGTAACAGAGATGCGCGTCAAATTTATTTACACGACTACGACATACAGGGCAACGTAAACCGGCACATTCATGCACGCCCTCACTATTCCTGAACACAAAGCGATGGCACTCATCACAAAATATTTTAAGCCTGCAGAACGGTGGATCATCCAGAGCTAATTGTTTGTGACGGTCTAAACACCCACTAGAGCGACAATGAACACGACATACGGAGCAACGCGGTGTTTGTTGTACACCTGTACTCTCCACACAATCCACTCTATGACAAGCTTTACAAAAATATTGACATGAATGGGTGTTCTTCTTAGTATACAATGAATTGCAGAGCTCACAAAAGTGCTTAGCACCGATAAAACCTTTTATATTCTTGATACCGTAGTAGTGGTTATCATGGAACAATATGAATACGGTTTTACCACTAGTTGCATTGTCGGTCTGAAAGTAGCGCCAATCACCCTGACTGTAGTACAGTACCTTAATGGTGACCCCCAAATAGTTCTCAAATGCTGGAATGTCACTAAAACTCACTAATCGATCATCTGGAATCCCCAGCGCCGCGTGTATGTTTTTAGAGCGATTCAGTAAAATCGCTATGCGCGGCTAGAGCTCTATTCTCTGCTGGACCGTCTGCAGGAGAGGTGCCTTTATCACGACACAGATTCGGTTATTTTTGTGCACAGGGAAGGTGAGTGGCAGCCGCCTCTAGGCGATTACCTGGGGGAATTGACGAGTGAGGTACCCGAGGGCACATACATCACAGAGTTTGTTTCTGCAGGGCCCAAAACTTACGGGTACAAGCTCAACACAGGGAAAACTGTCTTAAAAGTGAAGGGAATAATGCTAAATGTTGGTAACTCTCAATCTATCAATTTTAGCAGTCTGAAAGATCTAGTTCTGGACTACCCCCGTAATTCAGACCCTGAAACTCAGAAGCGTCGCGTCGTACAGCAACAGGGCATTGTGAGAGATAAAAAATATTGGAATATTGAATCCCGTGTCCTACAAAAGACCCAGAAGTGCGTCTACACAAAGCGCCGACTATTAGACGAATTCACCACCCTGCCGTATGGCTATTAGCACAGTATTGTGATGGATACGCGGCTACAACACCCGCTCTCGTGCATTCTAGCGGGGCCGTCTAATTCTGGAAAGAGTTATTTTGTAAAACAATTGCTGTATAATATTGAAAGTAATTTTTCTCACGAGCCGGATAATATTGTTTGGTTTTATTCATGCTGGCAGAAACTATATGATGAAATCTCTCTCTCTTTTCCCAACACCAGATTTGTGGAGGGTCTGCCGAATACATTCGTAGATGATGAATTATTCCCACCTGGCAAGGTGAATTTGACGATTGTTGATGATCTCATGGATAGTGCTAGCGAAAATTGCGAGATAGAAAAAGCGTTCACCAAGTATGTGCACCACAGAAATCTCAGTATTTTCTACCTGGTGCAAAACATATTTTGTCAGGGTAAGAAAAGCCGCACCATAAATTTAAACACAAAGTACATGGTTCTTTTTAACAACCCGCGAGATAAATTACAAATTTTAACACTAGCTCCTCAGATGTATCCTGGAAAAACACGTTTTTTCCTAGAAGCATTTGAGGATGCTACGCGGGAGCCTTATGGCTATTTGCTGGTCGATTTGAGAGCTAATACACCTGAGGATCACCGCTTACGGACGGGGTTGTTTCCACCGGCGTTACCAGCTGTCTATGTGCAGAAGAAAACAGCTTCTAAAAAGTGAATTTTATGCGGGTTCGCACATTCCACGCTGTGTGCGCTGTGCTGTAAAGATGTCCGAGAGACTCCGGCGTAACTGGGCTCTCTTAAAAACTCTGGTGAAGGCAACCCCATCCGTCCGGAAATCTATTTTGCGCAATGCGAGCGTGGATTTAATCGCCGCTATAGGTGAGATTGCTTTAAACATCTTAAAAGGCAGAATCCCGTTGAAAGAGCGCCAAAAAGGCATACTGAAGAAGTGGCGTAAAGCTATAAGAACCATTAGCGATAGAGCGCAGTCCATAAAGAAAAAGAAACGGGTACTGAATCAGACCGGTGGCTTTATCGGGCCTCTTTTAGGCTTTGCAATACCCATAATAACGAGTCTGCTCGCGGGCAAGTAATGGAGTATGCTGAGAAAATGTATCTAGTCCCCAAACAGGAGCTACACAAGCTAAGGCCACCAATCACCGAGAGCATACGCAAAACTGTTATTCGACGCCTCGATGATGAAATTAACTCCGTTTTACAGCGCCGCGACATCCCTGACGATGTGAAAATTAAAATGTATAGCACCGTGCTGGAGCGCTACTTGGTACATACGAAACGCAGCTCGAAAGAATTGACAACTTTAAATCTCGTTAGCCCTCAGGATCCTGAGCATCAACATCCGCCAAATACCGTCACCGATAAAAAAAATCACGAGATCGCTGAAATTGTAGGTCATATAAACCAAAGATATAAAAAGAATGCTGAATTTTTACTAAACAGACTACTCCAGAATAAGAGTGTGACAGACTGGAATGATAAAGACGAATTTATTTTCAAAGGCGCTGTAATACCCGGGTCTAACTTAGTGGATTTAGTACGTAGTACAACGCAGAGTCACGCTCTGACCGTCAGGAATTTACCTAGGGGTTGGGAATCGTTTATGCGAGCTATGGCCGAGCTGAATATACCCTCTACTGTTGTGGGTAATCACACTACTAGACAACATTTAGACGAATTAAAAATGTCCTCCAGCGATGGTGTATCTACACCGATGAGGTTAGACCCCGCACCCCGTACAATTCATTCTCTGCACTCCCCGTCATTAGGCACCACAAGGGGTACTCTACTACCTAAAAAAAGGTCTCTACCGATACTGCCAGCCATGTGGCTCACGATGTAGCCTATGTAGTTGTTAATTATCTATTTTATCGTGTGTGTGATGCTATTTGTTAGTTGTGCATGTGACACTTTTTATATCATTCTGTATGTACTTTTAAATGCTTGAAATGTCTTTGAGCTGTATTTATTACAATAAAATCTTGTAACCTTGTTTTTACAATAGCGCGTCATTGCTTTTTTAAAAATACGAATAAAACATTCGCGTGTCTAATATTGTAACATGGCCATTAACATAATATGCCCATGACCATTTCATAATGTGACCTCGCCTTGATACAGCTTTCCCCACACAATAGAGTGGTCAAAGGAAACATTTACTGATGGACTTAAAAGATTCCCAAATAGATTGATCAAAGGGCTTGTCCGGACATGCCGGCACTATGGCCGGCTATACACAATACAAGGCTAATTACTATGCAAATATGGAAAAATATTTATAGCGGTAGCATGACTAAAAAACGTATTAAGCCATCTTTAAAAATTGGAGATCATGTCACAACACAACACTGCTACACCCCTTGCTAATACGTAACCTATCTTTAACAGATCCTGCCAAGATTCGCTCTTTAATTCACTAAAACTCCTTATATACTGGATAATACTAAGGTTAACCTATCTTTAACAGATCCTGCCAAGATTCGCTCTTTAATTCACTAAAACTCCTTATATACTGGATAATACTAAGGATAATACTATAGAATAATCTCCTTTTAGTCTGTACATAGGCTGCTAAGATATAAATCAAATGTGTTATAAGTCGAAACTTCAAATAAAACCTGTCCTTCATTTCACAAACTCACTTCTGCGGCTGTGGCAGACTAGAAAAGCCCTTTACATACATTTACTACTGAACTTAAAAGTTCCCCCACAAAAAAAAAAGAGCCTTATAAAAATCAAGATTCGCCTTGATACAACTTTCCCCACAGTCTGATCAAATCCACTAGGCGATGGATAAAATATAAATAGAGACAAATAAATTCATGAATCACTTTGATTGAAATTCACAGATTCAGCAGTCCTGATTCCCCAGACAGATCAATCTGACAGGGAGACAGATTAAATGATAGGGGGCGTGACGACCTGTCAGATTGAGTTTGACGAGAGGTGGGGTATCTATACTACTCTTGGTCCCTTGCGATGTTTCCTGCCCCCCCGCCTCTTGCGTTTTTTGAGGGACGATAATTGTTATTAGAACTGGTAGAGGGGGCATCATTTATTGATATATCAGATACACTTAAATTATTGTCTGATGATTCTGGTTCAGAAGATGTAAAGAAAACATGTGATTTATTATTTGGATTGTTACGAGCATGATTACGTTTCAAAATAAATCTCGGGGTTCTTGGTGCACGTTCCCACTTTCCCCAGTCGTAAACTCTGTCCATGGTATAATCATTGGTATCACGTGCAAATTTTCGTTTCTTCCTCTCCATGATTTCTTTCTCTAGTTTAGAAACATTGTCCTGGACTTTAGTCATTAAAGAATCAAACTTTGTCATGCTCTTAAATTCAATCAAAGCAGTGTTTACTGCATTCATTTGTTCCTGCACCTGTTTTAGAGGACAATAAAGAGGACAATGATGAGGAAGGTTTTTCTCCTGTTGTTAATGAATTCACGGATTTAAATTTCACTGAACAGGTGTCACTTAACATTCTCCAGAATTTATCATCAGAATCAAGTAGGCCACCAGATTCACGGTCCTCCACTTCTTTTTTCAAAACAAAAAATCCATTTTTCTATCCAATTCAATCGAGATCTGACAGTATGGATAAATTTCAGGAAATCGTTGAAAAGGAATTAAGGAAATTACATGATACTGTTCGAGGTAAAAAACAAGGGAAATTTCAATCAAATTTATCCCAAGAACATAAAACAGCTCTGGAAGAATTAAGAAACATGTCAGACATCACTATTAAAATGTCAGATAAGGGTGGAGTGGTCGTGGTGATGAACAGAGATGATTATCGAGAAAAAATGATGGAACTCTTGGAAGAAAAGGACATCTATGACAAACTTGACTTTAACCCTTCAGTGAGGTTCAAAGCTGAAATTGATAGCATTATTAAGGAAGGTCTTTCTTTGGGAGTACTATCAAAAAAACAGGCAGATTATTTGGAAATAACACATCCTATACTCCCAATCATGCATGGTTTACCGAAGATTCATAAGAAGACAAAAATTCCACCAATGAGACCAATCGTCTCGGGTATCGGTTCCTCAAATGAACATCTGGGTGAATGGGTGGACTCTCTTTTACAGCCTTTGGTTCGTAGAATCCTGGGTTTCATTAAGGATTCAAAGGATGTCCTCAGAATTTTTTCAAAGAAAGTATGGAAAAATAACTTTACATGGCTATGTTGTGACGTTGTGTCATTGTACACGAATATTCCGCACAGCATTGCCATGAAAGCACTTCAATTTCATTTACAAAATTTAAGTGAATATTCTGATGATTTAATTAATTTTCTTTTGCAGGTTACTTTTTTTCTTCTTACTCACAATTTTTTACGTTTGATAATAAGTTTTTTTTGCAAAAGTCTGGAGTGGCTATGGGTGCTAAATTTTCACCTTCTTTAGGAAATCTTGTTATGGCCCATTGGGAATTCAATCATATTTTTTCTGAGAGTAATCTCTTTTGTGATTCTTTGGTCTGGTATGGCAGATACATCGATGACGTCCTAATCATTTGGGGGACGATGTGTCTGCCATACCGGATTTCATTGAATACATAGGAAATAATGATTTCAACATCCGTTTTACACATAGATATGACTCTAATACAATGTCATTTTTGGATTTGGATTTGTGTGGGATACAGGGACGCACCGGGACACACCACAAACCATTTGGAGGGAACACTCTATTACATGCGGGCAGCAGTCACCCTAAACACACCATCAGATCTATTCCTTTGGGAGAATATATTAGGGTTAAAAGGAATTGCGGTACGCCAATACATTTAAAGCAGGGATGTCAAAGTCAAACATACCGAGGGCCAAAAAAAAAAATTTGCTACAATCCAAGGGCCGGACTGACGCCGGCCCTGCTACCGGTGCATTGTGGGAAATGTAGTGTTGGTGCCAGGGCCGGCTCCAGGTTTTTATGGGCCCTGGGCGAAAGAGCCTCAGTGGGCCCCTTTAACACAGACCACGATTCATGATGCACAGATACAGCAGAGAAATATGGGTACAGTACAATGCCAAATACTTCTCTTCTTCCATTACATGAGTGATATCTATTGTAAATTGTACAATAGCTCAAAAACCGCCAAATCCTCACAGCGCACAGTACAGACTGGACAGTACAGTCCTCCATACAATATTATGGGCACCACAGTCTCCCCCTCATCACCCATATAATACCCCATGCAGGATGTCACCCCCCCATATAATGCTCCATACAGAATACTGGACCCAATATAATGCTCCATACAGGATACTGGACCCAATATAATGCTCCATACAGGATACTGGTCCCCATATAATGCTCCATACAGGATACTGGTCCCCATATAATGCTCCATACAAAATATGGAGCTCTCCTCTGCGCTGTACTGCGTTCTGCACTGTTACAGCTCAGGAAAGGGCGCTGTGGAAAGACTCCCCATTATCATCATCATTGCCTCCCCATCATCATCATGGCCTCCCCATTATCATCAATGCCTGCCCATCATCATCATCTCCTCCCCATCATCATCAATGCCTGCCCATTATCATCAATGCCTGCCCATTATCATCATCTTCTCCCCATCATCATCAATGCCTGCCCATTATCATCATCTTCTCCCCATCATCATCAATGCCTCCCTAATATCAGCAATGCCTGCCCATCATCATCTCCTCCCATCATCATCAATGTCTGCCCATCATCATCTTCTCCCCATCATCAATGCCTGCCCATTATCATCATCTTCTCCCCATCATCATCAATGCCTCCCCATTATCAGCAATGCCTGCCCATCATCATCTTCTCCCCATCATCAATGCCTCCCCATTATCAGCAATGCCTGCCATCATCACACACAGACAGCACACAAGCACTCTCTCACATACATACATACACACACACATACACACACACACACATACATACACACACAAAGCACCGCACTACATACACACACAGAGACACACACACAGAGACGTCTTACCTGTTCAGCGTCCCCGCGCTCTGTGCCACAGCCGGCCGCTGAATGATGACGTCATTCAGCGGCCGGCTGTGAGAGGAAGCGCCGGCGCCCCCTGGAGCCCGGAGCTGCGGCAGCGGAGGCACGGGAGAGGTAAGTATTGTTGCCAGCTGCTGCCGGGGCCCTGAGCAGGCGGGGGGGGCCCAGTGGCGGCGCTGACACCGCTCTCCTCCGCTAACGGGCGCGGGGGTGCCAGACTGCGAGTGGGCCCCCCCCGCCTGCTCAGGGCCCCTCCGCCTGCTCAGGGCCCCGCCTGCCCGCGGGCCTTGACTTTGACATATGGGATTTAGAGGAACATTTTGAGATGTTGGATAGAAAATTGGTTAGCAGAAATGATCCTCGATGGATGATTAATAGAGTTCGCTGTATTGTTGACAAAAAGGAACGTGGAGATCTAATTAATACTGATAATAAAATGTCACGAATTCAGAATAATACTCCCTATAGGGACAAACCTTTTGTGAGCCTACAATTTAGTCCACAATTTGGAGAGATAAAAAAGATCATTAACAGATTTTTACCGATTTTGTATGAGGATGAGATCCTGGGTGAGATATTGCAACCTGGCATAAATATCATTGCCAGAAAAGCTCCGTCTATTGGTAGCAAGATTTCACCCAGTATGTTTCATTATAAAAATAAAACAGAATCGTGGTTGAAATTTAAAGGTTTTTTCAGGTGCGGTGTAAGTAATTGTAAAACATGTAAACATGCTTTAATTACAAAAACTTTTAGTAATAATAATCAAACAGTTAATTACGATATTAAACAATATATAAATTGTAATTCAACACATGTAGTATATAAAATTAATTGCATCGCATGTAACCTGTCATATGTGGGATGTACCACGAGGAAATTAAAAACCAGGATATCTGAACATTTATCTGACATTGGAAATGTTACCAATACAAATCGAAATGTCTCTGCAGCAGCCAAACATTTTATTTCTTCTCATAACCGCAGTGTTGCATCCTTTCAGGTTTGTGCCATAGAAAGAATTAATAGATCTATGCGGGGTGGTGATATTGGCAGATCTCTTTTGACCAGAGAAGCTTTTTGGATCTTTTCTTTGAATACAAGATATCCGAATGGACTGAATAAAATAAACGAATTAATGTACCATTATAATCATTGATTACATATCTGTTTTTGCCATGTTGTATTTTATTGTTGTTTTGATTTCTTTTACTTTATTGTTATAATGTATTAATGTTTGCTAGGACCTTTGTTTGATATCGATCTCATATGTACCTTCCAGGACCTTCGATCAAATCATGTGATTGTCAGTCTCACGACTATTGGTCCACATGTATTATAAAGGTCTGTGTATGTCATATATCTGTAGCAGCCTTGATGAAGATCATTTGATCGAAACGCGTCACTGTATGTGGCTTTCCATGTGAAGCATGTACCACTTCTTTCTTTTATTTTCAATGGATGAATAAAATTTTGTAATTTTAAGGAGCTGGAACGTTTTTTTTCTTATTTCCCTTGATACCCCTACGGAAGTCTATTCCCCTACTGGGGATTGATTCTACCCCTTTGGCTGAGAATAAACCCCAGTTCTCTACTCAGGTGATAATGAGGGTTGAACCTGATCATCAGGAGAGTTGCAAATTTTTGGTGCTGTATAATCTGCATGACATTATTGTATTAGGTTTCCCTTGGTTGCAGTCTCATAATCCTGTTTTGGATTGGAAATCTGTGTCTGTAACCAGTTGGGGCTGCCAATGTGTTAATGCCAACACTCCTGTTTTTTCTGCCTCTCCCCAGGCTCAAGATGTGCCTGACTTTTTGACTGATTTTTCTGATGTGTTTAGCGAAAGTAAGTCTGCATCCTTGCCCCCCCATAGGAGCTATGACTGCGCTGTGATGACATCTACTACATTTAGCAGCTTGTGTATAGCGCGCTTCCCTTCCCCCCTCCCAGCATAAGTAAGGCTCAGTGTAATCTGAGCTCCCAGCACTGGAG
>JARQOD010000004.1:398816240-398836369 GCA_033576555.1 Oophaga sylvatica
GTGTTTGTGCTATATTTTTGCATTTTGTCCTGCACTTCTTTGGGGGCCTTCAGGGTCCCCTCCGGGGGCTTCTGCCCTCTCAGTTTAGTTCAGCCACTGAGTTTTGTTCTTTTGCTTTTTCCAGTTTTTTCAGTGGCTGCTGTTTTGATTTTGTTACACCAGAGAACTAATTTAGGTGGTAGAGGTCGTGTGATCTCAGGTGATTTTGAAATTAGTAGAGTTGGTGCTTTTCAGGGTTTTCTGGGATTGCAGTAAGTACCCTTCCTATCCTTTTCTATTTAGATAGTTTGGGCCCCAGCGTTTGCTCATACTATTTTCTTTCTGTGTCAGTATTTCCTCTTGTCTAACCG
Source organism: Oophaga sylvatica (assembly GCA_033576555.1). Taxonomy (NCBI): domain Eukaryota; kingdom Metazoa; phylum Chordata; class Amphibia; order Anura; family Dendrobatidae; genus Oophaga; species Oophaga sylvatica. The sequence goes on from JARQOD010000004.1 coordinate 398,816,591, forward strand.
CCATTACATGTTTGGGGGCTTTCTGTTATCTTTGGGGTTCTGCTCCGGGGCAGATAGCTTTCCTATTTCTATCTTTAGGTGTAGTTAGTTTCTCAGGCTGTGACGAGGCGTCTAGGACCAACGTAGGAACGCTCCACGGCTGCCTCTAGTTGTGGTGGTTAGTCAGGGTACTGCAATCTCATAGATTCCAACTGCTCTGGTGTATTGCCTTTTTTACCTGCACTCCTCAGCTACCGAATCATAACACCATTCCATCAAGTCGGCATTTCAAAGCGTCACCACATCCCTTCCGAGCCCTGACGTGTGCCCAAACAGTGGTTCCCCCCCACATATGGGGTACTAGCGTACTCAGGACAAACTGGACAACAACTTTTGGGGTCCAATTTCTCCTGTAACCATTGTGAAAATAAAAAATAGTGGGCTAAAAAATCATTTTTTGAGAAAAAAAATGATTTTTTATTTTCACGGCTCTGCGTTATAAACTTCTGTGATGCACCTGGGGGTTCAAAGTGCTCACTATGCATCTAGATAAGTTCCTTAGGGCGTCTAGTTTCCAAAATGGGGTCACTTGTGGGGGAGCTCCAATGTTTAGGCACACAGGGACTCTCCAAATGCGACATGGCAATCGCTAAATATTCCAGCATATTTTCCATTCAAAAAGTCAAATGGCGCTCTTTCCCTTCTGAGCCCTGCCGTGCGCCCAAACAGTGGTTTATGACCACATATGAGGTATCTGTGTACTCAGGAGAAATTGCCCAACAAATTTTAGGATCCAATTTATACTGTTGCCCATGTGAAAATGAAAAAAACTGAGGCTAAAAGAAAATTTTTGTGAAAAAAAAGTACTTTTCTTTTTTTACGGATCAATTTGTGAAGCACCTGGAGGTTCAAAGTGCTCACTATGCATCCAGATAAGTTCCTTAGGGGGTCTAGTTTCCAAAATGGGGTCACTGTGGGGGAGCTCCAATGTTTAGGCACACAGGGACTCTCCAAATGCGACATGGCAACCGCTAAATATTCCAGCATATTTTCCATTCAAAAAGTCAAATGGCGCTCCTTCCCTTCTGAGCCCTGCTGTGCGCCCAAACAGTGGTTTATGACCACATATGAGGTATCTGTGTACTCAGGAGAAATTGCCCAACAAATTTTAGGATCCAATTTATACTGTTGCCTATGTGAAAATGAAAAAAACTGAGGCTAAAAGAAAATTTTTGTGAAAAAAAAGTACTTTCTTTTTTTTACAGATCAATTTGTGAAGCACCTGGGGTTCAAAGTGCTCACTATGCATCTAGATAAGTTCCTTAGGGGGTCTAGTTTCCAAAATGGGGTCACTTGTGGGGGAGCTCCAATGTTTAGGCACACAGGGACTCTCCAAATGCGACATGGCAACCGCTAAATATTCCAGCATATTTTCCATTCAAAAAGTCAAATGGCGCTACTTCCCTTCTGAGCCCTGCTGTGCGCCCAAACAGTGGTTTATGACCACATATGAGGTATCTGTGTACTCAGGAGAAATTGCCCAACGAATTTTATGATCCAATTTATACTGTTGCCCATGTGAAAATAAAAAATACTGAGGCTAAAAGAAAATTTTTGTGAAAAAAAAGTACTTTATTTTTTTTACGGATCAATTTGTGAAGCACCTGGGGGTTCAAAGTGCTCACTATGCATCTAGATAAGTTCCTTAGGGGGTCTAGTTTCCAAAATGGGGTCACTTGTGGGGGAGCTCCAATGTTTAGGCACACAGGGACTCTCCAAATGCGACATGGCAACCGCTAAATATTCCAGCATATTTTCCATTCAAAAAGTCAAATGGCGCTCCTTCCCTTCTGAGCCCTGCCGTGCGTCCAAACAGTGGTTTATGACCACATATGAGGTATCTGTGTACTCAGGAGAAATTGCCCAACAATTTTTAGGATCCAATTTATACTGTTGCCCATGTGAAAATGAAAAAAACTGAGGCTAAAAGAAAATTTTTGTGAAAAAAAAGTACTTTCTTTTTTTTACGGATCAATTTGTGAAGCACCTGGGGTTCAAAGTGCTCACTATGCATCTAAATAAGTTCCTTAGGGGGTCTAGTTTCCAAAATCGGGTCACTTGTGGGGGAACTCAATGTTTAGGCACACAGGGACTCTCCAAATGCGACATGGCAACCGCTAAATATTCCAGCACATTTTCCATTCAAAAAGTCAAATGGCGCTCCTTCCCTTCTGAGCCCTGCCGTGCGCCCAAACAGTGGTTTATGACCACATATGAGGTATCTGTGTACTCAGGAGAAATTGCCCAACAAATTTTAGGATCCAATTTATACTGTTGCCCATGTGAAAATGAAAAAAACTGAGGCTAAAAGAAAATTTTTGTGAAAAAAAAGTACTTTCTTTTTTTACAGATCAATTTGTGAAGCACCTTGGGGTTCAAAGTGATCACTATGCATCTAGATAAGTTCCTTAGGGGGTCTAGTTTCCAAAATGGGGTCACTTGTGGGGAGCTCCAATGTTTAGGCACACAGGGACTCTCCAAATGTGACATGGCAACCGCTAAATATTTCAGCATATTTTCTATTCAAAAAGTCAAATGGCGCTCATTCCCTTCTGAGCCCTGCGGTGCGCCCATACAGTGGTTTATGACCACATATGAGGTATCTGTGTACTCAGGAGAAATTGGCCAACAAATTTTAGGATCCATTTTATCCTGATGCCCATGTAAAAATGAAAAAATTGATGCTAAAAGAAAATTTTTGTTGGAAAAATTAAAATGTCCATTTTTTCCTTCCACGTTGCTTTAGTTTCCTGTGAAGCACCTGAAGGGTTAATAATCTTCTTGAATGTAGTTTTGAGTAGCTTGAGGGGTGCAGTTTTTATAAGGTGTCACTTTTGGGTATTTTCTGCCATATAGACCCCTCAAAGTGACTTCAAATGTGAGGTGGTCCCTAAAAAAAATGGTTTTGTAAATTTTGATGTAAAAAGGAGAAATCGCTGGTCAACTTTTAACCCTTATAACTTCCTAACAAAAAAAAAATGTTGTTCCCAAAATTGTGCTGATGTAAAGTAGACATGTGGGAAATGTTATTTATTAACTATTTTGTGCCACATAACTCTCTGGTTTAACAGAATAAAAATTACAAATTTGAAAATTACAAAATTTTCTGAATTTTCGCCAAATTTCCATTTTTTTCACAAATAAACGCAAAAATTATCGACCTTAATTTACCACTAACATGAAGCCCAATATGTCACGAAAAAATAGTCTCAGAATCGCTAGGATTCGTTGAAGCGTTCCTGAGTTATTACCTCATAAAGGGACACTGGTCAGAATTGCAAAAAATGGCAAGGTCTTTAAGGTCAAAATAGGCTGGGTCATAAAGGGGGTTAACCTTGTTCTTTTAGGCTAAGTGCACACGTTGAGAATTCTGAGCGGCGATAAACGCGGCAAAAACGCTTACCCAACGCAACTCATTCTATCTTATGGGATTCCGCAATGATGTGCACATGCTGCGCTTTTTTCCGCTGTGCAATCGCATCGCGGAAAAAAAGCAGCATGCTCATTCTTTTTGCGGAATCGCGGTGATTCCGCCGCCATAGGATTGCATTGAACCGCATACTTTCCGCATGTGGCTATGCCCACCATGCGCAAAGTAAGCGGTTCATGTGCGGATGGTACCCAGGGCCTGGAGGAGAGAAGACTCTCCTCCAGGCCCTGGGTACCATATCCCTGTGAAAACAATAATTAAAATAAAAAATAATGATATTCTCACCTTCCGGCGGCCCCCGCAGCTTTCCCGCTCCTCAGCGACGCTCCCGGAAACTCCCGTTCCCAGTAATGCATTGCGAGAATCACCCCAGATGACGTAGCGGTCTCGCGTGATGCTACGTCATCTGGGGTCATTGTCGATAAGGACGCCTGGGAACGGGAGTTGCCGGAGCGTCGCTGAGAGGTGGGAAAGTTGCAGGGGACGCCGGAAGGTGAGAATACCATGATTTATTATTTTTTAAATTATTTTTACATTAGATCTTTTTACTATTGATGCGGCATAGGCGGCATCAATAGTAAAAAGTTGGTCACACGAGTCAAACACTATGTTTGACTCATGTGACCAACCTGTCAATCAGTTTTCCAAGCGATGCTACAGATCGCTAGGAAAACGCTAGCATTCTGCAAGCTAATTACGCTTGCAAAACGCTATTATTCTGGCGGGAATACGCATACCAAAAAAAATGCGTATTTCCCATGGCAGAGAAGTGCGGGATTGCCGCGGAAATTACCGCGGCAATTCCGCAACGTGTGCACTTAGCCTTAGATTCAGCTCCTTGCTCTATCATTCTCCCTTTGAGTTGTGACATCTCAGTGCAGCGGTCTGGATGATGAACTTTCGAACAAATGTTGCAGAGCAGCAAGGGAATAAAGAGAGGAGAGTAGTTTTTTTCTGTTATTTTTTTCTTATTTAATTGAAGAGTAGGGCTATTGGTGGCTGTTACATGGTGTGGAGGTCTATGTGTTGCCATTATACTGTGTGGAACAGTGTGCATGGGTCTTTATACTGTGTGGAAGGCTGTGTGGGGCCATTATAACATATTGAGTGCTTTGGTTGGCCAATATACTGTGTGGGGGCCTTCATGCTGTGTGGAGTCATTATACTGTGGGGATATATTATACTGTGTTTTGAGACTTTGGGGCCTCATAATTGTGTGGGGGAACTATGGAGATTATCATTGTGTGGGCGCACTGTGGAGTCAGTTTGTGTGGAGGGTACTTTGAAGGAATTTGCAGTTGGGTATCATCATCTGTTTTTGAGGCATTTTTGTTGGCATCATACCTTATGGGGGCCATGAAAGGGTTATTGTAGTGGGAGAGAACCATAGGGGCTTTCATAGAGGCAAAATTACTTTGTAAGTGCCGGAATACATGTCTTTCGTTCTCAGGTTAAAATTTGGGAGATGCACCCTCATGTGATTATAACAGTGCTTCCTGATGCAGCCTTATCTGCCAATTTATTGTGGGAGTTGGTGGGAGGGAGTCCAATTAGAATTTCTGCAAGGGGTCCATGATTTCTTTGTACATTCCTGATTATACTATTTTATTATTATATAATTAATATAATGAGGGTGCCACAAATTTCTAGCAGTCCAACCAAATCTGACCTCTGTGGAATATATCAAGATATGATAAGGACAGAAAGTGGCTAAAAATATGAAGAACTACAGATACTTTATAGATCACTGTTGCACTTTTTGGAGACAAGGACTTTAGTAACACTGTGCTGTATGGCAGTAGTACATTAGACATACCTGACATTGCTTTTGCAACGATACTAAAAATAGTATGCCTTACTGCTAGCATAATAGGTCGCGAGAACAAAACCCTATCAGCACGTATCAAGTTCCCTCCTACACGTTATGCAGTAGATCAACATATAAACGAATAAATGTAGTCCTCAACCCTAAACCTTTACTTAAATCACAAAATGGTTATGAATTTAGACACATAAATAAATTGGAAGCCAAACCAGCAAACTGCTGAATAGATATCAACAAGGACAAGATACCGGACTGACGTTTTGTTGAATGATGCACAAATGACAACTCCATAACATGGGAATATGATGCAATAAACTCATTGTGGATTGGGTTTGATGAAGAAGTTTTAAAACCTTGAAATGCGTTGACACAATAAACTGCATTCATGCTTCACCTTTGTGTGTGATCGTACCTTTGAACCTTGGGCAGCGCGGACTCTGAAGCATCGTATTCCTCATTTATTCCATTGTATCCCATTGTTGGTCCTGAAGCAGCCTTTAAATGTTTCTATAGGAGTTGCTTGTGACTGTCACAACCCCATCAGGTGAGCCTACCTATAATATTTTATACCACATGATAAGACCTTATCTGCTCTTTATTGTCTCTCCAGCTTTGCTATTTCATATGTCATGGGAATACACAGACATTATAGGGAGTCATACTCAGGAATGGGGAACAGACAGTCTACGGCCGTTTCGTGCGCTCACCGCTTTTGAAGCGGTGGTAGGCTTTGTGCTCAACATTTCCTTCACGTTAATTTTATACACTGAATAAAGTAATCCAGATTATTTAGGATTCAGTTGGCTAGTGCCATACCTATTTATCTATCTTTTTTAGAACCTTTACTAGTATTTGGACATTGGATTGAGTACCAACATTTGTTCAGAATCATCCTGTTGCCTCGGTTATTCTAATTGAAGCTAACATGGTCGTGGAGCTAGTACCGACTATTTTTTGTATGGGATAATATTTGTAGGAGAACTGAATTTTAGCTTCTACATTCTTTCATAGCCTGTGTTCACACTACTGCTGTAACTTCATTTGCTCTGCTGTTATACGACGGATACTGCCAGTTCCAGAAGGACCTCATTGACTTATAATGTTTTTTTTTGTCAGGTTTCATAAAGGTTTTCATCATTTTTCATGGAACTATTCAGTCCTTCAAATCTGCCAAGACTGCCGACAAAGACTCCAAATTGAGCTTCTCATGGAAGTGTGAAGACTTCAGCCGCTTATTGATGGCCATGTGAGTCTGGAAGGCACAGCACCAACATCGCAGGAACAGCGCCAGGAGGTGAGCATCTGTGTGTATTTCATAAGTGGCACTATAGCAGTTCAGGAGGGTTTCCCAGTTGTGGATGACCCTTTAAATACAATGCGTATCAAACACCTACTGGAATAACTGTAGATAGGGAAATATGGTGACTCATGAAACAATTTGGAACCTTTCCTTGTGTGATAACCATTATGTGACCTTTCTCATTCTACACATTTTTTGTAATAAATGAGATTAAAAAGGAACTGACTGTACGGAGGAGGCAGAAACATCAGTCCTTCTCCACATGGGACTTGCAGCCTAATCTCTAGAGTTAATTTCATAGGAAACCAATTATCGAAAGCATGTTTCTTGAGCGTCAGGGAAAACCATTACACCACGCATGCAGCTGTGCTAACTACACAGCGCCTCCAATATCAATGAAATATTACATGTACCTTTACGCTTTCCACCAGGCAAAGACTTGGAAACTGCAGGGGATCTGATATCGCTGCCATTTCTGGCATTTGAGTGTCAAGTGGTAGGTGGGCGCAGAGTGAAGTGGACATGACATTACTAGGAACCGTGCAATATCCTTTGTGAAGAAAGCAGAGACGCGTAATGCAATTTCAGATTTATGCAGAATACATATTAATACATGAAGCTGCAGCAAAATAAATGTCTGTATTAAAGGGATTGATGGCATTCTTTCACAGCCCAGGGTACATTTATGATATTTTAACTTGGACTTCCTCCCAGGAAATTTACGAAGTCTATGATCTCACCCACAAACATGTCCTTGTGCTTTGCTGCAGTCACAGTGCTTTGCTTGTGCTGCCTAAGCGGTGTGCATCATGTCACAGTGAGGGATTTTCATGGTTTCTTGTTCTGTTCTACAAAGTAAAAGATCTGCGTCTGCCGTCCTTGTTTAGACAGAGTTGTCACCATTCTAAGTAATGAAAAGACTGCTTTATGCAACAGTAATTTAGCCATGAGCGATTTGCAAGCATGTGCTCCACTTCTGGGGAAACACTTCAGCTCTCGCTGTACATGGTGTACCTTTTCTCTATATAATAATATTTGTATAAAGTCTTGTCCCTTCGTTCTCCTCCATGTTCATATTTATCCAGAAGTGTAATTTTCTGGAAGGTGAATCACATTTTTGTGTCATTTGGCCTTATGTGGACAAGACCAAGTTCTTAAAATGGGTCCTCTAGAAACATCTGAAACATTTTCAAGGAGAGGCTCCATGGTATACCATTTCTAAGGTCTCATGTACAGCTGTGTATGAAAATCTAAGCACAGCATAGATGACATTGCTCTGCATATGGTTTAGCTGTGTTTGCCGAGCATTGCTTTATAGACGCCACCGGCGGACACAGACAGAAGAGGGCCCTCTGTGGAAGAACAATATATGGGCTCTCTGCAGCCCAATAGCTACTAATAATGCACAATTACACCTGCTTTGGAGGAAGAAGTCACCCCCTCCTTACCTTAGGCCCCTGTGCAGCCGCACAAGTTGCACCAATGATATGCCCGGCCCTGAATGAAGCACACAGTAGTTCTTCAGGGTAATATGGTGCAATTTATACAATCGTGCCTACTGCAGGATGAGCACTCTATGTCACATACATTCTTATGGAATAGAATATCACATTCTCCACCTATTCTGTGCTGCTAGAATGTCGGGCCTATATACATGGACGTGAAATTTCTATAAACAATGCTAAATCAATATGAAGGGAGAAAACTTATGGAAGGAGTTGAAGCTCCGAGTTGCCAAGTGACAGCCTCAAAATCTTAATGATTTAGAGATAATCTGCAAAGAGGAGTGGACCAAAATTCCTGACATGTGCGCAAATCTCATCATCAACTATAAAAAAGTCTGACTGCTGTGCTTGCCAACAAGGGTTTTGCCACCAAGTATTAAGTCTTGTTTGCCAGAGGGATCAAATACTTATTTCTCTCTGCAAAATGCAAAAAAATTTATATAATTTATACAATGTGATTTTCTGGATTTTATTTTTGATATTCTATTTCTCAATGAGAATGCCAAGAGTGTGCAAAGCAGTCATCAAAGCAAAAGGTGGCTACTTTGAAGAACCTAGAATATAAGACATAATTTCAGTTGTTACACACTTTTTTTGTTAAGTATATAATTCCACATGTGTTAATTCATAGTTTTGATGCCTTCATTGTGAATTTACAATTTTCATAGTTATGAAAATACAGAAAAATCTTTAAATGAGAAGGTGTGCCCAAACTTTTGATCTGTACTGTATATATTTCATAGGCACATCTTCCTGACCACAACAGGTTACACTGCCTGTGTTGCCCATAGCAACCAATCACTAAGCATCTTTCATTTCACCAGAGCTGTTTAAAAGTTGAAAGCTGAGCTGTGATTGGTTGCTATGAGCAACAGTTTTCCCACTCCACCACGCCTCAGCAGACACTGACCGGGTGGGAGAAATCTAGCATCCCAGGGAACATAAGCTCCCAGCCATTGTCTGCCCACCAGAAACGAGCAGAGATCGCATGACAGAAATGAATCACCCCTTCCTCTATTACTGCCGCACTCTATTGTTACCGGCGTAGAAAATCGCATCATCAGCGGCCGCACACAGAGTTGCACACAAAGCCACACACAGAGCCATGCACAGAGCCCCACACAGAGCCGCACTGCCAGGTTACATAACAGCACATCTCCAGGAACTCCCTACTCAGTGCCACCTGGCTCGGGACTATGGGATGGAGGATGTATGATGGGTATATGGGCACAGGACTATGAGATACAGGATGTGTGATGGGTATATGGGCACAGGACTATGAGATAGAGGATGTGTGTGTTACTCACCTCTCTTCACCCGCCGGCCGGGCTCCTCGCCGCGTCTCTCCTCGCACCGGGCGGCTCTCCCATCGCGTTGTCCCAGCACTTCCGGGTCCTCAGCCGCGCTGGGGATCTCCAGCTATGCGCATACGCGGTCGCCCGCTGAGGTCATGGGCGCGTGCTCTCCTGACAAGCTAATACTGTCGGGTTGGTTCCTTCCCGGAAGCACTGCCCAATTAGGGCAGCGGTTACCGGGTATTTCAGGCCGTTTCCTGCTAGAGGAAGTGCCTGATTATACTAGTGCTTCACTTGTACCTAGCTTAGGTCCCACCCAGTGCTGCATTCCCAGGTCCCTTTTCCTCTCTCACCCTTTTGTCTTTTGCCTTGCAGTACCTGGCTTCTTCCTGTGTCATCGCCCTACCCTGCGCTGCTTCTTCGGTTCTTCGGCTTGCAGTCCTCGGATCCTATTCCTGCTTGTTCTCCTTTCTCCAGTGTGTGTCACGCTGTATAGCAGATATATATATGTGATGACAATAATCTATATCAAAAGGGCAACATACTATATAACATGCGCATAGCTATATGATAACATAGATTTACCTGACAGAAAGTCCAGTGGGTCAAAACGGAATCCGTTATACGCTGTCTCCGGCTAGAGGGTGACCGGGGTCTAAGCTGACCCTAACTGGGGTCCTAACTAATCCCTCAACCTGGAGGTACTGTTAAAGGTACAGAGGTCCAGGCCACCAGCGTAAACCCTGTCTCCTATCAATCCCTGCCAACTGTATTCTAGTCCTAAGAAGGACCCTGAATACCACCAAAGGGAATGACCGGGTAACGGTTAATGAACAGAAAGACATACAAGAAAGATAAGAAATAAAGTAAATAAAGTCTTACATACAACACTCACACACAGTAGGAACACCTTAGGTCTCAGAGATAAACTATAAGCTGTAAGAGTAAAAACAACTAAGGAGCTCTTAGCTTAAGTATTCCCAGAACCGATCCAGTCTGCTAAACTATATGAATGCTTTCACCGGCATCTAACACCCAGACTGGCAGAAATATAAAGGAAACTAATTAGAACATAATCAAAAGCAGCCGGGCGAGGCTGCACCTAGCCTTAGCAAAGAGCTAGGAAAAATTAACTCTCTCATTACCAAAAAACAAAGAAACAGCAGCTCAGCTGTGAGAAGTCAGAATGTGCAATCGCGACGATCTTCATGGCGATGCACCCATGACAGTACCCCCCCTTCTACGAGGGGCCTCCGGACCCTCATGACCAGGTCTGTCCGGGTGAGTTGTGTGAAAGGTCCGAACCAATCGATCTGCGTTAACATCAGACGCAGGGACCCACGTCCTCTCCTCAGGACCATACCCCCTCCAATGAACTTCCACGTTATCATTGACTACCACTGAAGGAGGAGGTAGAGGTGACGGTATGACTGGTGCCACATACTTTTTAAGTAATGACTTGTGAAACACATTATGAATTTTAAACGTAGGAGGGAGGTCCAGACGAAATGCCACAGGATTAATTATGGAACTGATCCTGTATGGCCCGATGAATCTGGGACCCAACCTCCAGGAGGGAACTTTAAGTTTTATATTCCTGGTAGACAACCACACCAGATCGTTCACCTTCAGATCTAGACCAGAAACTCTCCTCCTATCAGCCATCCGTTTGTAAGGGTTCTCCGTAACCTTCAGTCTTAAGCGATCTGGAACTATCAGTCTCCCTGGAAGTCCCACAGGGGCGTCCCCCTGAGCCCCCAATACCTCCCCCTCAAGCTCAGAGCATACAGCTGACACTACAACTCCCTCCTGAGGAATAGGAACCGGATCATCCGTCTTCCCGACCTCTGGGAAAGTACGAGATAAGGCATCAGGAAGCAACTTTATTGAGCAGTCATATGTGCGATGAGGAGGTAACTCCTTACACCCCTCCTCTGAGAACTTCTCCCAAAAGTCCTCCAGAAAAGGAGGCAAAGTCCTAGGCACAACCGCACCGATGACCGTGCTCATACAGTTATTCTTGCAAAATTCACCCCACTGGCTTATCTTTCTGGATTGCCAATCAATCACTGGGTTATGTTTAGCCAACCAAGGAAGTCCCAACACAATAGGAGCAGGCAGACCCTCCAACACATAACAAGACAATTGCTCTTTATGTATTGCCCCTACTCGAAGATCTATGTTATGAACAGCTTGTACCAAGCTACCTTGACCAAGAGGTCTAGAATCAATAGAGAGTATAGGGACCGGTTTGGCCAATACACTCAGTTGCATACCATGCACCTGGGCAAACCGAGTGTCCACCAGATTAGCCCCGGACCCACTATCAAGAAAAACAGAAATCCTCTCAGTTCTAGTACCAATCACCACCTCCGCAGGCACGAGAAACTGAGAGGGATTTGGGGACGAAATACACACTCCCAGGTTAACTCCTTGGTTCAAAGAGGTCCGGATGGACACCCCCCAACAAAATGTCCCTCTCTCCCGCAAAAGAAACACCTTCTAGTCTTGCGGCTCACCGCTGATTCCCTCCTACAAAATGATGTCCCTCCCAACTGCATGGGTTCCTCAGAACAGACCAGGGGAACCTCAGTATAAGGGACTTTAGTAGTAGGTGGAGTCATCACGGGGGGCGGAGTTACCTCGCGTCTTCCCCGAAGACGTCTATCAATGCGAATAGCGAGGGCCATAGCAGCCTCCAGTGATGGAGGAGAATCATACTGAGCCAACACATCTTTTAATTTGTCAGACAACCCTTGACAAAACTGGCTCCTAAGAGCTGGGTCATTCCACTGAGTATCTGTTGCCCATCTACGGAACTCAGAAGAATATTCCTCCGCTGGACGATTTCCTTGCCGTATTTTACGTAACCTTGTTTCAGCAAGGGAGACTCGATCCGGATCATCATATACCAGACCCAGGGCAGTAAAAAATCGATCCACTGACTGGAGATCTGGGGAGCCTGGAGGAATAGAGAACGCCCAAGATTGAGGGTCCCCTTGTAAGAGCGAGATAACAATTCCCACCCTCTGCTCTTCACTCCCAGATGACCGAGGCCGCAGCCGAAAGTACAATTTACATGCCTCCCGGAAAGTAAAAAATTTGTCCCGCCCACCAGTGAACCTGTCCGGGAGAGCAACCTTAGGTTCAGATCTGGTTTGCTCCGGGGGGACAAAACCTTGGACTTAATGTCTGCCAACTCCATGGACAATCCCTGCAACTGCCGGGCCAGCTGGGCTACTGGATCCATGATAGCTGGGGAGAATCTTTAGTTTAGGCCGGTGAAAATGTCACGCTGTATAGCAGATATATATATGTGATGACAATAATCTATATCAAAAGGGCAACATACTATATAACATGCGCATAGCTATATGATAACATAGATTTACCTGACAGAAAGTCCAGTGGGTCAAAACGGAATCCGTTATACGCTGTCTCCGGCTAGAGGGTGACCGGGGTCTAAGCTGACCCTAACTGGGGTCCTAACTAATCCCTCAACCTGGAGGTACTGTTAAAGGTACAGAGGTCCAGGCCACCAGCGTAAACCCTGTCTCCTATCAATCCCTGCCAACTGTATTCTAGTCCTAAGAAGGACCCTGAATACCACCAAAGGGAATGACCGGGTAACGGTTAATGAACAGAAAGACATACAAGAAAGATAAGAAATAAAGTAAATAAAGTCTTACATACAACACTCACACACAGTAGGAACACCTTAGGTCTCAGAGATAAACTATAAGCTGTAAGAGTAAAAACAACTAAGGAGCTCTTAGCTTAAGTATTCCCAGAACCGATCCAGTCTGCTAAACTATATGAATGCTTTCACCGGCATCTAACACCCAGACTGGCAGAAATATAAAGGAAACTAATTAGAACATAATCAAAAGCAGCCGGGCGAGGCTGCACCTAGCCTTAGCAAAGAGCTAGGAAAAATTAACTCTCTCATTACCAAAAAACAAAGAAACAGCAGCTCAGCTGTGAGAAGTCAGAATGTGCAATCGCGACGATCTTCATGGCGATGCACCCATGACAGTGTGCTCCGTCCCTGTCTGCCCCTTGAGTCCCTATACCACCTCTGTGTTTCCCTCTGTCACCTCTTGGTTCTCCATTTGCTACCTTTCTCCTCTGAGCCGCCCCTTGATACTGGCAGCCGTGGTATTACGTCCCCTCGGGCTTGCCCCTGACACTCCCTGTATAGGGGGTGGGTTCACGTGGCCAGCTCGCTCGGGTGGGTTCGGGTACCTCGATCCCGAGGGTCCACTCTTGGAGCGTAATAGAATAATCAGGCCATGGACCCCGCTGGTACTTCAGCCGCTGCTCAAAAGGAGTTACTTTTCTTGCGGGAGAATCAAACCTGGATCATGTCCTTCATGAAGTCCATAGACTCCCGGTTGTCAGCCTTACAGACCTCCGATCCAAGGAACGCCTCCCAGCTGGCCAGTCTCCAACAGGAGCTTGCTCAGCAGCGAGACACTCAGGCCCACATACTCAGCTACATGGCGTCGGTTGACGACTGACTACTCTCTCCCCAGTCCGCGGCCTCGGCACAGACTCAGGTCTCGCACCCTCCATCCAGCCACCTAGGTATAACAAAGACCCCAAGCTGTGTCGGGGATTTCTGAATCAGTGCCGTCTACACTTCGAGCTCTTGTCTCAACAGTTTCCCACCAATCGGGCTAAGGTGGCGTTTGTGGTGTCTCATTTGGAGCATGAGGCTTTGGCGTGGGTTAACCCTCTTTGGGAGCGTGACGATCCCATCGTTTCCCAGTTGTCAAATTTTCTGGAGACCTTTCGCAGAGTTTTTGATGAGCCTGGTCGCCTGGCCTCCACTACCGAGTCTCTCTTTAATCTCCGCCAGGGCTCTCTTTCTGTGGGTCAATATGCCATTCAGTTCCGCACTCTACCTTCCGAACTGGGTTGGAACAACAAGGCTCTGGTAGGGGACTTTTGGCGAGGTCTGTCGGGTCGTATTAAAGATGAGCTGGCCGGACGAGACACATCAACTTCCCTCGAGGATTTAATTTCCCTGGCTACACGTATTGATTTACACTTTGAGGAACGCTCTCGTGAATCCGCTCGGGAGAGAGGTTTTCCTCGTCCATCTTTGTCCCCTCACAGGCTACCCAGCTCCAGACCTGTGACATCCTGTACGGCACCCGCGCCTGAGCTGATGCAGGTAGACCCCCTCAAAATGGCGGAGCAGCGTCGCAGGGAGAGACTCACGCAGGGTCTCTGCTTTTACTGCGGTGATGCCTCCCATTTGCTCAGATTCTGTCCAGAGCGTCCGGGAAACTCCTCCGCCTAGGCCAGGTAAGAGAGGCCTCCCTAGGTGTGTGTGATTCCTCTCTTACCCTTGACTCTGTTCGTCCAGCTTTTCGTGGGTCCCAGGCGCTACTCTGAGGTAGCTTATGTGGACTCTGGCAAGGCAGGTAACTTCATTAGGCTTGAGGAGGCCAGCAGGTTCCGGATTCTGAACAAGACCTTGGGGAATCCTCGGATGTTAGAGTCGGTGGACGGCAAACCCTTGCAGGAGATGGTAATGGAGGTTACTGAAGAAGTGGAGATGCAGGTTGGAGCCCTGCATCAGGAAAAGATAGCGTTTTTTGTTTTGTCTAAGCTATCTCATCCCGTCCTCCTGGGTCTCCCTTGGTTTAGGGCTCATGAACCCATCATCGACTGGCGCACAGGGTGCATACTGCGCTGGGGACAACGTTGTCAAGAAGGTCTGATGCCGGTTCGTCCACTCTGTTTCCCTCATTCTCCTACAGTTCCTGACAGATTACCTTCTGCCTATTGGACCTTTACGGACGTCTTTGACAAGAAGGAGGCAGAGACCCTTCCACCACATCGGCTGTATGATTGCTC
Organism: Oophaga sylvatica; assembly: GCA_033576555.1. Lineage (NCBI taxonomy): Eukaryota > Metazoa > Chordata > Amphibia > Anura > Dendrobatidae > Oophaga > Oophaga sylvatica. The sequence continues at coordinate 398,831,853 of JARQOD010000004.1, forward strand.
GATTGAGCTTTTACCTGGTTCTGTTTCCCCTAGGGGCAGGATCTCTCTGCTTTCCTTTGCTGAGACACAGGCCATGCCGGAGTACATCCAGGAAAATCTGGCCAGAGGCTTTATTCGGAGATCTTCGGAAAACTGCCTTTAATACCGGGATGGGCACTACAAATATTTGGTTATGCCTTTTGGCCTCTGTAATGCTCCCGCGGTGTTCCAGGAATTTATTAATGACGTCTTCCGGGATCTCTTGTACTCCTGTGTGGTGGTGTTTCTTGACGACATTCTCGTCTTTTCCCTGGATCTGCTTTCTCATAGACGAGACGTTCGTCAGGTGTTACTACGTCTGAAAAAAAACCTTTTATACGCCAAGTTTGAGAAGTGCATCTTCGAGCAAACGTCCTTGCCATTTTTGGGGTTCATTATCTCTGATTCCGGTCTCAAGATGGACCCCGAGAAGGTTTCCGCTGTCCTCAATTAGCTGCAGCACCTCGGGGTAAGGGCCATCCAGTGATTCCTCGGGTTCGTAAACTATTACAGGCAGTTTATACCCCACTTCTCCTCGCTAACCACGCCCATCTCATCTCTCATCCGCAAGGGGGCCAATCACCATGTCTGGTCTGAAGAAGCCAAGAATGCCTTTTTGACCTTAAAGCAAGCTTTTGCAAGTGCTCCGGTACTACATCGTCCAGACGCCAGCAGACCATTCATTCTCGAGGTAAATGCCTTTCTCCACCGGGGCTGCGGCAGTCCTTTCTCAAAAATCCTCGTCTGGTCGCCTGGTCACTTGTGGTCACTTCTCTAAAGCTTTTTCTACCTCTGAACGCAACTACTCCATCAGAGATCGAGAGTTACTTGCAATAAAACTGGCGTTGGAGGATTGGCAGCATCTTCTGGAAGGAGCAGTACATCCCTTCACAATTTTTACTGATCATAAGAATCTGGCCTACATTTAGTCTGCACAGAGGCTCAACCCCCGGCAAGCCAGGTGGTCTCTGTTCTTTGCCCGATTTGACGTCGAGCTGTACTTTTGGCCAGATGAGAAGAACGTCAAGGCTGACGCTTTGTCAAGGCCCTTCCAAGCTATCGACACGGAAGAGGTCCCATCCCATATTATCTATCCTTCTAGGATTATCACCATGGCTCCCCTGAATCTTGCTACCCTTCCTCCGGGTAAAACATTCATTTTTGAGAAGGACAGAGAGAGAGTATTGCGCTGGGGCCATTCTTCCAAAATTGCCAGTCATGTAGGATCCAAGAAGACCTATCTTCTCATCTCCCGTCATTATTGGTGTCCTTCCCTTCGTCAGGACGTTGAGGATTTTACCGTATCTTGTCCTTCCTGTGCCAGAAACAAGACTCCGAGACAACTACCCTCTGGGGCCCTGCATCCTCTACCCATACCTTCAGTCCCTTGGCATATATAGCCATGGACTTTATCACCGACCTTCCTAGATCCAAGGGTTGCACGGTTACTCTGGTAGTTGTGGACCGTTTCTCTAAAATTGCTCATTTCGTCCCACTCCCAGGCTTGCCCTCTGCTCCTGAGTTGGCTAAGACTTTTATACAACATGTCTTCAGGATCCATGGATTCCCACAACACATTGTGTCGGACAGGGGGGTCCAATTCACATCCCGGTTCTGGAGAGCTCTCTGTAAGCTCATGAACGTAACTCTTGACTTCTCCTCTGCCTGTCATCCACAATCCAACGGTCAGGTGGAACGGACTAACCAAATCTTGACCACTTACCTCAGACATTTCACCAATGCTTACCAGGACAATTGGTTCCATCTTCTTCCTTGGGCGGAGTTTGCATACAACAATCATACCAGTGAATCGGCTGCTAATTCTCAGTTTTTTATCGTCTCTGGTCAACATCCCAACCTGCCTTTACCGGTTTCTCCTACCTCGGGGGTTCCGGCTGCTGACTCGTTGTCCATGGAATTTTCCAAGATTTGGAAGGAGACCAAGGAGACTCTCAAGAAGTTGTGTATTCGGATGAAGAGGCATGCCGATAAAAGGCGTTTGGACGTTCCTCCTTTTCAACCCGGTGATAGGGTCTGGCTTTCATCCAAGTATGTTCGACTCAAGATTCCCTCTTTCAAATTGGGACCTCGTTACATTGGTCTTTTCGTGGTCCTGGAACAAATTAATGACGTGGCCTATAAATTGAGGTTACCTGCCTCCATCCGTATTTCCAACACCTTCCATGTCTCTCTCCTCAAACCTGTGGTACTCAACCGTTTTCATTCTTCCTCTGGTTCCTCTCCCCCTCCTGTCTCTTCAGATAACGTCTTTGAAGTGAGAGATATACTAGCCAGGAAAAGAGTTAGGGGAGGACTTTCATCTTGATTGATTGGAAGGGGTACGGTCCTGAGGAGAGGTCAAGGGAACCACTGGAGAACATTAGGGCACCCCGTATCCTGAAGAAATTTTTTGCCAGTCTAGAAAAGGAGGGATGTAAGGAAAGGGGTACTGTTACTCACCTCTCTTCACCCGGCGGCCGGGCTCCTCGCTGCGTCTCTCCTCGCACCGGGCGGCTCTCCCGTTGCGTTGTCCTGGCACTTCCGGGTCCTCAGCCGCGCTGGGGATCTCCAGCTGTGCGCATGCGTGGTCGCCCGCTGAGGTCGCGGGCGCGTGCTCTCCCTACTACCTAATACTGTCGGGTTAGTTCCTTCCCAGAAGCACTGCCCAATTAGGGCAGCGGCTACCGGATATATCAAGCCGCTTCCTGCTAGAGGAAGCGCCCGATTATACTAGTGCTTCGTTTGTACCTAGCTTAGGTCCCACCTAGAGCTGCTTTCCCAGGTCCCTTGTCCTCTCTCACCCTTTTGTCTTTTGCCTTGCAGTACCTGGCTTCTTCCTGCGTCATCGCCCGGCTCTGCACTGCTTCTTCGGCTTCCAGTCCTCGGATCCTATTCCTGCTTGTTTTCCTTTCTCCAGTGTGCTCCGTGTCCCTGTCTACCCCTTGTGTCACTATACCACCTCTGTGTTTTCCTCCGTCACCTCTTAGTTCTCCATTTGCTACCTTCCTCCTCTGAGCCGCCACTTGGTACTGGCAGTCGTGGTATTCCGTCCCCTCGGGCTTGCTCCTGACACTCCCTGTATAGGGGGTGGGTTCACGTGGCCAGCTCGCTCGGGTGGGTTCGGGTACCTCGATCCCGAGGGTCCACTCTTGGAGCGTAATAGTGTGATGGGTATATGGGCACGGGACTATGGGATAGAGGATATGTATGATGGGTATATGGGCACAGTACTATGGGATGGAGGATATGTATGAGGAGTATATGGGCACGGTACTATGGGATGGAGGATATGTATGATGGGTAAATGGGCACGGGACTTTAGGATGGAGGATATGTATGATGGGTATATGGGCATGGGGCTATGGTATGGAGGATGTGTATGATGGGTATATGGGCACAGGACTATAGGATGGAGGATATGTATGATGGGTATATGGGCACGGGACTATAGGATGGAGGATATGTATGATGGGTATATGGGCACGGGACTATGGGATGGAGGATATGTATGATGGGTATATGGGCACAGTAATATGGGATGGAGGATATGTATGAGGAGTATATGGGCACGGGACTATGGGATGGAGGATATGTATGATGGGTATATGGGCACAGTATGATGGGATGGAGGATATGTATGAGGAGTATATGGGCACGGTACTATGGGATGGAGGATATGTATGATGGGTAAATGGGCACGGGACTATAGGATGGAGGATATGTATGATGGGTATATGGGCATGGGGCTATGGTATGGAGGATGTGTATGATGGGTATATGAAAGAAAACCGTGAGCACAACCTGAATGAAACTGGTGCTTTAAAGTCTAGGTTCCCACACCGGGTACTAATAATGAAAAAAGGCTTAAGCACTCAACTTAAAAGGTTTATTAGTAGTATCTCCAAACGTTTCGGTCAGAAAAGACCTTCATCAGTGACTACTTATTTTTATATAGAAGATTGTCTCCTAAAAAGGGGAGAGGTGCGTGCCCCAAGGAAAGTGTGCTGCTTAAAGACAAACGTAGCTTATAAGAATGCTCAGTAGAAATATCCAGTGACTAAGCTTGCGGTATCCACCGCTATGTAGACTGGAGCTCTGCCAGGACGCTGTCTGAGCCTGCTGATTTGATTTCCATGAGTATGTGGGGCGGAAGACTTCCGCCCCACATACTCATGGAAATCAAATCAGCAGGCTCAGACAGCGTCCTGGCAGAGCTCCAGTCTACATAGCGGTGGATACCGCAAGCTTAGTCACTGGATATTTCTACTGAGCATTCTTATAAGCTACGTTTGTCTTTAAGCAGCACACTTTCCTTGGGGCACGCACCTCTCCCTTTTTAGGAGACAATCTTCTATATAAAAATAAGTAGTCACTGATGAAGGTCTTTTCTGACCGAAACGTTTGGAGATACTACTAATAAACCTTTTAAGTTGAGTGCTTAAGCCTTTTTTCATTATTATGATGGGTATATGGGCACAGGACTATAGGATGAAGGATAT
>JARQOD010000004.1:398836469-398912824 GCA_033576555.1 Oophaga sylvatica
CTGTGTATTCCCATGACATATGAAATAGCAAAGCTGGAGAGACAATAAAGAGCAGATAAGGTCTTATCATGTGGTATAAAATATTATAGGTAGGCTCACCTGATGGGGTTGTGACAGTCACAAGCAACTCCTATAGAAACATTTAAAGGCTGCTTCAGGACCAACAATGGGATACAATGGAATAAATGAGGAATACGATGCTTCAGAGTCCGCGCTGCCCAAGGTTCAAAGGTACGATCACACACAAAGGTGAAGCATGAATGCAGTTTATTGTGTCAACGCATTTCAAGGTTTTAAAACTTCTTCATCAAACCCAATCCACAATGAGTTTATTGCATCATATTCCCATGTTATGGAGTTGTCATTTGTGCATCATTCAACAAAACGTCAGTCCGGTATCTTGTCCTTGTTGATATCTATTCAGCAGTTTGCTGGTTTGGCTTCCAATTTATTTATGTGTCTAAATTCATAACCATTTTGTGATTTAAGTAAAGGTTTAGGGTTGAGGACTACATTTATTCGTTTATATGTTGATCTACTGCATAACGTGTAGGAGGGAACTTGATACGTGCTGATAGGGTTTTGTTCTCGCGACCTATTATGCTAGCAGTAAGGCATACTATTTTTAGTATCGTTGCAAAAGCAATGTCAGGTATGTCTAATGTACTACTGCCATACAGCACAGTGTTACTAAAGTCCTTGTCTCCAAAAAGTGCAACAGTGATCTATAAAGTATCTGTAGTTCTTCATATTTTTAGCCACTTTCTGTCCTTATCATATCTTGATATATTCCCACAGAGGTCAGATTTGGTTGGACTGCTAGAAATTTGTGGCACCCTCATTATATTAATTATATAATAATAAAATAGTATAATCAGGAATGTACAAAGAAATCATGGACCCCTTGCAGAAATTCTAATTGGACTCCCTCCCACCAACTCCCACAATAAATTGGCAGATAAGGCTGCATCAGGAAGCACTGTTATAATCACATGAGGGTGCATCTCCCAAATTTTAACCTGAGAACGAAAGACATGTATTCCGGCACTTACAAAGTAATTTTGCCTCTATGAAAGCCCCTATGGTTCTCTCCCACTACAATAACCCTTTCATGGCCCCCATAAGGTATGATGCCAACAAAAATGCCTCAAAAACAGATGATGATACCCAACTGCAAATTCCTTCAAAGTACCCTCCACACAAACTGACTCCACAGTGCGCCCACACAATGATAATCTCCATAGTTCCCCCACACAATTATGAGGCCCCAAAGTCTCAAAACACAGTATAATATATCCCCACAGTATAATGACTCCACACAGCATGAAGGCCCCCACACAGTATATTGGCCAACCAAAGCACTCAATATGTTATAATGGCCCCACACAGCCTTCCACACAGTATAAAGACCCATGCACACTGTTCCACACAGTATAATGGCAACACATAGACCTCCACACCATGTAACAGCCACCAATAGCCCTACTCTTCAATTAAATAAGAAAAAAATAACAGAAAAAAACTACTCTCCTCTCTTTATTCCCTTGCTGCTCTGCAACATTTGTTCGAAAGTTCATCATCCAGACCGCTGCACTGAGATGTCACAACTCAAAGGGAGAATGATAGAGCAAGGAGCTGAATCTAAGGCTAAGTGCACACGTTGCGGAATTGCCGCGGTAATTTCCGCGGCAATCCCGCACTTCTCTGCCATGGGAAATACGCATTTTTTTTGGTATGCGTATTCCCGCCAGAATAATAGCGTTTTGCAAGCGTAATTAGCTTGCAGAATGCTAGCGTTTTCCTAGCGATCTGTAGCATCGCTTGGAAAACTGATTGACAGGTTGGTCACATGAGTCAAACATAGTGTTTGACTCGTGTGACCAACTTTTTACTATTGATGCCGCCTATGCCGCATCAATAGTAAAAAGATCTAATGTAAAAATAATTTAAAAAATAATAAATCATGGTATTCTCACCTTCCGGCGTCCCCTGCAACTTTCCCACCTCTCAGCGACGCTCCGGCAACTCCCGTTCCCAGGCGTCCTTATCGACAATGACCCCAGATGACGTAGCATCACGCGAGACCGCTACGTCATCTGGGGTGATTCTCGCAATGCATTACTGGGAACGGGAGTTTCCGGGAGCGTCGCTGAGGAGCGGGAAAGCTGCGGGGGCCGCCGGAAGGTGAGAATATCATTATTTTTTATTTTAATTATTGTTTTCACAGGGATATGGTACCCAGGGCCTGGAGGAGAGTCTTCTCTCCTCCAGGCCCTGGGTACCATCCGCACATGAACCGCTTACTTTGCGCATGGTGGGCATAGCCACATGCGGAAAGTATGCGGTTCAATGCAATCCTATGGCGGCGGAATCACCGCGATTCCGCAAAAAGAATGAGCATGCTGCTTTTTTTTCCGCGATGCGATTGCACAGCGGAAAAAAGCGCAGCATGTGCACATCATTGCGGAATCCCATAAGATAGAATGAGTTGCGTTGGGTAAGCGTTTTTGCCGCGTTTATCGCCGCTCAGAATTCTCAACGTGTGCACTTAGCCTAAAAGAACAAGGTTAACCCCTTCATGACCCAGCCTATTTTGACCTTAAAGACCTTGCCATTTTTTGCAATTCTGACCAGTGTCCCTTTATGAGGTAATAACTCAGGAACGCTTCAACGAATCCTAGCGATTCTGAGACTATTTTTTCGTGACATATTGGGCTTCATGTTAGTGGTAAATTAAGGTCGATAATTTTTGCGTTTATTTGTGAAAAAAATGGAAATTTGGCGAAAATTCAGAAAATTTTGTAATTTTCAAATTTGTAATTTTTATTCTGTTAAACCAGAGAGTTATGTGGCACAAAATAGTTAATAAATAACATTTCCCACATGTCTACTTTACATCAGCACAATTTTGGGAACAACATTTTTTTTTTGTTAGGAAGTTATAAGGGTTAAAAGTTGACCAGCGATTTCTCCTTTTTACATCAAAATTTACAAAACCATTTTTTTTAGGGACCACCTCACATTTGAAGTCACTTTGAGGGGTCTATATGGCAGAAAATACCCAAAAGTGACACCTTATAAAAACTGCACCCCTCAAGCTACTCAAAACTACATTCAAGAAGATTATTAACCCTTCAGGTGCTTCACAGGAACTAAAGCAACGTGGAAGGAAAAAATGGACATTTTAATTTTTCCAACAAAAATTTTCTTTTAGCATCAATTTTTTCATTTTTACATGGGCATCAGGATAAAATGGATCCTAAAATTTGTTGGCCAATTTCTCCTGAGTACACAGATACCTCATATGTGGTCATAAACCACTGTATGGGCGCACCGCAGGGCTCAGAAGGGAATGAGCGCCATTTGACTTTTTGAATAGAAAATATGCTGAAATATTTAGCGGTTGCCATGTCACATTTGGAGAGTCCCTGTGTGCCTAAACATTGGAGCTCCCCCACAAGTGACCCCATTTTGGAAACTAGACCCCCTAAGGAACTTATCTAGATGCATAGTGATCACTTTGAACCCCAAGGTGCTTCACAAATTGATCTGTAAAAAAAAGAAAGTACTTTTTTTTCACAAAAATTTTCTTTTAGCCTCAGTTTTTTTCATTTTCACATGGGCAACAGTATAAATTGGATCCTAAAATTTGTTGGGCAATTTCTCCTGAGTACACAGATACCTCATATGTGGTCATAAACCACTGTTTGGGCGCACGGCAGGGCTCAGAAGGGAAGGAGCGCCATTTGACTTTTTGAATGGAAAATGTGCTGGAATATTTAGCGGTTGCCATGTCGCATTTGGAGAGTCCCTGTGTGCCTAAACATTAGAGTTCCCCCACAAGTGACCCGATTTTGGAAACTAGACCCCCTAAGGAACTTATTTAGATGCATAGTGAGCACTTTGAACCCCCAGGTGCTTCACAAATTGATCCGTAAAAAAAGAAAGTACTTTTTTTTCACAAAAATTTTCTTTTAGCCTCAGTTTTTTTCATTTTCACATGGGCAACAGTATAAATTGGATCCTAAAAATTGTTGGGCAATTTCTCCTGAGTACACAGATACCTCATATGTGGTCATAAACCACTGTTTGGACGCACGGCAGGGCTCAGAAGGGAAGGAGCGCCATTTGACTTTTTGAATGGAAAATATGCTGGAATATTTAGCGGTTGCCATGTCGCATTTGGAGAGTCCCTGTGTGCCTAAACATTGGAGCTCCCCCACAAGTGACCCCATTTTGGAAACTAGACCCCCTAAGGAACTTATCTAGATGCATAGTGAGCACTTTGAACCCCCAGGTGCTTCACAAATTGATCCGTAAAAAAAATAAAGTACTTTTTTTTCACAAAAATTTTCTTTTAGCCTCAGTATTTTTTTTTTCACATGGGCAACAGTATAAATTGGATCATAAAATTCGTTGGGCAATTTCTCCTGAGTACACAGATACCTCATATGTGGTCATAAACCACTGTTTGGGCGCACAGCAGGGCTCAGAAGGGAAGTAGCGCCATTTGACTTTTTGAATGGAAAATATGCTGGAATATTTAGCGGTTGCCATGTCGCATTTGGAGAGTCCCTGTGTGCCTAAACATTGGAGCTCCCCCACAAGTGACCCCATTTTGGAAACTAGACCCCCTAAGGAACTTATCTAGATGCATAGTGAGCACTTTGAACCCCCAGGTGCTTCACAAATTGATCTGTAAAAAAAAGAAAGTACTTTTTTTTCACAAAAATTTTCTTTTAGCCTCAGTTTTTTTCATTTTCACATAGGCAACAGTATAAATTGGATCCTAAAATTTGTTGGGCAATTTCTCCTGAGTACACAGATACCTCATATGTGGTCATAAACCACTGTTTGGGCGCACAGCAGGGCTCAGAAGGGAAGGAGCGCCATTTGACTTTTTGAATGGAAAATATGCTGGAATATTTAGCGGTTGCCATGTCGCATTTGGAGAGTCCCTGTGTGCCTAAACATTGGAGCTCCCCCACAAGTGACCCCATTTTGGAAACTAGACCCCCTAAGGAACTTATCTGGATGCATAGTGAGCACTTTGAACCTCCAGGTGCTTCACAAATTGATCCGTAAAAAAAAGAAAGTACTTTTTTTTCACAAAAATTTTCTTTTAGCCTCAGTTTTTTTCATTTTCACATGGGCAACAGTATAAATTGGATCCTAAAATTTGTTGGGCAATTTCTCCTGAGTACACAGATACCTCATATGTGGTCATAAACCACTGTTTGGGCGCACGGCAGGGCTCAGAAGGGAAAGAGCGCCATTTGACTTTTTGAATGGAAAATATGCTGGAATATTTAGCGATTGCCATGTCGCATTTGGAGAGTCCCTGTGTGCCTAAACATTGGAGCTCCCCCACAAGTGACCCCATTTTGGAAACTAGACGCCCTAAGGAACTTATCTAGATGCATAGTGAGCACTTTGAACCCCCAGGTGCATCACAGAAGTTTATAACGCAGAGCCGTGAAAATAAAAAATCATTTTTTTTCTCAAAAAATGATTTTTTAGCCCACTATTTTTTATTTTCACAATGGTTACAGGAGAAATTGGACCCCAAAAGTTGTTGTCCAGTTTGTCCTGAGTACGCTAGTACCCCATATGTGGGGGGAACCACTGTTTGGGCACACGTCAGGGCTCGGAAGGGATGTGGTGACGCTTTGAAATGCCGACTTGATGGAATGGTGTTATGATTCGGTAGCTGAGGAGTGCAGGTAAAAAAGGCAATACACCAGAGCAGTTGGAATCTATGAGATTGCAGTACCCTGACTAACCACCACAACTAGAGGCAGCCGTGGAGCGTTCCTACGTTGGTCCTAGACGCCTCGTCACAGCCTGAGAAACTAACTACACCTAAAGATAGAAATAGGAAAGCTATCTGCCCCGGAGCAGAACCCCAAAGATAACAGAAAGCCCCCAAACATGTAATGGCGGTTAGACAAGAGGAAATACTGACACAGAAAGAAAATAGTATGAGCAAACGCTGGGGCCCAAACTATCTAAATAGAAAAGGATAGGAAGGGTACTTACTGCAATCCCAGAAAACCCTGAAAAGCACCAACTCTACTAATTTCAAAATCACCTGAGATCACACGACCTCTACCACCTAAATTAGTTCTCTGGTGTAACAAAATCAAAACAGCAGCCACTGAAAAAACTGGAAAAAGCAAAAGAACAAAACTCAGTGGCTGAACTAAACTGAGAGGGCAGAAGCCCCCGGAGGGGACCCTGAAGGCCCCCAAAGAAGTGCAGGACAAAATGCAAAAATATAGCACAAACACAAAAGAAGCAAAAGTCTTATCTGTAAGCAGGAGATGCAGACACGACACAGCAGGCTACAAGGGAAACTGGAATGAAGGATTCAGACCAGAACAATTGATCACCGGCAACCCTGATGGGAAAATGACTCCCTTATATAAGACCAGTCAGTAACACCTGATTCCCAGTCCTCACAATCTTCACTAGCACCGCCTGCAACCACCAGAGGGAGCCTCTGCTCAGAACTCATCTCAAACCCATTCACAACAGTACCCCCCCCTTGAGGAGGGGTCACCGAACCCTCATTTGAGCAACCAGGTCGGTCAGGATGAGTTCTATGATACGCACGGATAAGTCTCCTAGCATGGATGTCCGAAGCAAACACCCAAGAATTGTCTTCCTGACCATAACCTCTCCATTTAACCAAATACTGGAGTTTCCGTCTAGAAAAACGAGAATCCAATATTTTCTCAACCACATACTCCAGATTGCCCTCAACCAAAACAGGGTCAGGAGGCACAGCAGCAGGAACCACTGGCTCAACAAAACTCTTCAACAAGGACTTGTGGAACACGTTATGGATCTTAAATGTCCCTGGAAGAAGCAAACGAAAAGAAACAGGATTAATAATCTCCATGATCTTATAAGGTCCAATGAACCTAGGCTTAAATTTAGGAGATGCTACTCTCATAGGAATATTCTTTGAGGACAACCAGACCAAGTCCCCCACTTTAAACCGAGGACCATCAGTCCTATGCCGGTTAGCAAACCGCTGGGCCTTCTCCTGAGAGAGGGACAACCTCTCCACTACCTGGTCCCAAATCTGTTGCATACGCTCCACAACAGAGTCAACACCTGGACAGACAGAAGCCTCCGTCTGTCCTGAAGAAAATCGAGGGTGAAACCCAGAATTACAGAAAAACGGAGACATCAAAGTGGCAGAGCTAGCCCTATTATTAAGAGCAAACTCAGCCAAAGGCAAAAAAGAGACCCAGTCATCCTGATCAGCAGACACAAAGCATCTTAGATAAGTCTCCAATGTCTGGTTTGTTCTCTCAGTTTGACCATTGGTCTGAGGATGAAATGCCGAGGAGAAAGACAATTGAACACCCAGTTTAGAACAAAAAGTCCTCCAAAATCTGGAAACAAACTGGACTCCTCTGTCAGACACAATGTTCTCAGGAATGCCGTGTAAACGAACCACGTGCTGAAGGAACAACGGCACCAATTCAGAGGAGGAAGGCAACTTAGGTAATGGCACAAGTTGTATCATTTTGGAAAACCTATCACAAATTACCCAGATGGTGGTCATTCTCTGAGAAACAGGAAGATCGGAAATGAAATCCATAGAGATATGGGTCAATGGTCTCTTGGGCACAGGCAATGGCATCAACAAACCACTAGAGCGAGAGCAAGGCTTGGAGCGAGAGCAAGTCCCGCAGGACTGCACAAATTCCCTGACATCACGAGACAAGGTAGGCCACCAAAAGGACCGACTAACCAAGTCTCTGGTACCAAAATTCCGGGATGCCCAGCCAATGCGGAACAATGAATCTCAGACATCACACTCTTTTTCCATTGGTCCGGGACAAACAATTTTCCAACAGGGCAGCGCTCGGGCCTATCCTCCTGACACCCCTCCAGAGCAAGTCTCAAATTGGGCGAGATGCCGGAAAGAACTACACCCTCTTTCAAAATAACAGAAGGATCAGATAACTCAGGAGAGTCCGCAAGGAAACTCCTCGAGAGGGCATCCGCCTTAACATTCTTAGTGCCAGGAAGAAAGGAAACCACAAAATTAAAACGTGTGAAAAACAAGGCCCACCTGGCCTGTCTAGGACTGAGTCGCTTGGCAGATTCCAGATAGACCAGATTCTTATGGTCCGTAAGGACCACCACCTGATGTTTGGCTCCCTCCAGCCAATGTCTCCACTCTTCAAAAGCCCACTTCATGGCCAATAACTCCCGATTACCCACGTCATAATTACGTTCAGTAGGAGAAAATTTTCGAGAGAAAAAGGCACAAGGGTTACTTTTAGAGGTCTCTGGATCTTTTTGGGACAAAACGGCACCTGCCCCAATTTCAGAGGCATCAACCTCCACCTGAAATGGCAGAGAAACATCAGGCTGCCGTAGAACAGGAGCAGAAGTGAATCTCTGCTTAAGTTCCTGAAATGCAGAGACTGCCTCAGGAGGCCAATTCACCACATCAGAACCCTTTCTGGTCAAATCAGTTAATGGTTTAACAATAACCGAGAAATTACCAATAAATTTACGATAAAAATTGGCAAAACCCAAAAATCTCTGAAGAGCCTTTAATGAAGTAGGTTGGACCCAATCACAGATGGCCTGAACCTTGACCGGGTCCATTTCAATAACAGATGGGGACAAAATGAATCCCAGAAATGAGATCCTCTGTACGCCAAAAAGACACTTTGATCCCTTCACATACAGAGCATTCTCTCTCAAAATCTGGAACACAGTTCGAACATGTTTCACATGAGAGTCCCAGTCATTAGAAAAAATCAAGATATCATCCAAATAAACAATCAGAAATTTGTCCACAAAATCCCTGAAAATGTCATTCATGAAGGACTGGAAGACGGAAGGAGCATTAGTGAGCCCAAAGGGCATCACTAGGTACTCAAAATGCCCTTCAGGGGTATTGAATGCCGTCTTCCATTCATCCCCGTGCTTAATGCGAATAAGGTTATACGCCCCCCTGAGGTCAAGCTTGGTAAACCAAGTAGCGTTTTTCACCCTGGAAAACAGGTCAGAAATCAAGGGTAACGGGTATTGATATTTCACAGTAATATTGTTCAAGAGACGATAATCAATACACGGCCTTAATGAACCATCTTTTTTGGCCACAAAGAAAAAACCGGCACCTAAGGGTGAAGAGGATGGTCTGATATGACCCTTCTCCAATGATTCCTTGATATAAGACCGCATAGCGTCATGTTCAGGTACAGACAAGTTAAAAAGGCGACCTTTAGGGAATTTACTACCCGGCACTAATTCAATAGCGCAGTCATAGCTCCTATGGGGAGGCAAGGATGCAGATTTACTTTCGCTAAACACATCAGAAAAATCAAACAAAAAGTCAGGAACATCCTGAGCCTGGGGGAGGCAGAAAAAACAGGTGTTGGTATTAACACATTGGCAGCCCCAACTGGTTACAGACACAGATTTCCAATCCAAAACAGGATTATGAGACTGTAACCAAGGGAAACCCAGCACGATAATGTCATGCAGATTATATAGAACCAAAAATTTGCAGCACTCCTGGTGATCAGGTTCAACCCTCATTATCACCTGAGTAGAAAACTGGGGTTTATTCTCAGCCAAAGGGGTAGAATCGATCCCCAGTAGGGGAATAGACTTCTGTAGGGGTATCAAGGGAAACCCACAACGTTTAGCAAAATCATAATCCATCAGGTTAATAGCTGCTCCAGAATCAACGAAAGCCTGAGCAGAAAATGAGGACAGAGAGCATATCAGAGTGACAGTTAACAAAAACTTAGTCTGAGCACTACCCAAGACAACTGAGCGTGCAAAACGTCTTCCCCGCTTAGGGCAGACTGAAATAGCATGAGAGGCATCACCACAGTAGAAACATAACTCATTGCGCTTTCGAAACTCATGACGCTGTGCCCCAGACACCACTCTATCACACTGCATGGGTTCAGAAGCTGGTTCACAAGGCAACACCATTCCACGCATACTTCTCCGCTCACGCAAACGTCTGTCAATTTGAATCGCTAATGACATAGAATCATTGAGACCAGAGGGGACAGGGAATCCCACCATAACATCCTTTACATTATCTGACAGACCCTTCCGGAAAAGGGCCGCCAAAGCGTCGTCATTCCATTTGGTCAGGACTGCCCACCTACGGAATCTCTGACAGTATAACTCAGCGTCATCAAGCCCCTGATTTAATGCCAACAAGGTTTTTTCAGCTTGATCAGTGACATTAGGCTCATCGTACAATAACCCCAAAGCCTGAAAAAACGCATCAACATCACTCAAAACAGGATCCCCAGGTATCAGGGAAAAAGCCCAATCCTGAGGATCGCCGCGCAGGAGAGAGATGATAATTTGAACCTGCTGCGCTGCATTTCCTGAGGACTTAGATTTTAAGGCAAAAAACAATTTACAATTATTTTTGAAATTCTGAAACTTAGCTCGATCCCCCAAAAACAAATCTGGCATGGGGATCCTAGGTTCCACAACAGGCAACCTAGCAAGATATGCAGCAATACTCTGAACCTCAGTGGCAAGCTGATCCACACGGCCAGACAACTGTGCAAACTCCATTGGGAGAAAAGATCCTCCCCAGCACCCAGAGATACAGAGGAAAAAAAAAAATGCAACAAACAGAAAAATATCTCTGACAACTCTGACAACCTTTTTTCTTTCACAATATTTTTTTCCCTTCTGTGAGTACCATACAATTTTCAATTTTTTGGGCCGGTGATACTGTTATGATTCGGTAGCTGAGGAGTGCAGGTAAAAAAGGCAATACACCAGAGCAGTTGGAATCTATGAGATTGCAGTACCCTGACTAACCACCACAACTAGAGGCAGCCGTGGAGCGTTCCTACGTTGGTCCTAGACGCCTCGTCACAGCCTGAGAAACTAACTACACCTAAAGATAGAAATAGGAAAGCTATCTGCCCCGGAGCAGAACCCCAAAGATAACAGAAAGCCCCCAAACATGTAATGGCGGTTAGACAAGAGGAAATACTGACACAGAAAGAAAATAGTATGAGCAAACGCTGGGGCCCAAACTATCTAAATAGAAAAGGATAGGAAGGGTACTTACTGCAATCCCAGAAAACCCTGAAAAGCACCAACTCTACTAATTTCAAAATCACCTGAGATCACACGACCTCTACCACCTAAATTAGTTCTCTGGTGTAACAAAATCAAAACAGCAGCCACTGAAAAAACTGGAAAAAGCAAAAGAACAAAACTCAGTGGCTGAACTAAACTGAGAGGGCAGAAGCCCCCGGAGGGGACCCTGAAGGCCCCCAAAGAAGTGCAGGACAAAATGCAAAAATATAGCACAAACACAAAAGAAGCAAAAGTCTTATCTGTAAGCAGGAGATGCAGACACGACACAGCAGGCTACAAGGGAAACTGGAATGAAGGATTCAGACCAGAACAATTGATCACCGGCAACCCTGATGGGAAAATGACTCCCTTATATAAGACCAGTCAGTAACACCTGATTCCCAGTCCTCACAATCTTCACTAGCACCGCCTGCAACCACCAGAGGGAGCCTCTGCTCAGAACTCATCTCAAACCCATTCACAACAGAATGGTCTCCGGGCATCTTGTTACGTTTGCAGAGCCCCTGATGTGCCTAAACAGTAGAAACTCCCCACAAGTGACCCCATTTAGGAAACTAGACCCCGCAAAGAACTTATCTAGATGTGTGGTGAGCACTTTGAACCCCCAAGGGCTACACAGAAGTTTATAACGCCCGGGCATGAAAATAAAAAAATCATATTTTTTCCACAATCAGGATCTTTTAGTCCCCAATTTTTTTATTTTCCCAAGGGTAACATGAGAAATTAGACCCCAAAAGTTGTCCAATTTGTCCTGAGTATGCTGATATCCCATATGTGGGAGAAAACTACTGTATGGGCACACGTCGGGGCTCGGATGGGAAGTAGTGACGTTTTGAAATGCCCACTTGATGGAATGGTCTTCAGGCGTCATGTTACGTTTGCAGAGTCCCTGATGTGCCTAAACAGTAGAAACTCCCCACAAGTGACCCCATTTAGGAAACTAGACCCCGCAAAGAACTTATCTAGATGTGTGGTGAGCACTTTGAACCCCCAAGGGCTACACAGAAGTTTATAACGCCCGGGCATGAAAATAAAAAAATCATATTTTTTCCACAATCAGGATCTTTTAGTCCCCAATTTTTTTATTTTCCCAAGGGTAACATGAGAAATTAGACCCCAAAAGTTGTTGTCCAATTTGTCCTGAGTATGCTGATATCCCATATGTGGGAGAAAACTACTGTATGGGCACACGTCGGTGCTCGGATGGGAAGTAGTGACGTTTTGAAATGCCCACTTGATGGAATGGTCTTCGGGCGTCATGTTACGTTTGCAGAGTCCCTGATGTGCCTAAACAGTAGAAACTCCCCACAAGTGACCCCATTTTGGAAACTAGATCCCCCAAGGAACTCCTATAGATGTGTGATAAGCACTTTGAATCTCCAAGTCCTTCACAGAAGTTTATAACGCAGAGCCGTGAAAATATAAAATCATTTTTTTTCCACAAAAATAATTTTTAGTCCCCAATTTTTTTCCCAATGTTAACAGGAGAAATTAGAACCCCCAAAGTTGTTGTGCAATTTTTCCCGAGTACGCTGATACCTCATATGTGGGGATAAACCACTGTTTGGGCATACGTCGGGGCTTGGAATAAAGGAAGCACTGTTTGACTTTTTGAACGCAAAATTTGCAGGAATCAATGGTGGCGCCATGTCGCGTATGGAGACCCCCTGATGTGCCTAAATAGTGGAAACCGCTCAATTCTAACTCCAACACTAACCCCAACACACCCCTAACCCCAACCCTAACCCCTACACACACCTAACCCTAATACAAACCCTAATCATAACCCTAACCCCAACACACCCCTAACCCTAATCCCAACTCTAACCATAAACCTAACTACAAGCCTAACCCTAATTCCAACCCTAACCCTAATTCCAACCCTAACTCAAATTCCAACCCTAACCGTAATTCTAACCTTAACCCTAATGCTAACCCTAACCCTAGTTCTAACCCTAAGGCTGGGTTCATATTGCGTTTTACCAGCCCGTTCAACACGTAGCGTTGACCGGCTGGTAACGGTATAGCATAACGCGATCGCGTTATGCTATACCCGCTAGCGCAGATGAATCAGCAGATAATCAGCCGCAGATCCACAGCAAAATCAGTCGCGGATCAGCAACAAAATCCGCCGCGAATCAGCAGCAAAATCCGCCGCAGATCAGCAGCAAAATCCGCTGCGGATCAGCAGCAAAATCAGCCGCGGATCCGCAGCGAAATCCGCCGCGGATCCCAGCGAAATCCGCCGCGGATCAGCAGCGAAATCCGCCGCGGATCAGCAGCGAAATCCGCCGCGGATCCGCAGCGGAATCAGTCGCGGATTCGCAGCGAAATCAGTCGCGGATCCGCAGCGAAATCCGCGCGGATCGCAGCGAATCCAAAGGGAATCAGCAGCGAAATCCGCCGCGGATCAGCAGCGAAATCCAGCCGCGGATCAGCAGCGAAATCAGCCGCGGATCAGCAGCGAAATCCGCCGCGGATCCCGGATCAGCAGCGAAATCAGCCGCGGATCAGCAGCGAAACGCTCAGCAGCGAATCGCCGCGATCCGCAGCGAAATCAGCCGCGGATCAGCAGCGAAATCAGCCGCGGATCCAGCGAAATCAGCCGCGGATCCGCAGCGAAATCAGCCGCGGATCGCAGCGAAATCAGCCGCGGATCCGCAGCGAAATCCACCGCGGATCAGCAGCGAAATCAGCCGCGGATCCGCAGCGTTGCAGCGAAATCGCCGCGGATCAGCAGCGAAATCCAGCCGCGGATCAGCAGCGAAATCCGCCGCGGATCCGCAGTGGTATCAGCAGCGAATCCGCCGCGGATCAGCAGCGAAATCCGCCGCGGATCAGCAGCGAAATCCGCCGCGGATCAGTAAGCAAATCTGCCGCGGATCAGCAGCGAATCCGCCGCGAATCAGCAGCGAAATCAGCCGCGGATCAGCAGCAAATCGCCGCGGATCGCAGCGATATCCGCCGCGATCACAGCGAAATCCGCCGCGGATACGCAGCGAAATCCGCCGCGGATCAGCAGCGATAATCAGCCGCGGATCGCCGATCAGCCGCGAAATCCGCCGCGGATACCACGATATCCGCCGCGGATCGCAGCAAATCAGCTGCGGATCAGCAGCAAATCCGCTAGGAAACAAAAAAAAATTTTTACCTAGACGGGAGGGTTCATTACTTTTTTATTTGATCACTGGATCAGTTTATCACAGTGAACAAAATAAAATTTTTTTACAATGGAGGGGTCACTGCGGCAGGCCGGCCATTTTACAAGATGGCGCACGCCCATGCAGAATCCCGACAGCCGCCGTGACGGAATCCGGACAGTCGGTGGACGGGGACGAGGTGAGTAGGGACGTCGGAAGGTGAGGGGGGGGGATCGGAAGGTGAGGGGGGGTGATTCGCAGGAGCAGGGGAGCAGACAGCGACGGCGGTGACCGATCGCTGCCATCTTTTGATGGCGGCGGCCGATCACCGCCGTGACATGGTGTGGGGGGGGGTCTGATCGCGGTCTCCAGCCATGGCCGATGCTATTGCAGCATCGGCCATGGCTGGATTGTAATATTTCACCAGTTTCATTGGTGAAATATTACAAATCGCTCTGATTGGCAGTTTCACTTTTAACAGCCAATCAGAGCGATCGTGGCCACGTGGGGGTTAAGCCAACCCCCCTGTGGTGATGCAGTAAGGGTCCTGTTACTGCGGGTCGGGTGACCTTTCAGTGACCCCGGACCCCCGACCCACCGTAACATGATTTATAGCATGACGCCGACGGTGGCGTCATGGGTCGGGATGGCACAGGTTTTCATGACGCCAACGTCGGCGTCATGGGTCGGGAAGGGGTTAAAAAGTGAAGTTCCATAGTGCAGACATTTAAGGTAAATGTAGTGACTAAGAGTAATTAGAAATGCTGTCTAGGGATGAGCAAACGTGCTCGGTGATACTCAGATATCACTCGACTATCTTGGTGCTTGGATGTGCTAGGCACTTGATGAGCATTTGCTGGTGCTCAGATTTGAGGCTGGAATCCCCACCCCGTATGTTTGGCGTCTGTTATACATCCAAAGAGCATGCAGTATGAGTATGTGGACACAACGTATTTTAAACTCGTGTGAACCAGATGAGCTTTTCAAGCAGAATACTCTCCAGAAAACTTTGGCTTTTTCAGAAGTGTTTTTTGCATCAGTTTTCTGGTCATTTCCTGACCGATTTTGAAGTGTTATCACATGGTTTTTCAGGAGTCTTTTCATTGTTGTTTTCTGAATATTTTTCCACTACCTACATCAGTGGTCCCCAAACTTTCTTACATCGATAGCCACATTCAGCTCTGAGAGATGGTCGTGAGCCACATGCAGCAACTCCCCCCCCCCCACAGTAGTGGCACTCAGAGACCCTCTTTATTGGTATAATAAAATCCAAACCTTTCCTACTGAAAGCACACTGAGATCCCCCACTCCTGTCACTCCTCTAGAGGCAGTATTCATAAATCCATGGATTTCCACTTTACTCCCATTCTCAAATCAAGCACTCCCACCACAACTTCGCATCCAGCTTGAAGCACTGAGACATCCAGATCTGCTTTGCTGTGCAGGGCTAATTTAAAAATCAGCAAACTACTGCAGTGTGCATGTAAGGAGGAAGACCGGGCTGTGGGTACTTGTGTTGAACCAGGTTCGGAACTGTTGAGGTTGCCTTCCATGTTTCCTGGGATGAAAGAATGAGGGACCAGACAAACCTCATGACCCGGGCAGGAGGGGCGTGATAAATGAAAAAGTGCGCACAGCTGCAGAGAGTTTGGCGCGAATGGGCAGTGCGCAGCATGCTCCATCTCCTGAGCACTGGCTCTACGACAGGCTGCGGTTGACGGCACCCGTCGCCACCAGCAGGACCGTAAGAAAGAGGTGAATACTGTACACGTGCGGAGGATAGAAGTCCGAGTACCGGATAGTCATTTGTGACCTTCCCTGCCATTTTCTGTACGCCAGCCCACGTCTAACTCTAAGAGTGTGTAGCGCCCGCGTCCCTGCCTGCTGCCAGACAGGGACGTCGCTCTCCTCACCTGCGCTCAGCGTCCTCAGTGCTTCCAGCCTCCTCTACGCCTCTGGCATCCTCGGCGTCCTCCTTCCGCCCTGCTGGTCCCGCGCGCTCCTTCCCTGCTACTGGCCTTAGGGCGCGCGCCCGCACCCTCCCCCGCTCTTAAAGGAGCCGCGCGCATTTTCCAAATCAGTCTCCAGCCAATGCTGGAGGACTCCACCCTATATTAAGGGCTTCCTCCTTAATGTAGGGGCCCGAGCAATGTTGTTCCTGTGCAGTCTAACTCGTTTCAGCCATCAGCTCCTGATTCCAGTTACCTGCCTGTTACCTGTCGGCTTGCCTGTCTGCCATCCGTCTGCAGTTCCATCCAGAGGTTCGGACGTCATCTGCAGAGATCCCCGGCTCTTGCCTGCTCACCTAGGAGCGATCATCTGCCATCCGACTGCAGCTCCATCCGGAAGTTCGGACATCATCTGCGGAGATCCCCGGCTCTTGCCTGCTCACCTGGGAGCGATCATCTGCCATCCGACTGCAGCTCCATCCGGAAGTTCGGACATCATCTGCAGAGATCCACGGCTCTTGCCTGCTCACCTGGGAGCGATCATCTGCCATCCGACTGCAGCCTACCTGGAGGCTCCACCATATCAGGTCGTATATGCCTGCCCTGTTCTAGAGACTGCCTGGTCACTTGCCGTGACAACCTGCCTGTCCAGAGACTGCCTAGTCACTTGCCGTGACAACCTGCCTGTCCCAGAGACTGCCTTGGTCACTTGCCGTGACAACCTGCCTGTCCCAGAGACTGCCTTGGTCACTTGCTGTGACAACCTGCCTGTCCAGATACTGCCTGGTCACTTGCCGTGACAACCTGCCTGTCCCAGAGACTGCCTTGGTCACTTGCTGTGACAACCTGCCTGTCCCAGAGACTGCCTCGGTCACTTACCGTTACAACCTGCCTGCCCAGAGACTTCCTTGGTCACTTGCTGTGACAAACCTGCCTGTCCAGAGACTACCTATATCCCCTGCCGTGATTCCCTGCCCTTTTCCCGGGTGCCACCCGCTCTCTTACAAGTAAACTCTCTTGTATAATAAAGCTTTGTGGTTCCACCAACCTGACCTGTCTCGTCAGTAGTTCCACCCACCAGACCCGTTACAGTTTGCTCGGGCCATGGAACCCGGTGGCACCCAAACCCCTTCACTCCCGGAACTGTGTCATGAGCTGTCTCGCCAGAGGTCTCAACAGGAGGCCATCCTGGGTCACCTGCGGAACGTCAATTCCCGTCTGGACACTCTGAATTCATCACCAGCAACCATCGCTGGAGCCATGACTCATAATCCGTCAGTCCCGCTGATTCCCAATTCCGTGGTTTCCATTCCCGGACCCCGACTGTCAGCTCCTCCTAGGTTTGGAGGCGATCCTGCTCTGGCTCGGGGTTTCATTAATCTGTGCACCCTGCATTTTGAACTCCTGGCACACCAGTTTAACTCTGATCGGGCCAAAATTGCCTTCATCATGTCCCATCTCACCGGAGAGGCCCTGGCCTGGCTTAATCCTCTCTGGGAGAGAGAGGATCCTCTGGTATCTGACCTGCCTGCTTTTCTCTCGGCCTTCCGGAAGGTATTCGACGAACCTGGACGGAAGACTTCCTCTGCATCATCTCTGCTGCGTCTCCGTCAGGAGAGCCTCACCGTTGGTCAATATGCCATACGGTTCCGGACTTTAGCCTCAGAACTAGCTTGGGACAATGAAGCTCTAATTTCGGTCTTCTGGGAGGGTCTGTCCGGCCGTATTAAAGACGAACTTGCCGGTCGGGACATTCCAACCTCTCTAGATGATTTAATAAATCTTGCCAATCGAATTGATCTACGGTTCCAGGAACGAGCCAAAGAGATCACCCGTAAAAAAAAATTTTCCCATCTTGCACCCTCGTGTCAGAGATCCATAACCTCTTCCGTTTCTCCTCAGGTGCACACTGCTGAGCCTATGCAGGTCGACCAGACCAAGATGGTCAAAGCCCGTCAGGACTCACGCCGTGCCGAGAAAAGTTGCTTCTACTGCGGCAGTAAGGAGCACTGGATCCAAACCTGTCCGGAGAAGTCGGGAAACGCCTGTGTCTAGGTTCGCTCGGAGAGGTCAATCTAGACAAAAATAAATCCTCTTCATCCCTGCTGCTGTCGGTTTCAATTCTGCTCGGTAAGAACCGCCACTTCGAAATGGCCCAACTTGATTCTGGAGCAGCTGGGAATCTCGTGTCACAGGCTCTAGTAGAGAAGTATCACATTCCCACCAAACCTCTTGTTGAACCTGTATTTGTTGCTGCTGTGGATGGGGGCCTCCTACCTCATCCCATCCGACTTATCACCGAAGTCATAACCCTGCAGGTGGGAATGTTGCATTCTGAGAGCATCTCGTTTCATGTTTTACCCGGACTCTCTCATGCTTTCTTACTAGGTCTGCCTTGGCTCCAAAAACATGCACCTGTGCTCGATTGGCAGAATGGAGAGGTTCTTCGCTGGGGACAGGACTGTCATAAAACGTGTCTGGTGCCTGTTCATCCTGTCTATTCTTCTCCTACACCTGCTAATCTACCTGGACTCCCGATTCCATATTGGTCATTTGCTGATGTCTTCAATAAAAAGGAAGCAGAGACATTACCCCGCATAGACCATATGATTGCCCGATTGACCTGTTGCCCGGTACTACGCCTCCCCGTGGGCGTATTTACCCGTTGTCTGCTGCTGAGACCAGGTCAATGTCCGAATATATCGAGGAGAACTTAGCAAAGGGATTCATCCGGAAATCTACCTCCCCAGCGGGAGCAGGTTTCTTCTTCGTTAAAAAGAAAGACGGATCTCTCCGTCCCTGTATTGACTACAGAGGCCTAAATTCGATCACGGTGAAGAATAAGTACCCTCTTCCGCTCATTCCAGAACTGTTTGATCGTCTTAGAGGGGCTAGAGTCTTCACCAAACTAGATCTTCGTGGAGCATACAACCTGGTTCGTATCCGTCGAGGAGATGAATGGAAGACGGCATGCCCTTTGGTCTCTGTAATGCTCCAGCAGTCTTTCAAGAGTTGGTCAATGACATCTTCCGGGACCTCCTCTACTCCTGCGTTGTGGTGTACCTTGACGACATCTTGGTCTTCTCTCCGGATCTTCAGTCTCACCGGAGGGATGTTCGTCAGGTTCTGCTCAGGCTCAGGCAGAATCACCTCTTCGCCAAATATGAGAAGTGCCTCTTTGAGCAGACTTCGCTTCCGTTTCTGGGCTACATTATTTCTCAGACAGGCCTACGAATGGATCCAGAGAAACTGTCTGCCATCGAGAAATGGCCCCGACCAGAGGGGTTGAAGGCCATTCAGCGGTTTCTGGGATTCGCCAACTATTACCGTCTCTTCATACCGCACTTCTCTTCCAGGACTGCTCCAATCTCAGCGCTCACTCGCAAGGATGCTAACCCCAAACAGTGGACGACCGAAGCAGAGGAGGCCTTCCTTTCTCTTAAACAGGCCTTCTCTTCCGCTCCAGTGCTGCATCGCCCGGATGGCAACAAGCAGTTCTTCCTGGAGGTGGACGCTTCCTCTGCTGGAGCCGGAGCTGTTCTTACCCAAAAATCGCCATCCGGGAGGATGGTATCCTGCGGTTTCTTCTCCAAACTCTTCTCCTCCTCCGAGCGCAACTACTCCATAGGAGATCGAGAGTTATTGGCCATTAAGTTGGCATTGGAGGAGTGGCGTTACCTACTCGAAGGGGCTCTTCATCCGGTAATCATCTACACGGACCACAAAAATCTGGCATACCTCCAGCAGGCACAAAGACTTAATCCTCGCCAAGCCCGGTGGTCCTTGTTTTTTGCCCGCTTCGATTTTCTTTTGCATTTTCGCCCAGCTGACAAAAACGTCAAGGCGGATGCCTTGTCTCGGTCTTTCCTGGTGTCGGATCTCGAAGATGAGCCTAAACATATCATCGATCCCGCCAGAGTGATGCAGGTGGCTCCTGTGAGTCTAAATCGTCTCCCTCCTGGTAAGACGTTCGTATCAGAAACCGATCGGAAGAGAATCCTACATTGGGGTCACTCGTCTAAACTCGCTGGCCACGCTGGTCAAAAAAAGACCCTCCAATTCATTACCCGGCATTATTGGTGGCCTACCCTGCACAAAGACGTAATAGACTTTGTTTCTGCCTGTGTTTCCTGTGCCCGCAACAAAGTTCCGAGACACCTGCCTACCGGCCGTCTTCTTCCGCTTCCTGTACCCGCTGCCCCCTGGCAGCATATAGCCATGGACTTCATTACTGATCTTCCCGTCTCTGCTGGTTGTACAGTCATTTGGGTGGTCACTGACCGCTTTTCCAAGATGGCTCACTTCATTCCTCTGCCAGGTCTTCCGTCTGCACCCGAGTTGGCTAAAGACTTTATCCGCCACATCTTCCGTCTTCATGGTCTGCCTCGTCACATTGTGTCGGATCGTGGGGTTCAGTTCACCTCACGTTTCTGGAGAGCCACTTGTAAGTTGCTAGACGTCACCCTGGATTTTTCCTCCGCTTACCACCCACAGTCCAATGGACAAGTTGAACGAATAAATCAGAATTTGACCAGTTATCTTCGACACTTCGTTAATGCCCACCATTCTGACTGGGTGGAGCTCCTGCCTTGGGCCGAATTCTCCTACAATAATCATGAGAGCGAATCTTCCACCAAGTCTCCGTTTTTTGTAGTCTTCGGTCAGCACCCTCGGATCCCTGTTCCTGTTTCCATCTCTGTGGACAATCCAGCTGCGGAATCTCTGGTTAGAGAATTCTCCTCCATCTGGGAGAGTACCCGGTCCGCACTCATTCAGTCATCCGAGCGCATGAAAAGACATGCTGACAAAAAACGTCTGGATCCTCCTCAATTCCGTCCTGGGACAAAGTCTGGCTTTCGTCCAAATATGTTCGACTCAAAATTCCGTCCTACAAGTTAGGTCCTCGGTTCATCGGTCCTTTTGAGATCATCAGTCAGATCAATCCGGTGTCCTATAAATTGAAACTCCCCGCCAATTTGAGAATTCCTAATTCTTTTCATGTATCTCTCCTCAAACCTGTGGTTCTTAACTCTTTTTTTAAGTCTACAGGTACACCTCCTGCTCCAGTGTCTGCTGATGATGAATTTGAGGTAGAGAACATTCTGGCCACAAAAAGGGTAGGAAGAAAGACTTATTTTTTGGTGGATTGGAAGGGGTTTGGTCCTGAGGAGAGAACCTGGGAGCCTCGGGAGAACATCCATGCCCCTCTTATCCTAGCTAAATTTCTTTCTGGCCTAAAGAAGGGGGGGCCTAGAGGGGGGGTACTGTAGCGCCCGCGTCCCTGCCTGCTGCCAGACAGGGACGTCGCTCTCCTCACCTGCGCTCAGCGTCCTCAGTGCTTCCAGCCTCCTCTACGCCTCTGGCATCCTCGGCGTCCTCCTTCCGCCCTGCTGGTCCCGCGCGCTCCTTCCCTGCTACTGGCCTTAGGGCGCGCGCCCGCACCCTCCCCCGCTCTTAAAGGAGCCGCGCGCATTTTCCAAATCAGTCTCCAGCCAATGCTGGAGGACTCCACCCTATATTAAGGGCTTCCTCCTTAATGTAGGGGCCCGAGCAATGTTGTTCCTGTGCAGTCTAACTCAGTTTCAGCCATCAGCTCCTGATTCCAGTTACCTGCCTGTTACCTGTCGGCTTGCCTGTCTGCCATCCGTCTGCAGTTCCATCCAGAGGTTCGGACGTCATCTGCAGAGATCCCCGGCTCTTGCCTGCTCACCTAGGAGCGATCATCTGCCATCCGACTGCAGCTCCATCCGGAAGTTCGGACATCATCTGCGGAGATCCCCGGCTCTTGCCTGCTCACCTGGGAGCGATCATCTGCCATCCGACTGCAGCTCCATCCGGAAGTTCGGACATCATCTGCAGAGATCCACGGCTCTTGCCTGCTCACCTGGGAGCGATCATCTGCCATCCGACTGCAGCCTACCTGGAGGCTCCACCATATCAGGTCGTATATGCCTGCCCTGTTCTAGAGACTGCCTGGTCACTTGCCGTGACAACCTGCCTGTCCAGAGACTGCCTAGTCACTTGCCGTGACAACCTGCCTGTCCCAGAGACTGCCTTGGTCACTTGCCGTGACAACCTGCCTGTCCCAGAGACTGCCTTGGTCACTTGCTGTGACAACCTGCCTGTCCAGATACTGCCTGGTCACTTGCCGTGACAACCTGCCTGTCCCAGAGACTGCCTTGGTCACTTGCCGTGACAACCTGCCTGTCCCAGAGACTGCCTCGGTCACTTACCGTTACAACCTGCCTGCCCAGAGACTTCCTTGGTCACTTGCTGTGACAAACCTGCCTGTCCAGAGACTACCTATATCCCCTGCCGTGATTCCCTGCCCTTTTCCCGGGTGCCACCCGCTCTCTTACAAGTAAACTCTCTTGTATAATAAAGCTTTGTGGTTCCACCAACCTGACCTGTCTCGTCAGTAGTTCCACCCACCAGACCCGTTACAGTGTGCTACGGCCTGGTTTGCTTTGGCTGCACAAGTTCATGTACTAGGGCTTAGCGGAAGGTACCGGAGACCGACCGCTGCTGCCAGAAGACGGATCAACGTTTCAAGGACCCCATTTGTGGACATCTTCCCGGCCGTTGCAAGTACTACAACCCCTGTGGGATCATCTACGGCAGAGGAACATAAAGGACACAATAAGTTTGATAACTGGACTGTTTTTATTCTGCACTTGTTGTTTCTTTTATGTACCCATTAATCATTTATCTCCCTGCGAGGAGTTTAATACCCTCTTGATTAAACTGTTAAATTTGTTAACTCTTGCTCTGCCTACTGCCTGTCACTGCATCCCGCAACCAGCTTACACTTGGCGTAGTATGCAGTCTACAGCTACAGAGACGGCAGATCAAGTGGCCGTGGGTGTCCCAAGGGCCAGCTTGCCACTGGAGGCCATGCTCAGCAATGTCCCAAAGTTTATAGGGAGCAATTCACTACAATGGGACTGGTCCGAGCAGGTTAAAAGCATGCTAAGAATGTACCCCATGACCCCCTCTATGCAGGCAGAGATTGCTGTGATGGCCCTGGATGGGGAGGCTAGATGCTCTGTCATCTTCCGGCCCCCGCATGAGCAGAACACTTTCACCAAGGTGTTGCAGATCTTGGAAGAGATGCATGGGGACCCCACAGATGTCGCTGAATTGGCGGATGCCCTTGTTTAGCCTCGTCCAAAGGGAGGTTGAGTCTGTGACCCAATATATGAGTGCGCTGCAGGAGATCCACGCCATGATCGCTAAGCGGGATGATGTGGGCGTGATGCCTCCTGATGTAATTTTGAGAGACCAACTAGTGGCAGGTCTCAGGGATGCGCTGCTAAAGCAGATCTTGCGGGAGCATTTGCGGGTCAATCCCACATGTCTTTTCTGGAAATCGAGGTGGAAGCGCGTGCGCGCGAGCAAGAGCAGGGGATGGCAGCCTCAGCAGGGAAGGTCCGGAGCAGGGAGGTTTCCGTCCCGCCCGCAGCTGAACCAGGTTGGGTAAGAGAAATCCGGAACGAAATCCAGAACATGCGAGAAGAGTGGTCTGACTTAAGAAAACCTCCCCCTGGAGGATCCAAACTTTTCCGGAGGCACAACTAACCCCGAGGCCCGTCAGGACATGGGGCAATCCCAAGCAGAGAGACATCCGATTTGTTTTACACTGTGTGCAGAATTATTAGGCAAATGAGTATTTTGATCACATCATCCTTTTTATACATGTTGTCCTACTTCAATCTGTATAGGCTTGAAAGCCAACTGCCAATTATGTAAATCAGGTGATTTGCATCTCTGTAATGAGGAGGGGTGAGGTCTAATGACATCAACACCCTATATAAGGTGTGCTTAATTATTAGGCAACTTCCTTTCCTTTTGCAAAATGGGTCAGAAGAGAGATTTGACGGACTCTGAAAAGTCAAAAATTGTGAGATGTCTTGCAGAGGGATGCAGCAGTCTTGAAATTGCCAAACTTTTGAAGCGTGATCACCGAACAATCAAGCGTTTCATGGCAAATAGCCAACAGAGTCGCAAGAAGCGTGTTGATAAAAAAAGACTCAAAATAACTGCCCATGAATTGAGGAAAATCAAGCGTGAAGCTGCCAAGATGCCATTTACCACCAGTTTTGCCATGTTTCAGAGCTGCAACGTTACTGGAGTATCAAAAAGCACAAGGTGTGCCATACTCAGGGACATGGCCAAGCTAAGGAAGGCTGAAAAACAACCACCTTTGAACAAGAAACATAAGATAAAACGTCAAGACTGGGCCAAGAAATATCTTAAGACTGATTTTTCTAAGGTTTTATGGACTGATGAAATGAGAGTGACTCTTGATGGGCCAGATGGATGGGCCCAAGGCTGGATCAGTAAAGGGCAGAGGGCTCCATTCCGACTCAGACGTCAGCAAGGTGGAGGTGGGGTACTGGTATGGGCTGGTATCATCAAAGATGAACTTGTGGGACCTTTTCGGGTTGAGGATGGAGTGAAACTCAACTCCCAGACCTACTGCCAGTTTCTGGAAGACACCTTCTTCAAGCAGTGGTACAGGAAGAAGTCGGTATTGTTCAAGAAAAACATGATTTTCATGCAGGACAATGCTCCATCACATGCATCCAAATACTCCACAGCGTGGTTGCCCAGTAAAGGTCAAAAAGAAGAAAAAATAATGACATGGCCCCCTTGTTCACCTGATCTGAACCCCATAGAGAACCTGTGGTCCCTCATAAAATGTGAGATCTACAGGAAGGGAAAACATTACACCTCTCGGAACAGTGTCTGGGAGGCTGTGGTGGCTGCTGCACACAATATTGATCATAAACAGATCAAGCAACTGACAGAATCTATGGATGGAAGGCTTTTGAGTGTCATCGTAAAGAAAGGTGGCTATATTGGTCACTGATTTTTTTTGTTTTTGTTTTTGAATGTCAGAAATGTTTATTTCTAAATTTTGTGTTATATTGGTTTACCTGGTGAAAATAAACAAGTGAGATGGGTATATATTTGGTTTTTATTAAGTTGCCTAATAATTCTGCACAGTAATAGTTACCTGCACAAACAGATATCCTCCTAAGATAGCCAAATCTAAAAAAAAACCACTCCAACTTCCAAAAATATTAAGCTTTGATATTTATGAGTCTTTTGGGTTGATTGAGAACATAGTTGTTCATTAATAAGAAGAATCCTCTCAAATACAACTTGCCTAATAATTCTGCACACAGTGTAAGTGTGGGGACACTGGATATTATGCCCGAGGATGTCCAAGATGGGGGAGGCCACTTACCCGTCCGCCATTAAACTAGTGGGCTCCGTGGCTGGGGGATGCCGCCCAGAGCCTGAGCAGCCAAGAAGGAGAGAAGGTAGTCCCGCAAGTTTGATTTCCCTGAGTCCCCTTGTATGGGCTGAAATGGATGATTGGGCAGTCCGCTGCCTAGTTGATACCGATTCTTAAGTGATCACCATGCCAGAAACTTATTTCAGATGTAATTTTTCTGAGGCGAAGCGGCCTGAATAGGGCCCAGTGATCAATTTGACAGCGGCCAATCAATTGCCCATC
Source organism: Oophaga sylvatica (assembly GCA_033576555.1). NCBI lineage: Eukaryota > Metazoa > Chordata > Amphibia > Anura > Dendrobatidae > Oophaga > Oophaga sylvatica. The sequence continues at coordinate 398,862,212 of JARQOD010000004.1, forward strand.
TCGGTCGCAGGGGTGGTCTGGATGCAAGTTACCATGTGCGACAAAGATTTGGGCCGGAAAGGAGTAGTGTTGACCGCCGGAGACCCTAGCAATGGCCCCACAGTGACTTTAGGGATGAATGTGCTGAAGGAACTCGGGACCATCCTGGTCAGTGAGTCACCAGATGCTTTTCACAATCGATGGAGCCCCCGCATCCCGCAGAGGAAGGTGTTCCAACAACTTATACGGGTAAACCAGTCTCAAGAAACGTCGAGTGAAGGAAAAGTTCTGGTGAAGGTGGTTGTTCCAGCTGCTGCCAAACGCGTTTTACCACCTGGTCAGACTGTGCTCACGCTGCCCGTGCGAGCTTGTGCACCTCTCAAAGGAGTGGAAGTCCAGATAGAGCTAGTCCTAATGTATCAACTACCTTTGGGGCTTCTCATTGCTCGGACATTAGCCACCGTTCACGAAGGTAACGTAGTGGTGCGGTGTGTCAACCTAGGGGAGGACGATCTCACACTCTCGCCCAAGAGTGAAGTGGCGCAAGTACTGGGTATGCCAGAAGAACTGATGCAACCAGAGGCCATTCAGTTAGCGGTGAAACAAGGAAATCCCTGGACTGTAGCCATCACCGTGCCCTCAGAGCTTCCATACAGCAACAAGAAAAAAGGGCGCCAAATCCTGGAGCAGATGTGGGCTGAACTGACAGGACTTTCATCACAACAGGTGCAACAGGTAGAATCTATGTTGGAGTGCACCACAGCCATAACCCCCGAGATTCCCACGGGGAGTGCCGCACCGATTCGGGAGCGCTATCAGCAGATCCTGCCACAAATGTCCCAGGAAGTGAAAGAAATGTTGTCACACATGCTGCAGAGTGGAGTCATATAGGAGAGCCAGAGCCCATGGGCAGCCACTATCGTTTTAGTTTGGAAAAAGATGGAACCCTGCGTTTTTGTGTTGACTAGAAGCGACTAAATGCCTGTAGAGTGCCGGACTCTTATCCCCTACCGAGAACTGAGGAGTACTGCTCATCATTAGATCTGGCCAGTGGATATTTGCAAGTGCCCATGGCTGAGCAAGACCGGCCGAAGACAGCGTTCGTACTGCTTATAGGATTGTTAGAATTCAACCGGATGCCCATCGGTCTTATCAACGTGCCTGGAACCTTTTAGCGACTGATGGTGAGATGTCTAGGAGACCTGAACTTTGAATCTACTCTCATTTATCTGGATGACATTATCGTCCATGCAGCTACTTTTGAGGAGCATCTCCAACGGCTGGAGCAGGTGTTGAGTCGGCTGCAGAAGCACGGCCTGAAAGTGAAACCTCAAAAGTGACACCTTTTACACAAGCAAATTGAATACCTAGGACATGTTGTATCTGCTGAGGGAGTGAGACCTGCACGTGAGAAGATTGCTGCAGTACAGAACTGGCCCATTCCGAAGACATTGAAGGACGTGCGGGCCTTTCTGGGGCTTACTGGGTACTATCGACGGTTCGTGAAAAACTTCGCTCGTATTGTTAATCCACTGCTGGAGGTATTGAAAGGAGTGCCGTCTGGTGTGAAGAATCGGACCATTCAGTGGGGGGATAGCCAGGAAGAACCCTTTGAGCCCTGAAGATGGCCCTGACTGTCTACAAGGACTAGGGGCTGTATTGTCACAGATGCAGGATGGAAAGGAGTGAGTGATTTCCTACGCGAGCCGGTTTCTCCACAACTCAGAAAGTAACCCGGATAACTATAGTTCTTTCAAGTTGGAATTACTGGCGTTAGTGTGGGCAATAACCGAGAAGTTCTCCGAGTACCTGTCAGGATCCGAAATCTTTGTACGCACTAACAACAATCCTCTGGCCCACCTAGAAAATGCGAAACTGGGGTCCTTGGAGCAAAGATGGGTGGCCCGAATGGTGAAATACCGATATAAGATTGCGTATCGAAAAGGAGCTGAGACTACATAGAGGAGATCCAGTATACTGCTGTCCCTTGTTGCACACTTAACATATTGATAGAACTTTGTAAGAGCCTTTGAGATCATTACTCTGTTAAAATCCCCAGAGATTAATGTAATGAGATTCATGTAAGCACAGGTTGCGGGATGCAGTGACAGGCAAGAGTTAACAAATTTAACAGTTTAATCAACAGGGTATTAAACGCCTCGCAGGGAGATAAATGGTTAAAGGGTAGATAAAATAAATAAGTGAAGAATAATAACAGTCCAGTTATCAAACTTATCGTGTCCTTTATGCTCCTTCGCCACAAATGATCCCGCAGGGTTGTAGCATGGGCAACAGCCGGGAAGATGTCCACAAATGGGGTCCTTTAAACGTTAATCCGTCTTCTGGCGGCAGCGGTCGGTCTCCGATACCTTCCGCTGAGCCCCTAGTCCTTGAACTTGTGCGACTAAAGCAAACCAGGCCACAGCACTCTCAAAGTTAAACGTGGGCTGGTATACAGCAAATAGCAGGGAAGGCCGCAAACGACTGTCCGGTACTCGGCATTCTTTCCTCCGCATGTGTGCAGTATTCACAGTCTCGGGGTGCACTGCACCTCTCTCTGTTACGTTCCTGCTGGTGGCGATGGGAGCCAACAACCGCAGCGCATTTGCTCAGGAGACGGAACACACTGCTCACCCTGCTGTGCGCTGCCTGTTCGCACTTTTTCCATTATCACGCCCCTCCTGCCCTGGTCATGAGGTTTGTCCGGTCCCTCATTCTTTCGCCCAGGCTACATGGACGGCAGTCTCAACAGTTCCGGACCCGGCTCAACACAGATACCCGTAGCCTGGTCTTCCTCCTTGCACTCCCCCTCTCCTTTAGCTCGCCATTCCACGGGCGAGAGTTCTTGAAGTAGACGTTACAGGAAAGATCTATATCTTTGTACCGTGTTAGCCAGTAGTTAGAAAAATATGTGATTCTTCAGGTTTTGTATTAGTCTTTGCCTGATGAAGAGACCTGAGTAGTCTCGAAAGCTTGCAATTTGTTATCATCTTTTCAGTTAGCAATTAAAAGGTATCAACCACTGAGGACTCTCAATTCTAAATATTTTTGCAGTAGACGTTGACACTCCTCCATCTTTTGAATGAACCGCTGCCAAATAAATTGGTCTTGTTCATAATATTAGGCGGCATTCCAGCTGTCATTCGTTTTGTGCAGCGCAAGTTGGGTTGAGTGGTCGAGGCAGATTGGGCGGTCGAGGAAGGGGACACGTCTGAGTTCAATGGAGAGCCATTTCAAGAGTCTCAGGTTCTCGCACTTCTCCCAGACCGTCCATGTCAGAGGATGAGACATATGGTTCTTCTTCATCGCAATCGAAGGCTGCAGGAGTGGGCATTTCAGGGACACTTGGAGCTCTCTCTTCTTTTTTGGAATCTCGTGACAGGCAAGGACGTATCATGCTTTGGTGTGCTTCTCAGATAGGGGCCCCTTCTTCCCCTTCAGGTTGGACTTCATAGACGGGACCATTAGATCCAATTCGCAGTTTCACCCGATACAGAGTTTTTTCCCATTGATGCTCTAAATTGCCTCAAGGTCGCTTGTCTCGGACCAATACAAGGTCTTTGGCCTTGAGAGCTGTCTCTCACATGGGCGTCATCTCATGGTGCTCAAGTTCCCAAAACTTAGTCTGCACCAGGTCGAGATAGAGTCTGCAAATGATGTCGATGTTCACAGATCCAGGTGGACATCCCCGTCCGTGGGTAGTCCTTCTCTGGGTCCAACTCCAGCTTGGTAATCTCTCATCCTTTTTGGAAGGACAGCAGGGTGTATGACGTGTATCCGGTTGTACTGTGCACTCGGTTGTTGTACACCCAGACCAACTCAGCTACATAATCAGGCCAATGGACATTCCTGTCTTCCTCCAACGTTCTCAACATCTGAATCAGCGTCGGGTTGAAAAGCTGACAGGCTCCATTCTCCTGTGGATGATAGGGCATTGTCCTGGACTTTTCAATCTGATACAGGCGGTGGAGCTCTTCCATCACTCGACCTTGAAAGCAAGCGCCTTGATCGGAATGAATCCTTTTCGGACAACAGGCATTCACATAATTCCAGAAAGGTGCCATATTAATATCTAGTACTAATATATTTATATCTACAATGTATAATGCATTTCTTTGATTTTACTCTTGTATATTGTAAGACCCACATGCAGAACAAAGTAATCCATCAGCCATAATCTAATTAAAATTATATCCACAAGCAAATCAGAAGAAGCAATGTCTGCAGAAGAGCCAAGCTTGTAATGAAGGTTATAAAAACCTGCGACTCTAGGAGAATGAAATTAACTCATTATCTCAGCTCCTACAACTAATTTACTCTGTGAGTTTGTCTGAGGTGAATGTACCACACCCTGTTCATTCATAATTATCCAGTATTAAAAATGACGGGAGGATGGATTGTGTAAGGCCTGGCTTCATCCTGTTCAATGGAAATGAAACTTGCTCAACGGATGTCTCAAGTGTCTCAAACAGGAAGGTCAGGTTCACTAACGAGGAAGAGGATTTCCTTCATCCAAAACTAATGCTTCAAATATTGTTACAATTTTGAAAACCTAAAACCTCTATTATCAAATGATTATTACTTATATTGCTGGGAATAATAACATTCAATGATAAATTCCAAAAATGTGCAGAAACTAAAATCCCAATGGACTTTTTTGATAGAAAATCTTTCCTCTATTCCTTCTACCTCTGCCTGGATTTTGTCATTATAAAAATATAATGCACATATAGAAACATCAACTACCAACACTGCGTTATTGTGGTGAGTAAATATTCTGGATAGACATCACCTTAACTAACAGATACCCTGAGAAAAATAAACCAGCTAGAAGAAAATGTACCAGTGATGTATTTCATGAGAACGTATCCTGAGAATTACTACTTGCTGCTGTTTATCCTGACAGAGAAGCTGCCTGATGAAACACTGTATGTACATTGATTTCCTGCGCACAATGTCTCTAGTGGGATCACTTCTCTGCTATATACACAGGCATACATTGCAAGCAATAAATACTATTATCTGTAGCAGCTATCAGATTGCCGATGGCTGCTACTACGCAGGTGCAGTTGGCACCATTTTCAAACTGATTTTTTTAAGGAATCTATGGATACCATAAAAGAGAATACTTATTTGCACATTACACATGCGATAATTGTGCATCGTCTGCCTGCAGAAGGGGATTTTCTTAAAAAAAATATATATATAATATTCATTATGTAAACTAGGGGCAGGTCACTGAGGGATCAGTGACCAGTCAGAAGCCATATACTGTAGATGAATACCTAATCAGAGCACCACATGAAGACCCCCCCACAGGCCTCCCTGAAGCTCAAGCATATAATTAACTCAAAACTGAAAATAAAGATTAGGCTGGTTTCATACATCCTGATATTTCCGATACCGTAAAAAGAGAAACTGACCTGCTGGGACCTCTGGACCGTGGGAGAATGCAAGAGATGAGGTCACTGGTGTTGGCATATGCAACAGATTAGAACTTATCATAAGTAAAAGGAGGACTTTATGCTGACCTGACAATAGATGGCGATGTTGTGTAACGTTTCCTTCTGTTTAATGTATTGTATAAGAAATAGTCTCACTTGTAGCTTCACTTTCGTTTTGTTCCTGTTTCCTGATGCAATGCTGAAATGACTGTGCATTCTTCCTTTACCTCATGATGTTAGAAGTAAAAGCTTGTTATCCCATGCAGCCTACTCTGTGAAGTTTTCTACTGCAAAGGTGTGGATTCAGAAGCTGTGCAACAGGTTATGGGCCCAGACACCCAGACACCCAAGCACCAAGAATACCAGATACCCAGGACACTGGAACTCTCAGCAAGACCCTCGTGAATGCAGAAGAATTCTTCAGTGCAAGTCTCTTCAAACAAGTAAGATAAGTTAAAAATGACAAGTAGCACAGAGCTAAAACAAGCAGTAGCTAAACTGAATGATGAGAACTATCAGCTATGGAAGTTCAAAGTAGAGATGTTATTGTCTAAAGATGATTTATGGGAAGTAATCCCTACAGATAGACCTGATGAAGATAATCAGACATGGGATAAGAAAAATAGACAAGCGAGAGCCACCATTAGCTTATTAGTGGATGATGCTCAATTAATACATATAAGAAATGAAGAAACAGCGAAAGGAATGTGGGAAGCATTAAGAAAGCTATATGAAAGACCCATCTCAAATCACAAATTATTTTTATTAAGAAAGCTTTACAGTATGAGACTAAGTGCAGACAGTGACATGCAGAAGCACATATTCTCTATTATGGAAGTGATATCAAAGCTAAGATCTATTGGTGAAGATATTAAAAAAAACCATATAGCAGCTATATTGTTGTGCAGTTTACCAGATTCATATACTGCTTTAATAAATGCACTAGAGACAAGACCTGAAACAGACATTACATTAGAGTTTGTGAAAACAAGACTCATAGATGAATATCAGAGAAGAAAAGAACAAAGCAATGATTCTTCTACTGAAAAGGACAGTGAAAATGCTCTTAAAGCTACAGAATTTAAAAAACCCTATAATAAAGAGACAAGAGAATGCTTCAGATGTAAAAAAAAAGGTCATTTAAAGACTGTACCATATGGAAAGCAGAACAACAAAAATTACAACATAAAAAGCATACACAGAAAGTGAAAAACACAATTTCCGATTTGTGTGAGAATAATTGGAATGGCACATTCAAGATAACAGACAAGAAATCATCACTTGGTTGGTTTATTGTTTTAGGAGCAACGAGTCATATGACAAGTGACAAGAATTTATTTACTGATCTTGATTTAGATAAGAAAAAAGCCATTTATCTTGCAGATGGAAGCAAAATAACCGCAGAAGGTATCGGACAAGGTATGCTAAATTGTTCAAACAAGTTCGGACAAGATTCAAAGATACTTGTACAGGATGTGTTGTATGTTCCAAAATTAGAAGGCGGATTATTATCTGTGAAACGTTTAACAGCAAAAGGACTTACAGTAAAATTCAAAGACAATGAGTGTGCAATTATTGCAGGAAACAAGATGATAACCAAAGTCAAGGCAGATGAACAATTATATCATTTTGACAAACCAAAGGAACAGATGAAGGTATGTACACATGATCACTAATACTGTATTCACATGTGGCATAGACGTCTAGGACATAGACACCCAGACAGTATAAGGGAACTACAGAGAAAAGAATTGACAAAAGATTTAAAGATATCAGATTGCTCAATTACCATAAGATGTGAATGTTGTATAAAATCCAAAGCCACAAGGATATCTATTCCAAAAGAAAGTGAGATGAAAAGCGAAAGTCCACTTGATTTGGTGCATACTGACATATGTGGACCCATGAAAGTGACTACATCAGGAGGCAATAGATACATGTTGACTTTTATAGACGACTACTCAAGATACACAGTCACATACTTCATTAAGAACAAAAGTGAAGTTTTTGATAAACTTGTAGACTATGTCCAATTGTCATCAGAAGTGATAATGGAGGTGAATTTACAGGTCACACAATAGAAGACTACTTAAGACAAAATGGAATAGAACATCAGAAAACTGTTCTATACACACCTGAACAAAATGGAGTAGCAGAAAGGAAAAACAGAACTCTAACAGAAATGATGAGATGTATGCTGACAGATTCTAAACTACCAGAAAATATTGGGGTGAGGCAGCAATGACAGCTACATATCTACAGAACCGACTTTTTCCAGAAAACTGAAGAAAACGCTATATGAACTGTGGCAAGGTATGAAACCTAGTGTCAATCATTTAAAAGTTTTTGGATGTAAAGTTTTTATATTCATTCCAACAGAAAAACGTTCCAAACTTCAAAACAGATCCATAGAAGGAATATTCGTTGAATATAGTGAAAACTGCAAAGGATATAGAATCTTAGATCCCAAAACAGACAGAGTTACGGTGAGTAACAGTGTGACATTCATTGAAGATTTAAATGAAGACATTATGATTTCAGTTGAAACAAAAAAATGAGAAAAACAATAGTGACATAACTGAAGAAATATCTGATGAGAAAGAAGTAGAAATTAATTAAGAACAAAATACTGAAAGTGAAGAATCACAACTACAAACAGACACAGAACCAAGACATTCAATAAGAGAGAACAAAGGAAAACCACCATACAAGACAAGTATAAGAAAAATCCATGAGTCTACCTCTTGGGAAGACATATCTAAACTTTCTGAAGAAGAAGCTAATAATTGGATAGAAGCAACAGAAACAGAAATTAAATCCATGCATGATTCAAATACATGGACACTAACAGATTTGCCAGAAGGAAGAAAAGCCATAGGATGTAAATGGATTTTTAAAGTAAAATACCAAACAGATGGCACACCTGAAAGGTATAGAGCAAGACTCGTAGCTAAAGGCTATTCTCAAAAATATGGAGAAGACTATGATGAAACATTTGCTCCAGTTGTCAAACACACTACAATAAGAACTTTACTTACAGTTGCAGCAATGGAACAGATGGAACTAAGACATCTGGATGTAAAGACAGCTTTTTTGAATGGAGATTTAACAGAAGACATTTACATGGAACAACCTCCAGGATTCAAAGATGCAAGAAATCCAAACAAAGTTTGTAAACTACAGAAAAGCATATATGGTTTAAAACAAGCAGCTAAAGCGTGGAATGACAAAATCACGGAAGTACTAACAAATGAAAAATTTCAAAGAAGCAAAGCTGATCCATGCTTGTACACAAAAAGGCTGAGTAATAGATGGATTTATGTACTCATATATGTAGACGACATTTTGATTTGTTTTAAACAAGAAAGGGATAAAGAAAACATTCTAAAAACCCTGAAACAAAATTTTGAAATCAAAGACTTAGGAAATGTAAAACAGTACCTAGGAATACAAATAGAAAGACAAGAAGTACTGTGGTTAAGACAATTGTTGACAGAATTAGGACAATCACACTTGGAACCAACAAAAGTAAAAGAGGACCAAGGAGTCTTGAAGTTGGAGTATTGCCCTACTGAAGAAATGACAGCAGACATTTTCACGAAGGCATTGAATGCTGATAAACATCAGAGACTAATAAAAAAAAGTTGGGTTTGATTGAATAAGTCCTTACTGTTGAGAAAGGGTGTTGGCATATGCAACAGATTAGAACTTATTATAAGTAAAAGGAGGACTTTATGCTGACCTGACAATAGATGGCAATGTTGTGTAACGTTTCCTTCTGTTTAATGTATTGTATAAGAAATAGTCTCACTTGTAGTTTCACTTTCGTTTTGTTCCTGTTTCCTGATGCAATGCTGAAATGACTGTGCATTCTTCCTTTACCTCATGATGTTAGAAGTAAAAGCTTGTTATCCCATGCAACCTGCTCTGTGAAGTTTTCTACTGCAAAGGTGTGAATTCAGAAGCTGTGCAATAACTGGGACAGAGCTTGATTGCCGTGACCTCATCACTTACATTTTCCCATGGTTTTGAGGTTTCCGGCAGTTCAGGCCGGCAGCGAGCACAGACTCAGTGACGTCACCGCTAGTTACTGAGCCTGCGCCCGCTGCTTCTCATTCATTCCCCAGTAGTTTACAGCTGGAGCGGTCACATTTGTACCGCTCCGGTTGTAAACTTAATATCCTCCAGATATGGATTACGGCGTGGGACTGAACACCGGACAGGTATGGTATATTGTTGCTTTATTATTTTTAATTTTATTACAGGAGATCGAGGGCATCGCTTGGATTAGCCGAATAATAAAGTTGGGAAACTGTGTTGTTTTATTTCATTAAAATACTTTTTTTTCTGGCTGTGTGTCTTTATTTAACCCTTTTACTACTATAGGATTTGTAATGGAGAGTAGTGTTGAGCGATACTGCTCGATATCTAAAAATATCGGATCGGAATGGTATCGCCGATATCACTAAATATCGTCGATATCCGATTCCGATACCGGAAGTCCCATGTAAGTCTATGGGAACCAAATATCGACATTAAAAAAACCCATTCTTGCCTTGTTGGTTAATTGTACATGAAGGAAAACAACAAAGACTAATGTAGAATGTATTGGGGGAGGTTGAGGAGACAATAAAGGCATACATGTTTAACCCAATGCATTGGAATAGCATTAATATATATTTTTTTGGAAATACGTTTGGATTGACTAACAAATTGACAATGTTGTTAACCTTTTTCTATTTTGGCAAATATGTATGTTTCACAACTTCCATGCTCTTCACCTTTTTAACTTTTGCCAGTGCCACACTTTCTCCTTCATAATCTTCAGCAGCATCATCTTTCTCATCAAATTATTCTTCATCTTCACCTTCTTAATCTTCTTCTTAAACTTCTTGCTATTCATGTTTTTGTTTACATTACTCATATTGTTATTATTAAACTAATTAATCTTCTTCATATTCAAATTCTTCATCTTCTTCCTCTTCATCTTCTTCATCATATTCTTATTTGTGACAGAGATTCCTGTACTTGTAATCTGTAAAAGTATGAATTGTTCATCCTTCCGTTCTTGCTGTCACAAAAGATTTAAATTACAACAGTATTTGTCCGTGTTCAGTTTAGCCTGCAGCAGCAGGCATTTTCCAGGGGCACCACGAGGAGGAACGGACTCACCCCCATACACTGCTTAGTCTTCTTCTGCTTAGAATTTAGAGCATATATTTTGCTCTTCATTTTGGTCTTATACTTCATGTTCTTCTGCTTTTTGATCTTCTGCTTATTGTTCTTCTGTCTCTTGTTCTGTATCTTGTAGTTTGTCTTAACCTTCTTTGTCCTGTTGGTGATCTTCTTCTGGGTAATCTTTTATTTTTTCTTTGTGATGGTGTTCAGGCTGGTTGGCTTCATGCTCGTCGTCCTTGTTGTCGTCATCTTCTTCTGGGTGGTCTTTAAGGTCGTCTAATTTCCGAGAACCAGCTGACGTTACTGGAACCATGACGGGTATCAGATGGAGCAAGAGACAATGGAAGTAACGAGGACCAGCTGACTGTGCTGGAACCCGGAGGGGCAGCAGAAGGAAAAGAGGCAATGTCACAACCGAGTACCAGCTGACGTTACTGTGACACGGTTACTAAGCAGGAGGTACCTGTGCTCCAAAGCACTACCAAGGACCAGCAGACGTTGGTGGAACTCGGATACGGAGATGGAGGCACCTAGGCCAAAGGCACTGGGGAGAACCAGTTGACGGTACTGGACCCCGGACGGGTAGCAGAAGGAAAAGAGGCAATGTCACAACCGAGTACCAGCTGACGTTACTGTGACACGGTTACTAAGCAGGAGGTACCTGTGCTCCAAAGCACTACCAAGGACCAGCAGACTTGGTGGAACTCGAATACGGAGATGGAGGCACCTAGGCCAAAGGCACTGGGGAGAACCAGTTGACGGTACAGGACCCCGGACGGGTAGCAGAAGGAAAAGAGGCAATGTCACAACCGAGTACCAGCTGACGTTACTGTGACACGGGTACTAAGCAGGAGGTACCTGTGCTCCAAAGCACTACCAAGGACCAGCAGACGTTGGTGGAACTCGGATACGGAGATGGAGGCACCTAGGCCAAAGGCACTGGGGAGAACCAGTTGACGGTACTGGACCCCGGACGGGTAGCAGAAGGAAAAGAGGCAATGTCACAACCGAGTACCAGCTGACGTTACTGTGACATGGTTACTAAGCAGGAGGTACCTGTGCTCCAAAGCACTACCAAGGACCAGCAGACGTTGGTGGAACTCGGATACGGAGATGGAGGCACCTAGGCCAAAGGCACTGGGGAGAACCAGTTGACGGTACTGGACCCCGGACGGGTAGCAGAACGCACCCATGAAAATGTAAGTTGACAGGACGCAAGCCGTCCGCAGTTACCGAATCACACAGTCCTACAGTGGGTGCTTGTCCTATTGTCACAATGGAAACAGCCTTTATTTACATATCCCACAGCACACATAGGAATCACCTAAACTGCAGGCACCATAGAGTCGGCTAACCCGAATGCAACACGACAGCACAACTTATTGGAGGATAATTGATGTTCACACTGCCAGGAAACAGCTGTCGTGCTGTAACCAGGCTGGCCAGGAGTCAGTACCCCTGCCAATTACTTACGAGCAACAAATGGCGGTGTTGTAGCCCAGGGAGTAGAGTTCAGTGGTAGAAAGATGAACATAACAGGAGACATGGAAAACGTTGCCAAACAGTTATTTAATCTGAAAACGGACAGGCAAATTCAGGTGAGATCCATGCCTTGTTCATTTTCAGAAAAGTAAACCGGTCTACATTCTCTGAGGATAGTCGCATGCGACGGTCTGTTACTACACCACCTGCAGCACTAAAGACGCGCTCAGATAATACACTGGCAGCAGGGCAAGCCAGCACCTCCAATGCATACTGGCTAAGCTCTGGCCATGTATCCAACTTAGAGACCCAAAATTTTAAAGGGGAAGAGGCATCTGGGAGTACACTTAGAGGGAAAGCCAAGTAGTCTGTCACCATCTTACGGAAACGTTTCTTCCTGGTGACTGGAGCCGTCTCGGATGGTGTAGACCTTGCTGGCGCTGTCACAAAACTTCGCCACATTTGTAACATACAGCTCTTGCCCTGTGCAGAGGCGCTGCTTCTGCTCCCTCTTATTATAGAGGTGTCTAACACTGCCTCGACGCACAGAGCTGCTTTGTAAAGCAGTAGCAGCAGCAGCAGCTCTCTCGGCTGGAATGTACAACAGTATGGATTGTACCAGTGTGTCTTGGTACTCCTGCATTTTACGGTCCCGGTTCACCGGTGTGATGAGGGTTTGTAAGTTGTCCCGGTAGCGAGGGTCTAGGAGGGTGTACACCCAATAATCTGACGTGGTGAGAATGTGGGCGATGCGGCGGTCGTTTCTCAGGCACTGAAGCATGAAATCAACCATGTGCTGCAGACTCCCAACTGGCCAACAAAGGCTGTCCTCTGGAAGAGGCGTCATCTCTGCCTCCTCTGCATCACCCCACCCTCGCTCTACATACTGACTAGAGCGTTGTGTACCTCCCTCTGTAGGGATTTCTTCCTCCTCCATTGACTCCTCCTCCTCATCCTCCTCACAAAGTGAGCCTTGCCCAGCCCTTTGTGAGGAACCACGTTGCGCTGACTGTCCTGAAGGTAATTGAATTTGTGACTCCTCATCCTCCACCTCTTCCAAAACCTCTTCCTTTAGTGCTTTCAGTGATTTCTGAAGCAGGCAGATAAGGGGGACAGTCATGCTGACTAGTGCATCATCTGCACTCGCCATCCGCGTTGAGACATCAAACGCACGCAAAACGTCGCAGATGTCCTTCATAGAGGCCCACTCAGTAGTGGTGAAGTGTGAACGGCGCAAATTGCGAGTTGATTGCGCCTGTTGCAGCTGATACTCCATTACTGCTGGCTGCTGCTCACACAACCGCTCCAACATATGTAACGTGGAATTCCACCTGGTGGGTACGTCACATATGATGCGATGTTCAGGAAGGCGAAATCTGACTTGCAGAGCTGCAATGCGCGATCTGGCCATGCTGGAACGTCGCAAGTGAGCGCACTCTAGGCGGACCTTGTGCAGCAGTGCATCAAGATCCGGATAGTCCCTCAAAAAACTCTGCACGACCAAGTTGAGCACATGTGCCAGACATGGTATGTGAGTGAGGTTGCCAAGGCCCAGAGCTGCCACCAGATTTCGGCCATTGTCACACACTACCAAGCCTGGCTGGAGATTAGCTGACAAAAACCACACGTCGCTCTCCTGCTTGATGGCATCCCAGAGCTCCTGCGCTGTGTGGCTTCGATTCCCCATGGAAATTAATTTCAGGACGGCCTGTTGACGTTTGGCCACGGCTGTGCTCATATCGGTCGCAACAGGTAAGCGTTCACAGGTCCATGTGGAGGTATACCGTGACGGCTCGTGCAGCGATGATTCTGAGGAACTGGAGTAGGAGGAGGAATCAATGTGTACAGACTGGATTCCTGCAATCCTTGGAGTTGGCAGAACACGTACAGCGCCACTGGCAAGATCTGTACCCGGCTCCACAACATTGACCCAATGGGCAGTGAGGGAAAGGTATCGTCCCTGGCCATGGGTACTGGTCCACGCATCGGTGGTCAGGTGGACCCTGCTACTGACGGCGTTTAGTAGCGCATGTTTAATGTTTCCCTCAACATGTTTTTGCAGAGCAGGGACGGCTTGCCTGCTGAAATAAAATCGGCTTGGCACATTATATTGTGGGACTGCCAATGCCATAAAGTTCCTGAAACTGTCAGTCTCCACCAGCCTGAATGACAGCATTTCAAGGGACAGGAGTTTTGCAATGCCAGCATTCAGAGCCTGTGCTCATGGATGGTTTGCCGAGTATGGCCGTCTTTTATCCCATGCCTGTGGTACCGATGGCTGTTTTGTGGTCTGGGAGTGTGACGATGACTGTGAACTTGCTGCTGTGGGTGGAATAACAGTTTGTCTATGGACAACAGTGACCGAGGTTCTTCCATGGAGATCCTGTGAGGAAGCCGAACCAGGTGTGTGTGAGCTGGAGGTAGAGGCTCCAACACGACCTGAAGATGTAGGTGCTGCTGTAGGTTGGCCTACATCTCCAGTGTGTCTTTGTAACTCAGCTACGTGCTTTGTCCGTACATGTTTCCACATATTTGTGGTATTCAGGTTACTGATATTTTTACCTCTTTTAACTTTTTGCTTACACAGCTTGCATTGAACATAGCAAATATCATCTACAAGTCTGTCAAAAAAGGCCCACGCAGTGCAAATCATGGGAGCGCCAATTTTGACATTTCTAAGAGAACTGCTCCCAACAGGTGCCAAACTGGAGGCTACAGGCAAGCGAGTCTGCAGCCTACCTCTCCCTCCTCTTTGTACCGTTGGGACAATCTCTTCCTCAGAGCTGCTCCCACCACCTTCCTGTTGCTCACGCCATGTTGGGTCTCGGACTTCATCATCTCCACTACCCTCTTCCAACACCTGCTGCTGTTGGATGGTCTGGGCAGCACCATGCTCCACAAAACCTGGCACCTGAGTCTCATCATCATCATAAGATGCGTTCTGCGGTGTGCTGTCCATCGGCACTGGCTCACCCGCCTCTTCAGATTGAGAGAGACACAGCTGTTGCGCATCACTGCATACTCCCTCTTCTTCAAATTGCAGAATGCTGCTTGCCTGTGCCCGTGTTTGCGAGCCAACAGATTCTGAGAACAGAAGCAGAGACTCAGCTGGCTCCTGTACAGAACTCTCTGACTGCCTGGGCAATTTGACATGCGGTGAACAGACAGATGGTTGCTCAACAGTGTTGTGTTCCTGAGAGGAGGTGGAAGGAATTGAAGTCGATGCATTGGCTGCCATCCAACCAACAACGGCTTCAATTTGTTCTTCCCGCAGCAGGGGGGCACGCCGAGCTCCTACCAAAGTGCGCATAAAGGAACGCTCATGGGTAAAACTGGTGGATGCTGTGTCACTGAGGGCGGCAGCAGCCACAGAATCCCCACGTCCTCTCCCTGCTGAAACTCCACGGCCACGACCACGTGCCTTACTCCCTGCCTTCTTCATCTTGGTAGATTGATAAAGAAAGTCAGAAAAGTTATAAGGCCTAAGTGTGGTTATTACGCAGAGACTGAAGTGAACACTAAAACACAACTGTTCACAATCTGTGAAAGGCTACTCCTTTGTCTACTTCTATAGTGTTTGCAACCAATGTATTGGATACGGATGGAAGCGCGTCACACTAATAGATTATATTTATTTTAAATGGAATGGAGCAGAACCAATTGGAGAGAAATGAAAAGGATGAGGCACTGAGACACGCTCAGCAGAGTACAAGCAGCAGTGCTTGAACAAGTAACTGGAGCGTGATGTGCACTCAAAAAATAAAAAACACAGACTGAAGTGAACACTGAAACACAACTGTTCACAATCTGTGAAAGGCTACTCCTTTGTCTACTTCTATAGTGTTTGCAACCAATGTATTGGATACAGATGGAAGCGCGTCACACTAATAGATTATATTTATTTTAAATGGAATGGAGCAGAACCAATTGGAGAGAAATGAAAAGGATGAGGCACTGAGACACGCTCAGCAGAGTACAAGCAGCAGTGCTTGAACAAGTAACTGGAGCGTGATGTGCACTCAAAAAATAAAAAACACAGACTGAAGTGAACACTGAAACACAACTGTTCACAATCTGTGAAAGGCTACTCCTTTGTCTACTTCTATAGTGTTTGCAACCAATGTATTGGATACGGATGGAAGCGCGTCACACTAATAGATTATATTTATTTTAAATGGAATGGAGCAGAACCAATTGGAGAGAAATGAAAAGGATGAGGCACTGAGACACGCTCAGCAGCGTACAAGCAGCAGTGCTTGAACAAGTAACTGGAGCGTGATGTGCACTCAAAAAATAAAAAACACAGACTGAAGTGAACACTGAAACACAACTGTTCACAATCTGTGAAAGGCTACTCCTTTGTCTACTTCTATAGTGTTTGCAACCAATGTATTGGATACGGATGGAAGCGCGTCACACTAATAGATTATATTTATTTTAAATGGAATGGAGCAGAACCAATTGGAGAGAAATGAAAAGGATGAGGCACTGAGACACGCTCAGCAGAGTACAAGCAGCAGTGCTTGAACAAGTAACTGGAGCGTGATGTGCACTCAAAAAATAAAAAACACAGACTGAAGTGAACACTGAAACACAACTGTTCACAATCTGTGAAAGGCTACTCCTTTGTCTACTTCTATAGTGTTTGCAACCAATGTATTGGATACGGATGGAAGCGCGTCACACTAATAGATTATATTTATTTTAAATGGAATGGAGCAGAACCAATTGGAGAGAAATGAAAAGGATGAGGCACTGAGACACGCTCAGCAGAGTACAAGCAGCAGTGCTTGAACAAGTAACTGGAGCGTGATGTGCACTCAAAAAATAAAAAACACAGACTGAAGTGAACACTGAAACACAACTGTTCACAATCTGTGAAAGGCTACTCCTTTGTCTACTTCTATAGTGTTTGCAACCAATGTATTGGATACGGATGGAAGCGCGTCACACTAATAGATTATATTTATTTTAAATGGAATGGAGCAGAACCAATTGGAGAGAAATGAAAAGGATGAGGCACTGAGACACGCTCAGCAGAGTACAAGCAGCAGTGCTTGAACAAGTAACTGGAGCGTGATGTGCACTCAAAAAATAAAAAACACAGACTGAAGTGAACACTGAAACACAACTGTTCACAATCTGTGAAAGGCTACTCCTTTGTCTACTTCTATAGTGTTTGCAACCAATGTATTGGATACGGATGGAAGCGCGTCACACTAATAGATTATATTTATTTTAAATGGAATGGAGCAGAACCAATTGGAGAGAAATGAAAAGATGAGGCACTGAGACACGCTCAGCAGAGTACAAGCAGCAGTGCTTGAACAAGTAACTGAGCGTGATGTGCACTCAAAAAATAAAAAACACAGACTGAAGTGAACACTGAAACACAACTGTTCACAATCTGTGAAAGGCTACTCCTTTGTCTACTTCTATAGTGTTTGCAACCAATGTATTGGATACGGATGGAAGCGCGTCACACTAATAGATTATATTTATTTTAAATGGAATGGAGCAGAACCAATTGGAGAGAAATGAAAAGGATGAGGCACTGAGACACGCTCAGCAGAGTACAAGCAGCAGTGCTTGAACAAGTAACTGGAGCGTGATGTGCACTCAAAAAATAAAAAACACAGACTGAAGTGAACACTGAAACACAACTGTTCACAATCTGTGAAAGGCTACTCCTTTGTCTACTTCTATAGTGTTTGCAACCAATGTATTGGATACGGATGGAAGCGCGTCACACTAATAGTTAAATTGCATGGAGCAGCAAGAATTACACTGAAGAAAAAAAAAAGAGTCTGTGAGTGACACGTGCAGATGCCTACAGACAGCGTTGCATGCAGAGCAAACTGCAGCGTCACCTGCACTCACACACACCTTGCAGAGCTGTTAAAACAACACTGCAGGCAAAAGGAAGCTTTACACAGCGGTTGGTGCTAGCCTGCCTACAGTACAGTACACTAAATCGCAATCTCTAACTGTCCCTCAGAGTCAGCACAGCAGCGTTCTGTCCCTTACTGAATTCACAGCACAGTGACGCTAAAATGGCGGCGGCGCCTTTTATAGTGCATTCTGACATCATTTCAGCATCCAATCACAGCCATGCCATTAGTTAACATGACCGCAGCAGTACAGGATGTGCCCACACTTCTTAGGATTCCTCATTGGCTGACTAAAATCACATTGCCTCTCAAAGAATTATGGGAACTTCCGATTCCAGTATACGATATATGGAAAATATCGGAACTAAGTATCGAAAGGCCGAAACAGCTAATATCGGCCGATACCCGATACTTGCGGTATCGTATCGCTCAACACTAATGGAGAGGTATCTTATTGACACCTCTCCATTACTAAGCCGGGTTTAATGTCACCTTACAATAGGAAGGTGACATTAACCCCCTACTACCCCACTTGCCACCGCTACAGGGCAAGGGGGAGGAAGCAGGCAAAGCTTCAACAGAAGTGCCTTTTCTGGACATCTGCGGGATGCTGTTTTAGGCTGTGGGGTCCAATATCCATGGCCCCTTACCAGCCTGAGAATAGCAGCCAGCACCTGTGAGTTTTGTCGGGTTGGTTACAAAAAAAAGGAGGACCCCACGTCGGGTTTTTCATTCATTCATTCTCCCCTACTCGCCGGCAGAGCAGGGGAGAATAATGACAGGTGCATTCATTCTCCATGTGCACGTGTGCGGCACGTTTTGCAGTCCATGTGAAAACGGACATGTCTGCGTGTTTTGCACACGGACACAGTCTGTGAAAACACGCTGACATGTACATAGACCCATTCATTTGAATAGGTCTACGTGTGTCAGTGTCTCTGGTACGTGAGAAAACTGTCACTACACATACTGGAGACACTGATGTGTGAAAGGGGCCTTAAACAACAACCAAAAGATGGGTTTCATTAACCAAGGTATGATTGTAATCAGTATAACGGCGCCGACCTGACACTGTCTGTAGGTTACTGAGCACAATCCTGCTGACAGGTTCCCTGGTTCCCTTTAACTGTATATATATATATATATATATATATATTATATATATATATATATATTGAACAAGGTGTATACACATTGTGACAAAGTCACCAGTAATGTAATAGAGGGGAGATATGTGTCACTGCGCTTAATGGCGTCAGTGATACGAAACCAGAGTATTTTTCCTCCAGCACACTACGTGTTGTGAGGGTTAAGTTAAAGTTGCATACTGGGCTGGTTTCATGTGGACATTGATAGAGCGGGTGGGAGAATGTCCACTTTTTCTCCATGTGCAGAGCTGCCAGGACCTGTGTGATGTCATGAAAATGTGGTCAGTCAAATGATGGAAAGAGTCACATGGTCTTGGATTTAAATAACTGGGCTCTAGAGGCAGGATTTGGTCAGCAAGACTGGAGAGAGGATTCTCCAGTGGTTTGTGTCTTGTGGAGGAAATACTGAAACTCTGTTACTCCAGAGCGGGCTGTTACCCGCAACGCATGGACTCTGTTATAGCATTTTGTTTTCTTTATTGTTTTCCTGTTTTTGCCCGAAGGGCTATGTTTACTTTTCACCTCTAGTTGGTTTATGCTGCCTTTTAATAAACCAACTGAAGACTTAAAGAGACAGTGTTCTTATTTTTCCTACCTCCACCGCCAAGTGAGTTGACTTACCACTACACCACTATATATACAGTACAGACCAAAAGTTTGGACACACCTTCTCATTAAAAGATTTTTCTGTATTTTCATGACTATGAAAATTGTAAATTCACACTGAAGGCATCAAAACTATGAATTAACACATGTGGAATTATATACTTAACAAAAAAGTGTGTAACGACTGAAATTATGCCTTATATTCTAGGTTCTTCAAAGTAGTCACCTTTTGCTTTGATGACTGCTTTGCACACTCTTGGCATTCTCTTGATGAGCTTCAAGAGGTAGTCACCGGAAATGGTTTTCACTTCACAGGTGTGCCCTGTCAAGTTTAATAAGTGGGATTTAACAAAAAAGTGTGTAACGACTGAAATTATGCCTTATATTCTAGGTTCTTCAAAGTAGTCACCTTTTGCTTTGATGACTGCTTTGCACACTCTTGGCATTCTCTTGATGAGCTTCAAGAGCTAGTCACCGGAAATGGTTTTCACTTCACAGGTGTGCCCTGTCAAGTTTAATAAGTGGGATTTCTGACCTTATAAATGGGATTTAGACCATCAGTTGTGTTGTGCAGAAGTCTGGTGGATACACAGCTGATAGTCCTATTGAATAGACTGTTAGAATTTGTATTATGGCAAGAAAAAAGCAGCTAAGTAAAGAAAAACGAGTGGCCATCATTACTTTAAGAAATGAAGGTCAGTCAGTCCGAAAAATTGGGAAAACTTTGAAAGTGTCCCCAAGTGCAGTTGCAAAAACCATCAAGCACTACAAAGAAACTGGCTCACATGAGGACCACCCCAGGAAAGGAAGACCAAGAGTCACCTCTGCTTCTGAGGATAAGTTTATCTGAGTCACCAGCCTCAGAATTCGCAGATTTACAGCAGCTCAGATTAGAGACCAGGTCAATGCCACACAGAGTTCTAGCAGCAGACACATCTCTACAACAACTGTTAAGAGCAGACTTTGTGCAGCAGCCCTTCATGGTAAAATAGCTGCTAGGAAACCACTGCTAAGGACAGGCAACAAGCAGAAGAGACTTGTTTGGGCTTGAGAACACAAGGAATGGACATTAGACCAGTAGAAATCTGTGCTTTGGTCTGATGAGTCCAAATTTGAGATCTTTGGTTCCAACCACCGTGTCTTTGTGCGACGCAGAAAAGGTGAACGAATGGACTCTACATGCCTGGTTCCCAACTTGAAGCATGGAGGAGGAGGTGTAATGGTGTGGGGGTGCTTTGCTGGTGACACTGTTGGGGATTTATTCAAAATTGAAGGCATACTGAACCAGCATAGCTACCACTGCATCTTGCAGTGGCATGCTATTCCATTCGGTTTGCGTTTAGTTGGACTATCATTTATTTTTCAACAGGACAATGACCACAAACACACTTCCAGACTGTGTAAGGGCTATTTGACCAAGAAGGAGAGTGATGGGGTGCTACGCCAGATGACCTGGCCTCCATAGTCACCAGACCTGAACCCAATTGAGATGGTTTGGGGTGAGCTGGACCGCAGAGTGAAGTCAAAAGGGCCAACAAGTGCTAAGCTTCTCTGGGAACTCCTTCATAATTGTTGGAAGACCATTTCCGGTGACTACCTCTTGAAGCTCATCAAGAGAATGCCAAGAGTGTGCAAAGCAGTCATCAAAGCAAAAGGTGGCTACTTTGAAGAACCTAGAATATAAGACATAATTTCAGTTGTTTCACACTTTTTTGTTAAGTATATAATTCCACATGTGTTAATTCAAAATTGTGATGCCTTCAGTGTAAATGTACAATTCTCATAGTCATGAAAATACAGAAAAATCTTTAAATGAGAAGGTGTGTCCAAACTTTTGGTCTGTACTGTATATATACAGTATATAGTAATGTCACTTAAGATTTCAGAGCCTGAAAGTCAGGCAGAATCTGACATGACATAACAGGAAGTCAGAGGGTTCTCAGCTAGAGATAATGTGACCAGGAGAGCAGCACAGGTTACAGAAGAATTTATAAAAGAGCTTATTGATGGCAGTTGGTTCCCATGAAAAGGACTTGTAAAGTAGTGGCCAACACCTTTAAAGAAGTCCTGTCACGTGGTTAAAAAGTGTTTCGATAAATTCCTTCTAAAAATCCATAAGCACCCATGATTCTGTCGCTCTTTTCTATTTTGCAATCCATCACTCCATTGCAGAGATATTCACATTTGTAGAATTTTGGGCGCAGTATGTGAAATTTCTGCTTTCAGTCCATCTGAGCATTTCTTCAGTCTTCTCTGGTGGTGTTTGCTTTCACCCCCTCGCAGACATTGCAGGTCACAGCATCTGAGACTGCTAAACTGCTAGGTGAGCTGCTGAGCTGTGATTGGTAGTATTAGAAAGGGTCTGGGGAGTGTGCACACCCCTAGAGAAGATACTGTAACACTCTCCTACCACGTTGACCATGTTTACTAACAGTATTAAGTCCACAGTTACCAGTGGGCAACGAAAACATTGCTCATTTAAAACTTTGTGCAAACTGTAAAGCGCTGTGTAATATGTTGGCGCTATAAAAAAAATAAAGATTATTATTATTACTGCCCGTGACAACTCTGAAGAAATGTCCAGTTGGACTGCAACGAGAGATTGCTTTTGGAGCGTTGTATGTGATATCTTTGCAGTGGAGCAGCGCAAAACGCTAAAGAACAGCAGAATCAGGGGAGCTAAGAAATTGTTTTCAAGGTACTTAGCACAATTCTTTGGGGAAGGGAAAGGTCTTATTTAACTACGTTAAAATGTTAGAACATTTCTTTCTTCAGTTTGGATGTGCTTGCCAAGATATTGAAGAGATGATTTCAGGATGAATATACAAAAGTGATAAATCCAAGGTCAATGGGACATTATTATTTTATTTTAAAAAAAATCACCTCTAGCCCAGGAGTCTTTAGTAGATGGATGACAATTGTTCCCAGCTCATGCATAGCACCTGCCCATTTACCATGATCCCAATGTTAAGCCCATGCGTTGTCATTACATATCTCACTGGCTAAGTTTAGTTTGTTATTTTGTGAAGTTCTTTGTTTGAACCTGTGCTATCATATCCTGTGTTATCCACAAACAATGTAAACATATCCGGCATTACATTATATCCCTGAAGCAGCAGCACATTTTTTTTCCAAAGCCGTAGTATATTTGGATGTCAAAACAGGATTCAGTCTTAACAAATACTACATCATAAAGAAAATTTCTGTGACAAGTTTGGTTAAAAGCATTTAACGAAGCTCTACATAGAATATGTTGTCTTACCTCAAATAAGGCATGGAGAGTTTTGTGTCTGTTTTCTCTTTGCAGATTTATCCTAAAGGGAATATAGGAATATCAGAAAAATGATCTTTTGTTGGAAATTAGGATTTTGTGTCAAATGTACTGTATTATTGAAACATTTTTTACAATGTTTTTTTTTCCATATAACAATTAGAGTTGAGCGAAACAGGTCGGTCAATTTAAAAAAAGACTGACTTTCGCCAAAGTCGGGTTTCGGCGAGCGAAACCCGACCAAAGCGTGAGGTCAGACACGTGTTCGGCGACCCGAGCGCCAAGGATGGTTTCCCATAATGCTTCCAGGGCATTTTCTCAGCCAATGAGCAAGGACGCAGACTGTGGGCAACGCGATTGTGTAGCCCTGGTGGTAGGCACACGCAGTACCCTGGAGAGTGTATGGCGAGACGGCGGCTTAATGCTCAATATGCATTCACTCTACACACATTAGACACACCCCTAGGGTAGTGAAGTGTACTCTAGAGGAGTGGTCAAAGTAGTAAGTGTTAGAGTGAGGAGTCTAGTTCCTGTCTTTGGACAGTGAAGACGTGTGGAGTAGAGCTTAGACATCTGTGAGAGGACGTTTGGAGGGAGTAAAGAGTCTAGCCTGCTTCATCCCAGTTCATTTAGTGGAGTCTGGTATAGGTGTTTGGAATACACCTTAGTCTGGTCAGAGCTGTATCACCCTCTCAGCACCCACTGAAGAAAGGAGAAGTAATAGCACGGAAAGTCATCAGCATTCCTGTCTAGAGGACGGTATCAGGTACAGTGACGTGCTCCTGCCTGTGATAACTGAGCATCCGTGGCTGACTTCATTGGAAGGAAAAGGAAAGAAGTGACTGCTCGACCCTGGGCTAGTAAGAGTGCTTATGTTACCAGCGTGGACAAGGCGAAAGGCAAGTGGATTATAGAATTAGTGCTACAGGATTACAGAAGTCCAGCACGTTACTACCGGTCACTGGGGACCGAAGAGTCATTGTTGTTTCAGGCACGGTGACAGGAAAACCAGGAATCTACCGGACCCTAGGTCGCGGCAGACAAGCCCCTTATAGTCAGTACGTAACTGGGGTCAGGGGGAGTGAAGACTTTGGAGTTCTGCAGGACAAAATAAGAATTCAGCTCCTTCACAGGAAGGCCCCTAACACTAAGCTGACTGGGCAGGTACAGCTTTGGATAAGCTGGAGATTTGAGGGAACTACGCTTCAAGCTAGTTGCACTCGTTTATGGAGTTAAAGGAGGCCCCTAACTTGTCCAGCTGCCGTCTCAAGATACACTCTCCTTGGATCAGCCTCCCTGGGACCTGCCTTATCATCTTGCAAGTAAAGGTATGGAAAGACGCTGACCGTGTGAGACTGTGTTATTTACCTGCACTCGACTTCACTACTCACATAGACTTTGAGGGACCAGTCCCACCTGTAGGGGACCCGACATCTAGCTGCCTCACCATCCCCTCAGAGATCTACAGCAGCGCTGGTACTAATTACCAGAACACTACAGGTGGCGTCACGAACTGTACATAAATCAATCCCCTGTAAATATATCCCCAACATACGCCAGACCGCCCGGCCACAGACCGAGCCACAGCTACCTGTGACAACAATCCCCATAGACTTCTACGGGCTCGGCTCTGAGTACCCCATTGCCCTGGTAACCCACAATTGTGGTGGCGGGTCGACACAATTTTGGCGTCACGAACAGGATACCAAACTCGCGAAATTGCGAGCCCTGCGTGCCTAAGGACTTGTTTTTGTAAAAAGGACTGTTTGCACTTTTGGCGCCAAAATCGCCATTTTTGTCGCCATATTCGCGCCCTCAGGCGCTGGAGAAGAAGGTGGGCGTACCTTCGTGGGCGTCTACCCCCCTGTGGCGCGAAGAAATGCCTGCCCTCTCAAAGTGCTACTACAACATGCGGTCCTGCCCTACAGCAAAGGAGGTCCGCCTCCTCTTCACCTTCCCTGCGAGGAGGAGAAGACGCAAATCCCACCTCCACGGAAGAGACCGGATGTCTCCGCAGAAAGAAAGAATCTTCTGGAACATGATGGAGGCAGGACGTGCGCAGCCGAGCGGGGCAGCGGAGGAAGGCAGGCCCCGTGCCCCCGTCAAGCTGCCATCGGCATCGGAGACTTATGCAATCCTGCACCTGCAACAGGCGTTGTTAGAGGTTCGGGAGGAGAACTCACGCCTAAAGAAGATGTTCCAACCTGGACTGGAGGAGATAGAGAGACGCCGATGTAACCTGCTGAAGTGGCAAATGACGAACACGGCGTCCTCTCCCCTCAACGAACCCCCACGATTCCAAAAACCGAAGAGTCTGCTGCCCAAGGCGAAGGAGCAACCGGAGGCTGCCCCCGAAAGTACCGTTCCCGATCCCACTGGTGAAGCGGTGGATGCGGAGGAGGTTGAGGAGGTACAGCCAATCCCGGAACGCCCGCCCGGCCAAGAGGCCGCAGCAGATTATCGGTCCCCGGCAGGGACACCGGAGGGGTCCTGTCCGTCACTACCAGATGTGGACTGGGACGAAATGGCGCGCCTGGATGACGTCGCCTACACCGCCCAGTGGGAGCAAGAATGGCAGAGTCGTGAGGAGACGAAGAGGCGCCAGCAGGAGGAAGAGCGGGAAATCCAGAGGAACCGCCAGCGACAATATGCCGAGCTGATTGCCGACAAGGAGACTGTCCGTCGCGACAAAGGTACCTTACGGGAACCGCGGCGGCAGGGGTGTGTGACTGAGTTCCAGCTCCGGAAGGGCTGGGGCTTTATCCGTGAACCGGGCCTCTATCCAGCGGTCTTCGTCAGCAGGCGTGACGTGGAATCTCACCTGCCGCAAGGTCATCCCGGGAGGGACTTAGTGAACGGAGATATAGTCACCTATACGCGGCATTGGGGAATGAAGGGGTGGTATGCCCTGAACGTCGCCATCGTCCGCGACCCCGTCCCAGACGCCGGTACCGTCACCATTACCGCAGCGTCCCCGTTTCCAGCTTCAGCAGCATCCGGCCGTGCCCCAGCATCGCCCCCTTCAAAGTCATCGCAACTAGCGACCCAGAGTGCATCACGAATTAAAGTCACCTCTTCATCGCAACGTGCGACACAGTCTCGATCGCAATCCCTAACGCGGTCCATATCGCTAACAGTAATTGAGACGCAATCGGTGTCATGTGGAGAGACTGTACCAGTTGCGCCCCTGGAGGTTCGCACCAGGACTGTTGCGACCCAGACCCTGATCGCAGCACATGATTTGCTGGTCTTGGGATCAAGGGCTCATTGCATCGTTCCAGCCCCCGGGGTGGAAAATGTAGTGGAAAAAGTATTTGCAGAAAATGAATAAATAGTAAAGGGTTGGTGAGATCCATATCGGGTCTACCATCAGTACTATAGCAAAAAGTTTAAAATGTTTTTTGAAAAAGTTTTGCACAATTTATATAATGAATATATATACTGTAGAATGCCCGGCTGGGTAATTGGTAATTGATAATTGATAGGTGATAAGCAGTTGCACTTTGATAATGTGGTTTGATATGATATGTCTTCCTTTAGAAATGGACTTTTGAGGTTAAGGACTATGCTAACCCAGAACTTTCTTGTACATAGTTGCGCTTCGGTGCCCTATCTTGGTTTTACAAAAACCATCCATAACTACCTCTGAAAAACAAAACCCGTATGGTGTGGCACTGAGTGAGGTCTGCAATTGGACGTCCTGCAGCCCACCCAGGACCCACGTTGAAGGTTTGGTGCGGGTCCTTCACAAGTATCTTGTATATTTATTTATTGAATGCTATTTGATACTATTTGTATTTTTGTATTAAAGTTTGTAACGTTCAAAGTATTCTTACCTCCCTGATGGGAAGATGTTATTGTTAAATGTTATTGCATAAACAAAATGTCTTTTGTATTTCACAGCCCGGGAGTGCTGTCATTTACCATGGGGGAATGTGTAGCCCTGGTGGTAGGCACACGCAGTACCCTGGAGAGTGTATGGCGAGACGGCGGCTTAATGCTCAATATGCATTCACTCTACACACATTAGACACACCCCTAGGGTAGTGAAGTGTACTCTAGAGGAGTGGTCAAAGTAGTAAGTGTTAGAGTGAGGAGTCTAGTTCCTGTCTTTGGACAGTGAAGACGTGTGGAGTAGAGCTTAGACATCTGTGAGAGGACGTTTGGAGGGAGTAAAGAGTCTAGCCTGCTTCATCCCAGTTCATTTAGTGGAGTCTGGTATAGGTGTTTGGAATACACCTTAGTCTGGTCAGAGCTGTATCACCCTCTCAGCACCCACTGAAGAAAGGAGAAGTAATAGCACGGAAAGTCATCAGCATTCCTGTCTAGAGGACGGTATCAGGTACAGTGACGTGCTCCTGCCTGTGATAACTGAGCATCCGTGGCTGACTTCATTGGAAGGAAAAGGAAAGAAGTGACTGCTCGACCCTGGGCTAGTAAGAGTGCTTATGTTACCAGCGTGGACAAGGCGAAAGGCAAGTGGATTATAGAATTAGTGCTACAGGATTACAGAAGTCCAGCACGTTACTACCGGTCACTGGGGACCGAAGAGTCATTGTTGTTTCAGGCACGGTGACAGGAAAACCAGGAATCTACCGGACCCTAGGTCGCGGCAGACAAGCCCCTTATAGTCAGTACGTAACTGGGGTCAGGGGGAGTGAAGACTTTGGAGTTCTGCAGGACAAAATAAGAATTCAGCTCCTTCACAGGAAGGCCCCTAACACTAAGCTGACTGGGCAGGTACAGCTTTGGATAAGCTGGAGATTTGAGGGAACTACGCTTCAAGCTAGTTGCACTCGTTTATTGGAGTTAAAGGAGGCCCCTAACTTGTCCAGCTGCCGTCTCAAGATACACTCTCCTTGGATCAGCCTCCCTGGGACCTGCCTTATCATCTTGCAAGTAAAGGTATGGAAAGACGCTGACCGTGTGAGACTGTGTTATTTACCTGCACTCGACTTCACTACTCACATAGACTTTGAGGGACCAGTCCCACCTGTAGGGGACCCGACATCTAGCTGCCTCACCATCCCCTCAGAGATCTACAGCAGCGCTGGTACTAATTACCAGAACACTACAGGTGGCGTCACGAACTGTACATAAATCAATCCCCTGTAAATATATCCCCAACATACGCCAGACCGCCCGGGCCACAGACCGAGCCACAGCTACCTGTGACAACAATCCCCATAGACTTCTACGGGCTCGGCTCTGAGTACCCCATTGCCCTGGTAACCCACAATTGTGGTGGCGGGTCGACACACGATGACATGGGCAGCAGCCAGCACCATCTTAGAGAAGGGCAATGCAGTGATTGGCTTGCTTTGTGTGGCGTCACAGTGCCTATAAAAGCCCTCACCGCCGACCGCCATTTTACTTCTGCCGATCTTAGCGTAGGGAGAGGTTGCTGACGCTGGTTCTCAGCAGGTGGAGCGTTAGGCAGGAAAAAAACACTAATTCTGTGCTTGTGCTCATAGCGATTAGCTGTACACTTAGTGCCTGCTAGTGACAGGGGAGGAATTGCTTTTGTGGAGCAGCAGAGCTGATTAGGCTGCCTGCCAGTGAGAGGGGAGGAATTTTTTGGGGGAGCAGCAGAGCTTATTATTAGGCTGCCTGCTATCTATTGCTGTGTGTACCCTGATGTGCAGACTGCTTTTTAACACAGCACCTACTGTACACAGCACCAATACTTGAATTTTTTTCTGCACAGTTACAGAGCGATCATTTTTTCCCACACCATATAGAGCTGTACGCTCCTCACACTACCGTGGACCAGCTGGTATCACGGACAAATACATGCTGACTATCTGTGTGTGACTCCGGAAATATATATGCAGATTTAAAATTCCCCCAACACTGTATACAGCTGTAGGCTGCTGATAGAGTACACTTTGTCTGCTTTTCATATTCTGGTGTTATCCAGACCGGGCCTGTGACCGTGTGTGTTACTCCTGAAATATATACGGAGATTTAAAATTCCCCCAACACTGTATACAGCTGTACACTACTGATAGAGTACACTTTTTCTGCTTTTCATATTCTGGTGTTATCCAGACTGGGCCTGTGACCGTGTCTGTTACTCCTGCAATATATACGGAGATTTAAAATTCCCCCAACACTGTAGACAGCTGTACGCTACTGATAGAGTACACTTTGTCTGCTGTTATGTTTTGGTAGCTGAGGAGGCAGGAGCAAAAAACCGCATAGGCAGCCTAACGCCAGAGAGGTTGGAAACTAATAGGTTGCAGACCCCTAAACTAACCGCACAACTAGAAGCAGCTGTGGAGCGTACTTACGGTGGTCCTAGATGCCTCAGCACAGCCGGAGAGATAGCTATCCCTGAAGATGGAAAGAGGAAAGCTAACTGCCCCGGAGTAGACCCCAAAAAAGTATGAAGCCCCCAAACATATAATGGCAGCTAGACAAGATGAAAATACGAACACAGACAGAAAATAGATTGAGCAAACGATGGGGCCCAAAACTGTCTAGATAGGACAGCACAGGAGAGAATACTGTCTGCAACCCAGAAAAACCCTAGGAAGAACTCCAACATTTCTGAATCCAAAAACACTGAGACCACACGGTCTCGACCACCTATATCAGATCTCTGGTGTGGACACGTAGCTACCCAGCAGTAAAATATCACAAGAACTGAGCAAATGAACAAATACAAAAAATGAACGGAGACCAGCTAAAGCCCCCCAAAGGGGACCCGGCTGAAGACAAAAAGCAATGCAGCACAAAGCAAGGAATTCAAACCACAGTAAAAAAAACTGAAAGAGACTTATCTGAAAGCAAGCAGGAGACAGCAGGAAAGCAAGCTGAATTCCAACCTAGACCAGGAAGCACAATTGATCACCAGCGAGGATCATGGGAGGTCAGCTCTCTTATATCAGGCCAGTCAGTATCATCTGACAACCACTCGTTATCTGCAGGTGTAGGACTCTTGGTATTCAACATAGGTTCAATACCCTCAGCAACCACCAAAGGGAGCTTCAGCTCCAAAGTCGTCTCCAAAACGTTCACAACAGTCTGCTTTTCATATTCTGGTGTTATCCAGACTGGGCCTGTGACCGTGTGTGTTACTCCTGCAATATATACGGAGATTTAAAATTCCCCCAACACTGTATACAGCTGTACGCTACTGGTAGAGTACACTTTTTCTGCTTTTCATATTCTGGTGTTATCCAGACTGGGCCTGTGACCGTGTGTGTTACTCCTGCAGTATATACGGAGATTTAAAATTCCCCCAATACTGTATACAGCTGTATGCTTCTGGTAGAGTACACTTTTTCTGCTTTTCATATTCTGGTGTTATCCAGACTGGGCCTGTGACCGTGTGTGTTACTCCTGCAGTATATACGGAGATTTAAAATTCCCCCAATACTGTATACAGCTGTATGCTACTGGTAGAGTACACTTTTTCTGATTTTCATATTCTGGTGTTATCCAGACCGGGCCTGTGACCGTGTGTGTTACTCATGCAATATATACAGAAATTTAAAATTCCCCCAACACTGTATGCAGCTGTAGGCTACTGATAGAGTACACTTTGTCTGCTTTTCATATTCTGGTGTTATACAGACTGGGCCTGTGACCGTGTGTGTTACTTCTGCAATATATACGGAGATTTAAAATTCCCCAAAACTGTATACAGCTGTACGCTACTGATAGAGTACACTTTTTCTGCTTTTCATATTCTGGTGTTATCCAGACTGTGCCTGTGACCGTGTGTGTTACTCTTCAAATATATACAGAGATTTCAAGTTAACCCAGCACTGTATTCGTCTATACGCTTCTGATACAGTACATTTTTTTGGTTTTTATATTCTGGTGTAATCCATACTGAGCCTGTGAGAGTCTGTGTCTGTTACTCCTCAAATATATACGGAGATTAAAATTTTTCACCTTCACCGTATACAGCTGTACGCTTCCCATACAGTACCATATATCTGCTGTTATTTTGGGTCCATTTCCCCAAACATGAGGAAGTATGGTGGAAGAGGCCGCGGATGTGGTCGTGGGGGCCACCTGGTTCTGATGGTGGTGGTACAGCTGCTGGTAGTGCCAAAAGCACAATAGCACCTAAGGCAGGAGGTGTTGAGCCTGCGTCATCGTCTGGCTCCAGAAGGCCTGGAAGGCTCCCTTTTCTGGGATTACGTAAACCGCTTTTAAAGCCGGAGCATCAAGAACAGGTTTTGGCTTACATTGCCGAAACAGCCTCCAGCTCTATCTTCTCCTCTTCTGAAGTTTCAAAAGCTCCAAGCACTGAGTCGTCAGTGCAGGCTTCTGGTCAGGAACAACCCCTTTCCTTGTGTCCTTCACCCCCACCAAAAGTGAAGGATGCAGCAGGCCACACTTCAGATTACTCCATGGAGCTCTTTTCACATACCATGCCTGGATTGTCAAGTCAAAACCTGAATTCCCCAGTCCAACATGAATCTTACATGGAGTGCACTGATGCACAGCCACTGCTAGATGATCATGCTGGTACATTGCCCTCGCAGTGTACTGAGCCAGAATGTGACCCTGATGAAACTCAGGTGCCCTTCCCGCATACTATACCACCTTACACGGTGACACAGAGGAAGGTGCAGATGAAATTTAAGAGGAGGTGATGGATGACCCAGTTGTTGACCCGAATTGGCATCCAGTGGGGGAAGAGGGTGCCGCTGGCAATAGCTCAGAAGAGGAGAGGGATCCGCAGCAGGTATTGACATCGCAGCTGGGGTTATCTGTCAGGCACGTAGCAGTCCAAAAAGGTGTTTAAAAAACAAAAAGAGTTGCAGGACAGCTTGGGCAGGCAGTCAAATTAGCACAGCGTGCAAGCCCTGAAAATTTATTCCCTAGTAGGAAGAGTCCAGTGTGGCACTTTTTTGACCAAAATCCTATTGATGAGGCAAAGGTTATCTGTAAGAAGTGCCGAAGGACCTCTAGCCGAGGGAAAAATCTCAGAAATTTGAATACCAGTTGCATGCTTAGACATTTACTGAACATGCACTTGCAAGCGTGGACGGACTACAAAACCTCAGGTAGCACATGTGCACCTGCCTTGACTGAAGGTAGCCAGCAACGCTCAATCGCTTCCCCCACTGTAAGCCCACCGGTTAGCACACCACCAGCAAGAAATGTTGAGGTGTCGTCGCAAGGCCAAAGCAGTCAGGGAATCACAATTTTTTGCAACAAAAGACTGCATCTAGGCCATCACCACCACCACCACCACCATCACCATCACCAACCCCCTCTCAGTCCGTCATGTCCACCGATAGTCCCCCCATATGCAGCTCTCAAGTCCAGCTCACCCTACCAGACACTCTGAGTAGGACAAGAAAGTACTCATCCTCTCATCCGCGCACACTGGGTTTGAACGCCTACATTGCCAAATTGATTTCATTAGCGTTCCAAAAGCTCATGGCCTACGCTGTCCCACGCTATGACCTAAACAGTTGCCACTTCTTTTCTAGAAAAGCCATCCCTGCCCTCCACCTGCATGTGAAAGACCACATTATCCATACACTCAAACAATCAGTGAGTGGAAAGGTGCACCTCACAACAGATGCATGGGCCAGTAGGCATGGCCAGGGCCGTTACGTGTCCATCACTGTGCACTGGGTTAATGTGGTGGATGCAGGGTCCACAGGGGACAGCGGCGGTGGGACAGTGCTGCCTAGCCCACGGTATAGGCAACAGTTGGCTGTAGGCGTTCGACTCTCCTCCTCCTCCAGAAGCAAAATCTCGTTGACAGAGCGCAGTCGCACGAGCACTCCATCCGCAACTGCCAGTGTTTCACACGAGGTGTCCCACTATCAAACAGCTAGTGGTGAGCGTCAGCAGGCTGTTTTAAAAATGATGTCTTTGGGTGACAACAGACACACTGCGGAGGTACTGGCCGACTACTTGCAGCGAGAAACTGAGTCATGGCTGGGCAGTCTACATCTTGAGCTAGGCAAGGTAGTCAGTGATAACGGCCGTAATTTTGTGGCGGTCATAGCCCTGGCAAAACTCAGACACATACTTGCCTGGCTCACACCTTGAACCTGGTGGTGCAGTGCTTCTTAAATAATTGTTCTGAATTAACAGCCCTCCTCCATAAAGTGCGAAGAATGTGCTCGCACATCCGTCGCTCGCCCGCAGACTCCAGTCGCATGCAGAGGCTGCAGCGATCGCTCCACCTCCCCAAGCACTGCCTAATCATAGACGTTGCAACAACGTGGAACTCCACCATGCATATGGTTGAGAGGCTGTGCGAACAGAGGCAGGCTGTAATGCATTTATAGGAGGATACACGGGCAGGCATTTTAAGGGCAGACATGGAGTTGTCGGGTGTGCAGTGGTCAATTTTGAGGAATGCACACTTCTGGCAAGCGCAGACGACGTCATCATAAGCATGAGCATCCCACTTATGCATCTGCTCATGCAAACTTTGACGCACATTAAGGATCAGGCGTCTGCAGCGGAGGAGGAGGAAGAGGAGGAAGAGGGAAGCCTTGATGACAGTCCGCCATTGTCTGCTCAGGGAACTGTCCTGGACGAGGTGGAGGAAGAAGATGAAGAGGAGGAGGGGATGATTATTTTGGGGAGGAGGGTGCTTCTCAGGGGGCAAGAGAAAATGTTGGCTTGCCAAGTTCAAGTCCAGGGTTTGTGCGTGACTGGAGGGATGTGGATTTGGCAGAAACTGCTCCTCCACCCACCATTGGCAGTGCATCACTGACACATGGAACATTGGCCCACATGTGTGATTATGCCTTGCGGATCCTAAAAAGGGACCCACGCATTGCCAAAATGATGAATGATGATGACTACTGGTTGGCCAGCATCCTCGATCCACGCTATAAAGGCAAATTACATGAAGATTTTACATTTCACAAACCCTGTATACAGCTATATGCTTGTAACACATTACCCTTTTTCTACTTTTTATATTGTGGTGTGATCAATACTGAGCCTGTGAGAGCCAGTGTCTTACTCTGACAAAATATACGGAGATTTACAATTTCCCCAACCCTGTATACAGCTGTCCTCTTGTAATCCATTACCCTTTTTCTAGTTTTTATATTCTGGTGGGATCAATACTGAGCCTGTGAGAGCCAGTGTCTGACTCTGGCAAAATATACGGAGATTTTCGATTTCCGCAACCCTGTATACAGCTCTCCGCTTGTAATCCATTACCCTTTTTCTAGTTTTTGTATTCTCGTGTGATCAATACTGAGCCTGTGAGAGCCAGTGTCTGACTCTGGCAAAATATATGGAGATTTTCGATATCCCCAACCCTGTATACAGCTGTCCGCTTGTAATACATTACCCTTTTTCTAGTTTTTATATTCTGGTGTAATCCATACAGAGCCTGTGAGCGTCTGTATGTTTCTCTGGAAATAAATACAAAGATTTACAATTACCCCTAGACTGTATACATCTGTACGCTTGGGATACAGTACCCTTTTTTGCAGAGAGTCGTCCTCCCCCCCAACCGTAAGTGCATCATTGACATCTGGAACATTGGCCTACATGTGTGATTATTTCTTGCGGATCTTTTTATATTCTTGTGTAATCCATACTGAGCCTGTGACCGTCATTGTCTGACTACTGAAATATATATGGTGATTTCCAATATTTTACCTAGAATATATATACCTGGTATCTGCTGATACAGTACCCCTTTTTCATCTATTTATAGTCTTGTGTAATCCATACTGAGCCTGTGAGCGTCATTGTCTGCCTCCTGAAATATATACGGAGATTTAGAAAATTTTCACTATACTATATATGCCTGGTATCTGCTGATACAGTACCCCTTTTTCTTCTTATTATATTCTGGTGTAATCCATACCGAGCCTGAGAGCGTCAGTGTCTACCTCATGAAATATATACAGAGTTTTTTAATATTTTCACTATACTATATATACCTGGTATCTTGTGATACAGTACCCTTTTTCATCTTTTTATATTATTGTGTAATCCATACTGAGCCTGAGAGCGTCAGTGTCTGCCTCCTGAAATATATACGGAGATTTTTAATATTTTAACTATACTATATATACCTGGTATCTGGTGATACAGTACCCTTTTTCAGCTTTTTATATTGTGGTCTAAGGCCTCTTTCACACATCAGGCTTTTTGAATCAGGCGCGATCCGGCGTGTTTCTAAAAAAACGGATCCGGTAACGGATGCGTTTTTTTAGCATTGACTTACATTAGCGCCGGATCGCGCCTGATGTCACTGCGTTGCATCCGTTTTTGGCCGGATCCGTCGGAATTGTACATTCCGGCGGCCGGACAAGACGGTTTTTGTAACGTTTTTTTTTTTTCCGGAGGCACCTGACAGTGCCTGAATCGGCACTTCAAGCGGCCGGAAACAATGCAAACCTATGGAGCCGGACCAGATTTTTGACAAATCCGTCAGAAAACTGATCCGGAGTCCAAGGTCTCTCTCTCTCTCTCTCTCTCTCTCTCTCTCTCTCTCTCTCTCTCTCTCTCTTTTTTCATCGTTTTATATTCTTGTGTAATCCATACTGAGCCTGTGAGCGTCATTGTCTGCCTCCTGAAATATATACGGGGATTTAGAAAATTTTCACTATACTATATATACCTGGTGTCTGGTGATACAGTACCCTTTTTCAGCTTTTTATATTGTGGTCAAATCCATACTGAGCCTGTGAACGTCTGTTTGTTACTCCGGAAATATATCCGGAGATTTAAAAATTATCCCAACACTGTATACAGCTGTACGCTTGTAATACATTACCCTTTTTCTACTTTTTATATTCTGGTGTAATACATACTGAGCCTGAGAGCATCATTGTCTGCCTCCTGAAATATAGACGCAGATTTAGAATATTTTCACTATACTACCTTGCATCTGGTGATACAGTACCCAGGGCCGGCTCCAGGTTTTTATGGGCCCCGGGCAAAAGAGTCTCAGTGGGTCCCTTTAACACAGACAATGATTCATAATGCACAGATACTGCAGAGAAATATAGGTATAGTACAATGCCAAACACTTCTCTTCTTCCATTACATGACTGATATCTATTGTAAATTGTACAATAGCTCAAAAACCGCCAAATCCTCACAGCGCACAGTACAGACCGGACAGTACAGTCCTCCATACAATATTATGGGCACCACATAGTCTCCCCCTCATCACCCATATAATACCCCATGCAGGATGTCACCCCTCCATCCCCCATATAATGCTCCATACAGAATACTGGACCCAATATAATGCTCCATACAGGATACTGGTCCCCATATAAAGCTCCATACAAAATATGGAGCTCTCCTCTGCGCTGTGCTGCGTTCTGCACTGTTACGGCTCAGGAAAGGGCGCTGTGGAAAGACTCCCATCATCATCATTGCCTGCCCATTATCATCATCATTGCCTGCCCATCATCATCATTGCCTGCCCATTATCATCATCATTGCCTGCCCATCATCATCAATGCCTGCCCATCATCATCATTGCCTGCCCATTATCATCATCGCCTCCCCATCATCATCATTGCCTACCCATCATCATCAATGCCTGCCCATCATCATAATTGCCTCCCCATCATCATCAATGCCTGTCCATAATCATCATTGCCTCCCCATCAATATCATTGCCTGCCCATCATCATCAATGCCTGCCCATCATCATCAATCATCATTGCCTCCCCATCATCATCACTGCCCTCCCCCACCACCATCACACATACAGCAGACACACACACACAAAGCACCGCACTACATACACACACACTGATACACACAGAGACACATACACAGACACACACACAAACATCTCACCTGTCCGGCGTCCGCGCGCTCACTGCCACAGCCGGCCGCTGAATGATGACGTCATCATCTCCTCCCCATCATCATCATCGCCTCCCCATCATCATCATTGCCTGCCCATCATCATCAATGCCTGCCCAGCATCATCATTGCCTGCCCATTATCATCATCGCCTCCCCATCATCATCATTGTCTCCCCATCATCATCATCGCCTCTCCATCATCATCACTGCCTGTCCATCATGACGTCATTCAGCGGCGCTGCTGTGAGAGGAAGCGCCGGCGTCCTGCAGGCGCCCCCTGGAGCCCGGAGCTGCGGCAGCGGAGGCACGGGGAGAGGTGAGTATTGCGCCGGCTGCTGCCGGGGCCCTGAGCAAGCGGGGGGGCCCAGTGGCGCGCTGACAACGCTAACGGGCACCGGGGTGCCAGGCGGCGAGTGGGCCCCTCCGCCTGCTTAGGGCCCGGGTGTGCCGGGTGCTGATGCCGGCCCTGACAGTACCCCTTTTTCATCTTTTTATATTATTGTGTAATCCATACTGAGCCTGAGAGCGTCAGTCTGCCTCCTGAAATATATACGAAGATTTCGAATATTTTCACTATACTATATATACCTTGTATCTGGTGATACAGTACCCCTTTTTTTGTCCTCCTCTTCCTCGCACTTCTCCAATTCATCCATTTGCAGCTGCTTTACGTCCATTATACACCTCAACATATGCCATTTTTGCAACCTCCCTATCTGGGCTGTCCTCCCCCTCCTCCATCCCCCAACTTTTTATTTTCTTGTGTAATCCATACTGTGCCTGTGAGCGTCAGTGGCTGCCTCCTGAAATATATACTGGGATTTAGAATATTTTGACTATACTATATATACCTGGTATCTGCTGATACAGTACCCCTTTTTCTTCTTATAACATTCTTGTATAATCCATACTGAGCCTGAGAGCGTCACTGTCTGACTCCTGAAATATATACGGAGATTCAGAATATTTTCACTATACTACCTTGTATCTGCTGATACAGTACCCCTTTTTCATCTTTTTATATTATTGTGTAGTCCAGATTGAGCCTGTGAGCATCAGAGTCTGCCTCCTGAAATATATACGGAGATTTAGAATATTTTGACTATACTATATATACCTGGTATCTGCTGAGACTGTACCCCTTCTTCTTATTATTATATTCTTGTGTAATCCAGACTGAGCCTGTGAGCGTCTGTCTGGTACTCTGTAAATATATACGGAGATTTACAATGACCCCTAGACTGTATCTAGCTGTACGCTTCTGATAAAGTACCCTTTTTGCCATAAAATCCTCCTCCACCCACCACTCTAAGTGCATCATTGACACCTGGAACATTGGCCCACATGTGTGATTATTTCTTGCTGATCTTTTTATATTCTTGAGTAATCCATACTGAGCCTTTGAGTATCAGTCTGCCTCCTGAAATATATACGGAGATTTATAATATTTTCACTATACTATATATACCTTGTATCTGGTGAAACAGTACCCTTTTTATAATATTGTGTAATACATACTGAGCCTGAGACCGTCAGTGTCTGCCTCCTGAAATATACAGTACAGACCAAAAGTTTGGACACACCTTCTCATTCAAAGATTTTTCTGTATTTTCATGGCTATGAAAATTGTAGAATCACACTGAAGGCATCAAAACTATGAATTAACACATGTGGAATTATACATTACACTTTACAAAAAGTGTGAAACAACTGAAAATATGTCTTATATTCTAGGTTCTTCAAAGTAGTCACCTTTTGCTTTGATTACTGCTTTGCACGCAGAAAAGGTGAACGGATGGATTCTACATGCCTGGTTCCCACTGTGAAGAATGGAGGAGGAGGTGTGATGGTGTGGGGGTGCTTTGCTGGTGACACTGTTGGGGATTTATTCAAAATTGAAGGCATAGTAAACCAGAATGGCTACTACAGCATCTTGCA
Organism: Oophaga sylvatica; assembly: GCA_033576555.1. Taxonomy (NCBI): domain Eukaryota; kingdom Metazoa; phylum Chordata; class Amphibia; order Anura; family Dendrobatidae; genus Oophaga; species Oophaga sylvatica. The sequence goes on from JARQOD010000004.1 coordinate 398,900,942, forward strand.
GCGGCACGCTATTCCATCCGGTTTGCGTTTAGTTGGACCATCATTTATTTTTCAACAGGACAATGACCCCAAACACACCTCCAGACTGTGTAAGGGCTATTTGACCAAGAAGGAGAGTGTTGGGGTGCTACGCCAGATGACCTGGCCTCCACAGTCACCAGACCTGAACCCAATCGAGATAGTTTGGGGTGAGCTGGACCGCTCACCGCTTCAATTTTGAATAAATCCCCAACAGTGTCACCAGCAAAGCACCCCCACACCATCACACCACCTCCTCCATGCTTCATGGTGGGACCTAGGCATGTAGAGTCCAGCCGTTCACCTTTTCTGCGTGCAAAGCAGTAATCAAAGCAAAAGGTGGCTACTTTGAAGAACCTAGAATATAAGACATATTTTCAGTTCTTTCACACTTTTTTGTAAAGTGTAATGTATAATTCCACATGTGTTAATTCATAGTTTTGATGCCTTCAGTGTGATTTAACAATTTTCATAGTCATGAAAATACAGAAAAATCTTTGAATGAGAAGGTGTGTTGTTATGTTTTGGTAGCTGAGGAGAGCAGGCAAAAACGGCAGTACACCAGAGAGGTTGGAATCTACTGAATTGCAGTACCCTGACTAACCACCACAACTAAAGGCAGCCGTGGAGCGTTCCTACGTTGGTCCTAGACGCCTCGTCACAGCCTGAGAGGCTAACTACACCTAAAGATAGAAAGAGGAAAGCTATCTGCCCCGGAGCAGATCCCCAAAGAACATAGGAAGCCCCCAAACATGTAATGGCGGTTAGACAAGAGGAATACAGACACAGACAGAAAATAGTATGAGCAAACGCTGGGGCCCAATCTGCCTTGACAGAAAAGGATAGGAAGGATACTTACTGCAATTCCAAAAAACCCTAAAAAAAGCCAACGCTACTAATTGCAAAAACACCTGAGATCACACGACCTCTACCACCTAAATTAGTTCTCTGGTGTAACAAAAGTAAGCTGCAGCCACAGAAAAAACTGGATAAGGCAAATGAACAAACAACAGTGGCTCCAGAGGAACCGAGAGTAGACCAAGCCCCCCGGGGGGGGGAAACCTGGCTAACCTCACAGAAATGCAGAGAAAAATGCAAATGCCAAGCACAAAAACAAAAAACAGAAAATATCTTATCTGAGAGCAGGAGAAGAGGCAAGACTCAGCAAGCTTCCAAGTGAACCAGGAACCACAGTTGAGACAAGAACAATTGATCACCGGCAACCATGATGGGGGGAACCTCCCTTATATCCAGCCAGTCTGTAATTCCTGATTGCCAATCCTCATTGAATGGTTCAGTACTGTTTGTAACCACCAGAGGGAGCTTATGCTCAGAATTCATTTCTAAAACATTCATAACAGTACCCCCCCCTTGAGGAGGGGTCACCGAACCCTCATTTGTGCAACCAGGTCGGTCAGGATGAGCTCTGTGATACGCACGGATCAGTCTCCTAGCATGGATGTCCGAAGCAAACACCCAAGAATTGTCCTCCTGACCATAACCTCTCCACTTAACCAAATACTGGAGTTTACGTCTAGAAAAACGAGAATCCAATATTTTCTCAACCACATACTCCAGATTGCCCTCAATCAAAACAGGGTCAGGGGGCGCAGCCATAGGAACCACTGGCTCGACAAACCTCTTCAATAAGGACTTGTGGAACACGTTATGGATCTTAAATGTCCCTGGAAGAAGTAAACGAAAGGAAACAGGATTAAGAATCTCCATGATCTTATAAGGTCCAATGAACCAAGGCTTAAACTTAGGAGATGCAACTCTCATAGGGATATTTCTTGAGGACAACCAGACCAAATCCCCCACTTTAAACCGAGGACCATCAGTCCTATGCCGGTTGGCGAACCGCTGGGCCTTCTCCTGAGAGAGGGACAACCTCTCCACTACCTGGTCCCAAATCTGCTGCATACGCTCCACAACAGAGTCAACACCCGGACAGACAGAAGCCTCCGTCTGTCCCGAAGAAAATCGAGGGTGAAACCCAAAATTGCAGAAAAATGGAGACATCAAAGTGGCAGAGCTTGCCCTATTATTAAGAGCAAACTCAGCCAAAGGCAAAAAAGAGACCCAGTCATCTTGATCAGCAGACACAAAGCATCTCAGATAAGTCTCCAATGTCTGGTTTGTTCTCTCAGTTTGTCCATTGGTCTGAGGATGAAAAGCAGAGGAGAAAGACAATTGAACACCAAGTTTAGAACAAAATGTCCTCCAAAATCTGAAAACAAACTGGACTCCTCTGTCAGACACAATGTTCTCAGGAATGCCGTGTAACCGAACAACGTGCTGAAGGAACAAAGGCACCAATTCGGAGGAGGAAAGCAACTTAGGTAATGGCACAAGATGTATCATCTTGGAAAACCTATCACAAATCACCCAGATAATGGTCATTCTCTGAGAAACAGGGAGGTCGGAAATAAAATCCATAGAGATATGGGTCCATGGTCTCTTGGGCACAGGCAATGGCATCAACAAGTCACTAGAGCGAGAGCAAGGCTTGGAGCGAGAGCAAGTCCCACAGGACTGCACAAACTCCCTGAAGTCACGAGACAAAGTAGGCCACCAAAAGGACTGACTCACCAAGTCTCTGGTACCAAAAATTCCGGGATGACCGGCCAACGCGGAACAATGAATCTCAGACATCACACTCTTCTTCCACTGGTCTGGGACAAACAATTTCCCAACAGGGCAGCGCTCGGGTTTACCCTCCTGACACCCCTCCAGAGCCAGTCTCAAATTGGGCGAGATGGCGGAAAGAACTACACCCTCTTTCAAAATAACAGCAGGATCAGATAACTCAGGAGAGTCCGCAAGGAAACTCCTCGAGAGGGCATCCGCCTTAACATTCTTAGTGCCAGGAAGAAAGGAAACCACAAAATTAAAACGTTTGAAAAACAAGGCCCACCTGGCCTGTCTAGGATTAAGTCGCATGGCTGATTCCAGATAAACCAGATTCTTTTGGTCCGTGAGGACCACCACCTGATGTTTGGCTCCCTCCAGCCAATGTCTCCATTCTTCAAAAGCCCACTTCATGGCCAATAACTCCCGATTACCCACGTCATAATTACGTTCAGTTGGAGAAAATTTTCGAGAGAAAAAGGTACAAGGGTCACTTTTAGAGGTCTCAGGATCTCTTTGGGACAAAACGGCACCTGCCCCAATTTCAGAGGCATCAACCTCCACCTGAAATGGCAGAGAAACATCAGGCTGCCGTAGAACAGGAGCAGAAGTGAATCTCTGTTTAAGTTCCTGAAACGCAGAGACTGCCTCAGGAGGCCAATTCACCACATCAGAACCCTTTTTGGTCAAATCAGTCAATGGTTTAACAATAACAGAGAAATTACCAATAAATTTACGATAAAAATTGGCAAAACCCAAGAATCTCTGAAGAGCCTTTAATGAAGTAGGTTGGACCCAATCACAGATGGCCTGAACCTTGACCGGGTCCATTTCAATAACAGACGGAGACAAAATGAATCCCAGAAATGAGATCCTCTGTACGCCAAAAAGACACTTTGATCCCTTCACATACAGAGCATTCTCTCTCAAAATCTGGAACACAGTCCGAACATGTTTCACATGAGAGTCCCAGTCATTGGAAAAAAATCAAGATATCATCCAAATAAACAATCAGAAATTTATCCACAAAATCCCTGAAAATGTCATTCATGAAGGACTGGAAGACGGAAGGAGCATTAGTGAGCCCAAAGGGCATCACTAGGTACTCAAAATGCCCCTCTGGGTATTAAACGCCGTCTTCCATTCATCCCCGTGCTTAATGCGAATAAGGTTATACGCCCCCTGAGGTCAAGCTTGGTAAACCAAGTAGCACTTTTCACCCTGGAAAACAGGTCAGAAATCAAGGGTAACGGATATTGATATTTCACAGTGATATTGTTCAAGAGACAATAATCAATACACGGCCTCAATGAACCATCCTTTTTGGCCACAAAGAAAAAAACAGCAACCAAGGGTGAAGAGGATGGTCTGATATGACTCTTCTCCAATGACTCCTTGATATAAGACCGCATAGCGTCATGTTCAGGTACAGACAAGTTAAAAAGGCGACCTTTAGGGAATTTACTACCAGGCACTAATTCAATAGCGCATGTGACGAACGGGCACACGGTCCGCCACACGGTAGCCCGGGGTATCACGGCTTGTGATCCCTCCGTGCCGCTAATGTGACAAAAACGCGCACACACACGACGGCTGCTGCCGTCCGACCCAGTAAATTGCAGGGATTTATAATTATCCCACTTCCACTTAGGAACTTGCAGCTCTCTGGCGCCCCCCTTGCCCTCAGGTCAGTCAGGGAACTGCACCTAGGATAATTAGTCGCCAGACGGGTCACTTGGATGTGTGCTGGCTATTGGGCACGCTGCAGTGAGGGAATTATAATTACTCCGGGCCGCAGCCGGGCAATACACTTATAAAACCCGCTCCGTCACTGCCAACGCCACCCCATAGGTCAACACTTTACACCCCTTCTTTATAGCTGCCACCAGCTACGGTTTACTTGGAACAATTTATCAAGAGGGTCCGTAGCAACCCCAAAACAGTAGCGTAGTACTTCAGGCACGTGCAAATTCGTTTATAGAGCAGGAGAAACAAACTAATAATTTTATAGGTTTATTCCTTAAAAAAAAAGGCAGTGCTTATATAATATAAAAAAGATGTAACAAGCTGAGGCAATATAGTTATGTACAAGGCAGTCAGAAATAAAATAGGATTAAAGATGAAAATCACTCACATGGTTGTTAGATCATTTACAGGCAAGCCAGGCTGGGGGAAGGAGCCACACGTCATAGTTCATTTGCAGATCTCTTAGTCAAGACGTCGCAGCAAGGAATGAGTAAGGGGGGGGTCACTGCCCGACTTATACATGTGGGCTGCTGACCTCACAAAAGGGGCTGGTTTTTCTGGCCACCTCCCAGGGACAGAAGTGTATGATTTGAGCTCTGAAATATCATAAGGTCCATCCCTCGTCCTGTGAGCCTAGCAGAATAACGGCAGACCTAGCAATGATCTTACTTTAAAATGACAGTTCAAATGAGTCCAAACTTGGCTGAGCTAGTTCATGGGGAATCCGAGAATTCCATTTCTCGGGCTCTGTTGGAGTTACGGGTTCACCAGTACCACGGGAACGATGCCCGTCGGCGCATGGTTCAATACAGTGACTTTCATGTTTCTGACACAAATTCCCACCGTGTTATCACCAAAAGGGATGAATCCTCATAATGGCTGCTATAGAAGGAGAGCACATGTGAAGACAATGGCGACCCCCTACGGTGAGGCGGGAAACTCCAGTGCTGGGAGCTCAGATTACACTGAGCCTTACTTATGCTGGGAGGGGGGAAGGGAAGCGCGCTATACACAAGCTGCTAAATGTAGTAGATGTCATCACACCTCCCCCCTTAGAGGGCGCTACGGAGGCATGACCTCTCGGTAATCCGCCATGCGCACCTCAGCAGGTTCACCACGTCGTGACAACCCATCAGCATTCCCATGATCACTGCCTTTCTTGTGTTGTACGGCAAAATCATACTGCTGCAGGGCAAGGCTCCAGCGTAGCAACCTACCATTGGTTCCGGACACTGTGTGCAACCAGCTCAGAGGGTTGTGGTCGGAGACCACCTTGAAGGTGCGCCCGTACAGGTAGGGCTGCAAACGTTGCAGTGCCCAGACCATGGCCAGGCACTCCTTCTCGATGGTGGAGTATGCCACTTCCCTTGGCAGAAGTTTCCGGCTCAGGTACAACACGGGGTGCTCCTGGTTCCCCGAATCAACCTGGCTGAGTACAGCACCGAGGCCAAATTCGCTGGCGTCAGTCTGTACCAGGAATGGCCCACTGCTGTCGACGGCTTTCAACACTGGAGAGCTGCACAAGGCTGTTTTCAAAGCTCGGAATGCCGCCTCACAGCCATCTGTCCAGCTGACTGTTTGGGGTAGGCCGCCCTTGGTGAGGTCCGTCAAGGGTTTTGCAATGGCGCTATAGTTCGATACGAAACGCCTATAGTACCCTGCAGTGCCCAGGAAGGACTTCACCTGCTTTTTGGTCCTGGGGGTGGGCCAGGACACGATCGCGTCCACTTTCTCGGGCTCTGGACTCATGGAACCCCCACCTACCCGGTGCCCCAGGTAGTAGACCTCCCTCATGCCCATCTGGCATTTTCCCGGCTTGATGGTCAGACCTGCCTGGTGAATACGCTTGAGCACCTCCTGGAGATGCTGAAGGTGTTCCTCCCAGGTGGAACTGAAGACGGCAATGTCGTCCAGGTACGCCACAGCGTACTCCTCCAGTCCCTGAAGCAGGTGGTTGACCATCCACTGAAAAGTGGCAGGGGCATTCTTCATGCCGAAAGGCATGACCGTGGACTTGTACAGTCCAAAAGGGGTGATAAAGGCGGATTTCTCCTGCGCCGCAGGGCTCAGGGGAATCTGCCAGTATCCCCGGCTCAAATCCATGATGGATATGTACTTGGCATTCGCCAACCGCTCCAGCAGATCCTCGATGCGTGGCATTGGGTGCGCATCAGAGGTAGTGATGGTGTTGAGCCCCCTGTAGTCCACGCAGAACCAGGTGGTCCGATCCTTTTTTGGCACGAGAACTACAGGTGAGGCCCACGTTCTTTTGGACGGCCGGATCACCCCCAGCTGCAACATCTCATGGATCTCCTGGCGCATAATCTGCTGCACCTCCTCAGAGATCCGATAAGGGGTCCGCCGTAACGGGGCGTGATTCCCGGTGTCCACCTCATGGACTGCCAACTTGGTCCTTCCGGGTCGGTTAGTGAACTCGGCCCGGAAGGGTTCCAGAGTGGTCAGCAACTGCAACCGCTGGGAGGCGGTTAGCGAGGCATTTACCTCCATGTCCTCAATGGACCCATTGGCCTTGGCTTGGGCCAGCATGTCCAGGAGGGGATCCTCCTCCCCGTCCTCGGGCAGGTTGCATACCGGTAGGACGCAGGCTTCACGTTCGTGATGGGCCTTCATCATGTTGACGTGAAAGGCCTTGCGCCTACCCCGAGTGTGGTCGAGCGTGACCACGTAGGTGACTGGGTTGAGCTGTTGGTGCACGACGTACGGGCCTTCCCAGGCTGCCTGAAGCTTATCCTTTGGTACGGGGACCAGCACCCACACCTTTTGACCCACCTGGTAGGTCCGCTCCCGGGCGTTCTGGTCGTACCAGTGCTTCTGATCAGCCTGAGCCTGCGTCATGTTGTCATGCACCAACTGCGCCAAGGTCTGCATCTTGTCGCGGAAGCGCATGACATAATCCTCGATGGACACTTCCGTGGGGTTTGGCTCATCTTCCCAGGATTCTCTTATCAACCAAGGGGTCCCCGGACTCGCCTGCCATACAGGAGCTCGAAGGGGGAGAACCCCGTTGAGGCCTGCGGGACTTCTCTGTAGGCAAACAGCAGGTTTGGGAGGTACCGCTCCCAATCGCGTCCCTGGGTCTCAACCAGCATGCGGAGCATCTGTTTGAGGGTACCGTTAAAGCGTTCACACAAACCATTGGTCTGTGGGTGATACGCACTCGATACCATACGCGTCACCTGCATTTTGCTGCAGAGAGCCTTCATTAGGCGAGACATAAGTTGGGTCCCTCGATCGGTAAGCATCTCCCTGGGAAATCCTACCCGTGAAAAGATGGTCACCAGTGCATCCGCCACCTTATCTGCCTTAGTTGAGGACAGAGCTACTGCCTCCGGGTACCGGGTAGCGTAGTCTACCACAGTAAGGATGTATTGCTTTCCAGAGCGGCTGGGGACGGCCAGCGGGCCCACAATGTCCACCGCGATCCTCTGGAAAGGCTCCTCTATCACTGGCAACGGGATCAGGGGAGCCTTAAGAGCAGGCCCCGCCTTCCCCACTCTTTGACAGGTGATACAGGAGCGGCAGTAGTTAGTCACATCTGTCCCCATCTTGGGCCAATAGAAGTGTTGAGACAGCCGTGCCTTAGTTTTGCTGATCCCCAAGTGTCCAGCAAGTGGAATCTCATGGGCAATCCTCAACAACTCACCTCGGAACTGGTGCGGGACGACCAGTTGTTTTTCCCTCAACCACTCCTTTTGGGACTCTCCGGGTACCGTCTCCCGGTACAACCTTCCTCATTCCCAGAACACCCTCTCCTTATCCGTCACGGAGGTGGGCGTCTCGGCGAGGTGCCTCAAGTTCTCCAGGCTCGCATCTGAGTGCAGAGCGGCCTGGAACTCCTGGCTGGAGGCAGCCAGAAGTGACGTCAGGGTTCCTTCCTCACTGGGACCCTCTGGGACCGGCTCTGGGTCCACCTCTGGTTCAGTCTCTCCTGTAGCGGAGGAGGGTCCAGATGGCAGGGCGCTACCTGCGATCCGGGCACTCTGACTGCGGGTGACAGCAGCTACATATGCAGTCTCCCCGGGGATTTCTACAGACCCATCAGCCTGCGCTGCTATGGGCTCTACCTCCCCATCCACCCCCAACACTTCAGGAGCAGTGCTACTTATGGGCCAGTTACCTTCCTCGGTGGCACTGGTCAGGGTCATGGCGTCACCTTCCTCCCGGTTCCCATGCACCTCCCCATTTCCTTGAGCACTTTCGCTTGCTCCTGCTAGGGGTTCCTCAGCCGTCTCACTCCGCAGAGCGACGGGACTGAACGCTCCTGTACCTGTGGACACATCTACCACTTCAGAGAAAGGGTTAACAGATTCAGATGGCACAGATACATCACTATCAACATCATTCCTAGGGAAAGAAAGGTTATCGGTTGCATAATCACTTCGCAAAGCATTGGCAGGTAACACATTCAGTTTCCCATCATCATCAACATCATGGTTAACGTTAACCTTATTATCAGATTGGGGAGGTGTGTCAGGGACATAGAACGTGACCATCCTCCCCAGATCAATCCCCAATAAAACATCAGTGGGCAGGTTTTCGGACACCCCCACTTCCTTCACCCCGCTCCCGGCACCCCAGTCAATGAAAACTCGGGCTATCGGCAAGGGGTAGTGGACGCCCCCAATCCCGGTGACAGTTAAGGTTTTCCCCGGAATCAACTCTTCAGGGGCCGCCAGTTCAGGTTGGATGAGGGTTCGTTCAGCCCCGGTGTCCTTGAGGCCTGTAGCAAGACGGGCCCCCACGCGGACGGGCTGCACGTTGTCATCAACCCTCCCCACCACACCACCCACCAAAAGAACAGAGGCGTTGGGCCCGGAGGCCTTGGCTGGGGGGTTCTTCTGCCTCTCCGGACAGGTGGCGCTGATGTGTCCTGTCCGTTTACAGGAGAAACACTGGCGGGGGTCTGATGTAGGCCTGGCGCTGGCAAAGGGGATAGTGCCTCCAGAGGGATGGCTGGCAGGGGCACTGGGGTTGGTTGCAGGCTTACCCCCTCCCCAGCGGGCGGTGATGGGCTTCCGCACCTTGGGTTTCCGGTTGGCCTCATAGCTGTCGGCGATCCGTGCTGTTCTGACCGCGTCCTCCGGTGCTCGGTCCAGGATGAACTGTTGGACCTCAGCTGGGCACAGATGCAGGAACTGGTCTTTGATCATCAGGTCCCTCAGCTTCTCAAAGGTGTCAACGGACAGTCCATGGATCCACTGGTCAAAGTGGGTCCTGAGTCCTTGCACCACATCGCTATAGCTGTCATGTGGGCCACGTTGGAGGTTCCGGAACTTCTTTCGGTATACCTCAGGGGTTAGCTGGTACTTGGCGATCAGGGCCTGCTTGATGGCCTCATAGTTGTCATCTTGATCTGATGTGAGGGAAGCAAACGCCTCCAGAGCTTTGCCCTTTAGCCCGGGGGTCAAGTACCTGGCCCATTGGTTGTCAGGCAGCTGGTACTGTCTGCAGACTTTCTCAAAGGCCCGCAGAAAAGTGTCCAAGTCTCCGTCCTTTTCCATCACGGGAAAGTGCTCCGGCCGGGGCTTGGGACTCTGAGCGCTGCTGGGCACACTGCTCTGGGCTGTGGAGGGCATTGCCCCTTGTCTGAGCAGCTCCAGTTCATGGGCTCTCTGAGCTTCCCGCTCGGCTCTCTCAGCCTCCCGCTCGGCTCTCTCGGCCTCTCGCTGGGCTCTCGGCCTCTCGCTGGGCTTGGCGCTCGGCTATCTCAGCCTCTCGCTGTTTGGCCTCTCGCTGGTCGGCTCTCTCTTGAGCTTTCTGGATCAGCTTCAGGCGTTCTTCATGGTCGTCAGTGGAGAGTCCCTCCAGGGCCGCCTGCAGGTAAGGGTCCATCCCGCCCTGGGTGTAAGCAGTCAGGGTTTGGGCCTCTGCTCCTGCGGCATCATCTTGGCTGGGGCCGGCTCCTGCGCCCGCCTCGCTCTCAGCGTGGTCCCGTGCCATCAGGGCCTGGATCACTTCGGCCTTGGTTTGGGCCATGGGGACAATCTCCCTCCACTCGCACATGGCAAGAAGAGCTTCCTTGCTATTCCGATTATACCAGTCGTATCCCCTCGTAGCCATGGTTGCCAAATAAAAGATAGGATAGAAAAACAAAGAGAAGGGGGGGGTAACCGCAAGTACACACAATTGTCTCAGGACTAATAAACACTGAGTCTGTTCTCTAAAACTTTAGTTACAGGGTCCCTGAAGAACCGTGCAAGTTTTTTAGTGAATGGAATGATTGCTCAGACCAGATCACTAATGCTCTATAATCCCACCGCTCTGCCACCAATATGTGAGGAACGGGCACACGGTCCGCCACACGGTAGCCCGGGGTATCACGGCTTGTGATCCCTCCGTGCCGCAAATGTGACAAAAACGCGCACACACACGACGGCTGCTGCCGTCCGACCCAGTAAACTGCAGGGATTTATAATTATCCCACTTCCACTTAGGAACTTGCAGCTCTCTGGCGCCCCTCTTACCCTCAGGTCAGTCAGGCAACTGCACCTAGGATAATTAGTCGCCAGACGGGTCACTTGGATGTGTGCTGGCTATTGGGCACGCTGCAGTGAGGGAATTATAATTACTCCGGGCCGCAGCCGGGCAATACACTTATAAAACCCGCTCCGTCACTGCCAACGCCACCCCATAGGTCAACACTTTACATCCCTTCTTTATAGCTGCCACCAGCTACGGTTTACTTGGAACAATTTATCAAGAGGGTCCGTAGCAACCCCAAAACAGTAGCGTAGTACTTCAGGCACGTGCAAATTCGTTTATAGAGCAGGAGAAACAAACTAATAATTTTATAGGTTTATTCCTTAAAAAAACAGGCAGTGCTTATATAATATAAAAAAGATGTAACAAGCTGAGGCAATATAGTTATGTACAAGGCAGTCAGAAATAAAATAGGATTAAAGATGAAAATCACTCACATGGTTGTTAGATCATTTACAGGGAGGCTAGGCTGGGGGAAGGAGCCACACGTCATAGTTCATTTGCAGATCTCTTAGTCAAGACGTCGCAGCAAGGAATGAGTAAGGGGGGGTCACTGCCCGACTTATACATGTGGGCTGCTGACCTCACAAAAGGGGCTGGTTTTTCTGGCCACCTCCCAGGGACAGAAGTGTATGATTTGAGCTCTGAAATATCATAAGGTCCATCCCTCGTCCTATGAGCCTAGCAGAATAACGGCAGACCTAGCAATGATCTTACTTTAAAATGACAGTTCAAATGAGTCCAAACTTGGCTGAGCAAGTTCATGGGGAATCCGAGAATTCCATTTCTCGGGCTCTGTTGGAGTTACGGGTTCACCAGTACCACGGGAACGATGCCCGTCGGCGCATGGTTCAATACAGTGACTTTCATGTTTCTGACACAAATTCCCACCGTGTTATCACCAAAAGGGATGAATCCTCATAATGGCTGCTATAGAAGGAGAGCACATGTGAAGACAATGGCGACCCCCTACGGTGAGGCGGGAAA
>JARQOD010000004.1:398912924-398967683 GCA_033576555.1 Oophaga sylvatica
TATGTCACGAAAAAACAATCTCAGAATCGCTAGGATCCGTTGAAGCGTTCCTGAGTTATTACCTCATAAAGGGATACTGGTCAGAATTTCAAATGAATATGGGCGCCACGCCTATGAGAGGAGTGGCGTCCATATTCATGACCTTAATGAGCGGTACTACGAGTGACTGGGACTTCACATGCGGTGTTTCTCGCATGTGAGATCCCAGCCGAGGGCCACAAAGTATGTACCGAGGGCCCATGAGGTGGGGGCCGCAAACTAGTGTCCCAAGGGCCACAGTTGGCCCGCGGGCCGTGAGTTTGAGACCCCTGCTCTAAATCAAGACCGCAGGCCCCGAGGAAGCCCATGCGAAACGCTGCCACGTGGCCTGATACAGGGAGCAATGGGTGAGCTTTTAGGGGATTTGATCTCTACAATGCTGTTATTCTTCCAGTTTCTTTTTCTGCATTTTTTATCATTATTTTTATAGGTTACAAAAGTAAAAAATCACAATAATAAAATACACTGCAACAAGGTTCCATGGTGTGAATACAATTAAAAACAGCAACAAAAATGATAAAACTGGCAGAAAAATCAAAGTGGCACTGAAGGGCGTTATTGAAAAGTTTTAATGACTTTGGGCCACTGATCTCACACCACCATTACATACATAGTGATGTCCCCCGCATCAAATTCAGGTCCCTCCAGCCTGGCCCAAATGGGTTCTGTGCATCATAACAGGCAACAAAGTGAGCAAACAGCAAATTATAACATTTGAATAAGTAACTGGGGTTTTTAAGGGGTTAAATGACTTTGGGCCACTGATCTCCCACTAAGGCTGGTTTAAGTATTTGCTGTTGCATGGACACATGTGGCAATTTTTTTTTTTCCTTTTTCAGTCCACATCGTCCACAGCAGCGGAGGAACAACGAGAGCAGCCATTCCGTGTGCAGGCGGGGAGGTGGCCTATAACCCCTTCCTGACCTGTGACACAGCGTATGTGTCATGAAAGGATCGCGTTCCTGCGGGTCGGGTGACCGGGGTCACTGAAAGGTCACCCAACACGCAGGCACAAGACCCTTTGTGCTTCACCACAGGGGGGTTGACTTAACCCCCACGTGGCTAAGATCGCTCTGATTGTCTGTTAAAAGTGAAACAGTGCTCCCTTTATTACGAGCCCCGACGTGTGCCCAAACAGTGGTTTACCCCCACATATGGGGTATCAGCGTACTCAGGAAAAATTGCACAACAACTTTGGGGGTCTAATTTCTCCTGTTACCCTTGGGAAAAAAAAAAATTGGGGACTAAAAAAATTATTTTTGTGGAAAAAAAATGATTTTTTATTTTCACAGCTCTGCGTTATAAACTTCTGTGAAGAACTTGGAGATTCAAAGTGCTCACCACACACCTAGAGGAGTTCCTTGGGGGATCTAGTTTCCAAAATGGGGTCACTTGGGAGGTTTCTACTGTTTAGGCACATCATGGGCTCTGCAAACGTAACATGATGCCCGCAGAAGCATCTAGTCGGCATTTCAAAGCGTCACTACATCCCTTCCGAGCACTGACGTGTGCCCAAACAGTGGTTACCCCCCACATTTGGGGTACCAGCGTACTCAGGACAAACTGGACAACAAATTTTGGGGTCCAATTTCTCCTGTAACCATTGTGAAAATAAAAAATAGGGGCCTAAAAAAATCATTTTTTGAGAAAAAAAAATATTTTTTATTTTCAGGGCTGTGCGTTATAAACTTCTGTATTGCACCTGGGGGTTCAAAGTGCTCACTGTGCATCTAAATAAGTTCCTTAGGGGGTCTTGTTTCCAAAATGGGGTCATTTGTGGGGCAGCTCCAAAGTTTAGGCACACAGAGGCTCTCCAAACACGACATGGTGTCCGCTAACGATTGGAGCTAATTTTCCATTAAAGTCAAATGGCGCTCCTTCCCTTCTGAGCCCTGCCGTGCGCCCAAACAGTGGTTCCCCCCACATATGGGGCACCAGCGTACTCAGGAAAAACTGGACAACAACTTTTGGCGTCCAATTTATCCTGTTACCCTTGAGAAAATAAAAAATAGGCTAAAAAAATCATTTTTGAGAAACAAAAATGATTTATTTTCACTGCTCTGCGTTTATAAACTTCTGTGAAGCACTTAGGGGTTCAAAGTGCTCACTACACATCTAGATAAGCTCCTTGGAGGGTCTAGTTTCCAAAATGGGGTCACATGTGGGGGGTTTCTACTGTTTAGGCACATCAGGGGCTCTGCAAACGCAACATGACGCCCGCAGAACATTCCATCAAGTCTGCATTCCAAAATGGCGCTCCTTCCCTTCTGAGCTCTCCCATGCGCCAAAACAGTGGTTCCCCCCACATATGGGGTATTGGTGTACTCAGGACAAATTGCACAACAACTTTTGTGGTCCAATTTTTCCTGTTACCCTAGTGAAAATAAAAAATGCGGGCTAAAAAATCATTTTGAGGAAAAAAATGATTTTTTTATTTTCACTGCTCTGCGTTATAAACTTCTGTGAAGCACTTGGGGGTTCAGAGTGCTCACAACACATCTAGATAAGGTCCATAAGAGGTCTAGTTTCCAAAATGGTGTCACATGTGGGGTTTTTTCACTTTTTAGGCACACAGGGGCTCTCTAAATGCGTCATGGTGTCCGCTAACGATTGGTGCTAATTTTCCATTCAAAAAGTCAAATGGCGCTCCTTCCCTTCTGAGCCCTGCCATGCGCCCAAACAGTGGTTTATGACCACTTATGAGGTATCTGTGTACTCAGGAGAAATTGCCCAACAAATTTTAGGATCCATTTTATCCTGTTGCCCATGCAAAAATGAAAAAATTGATGCTGAAATAATTTTTTTGTTGGAAAAATTAAAATGTCCATTTTTTCCTTCCACGTTGCTTTAGTTCCTGTGAAGCACCTGAAGGGTTAATAATCTTCTTGAATGTAGTTTTGAGTAGCTTGAGGGGTGCAGTTTTTATAATGGTGTCACTTTTGGGTATTTTCTACCATATAGACCCCTCAAAGTGACTTCAAATGTGAGGTGGTCCCTAAAAAAATGGTTTTGTAAATTTTGCTGTAAAAATGAGAAATCGCTGGTCAAATTTAAACCCTTATAATTTCCTAACAAAAAAAATTTTTGCTTCCAAAATTGTGCTGATGTAAAGAAGTCAAGTGGGAAATGTTATTTATTAACTATTTTGTGTCACATAACTCTCTGGTTTAACAGAATAAAAATTTAAAATTTGAAAATTGTGAAATTTACAAAATTTTCACCAAATTTCCATTTTTTTCACAAATAAACGCAAAAATTATCGACCTAAATTTACCACTAACATGAAGCCTAATATGTCACGAAAAAACAATCTCAGAATCGCTATGATCCGTTGAAGCGTTCCTGAGTTATCACCTCATAAAGGGATACTGGTCAGAATTTCAAATGAATATGGGCGCCACGCCTATGAGAGGAGTGGCGTCCATATTCATGACCTTAACCCCTTACTGCCATCAGACGTACTATCCCATCCATGGTACCTGGGCCCGTATGACCATGGACGGATAGTACGTTCCAGCGATCGGACGCGCTCCCGGGTTATCACAGCTGACACCCGGCACTATGTGTCAGGAACGGTCACGGACCGCTCCCGACACATTAACCCCTAGCACACCGCGATCAAACATGATCGCGTTGTACTGGGGGCACAGGGGAGGATTGTGCAGGGTGGGGGCTCCCTGCGCGCCCCCTGAGACCCTCAGAGCAGCGCGATGTGTCGCGCTGTTCCGAGGGTCCGTCCTCCCTCCAGGTCCCCGGATCCAAGATGGCGCAGGGGTCCTGCAGGGAGGCGGCTTCCTCAGTGCCTGCTGAGAGCAGGCACTGAGAAGCCTGCAGCGATGCCAGAGCGATCGCTGGTGTGACAGAGTGCTGTGCACACTGTCACACCAGCGATCTGCTAAAATACAGTGATGTCCCACCCTGGGAAAAAGTAAAAAAGTTAAAAAAAATAAAAATTGTTTAAAAAAATCATTAAAAAAATATATATATTCCCCAATAAATTCATTTTTTCCTGTAAATAAAAAAACAAAAACAATAAAAGTACACATATTTGGTATTGCCGCGTCCGTAACGACCCACCCTATAAAACTGTCCCACTAGTTAACCCCTTTAGGCTAGTTTCACATTTCCGGCGGGCGCCTGGCGGCGCCCCCGGCATTTTGCCGCAGCGCCGCATCTGAAAACCTTTCACACTTCCGGCGGCCAAAATGCGTTTTTTTGCCGGATGGTTTCTGATGCTTGGAGAGATCAGAAACCATCAGGCAAAAACAAAAAACGTTACATGCAGCGTTTTTTCCGGACGCCGCAATGTACATTTGCGCCGCATCCGGACAAAACCGCATGCAACGCATTGACATGCGGCGCCATCCGGCGCTAATGCATGTCAATGCGAAAAAAGCCGCATGCGGCGCATCAGATTTTCAGATGAGGCGCTGCGGCAAAATGCCGGGGGCGCCGCCAGGCGCCCGCCGGAAATGTGAAAGAGGCCTTAGTGAACCTCTTAAAAAAAATAAAAAAAAAACAAAGCAAAAAATCAATGCTTTATCATCATACTGCCGAACAAAAAGTGGAATAACACGCGATCAAAAAGACGGATATAAATAATCATGGTACCACTGAAAACGTCATCTTGTCCTGCAAAAAACGAGCCACCATACAGCATCATCAACGAAAAAATAAAAAAGTTATAGCTCGCAGAATAAAGCGATGCAAAAATAATAATTTTTTATATAAAATTGGTTTTATTCTATAAAAGCGCCAAAACATAAAAAAATGATATAAATGAGGTATCGCCATAATCGTACTGACCCGAAGAATAAAACTGCTTTATCAATTTTACCACACGCAGAACGGTATAAACGCCTCCCCCAAAAGAAATTCATGAATTGCTGATTTTTGTTCATTCTAACCTCCAAAAATCGAAATAAAAAGCGATCAAAAAATGTCACGTGCTCAAAAATGGTACCAATAAAAACGTCACCTCGTCCCGCAAAAAATAAGACCTCACATGACTCTGTGGGCCAAAATATGCAAAAATTATAGCTCTCAAAATGTGATGATGCAAAAACTATTTTTTGCAATAAAAAGCGTCTTTTAGCGTGACAGCTGCCAATCATAAAAACCCGCTATAAATAGTAAATCAAACCCCCCTTTATCACCCCCTTAGTTAGGGAAAAATAATAAAATTAAAAAAAAGTATTTATTTCCATTTTCCCATTAGGGTTAGGGTTGCGGCTAAAGTTAGGGTTAGGGTTGGCGCTAAAGTTAGGATTAGGGTTAGGGTTGGGATTAGGGTTATGGGTGTGTTAGGGTTAGGTTTGTGGTTAGGGTTGGGACTAGGTTAGGGGTGTGTTGGGTTAGGGTTGGAGTTAGAATTGGGTTTTTTTCGCTGTTTAGGCACATCAGGGGCTCTCCAAATGTGACATGGCGTCTGATCTCAATTCCAGCCAATTCTGCATTGAAAAAGTCAAACGGTGCTCCTTCACTTCTGAGCTCTGCCATGCGCCCAAACAGTAGTTTACCCCCACATATGGGGTATTAGTGTACTCTGGACCCCAAGAGTTATTGTGTAATTTTTCCTATTTCTTCTGTTACCCTTGGGAAAATAAAAAACTGGGGGTAAAAATATAATTTTTGTAAAAAAAAAAAAGATTTTTATGTTTTTACGACTGTACGTTATAAACTTCTGTGAAGCACTTCGGGGTTCAAAGTGCTCAACACACATCTAGATAAGTTCCTTGTGGGGTCTATTTTCCAAAATGGGGTCACTTGTGGGGGGGTTTCCACTGTTTAGGTGCACCAGGGGCTCTCCAAATGCAACATGACACCCCCAGACCATTCCATCAAAGTCTGCAATCCAAAACGTCACTACTTCCCTTCCGAGCCCCGACGTGTTCCCATACAGTAGTTTTCTCCCACATATTGGGTATCAGCGTACTCAGGACAAATTGGACAACAACTTTTGGGGTCCAATTTCTCCTGTTACCCTTGTGAAAATAAAATATTGGGGGCGAAAAAATCATTTTTGTAAAAAAAAAAAAGGATTTTTTATTTTTACGGCTGTACGTTATAAACTTCTGTGAAGCACTTCGGGGTTCAAAGTGCTCACCACACATCTAGATAAGTTCCTTGTGGGGTCTATTTTCCAAAATGGGGTCACTTGTGGGGGGTTTCCACTGTTTAGGCGCATCAGGGGCTCTCCAAATGCGACATGACGCCCCCAGACCATTCCATCAAAGTCTGCAATCCAAAACGTCACTACTTCCCTTCCGATCCCCGACGTGCACCCATACAGTAGTTTACTCCCACATATTGGGTATCAGCATACTCAGGACAAATTGGACAACAACTTTTTGGGTCCAATTTCTCCTGTTACCCTTGTGAAAATAAAATATTGGGGACGAAAAAATCATTTTGTAAAAAAAAAAAAAGATTTTTATTTTACAGCTGTACGTTATAAACTTCTGTGAAGCACTTCGGGGTTCAAAGTGCTCACCACACATCTAGATAAGTTCCTTGAGGGGTCTAGTTTCCAAAATGGTGTCATTTGTTGGGGGTTTCCACTGTTTAGGCAGATCAGGAGCTCTCCAAACACGACATGGCATCCAGCCAATTCTGTGTTGAAAAAGTCGAACGGCGCTCCTTCCCTTCCAAACTCTGCCATGCACCTAAACAGTGGTTTTCCCCCACATATGGGGTATCAGCGTACTCAGGAAAAATTGCACAATAACTTTTGGAGTCTTGTTACCCTTGGAAAAATAAAAATTGGGGTGAAAAGATCATTTTTGTGGAAAAAATATGATTTTTTAATTTTACGGCTCTACGTTATAAACTTGTGTGAAGCACTTTGGGGTTCAAATTGCTCACCAAAGATCTAGATAATTTCCTTAGGGGGTCTAGTTTCCCAAATGGGGTCACTTGTGGGGGGTTTCCACTGTTTAGGCACATCAGGGGCTCTCCAAATGCAACATGGCGTCCAATCTCAATTCCAGCCAATTTTGTTTGGAAAAAGTCAAATGATGCTCCTTCCATTCCGAGCTCTGCTGTGCGCCCAAACAGTGGTTCCCCCCCACATATGGGGTATCAGCGTACTCAGGACAAATTGGACATCAACTTTTGTGGTCCAATTTCTCCTGTTACTCTTGGGAAAATAAAAAATTAGCGACTAAAAGATAATTTTTGTGGGAAAAAATAGGATTTTTTATTTTCATGCTCGGCATTATAAACTTGTGTGAAGCACTTGGGGGTTCAAAGTGCTCACTAAAGATCTAGATAAGCTCCTTAGGGGGTCTAGTTTCCAAAATGGGGTCACTTGTGGGGGGTTTCCACTGTTTAGGCACATCTGGGGCACTGCAAACGGAACATGACCCATCAACGTCTGCATTCCAAAACGTTACTACTTCCTTTCCAAGCCCTGTCGTGCGCCCAAGCAGTTTCCCCCCCCACATATGGGGTATCAGCGTACTCAGGACAAATTGGACAACAACTTTTGGGGTCCAATTTCCTTGGGAAAAATCAAAAATTTGGGACTAAAAAATCATTTTTGTGGAAAATTGTTTTTTTTATTTTTCAGACCCAGGCATTATAAACTTTTGTGAAACACTTGGGGGTTCAATGTGCTCACAACAGATCTAGATAAGTTCCTTAGGGGGTCTAGTTTCCAAAATGGTGTCATTTGTGGGGGTTTCCACTGTTTAAGCACATCAGGGGCTCTCCAAACACGACATGGCGTCCAATCTCAATTCCAGCCAATTTTAGTTTGAAAAAGTCAAACGGCGCTCCTTCCCTTACGAGCTCTGCCGTGTGCCCAAACAGTGGTTTTACTCCACATATTGGCTATTGGCGTACTCAGGAGAAATTGCACAACAACTTTATCTGTCCATTTGCTTCTTTTACCCTTGTGAAAATAAAAAAAAAGTTCGTAATAGATCATTTTTGTGGCTAAAAAGTTAAATATTCATTTTTTCCTTCCACGTTGCTTCAGCTCCTGTGAAGCACCTGAAGGGTTAATAAACTTCTTGAATGTGGTTTTGAGTACCTTGAGGGGTGCAGTTTTTAGAATGGTGTCACTTTTGGGTATTTTCTGCTATATAGACCCCTCAAATTGACTTCAAATATGAGGTGGTCCCTAAAAAAAATGGCTTTGTAAATTTTGTTGTAAAAATGAGAAATCGCTGGTCAACTTTTAACCCTTATAATTTCCTAAGAAAAAAAAAATTTAGTTCCAAAATTGTGCTGATGTAAAGTAGACATGTGGGAAATGTTATTTCTTAACTATTTTGTCTGACATATTTCTCTGTTTTAAGGGAATAAAAATTCAAAATTTGAAAATTGCTAAATTTTCAAAATTTTCGCCATATTTGCGTTTTTTTTAAAAATAAACGCAAGTTATATGGAAGAAATTTTACCACTAACGTGAAGTACAATATGTCACGAGAAAACAGTCTCAGAATCGCGAAGATCCGTTGAAGCGTTCCAGAGTTATAACCTCATAAAGAGACAGTGGTCAGAATTGTAAAAATTGGCCCGGTCATTAACGTGCAAACCACCCTTGGGGGTGAAGGGGTTAATGAGCGGTACTACGAGTGACTGGGATTTCACATGCGGTGTTTCTCGCATGTGAGATCCCAGCCGAGGGCCGCAAAGTATGTACCGAGGGCCCATGGGGTGGGGGCCGCAAACTAGTGTCCCGAGGGCCACAGTTGGCCCACGGGCCACGAGTTTGAGACCCCTGCTCTAAAGCAAGACCGCAGGCCCCGAGGAAGCCCATGCGAAACGCTGCCACGTGGCCTGATACAGGGAGCAATGGGTGAGCTTTTAGGGGATTTGATCTCTACAATGCTGTTATTCTTCCAGTTTCTTTTTCTGCATTTTTTATCATTATTTTTATAGGTTACAAAAGTAAAAAATCACAATAATAAAATACACTGCAACAAGGTTCCATGGTGTGAATACACTTAAAAACAGCAACAAAAATGATAAAACTGGCAGAAAAATCAAAGTGGCACTGAAGGGCGTTATTGAAAAGTTTTAATGACTTTGGGCCACTGATCTCACACCACCATTACATACATAGTGATGCCCCCCGCATCAAATTCAGGTCCCTCCAGCCTGGCCCAAATGGGTTCTGTGCATCATAACAGGCAACAAAGTGAGCAAACAGCAAATTATAACATTTGAATAAGTAACTGGGGTTTTTAAGGGTTAAATGACTTTGGGCCACTGATCTCCCACTAAGGCTGGTTTAAGTATTTGCTGTTGCATGGACACATGTGGCAATTTTTTTTTTTCCTTTTTCAGTCCACATCGTCCACAGCAGCGGAGGAACAACGAGAGCAGCCATTCCGTGTGCAGGCGGGGAAGTGGCCTGTAAGTATAGACTGCAGATTGTACTGTTTTTTTGCCCCTGCCTTTTTATTGCCTGTTTTTCCTATTCAGTCTTGCTTCTATTCTCAATCTTTCTTCTATTCTGTCTTGTTTTCTATATTTTTCATCTCCAAATCTTTCCAAGATTAATGTTTTGCTTTCTTTTCTAGACTTCACAACGGGATGAGGAACTCGCCCTGGATAATGACGCCCTGATCCAGTTGGTCCAGGAGCGAGTCCCGTTGTGGGACAGCCGTCATCCAATGCACTGTGACAACGTGGTGATCCGGCGGCTCTGGAATGAGGTGGCCGCAGCGCTGATGGATGGCTGGGACAACGCCTCTCCCCGGGTCCGCAAGGTGTGTGATGCTGCAGTGACCTTGGCCGTAATCACACAACTGTGTGGGATGCTAGTAACTCCTGTGAGTTTCTAGCATCCCACACAGTTGTGTGATCCCGGCCTACAGTGCATTGTCTAAATTTTATTTTTTATTTTCCACAGTGAACAAGGTCAGAACCCGTTGGCGCTCGATGAAGGACCGCTTCATCAGGGACCTGAGGCTGGAGAATCGGGTTGCCAGTGGTGCTGCGGCAAGGACCACCCGAAAATACCTCTACCATCGGGCTTTGGCATTCTTAAGACCGGTCTTTGCCACCAGAGCGTAAGTATTTTGTTATTGTATTGTGTTTACTCTGTGTGTTTTTCTATTCCACAGGAGTTGGCGTTTTAAATGCATGATACTAATTATTGTTTTTTTTGTTTTTTTTTTCACAGCATCTGGAGCAGCACCCTGCAACCTGGTCCTGGAGCGGTCCTTCAGAGAGCTGCCTCGGACCCTTGTCACCCATCCACCAGCCAAGAAGCACCTTGCGGGTCGGCAACACAAACAGCTGGAGAACAGGAAGCTGGTCCATCAGGTCTTCCCCTGTCACAGGTCTCTGCCACTGCTTTTGCGGGCACTTCCCACCCGCGGCAGAAGGCCTCTGACAGGAATCTCATGCCCGAGTTCATACATTTGAGCACGGTTTTCCAAAATAGCCTCAAGGCGATGGGCGACAGAGTGGATAGCGGTTTTGCACTAATGGAACAACGCTTCCAGTCTGTCGAGCGTCGCCTTGACCATCTTGAAGCCGAGCTCAAAAGACCAGCGCACCATTTTTTTTCAACAAATTGAACGGGCTTGGCGCAACACCTTAGTCCTGATCTCCAGCTGACTGTGATGCATGCCTGCAACAATGCTTACATGCATGCTATGCAGCAGAGTCGGTACGTGCAGCAGCAGCCAGTGGTACCTTTCCCACCCGTGCCACCACTGACTCGCTTCACCTCACTACCGACTTCTGCTGCATACCACTGCACGGCCACCAGCATTCCAAGCCATGCTGGACCACACTAAACCACACAAAGTCACAGTGCAGTCACAGTGCAGCTGGACACTCCCCCACCACCACAATGCCAAGCGCTGCTCCTGTGTGGACTTCCTACACCCCTGCTTGGACCTCCACCCATGTTTGGACCGCGTCCACTTCCAGGGACGCCACCACCACCGAGCAGCAGCTGGGGGACCCTCATTCTGTATTCAGGGCCTCGGACCCTGGCAGGAGGTCCCCCAGCACACGGTGGTCCCCAAGCAGTCAGAGCTCCACTAGCGCCAGGAGGCCCCAAGCCACAGGAGGTCCACAAGCACCAGGTCCCCAAGCCACAGGAGGTCCCCAAGCACCAGGTCCCCAAGCACCAGGACCTCCAAAAAAAAAACAAAGATGAAACAAAGAGTCCAAAAAAGACTTTGTCCTCCCTCCCCCCTCACCTCCCACTGAGTTTGACCCGCTGCCTTCCCCCACCACTTTCGTCGCCCCTTCCCCTCGAACCCCTTCGTCGCCCACCCAAAGTCAATCCTCGTCGCTCCACACCCCCAAGTTACCCCCATCTTCCCCCAAACGTCGGCCCCATTAATTTTTTTTTTTGTCAGTGTGTCTTGTAAAATAAATGTGCCTTTTTTTTCCGTCCAACTGTTTGGTTAATTGTGTCTTTTGCCGCCTACACACACTGCGCCGTAGACACACTGCGTCGTACACTTTATGATTTTTCCACCACATAGCTCCATTACCAACACATGCTTCTTGTGTCAGTCCTGGAGCTATGTGTTGTCAAAACCACAAATATATGACTTGTTTTTCACCACCAGTCTCTTCAGTCTAGAAATATTAGTAGATTGAATAGAGGATGTTGGTGAGTGCAAGGCATATCTATTCTCACCTTGCCAGGTATCATAAAGAGTGAATTGAGGATGGTGTGTTTTGCCCATCAACATTTCACTCTTTGTGACACAAGGTCAGGGGATTGTAGATATACCTTGTAATTAGCCACATCCTATATTCAGTGTGTGGTGAATAAACTGAAGAGATGATGGAGAAAATACACGCCATATCTACAATTCCCTTGCCTGGTATCATAACTATTTATCACACCTGGCCAGGTGACTATATGAGTTGTCATCTGCAGCATCGCTTCAGTCTGCATTATCTATTGCACGCAGACTGGAGAGATGCTGGTGGTTACTCATATGTGTATTCACCTGCCCAGGTGTCCTAAAATTCTGACGTCAGGATGCTTTTTTTTGGCATCCTCACTTCAGCATGACACCATGCCAGAGGCTTGTAGAAGTTGTATAAACTTTATCATCTCTCCAGTGTGCGTGCATACTGAAGCCACAATGGAGATACTACAAATAATATTTATACTCATATGGTCATGTGTCATAAAGAGTGAAGGATGCTAGTGCATCCCAAAACCACTATTTGCAGCATCAGGACAGGTGTATAATATTTGTTGTATCTCCACCGTCGCTGCAGATATCTCCACCGTCGCTGCAATCTGTTTGAACACAGACTGGAGAGATGATGAAGGGCATACAACTTTTCTCTGTAGACTCACCTGGTAGGAGTCCTATTAAAGTCACGATGCAGAAAACACAGCATCCTGACTTCACTGGGACACCTGGGCAGGTGATTATTGTATTGAAGTGTATAAAAACAGAGTGCACTCGGTACAGGTATCAAAACAGGTTTTTTATTAACATAAACACAAGAAAAAAAATGTATTACACCATTTGCTCTTGCCATTCCACACGTCCCACATCAGATATAAAGTAGGCCGCAAATTGGTCCCTCATTTGGCCAACTTCAACTGATGACCTGAGAGGGTGCTGAGTGAATTCAGGCAATGGGTTGACAGGTGATTCATCTAGTTCAAAGGTAGGGTGCTCTTTAGCCATCACAAAATTGTGAAGAACCACACATGCTTTCACCACCTCATCCACAGTTTCAAGTTTCAGATTAATGACTGTGCCTAGAATGCATCATCTGGACACAAGAATCCCAAAGGCACACGCGACAGTTCTTCTGGCCCTGGTCAGTCTGTAATTAAAGATTTTTTTGGTGTGGTCCAAGTCCCGGCTAGAGTATGGTTTCAACAGGTTTGTACACATTAGAAAGGCCTCATCACCAACCATTACAAATGGCAGTGGCGGACCTTCGGTGTGGGGAAGAGGCCGTGGCAGGGGGAAATTAAAATGGTTGCCATACAACCTACGGCCCATGTCCGAGTTCTTAAAGGTCTGGGAGTCATCGCCCCGGCCAAATGCCCCAATGTCCACCGCCATAAACCTGCAGTCTGCATCAGCAATGGCCATGAGTACCGTAGAAAAGTACTTTTTATAATTATAGTACTCAGAGCCACTTCTTGGGGGTTTTGTTATCCTGATGTGTTTCCCATCCACCGCTCCCAAACAGTTGGGGAAATTGCAGACTGTCCAGAATTTTTCAGCGGGCCGCGTTATATACTATGCGGGCCGTGCTATATACAGTTAGGTCCATAAATATTTGGACAGAGACAACATTTATCTAATTTTGGTTCTAGACATTACCACAATGAATTTGAAACAAAACAAATCAGATGCAGTTGAAGTTCAGACTTTCAGCTTTCATTTGAGGGTATCCACATTAAAATTGGATGAAGGGTTTAGGAGTTTCAGCTCCTTAACATGTGCCACCCTGTTTTTAAAGGGACCAAAAGTAATTGGACAATTGACTCCAAGGCTATTTCATGGACAGGTGTGGGCAATCCCTTCATTATATCATTCTCAATTAAGCAGATAAAAGGGCTGGTGTTGATTTGAGGTGTGGTATTTGCATTTGGAAGGTTTAGCTGTGAAGGAAACATGCGATCAAAGGAGCTCTCCATGCAGGTGAAACAAGCTATCCTTAAGCTGCAAAAAACAGAAAAAACCCATCCGAGAAATTGCTACAACTTTAGGAGTGGCAAAATCTACAGTTTGGTACATTCTGAGAAAGAAAGAAAGCACTGGTGAACTCATCAATGCAAAAAGACCTGGGCGCCCACGGAAGACAACAGTGGTGGATGATCGCAGAATACTCTCCATGGTGAAGAGAAACCCCTTCACAACAGCCAACCAAGTGAACAACACTCTCCAGGAGGTAGGCGTATCAATATCCAAATCTACCATAAAGAGAAGACTGCATGAAATTAAATACAGAGGGTTCACTGCACGGTGCAAGCGTGCAGGCCACTCATAAGAATCAAGAATAAAAAGGCTAGGCTGGACTTTGCTAAAAAACATCTAAAAAAGCCAGCACAGTTCTGGAAGAACATTCTTTGGACAGATGAAACCAAGATCAACCTCTACTAGAATGATGGAAAGAGAAAAGTATGGCGAAGGCGTGGTACAGCTCATGATCCAAAGCATACCACATCATCTGTAAAACATGGTGGAAGCAGTGTGATGGCTTGGGCATGCATGGCTGCCAGTGGCACTGGGTCACTAGTGTTTATTGATGATGTGACACAGGACAGAAACAGCCGAATGAATTCTGAGGTATTCAGAGCCATACTGTGTGCTCAGATCCAGCCAAATGCAGCCAAACTGATTGGTCGTCGTTTCATACTACAGATGGACAATGACCCAAAACATAAAACCAAAGCAACCCAGGAGTTTATTAAAGCAAAGAAGTGGAATATTCTTGAATGAAAGCTGAAAGTCTGAACTTCAACTGCATCTGCATTGTTTTGTTTCAAATTCATTGTGGTAATGTCTAGAACCAAAATTAGATAAATGTTGTCTCTGTCCAAATATTTATGGACCTAACTGTATAACTCATGACCCACTGCTATTGCTTACAAAGTCATACACAGCTTTTACTATGTGAGCCTTCTAACCAATCACTATAACTGTGGGCGTTATCTTCTCATTACTCAGGCAACACGTCACTAACTGCCACTACCATTATTAAATCACATGATGTTACTATTTTGTAGCGTTATAATGCTCATCAAAGCTACAGTATATGCTGCTCAAATTACATATCGCTCTCAATTGTATCCACTTACATCAATAGGTGACACCATACATATAGTTCATAATCCATTCCTAATATCATTGCACATAGCTTCTGTTGTGAAACCATTCATAACCAATCGCCAAGTCTGTGGGCGTTGCTTAACCCCGCCTACCTCTTGGATGGACCAATGAGTTGCCGGCGCATCACATTCTGACGTCACAGCTCACAGGACCTCCCCTCTCCGGCATGGAGAAACTCGTGCCTCCAGACCAGCAAAAGCTGGGCAAAAGTAACAGTCCCCCCCCGTTGCCAGAGAGAGGGGATCCAGCCAGACGGCAACAATGTATGCGCACCTCAAAGGACCAAACCAGATATGTGATTAAATATCTAAATAAATGTGTTTGCATACATATGTGTAATAATTAAAGACTCCATGTGTAAACATAAATAAATTCAACATATAGTGAACTTATTAGTGAACAATGCTGTTGACCAAAATTAATATATACAGGTGATAAATGGTATACATATTAAACATAAAATAGTGAACATAATAATATACATATTGAATAAAAAAACATAATACCTATTGAACTATATGTGTAAACGAGCAAGATGCACAGTTTACACCAAATAATCAAACTATTATAACCCGTGAAGTGAATGAAATACCTAAATAAATAATGAACCATAAAATTATATTTGTTAATGTTCTTTCTTCTTTCTGTAATCTTGATAACAGTATGGATTCACATGAAGCGTTTCCGAAATTATGTCCCAAGCCAGATAATTGAGCAAGCGGAAGCGGCCAAAAGGCAAACATAATAATATGATCTAGATGAAATAAACAAATATTAACAACATACATTTACAAATAAAATAAAATAAACCCCACCCTCCCATAAAAAAACAGATAGATAAGTTTAACTAGATGTGGATACCCCAAGTGGTGAGGAGATACTTATAGGAATGCCCCAAAACCAAAGCTCTCATTAAGACCTTGAGGCGAGATTGTGCCCAAACGATATATCCACCGGCTTTCAAGTTGGGCTAAGGCTTTACTCATGTTCCCCCCTCAAACCCCCAAAGATAGACTGTCTATACCCTTAATCTTG
Organism: Oophaga sylvatica; assembly: GCA_033576555.1. Lineage (NCBI taxonomy): Eukaryota > Metazoa > Chordata > Amphibia > Anura > Dendrobatidae > Oophaga > Oophaga sylvatica. The sequence goes on from JARQOD010000004.1 coordinate 398,928,800, forward strand.
AGGAGCCCTGCATTACATTTATGATATTTTTTAAAATGTTTTGGCAATGTCTTCAAAGACATGTCATCTTCCTCAAATTTTGCCTTCTCTATGTCCCTGCAATGTTCCCGTACTCTCACTTTGAGTTCTCGTGTTGTTAATCCGACATAGATTTTTTGACAGGGACAGGTGGCGTGGTATATTACATTCCGAGATGAACAAGTGAGGTGTTTCCTAATATCATAAGTTCTAGTATTGTCAAAATTAACAAAAGTCTTAGCTTTGGTCAGGTTTAGACATGCTTTACACATGCCGCATGGAAAGAAACCAACCGTAACTGTGGAATTCGTCTTTCCCTGTTTGGGGTCATATAAGCTATGTACCAGAATATCTCGGAGATTTCTGGATCTCCTGGCCACAATTGATGGCCTATCAGATAACACTTGTTTTAAGACAGGATCCATAAACAAAACATTCCAATGTTTGTTTAATATGTTTTTAAATTGAGGCCATTTGTTATGATAAGTGGTGATCATCCGAATTTCATTGGATTTCTCCTCCTTGTTTTTCTTTTGACCATAAAGCAGTTCATTTCTGGTAGTATTAATGGCCCTTTTGTATCCCCTTTTGATATTTCTTTGACTATAACTTCTTTCTTTGAAACGATCAGAGAGATCTTTAGACTGAGTATTAAAATCTTCTGCTTTTGTACATATTTTCCTGACTCTCAAAAACTGTCCAATCGGGATGCCTCTTATTGTTGCAGGTAGATGAGAGGATGTTGCGTGTAGTAATGAATTTGTCGCAGTGGACTTTCTAAATAGATTGGTGCAAATGCATCCATCACTATCAACCTCTATTTTAAGATCAAGAAAGTCCAAACTCCTACCAAACTTATACGTAAGATTGATGTTCAGATAATTATGGTTTAAGTTTTCCATAAAGGAGATCAGATTTTCCTCAGTTTCTTCCCAAATAAACCAAACGTCATCAATGTATCTCATCCAGCCTGAAATCAGGCTGGAATGAGATACAGGTTCACTAACAAAAATTTGACGCTCCCATGCTCCAAGAAATAAGTTTGCATAAGAGGGGGCACAGCAAGCCCCCATGGCCGTGCCCTGGGCTTGCAAATACACAGTGTTCTTAAAAATAAACACGTTATGGGTCAGAACAAACTCAAGAAGTTCTAGTAGTAGTTGAACCATGTCTCTATCCAAATTACTACAATTTAGAAACCAGGCAGTAGCCTTCAAGCCGTCTTGATGTCTAATAGAAGTGTAAAGGGTCTCTACATCAGCCGTTACCATCAAAGCCTCTTCCTCAATGTGAATATTGTCCAATCTGCGTAATACCGCATTGATATCTTGGACAAATGATGGTAGTTCATTAACCAGAGGCTTTAGATAGTGATCAATAACCATGGCAACGACCTCGCAGAGGCCCCCATTTCCTGACACGATTGGCCTACCCGGGGGATTCAGGGGGTCTTTGTGGATTTTTGGTATTAGATACAGTGTTGGAAGGCGCGGATGCAATTCTTTTACCAAATCTACAAACTTTTTGGGAATTATTCCCTTAGAGAACGCGTCCTCTAAGATTCTGATAAGTTTCTCTTGAAAACGAGATAGAGGATTGGAGGCTAATTTCTTATAGCATGTCTCATTGTTCAATAATTTGAAAGCTTGTTGTTCATACATGCTATTTGGCCATATTACTAGGTTTCCACCTTTATCGGCGGGTTTGAACACCACATCAGTAAGACTAGATAAATTCCGAATAGCATCCCGCTCTATTTTACTACAATTAGATCCAATATAGCCACCACAAGACAGCCGTTCAATGTCCTGGGCGACTAACTTGGTGAATATATCTACAGCCGGGCAAATGCCGAGTGCTGGAAATTTTTTCGATTTGTTGACAAGAAATAACGGGAATTTACTGCTTACCGATGTGGTGCCCCCTTCACTCTCTTCTGCCAAGGCCTCCAATGCAATTAACGCCTCTCTCTCGTCCTTAGATAGTATAGAATCTCCCATACTTGTTTTATGGTGTAGCTTCTGTAAAACCATTTTTCTTCCAAAGAGATGTAAGTCTTTGATCGCTACAAATGGATCTATATGTTGGGAAGGAGAAAAAGTTAATCCCTTTTCTAGTATTGCAATCTGGACATCAGAAAGTTGATGTTCAGATAAATTGATTACCTTGGGATTATCCTCCCTCCTTTTTTTTGGATTTTTTGAAAAAATATCCGCTTGTTTCCTGTAGCCTCCATTACGTGTTCTAAGATTTCCAGAAAAATCTGGTTCACGTCCACTCATAGATGTACCTTTTTCTGATGCAGAAGAAACTGAACTAAATGAAAATTCTCTCTGTCTAGACTGATTGCCATACTTTTTCAATTGCCATCTAAAGATTTTGTTATCTTCATAGTCAGTAACATCCCTTTGATATTTCTTTAATTTCCTTTGGCAAATTTCTTTTTCCCATTTCTCAATCTCATTATTCAGGTCAGCTGACCAAACCTCAAGAGTCTCTTTTTTAACATCTTTTTTAATTGATTCTTCCAATTTTTCAAGCTCCTCCTCTATTGCACTTAATGATTTGACATTACTTTCAATAATTATATTAAGAAATTCAATAGAGCACGTGGTTGCCGCCGTTGACCATCTTTTAATTAAACTTTCATCTTTTAGTTCAAAACTGGGAAAAAGTTGCACTCTTAAACCTCTAGGCACAATACGATGGCTTACATAGTTTTCTAATGAGGTCTTTGTCCACCATAATCTAGTTTTTTTAAACATAGCATTTTTATATTGTTTAAAAACATCCTTATCTGGTACTGGAATATCCGGACTGGATTTGGAGGCACCCATAGAAAAAATATCAGTAGCTTTTTTACACCAGACTGAATCCCTGGCTTTATAATCCATTTTATTGGATCGGACTATCTGTTTGAAAACAGAAAACAAATGCACATACATATTAGTCCATATAAATAACCTAAAAAAGGTCACACTCCGTATAAAGGATATGAATACAAAACCTTCTAAAAATTAGGAAGGCACAGGAGTGTATGAAAAGATTTTTTTATTGAGAAAACACTCACATTAGACACAACATTTATAAAAAGGATGCCTCTTATCCAGGAAAATGACACAGCAGTCTCAATTACATAATCATCAATCAAAAAAATCTATATAAATACTAGAAAATTATTCCTGTATATCTAAGCAAAATGTCCAGAATAGTTCAGATATAATTCACAATCATATATGGATACTTAAATCCTAATAATACATCACATACAGGAATAGTACTTATTAATGGCAGAACAATATGCTGTAGCAAACAGGACTTAATATAAGGTGCTGAACTAGTGCCACATTGAGTGAGGATGTCTGTATTACTGAAAGGAGAACAGAACAATGGCTGCTACATATCACTATAATAGTAAGTGAGCGCCTACTACTAACCCCTAGCAGTTATCCTAAACTCACCAAGCTCCCATAGCCACTATAAGCCAATAAATACTGACTGATGCCCTTTAAATAACGTATTTTATATAGTACAAAGATACTGCCATAATATTACCTTAGTGGTGAAGTACAGAGACGCGGTGTCACCTAACCCCAACGCACGTTTCGAATGCTCTTCTTCCGGGGGTGTGTGTGATAAGGAGGGAATCATCTGCCCTTTTAAATGGCCGCTGCCCAATCATAAGGCTGGAACAATAACCTTCAGTCTTTTGTGCATATATGCTGAACCAGTAAACAAGCAGCACGTCACCCACTGACACTCCCATTATTAAATCATGTGATGTTTATTTTTGCAAGCGCTATACTACTACGCTCATCAAAGCCTTATGTGACCCAGTTAACATATTGCTTACAATTGTGCATGTGCCCGTCATTAAATGATATCTTATATATAACTCATGACCCACTGCTATTGCTTACAAAGTCATACACAGCTTTTACTATGTGAGCCTTCTAACCAATCACTATAACTGTGGGCGTTATCTTCTCATTACTCAGGCAACACGTCACTAACTGCCACTCCCATTATTAAATCACATGATGTTACTATTTTGTAGCGTTATAATGCTCATCAAAGCTATATGCTGCTCAAATTACATATCGCTCTCAATTGTATCCACTCACATCAATAGGTGACACCATACATATAGTTCATAATCCATTCCTAATATCATTGCACATAGCTTCTGTTGTGAAACCATTCATAACCAATCGCCAAGTCTGTGGGCGTTGCTTAACCCCGCCTACCTCTTGGATGGACCAATGAGTTGCCGGCGCATCACATTCTGACGTCACAGCTCACAGGACCTCCCCTCTCCGGCATGGAGAAACTCGTGCCTCCAGACCAGCAAAAGCTGGGCAAAAGTAACGGTCCCCCCCGTTGCCAGAGAGAGGGGATCCAGCCAGACGGCAACAATGTATGCGCACCTCAAAGGACCAAACCAGATATGTGATTAAATATCTAAATAAATGTGTTTGCATACATATGTGTAATAATTAAAGACTCCATGTGTAAACATAAATAAATTCAACATATAGTGAACTTATTAGTGAACAATGCTGTTGACCAAAATTAATATATACAGGTGATAAATGGTATACATATTAAACATAAAATAGTGAACATAATAATATACATATTGAATAAAAAAAACATAATACCTATTAAACTATATGTGTAAACGAGCAAGATGCACAGTTTACACCAAATAATCAAACTATTATAACCCGTGAAGTGAATGAAATACCTAAATAAATAATGAACCATAAAATTATATTTGTTAATGTTCTTTCTTCTTTCTGTAATCTCTCCACAGACTGGAGAGATGATGAAGGGCATACAACTTTTCTCTGTAGACTCACCTGGTAGGAGTCCTATTAAAGTCACGATGCAGAAAACACAGCATCCTGACTTCACTGGGACACCTGGGCAGGTGATTATTGTATTGAAGTGTATAAAAACAGAGTGCACTCGGTACAGGTATCAAAACAGGTTTTTATTAACATAAACACAAGAAAAAAAATGTATTACACCATTTGCTCTTGCCATTCCACACGTCCCACATCAGATATAAAGTAGGCCGCAAATTGGTCCCTCATTTGGCCAACTTCAACTGATGACCTGAGAGGGTGCTGAGTGAATTCAGGCAATGGGTTGACAGGTGGTTCATCTAGTTCAAAGGTAGGGTGCTCTTTAGCCATCACAAAATTGTGAAGAACCACACATGCTTTCACCACCTCATCCACAGTTTCAAGTTTCAGATTAATGGCTGTGCCTAGAATGCGTCATCTGGACACAAGAATCCCAAAGGCACACGCGACAGTTCTTCTGGCCCTGGTCAGTCTGTAATTAAAGATTTTTTTGGTGTGGTCCAAGTCCCGGCTAGAGTATGGTTTCAACAGGTTTGTACACATTAGAAAGGCCTCATCACCAACCATTACAAATGGCAGTGGCGGACCTTCGGTGTGGGGAAGAGGCCGTGGCAGGGGGAAATTAAAATGGTTGCCATACAACCTACGGCCCATGTCCGAGTTCTTAAAGGTCTGGGAGTCATTGCCCCGGCCAAATGCCCCAATGTCCACCGCCATAAACCTGCAGTCTGCATCAGCAATGGCCATGAGTACCGTAGAAAAGTACTTTTTATAATTATAGTACTCAGAGCCACTTCTTGGGGGTTTTATTATCCTGATGTGTTTCCCATCCACCGCTCCCAAACAGTTGGGGAAATTGCAGACTGTCCAGAATTTTTCAGGGGGCCGCGTTATATACTATGCGGGCCGTGCTATATACTATGCAGAGAAAGCAACACCAAAAGAGACAAAACGACCGTAAGTCCAATAATAATATATATTTATTTAATTACATTATCATTATACACAGGAATAGAAGTTAAAAATATATATTATATATGCAGTAGCAACAAGTGCAATTTCATCAGGGTTATAAGCATACACATATCCGATGTGTTAAAAATAAGTAGTGAAAGTAATAATTACATAGCACATCCAAGAAAAAATATCTGCAAACAATCTGAAAGATAAATATAAAGTGCATGTGTGCTAGTGCATTAGGAGACACCACCAGGTGTCAGCATACAAAGTGAACATGTACTAAAGTGACAACCCAGACCTTTAAGAAGGCAACGTGCCGAAACGCGCGTTGGGGAGGGCGTTCATCTGGGTTACCAGGAGCAGTATTACTTGTAAGTTATGGTGATCACTTGGCTTTTATAACTTTTACTGTTTGTAGAACTGTTCATGTCCTGGGTTTAAGCACACTACATTCATATATTCGGTCTGGGTTAGCATTTGGGGCCCCATTTTAAACTTTGCCTAGGGCCCCACTTTGCCTAAAACCTGCCCTGACTACACCCAATCCATTAGATAGACACCCAACCACGAGTGTTCACATTTCCAAAAATTATTGGCAGACAATACCAAAGTGGCATCAATTTCACCACAGTAGAAATAGAAATAGTATAATAGGGACCAACAGGTCTTCCACTACACCCAATCCAGCAGATGGACACCCAACCTGGAGCTTTTACATTTTCGAAAATGAGGGTCTGACACCTCCGAAGTGGAATAAATGTCACGAGAATAGAAATAGTATAATTGGGACCGAGACTTCTTCCACTACAGCTAACCCAGCAGATGTCGACCAACCATGACTGCTCACATTTCCACAAATTTGTGTTAACATTAGCAGCAGCAGTCACTGCAGGTACAGAAGCCAAACTAAAGATATCACAGAGTGCAGTTGCGCGACATTAATGCATCACAGTGAAAAAAATGCAATATCACCTAGTCTGTACAGTCTGCGATTGAGGTGCAAAAGTCCTTGGAGATCCATGACGTGTTCATCTTTATGAAAGTTAGGCGGTTTACACTTTCAGGGGACAGCCAGATGCACTTATCTGTCAGGACAGCACCAGCAGCGCAGAAGACACGTTCTGAGAGAATGCTGGCTGCCTGGCACGATAAAGCCTCCAAGGCGTTTGAGGCGAGCTCATGCCACTCATCCATTTTGGTAGACCAAAATGTGAAAAGGTCCAAACCCTCCCTAATGGTTTTAAGGCCGGTGTCACACACAACGTATAAATATACGGACCGTATTGTACAGACGTAATACACAGAGATGTTCCCTAAACAGTGATCAGTATGTCTTCCGTTTTCAAAGTGCGGCTCCGTTTTTTGCGCATGTAAGCATCTGTATGTAATCCGTATGGCATCCGTATGGCGTTTTTTTCTCGCAACTGTGCAAAATGGACATATAACGGTTTTTAGGCCTGAAAATAATTTAAACCATCATCAGCAACCCTATTTACTGGCTCTGCATGAGGTGACAGCCCCCAATCTGGCCATTTTGGTGATGTGCTTGTGTTGGAGTATTGGTGGTTGTTTGCCAAAATGTCAGACACACTTCAGTTCACCCCAACTGACCGTGTTCTATACAACTGGGTTTTGTCCCGCCGCTTTGGGCAGCCATACCCAGTGACTGTTGATCTGAGGATGAGGAGACAAATGTGGGTGCATCCGCGTTTGAGGCAACGCCTCAAAAAAGGCCATTTTCACCGGCTTTATGCATCTCTTTGGACACATCTCGACAAGTTTTTCATATATTGTCGTATGAGCATTGCCACCTTTGATGTTTAGTTGGAGACAGTGCACCCAGGGATCACCTTCCAGGACACCAGGATGCGCCAATGTATCTCTGCTGAGGAGTGCCTTCTCCTTACGTTACGGTATGTATTCCTCAGCTACATACTGTATGTTGATGATGTGTTTTCACAAGATTTTCCTTTGTCACTGACCCCTTTTGCTGAAATATCTTATTAATATATCCAAAATATCACCTGTAACTAACAATACTATGATGTTTATGTTAAATTCACATAGACATTTGCCTTGTCTATATGTATTGTTTGCCTTGCTTGATACTTACACACTGTTCGGGTGATCTATATTTAATTTGTGAAACCTTTTGCATGTTGTAATGTTTGATGTATCTAGATTTGTTTAATTGAAGGTTCCTCACAACTGGGATTTCATATGCCGCACTCCATCTTGAGTTTTTGATAGGGAGATCTACCATATCTGGCATAGTCCGGGATACATTTTCACAAATCTGGATCAGACTTTATCAAGTGGTCATGCCTGAGCCCAAGATGGAAGACTGGATGAGGATTGCCAGGGGATTTGAGGAGCACTGCCAATTTCCCAATTGTATTGGAGCCCTGGATGGGAAGCACATCTGTGTGCGTAAACCGCCAAACTCAGGGTCCCAATTCTATAATTATAAACAATATTTTTCTGTAGTTCTGTTGGCTCTGGTTGACAGTAATTACAGGTTTATAATTGTAGACATTGGGGCTTATGGAAGAACTAAAGACTCTCGAGTCTTCAATCCTTCCATTATGGGTCGGCGGCTGCGCAATAACCAGTTGGACCTACCACCACCACATCAGCTTCGAGGCTCCAATATTGAACCTGTGCCTTATGTTGTAGTTGGAAATGAGGCCTTTCAATTGACCAGGCATTTAATGAGGCCATATCTGCAAAGAAACCTTGACCACCGACGCAGGATCTTTAACTTGCGCCTATCACGGGCCCAGCGACTGGTGGAGTGCACCTTTGGCATTCTTTGTGCCAAATGGCGGGTCCTACAGTCAGCCATTCAGCTGAGTGAAGCCAACGTCAATAAGGTCATCAAAGCTTGTGTTGTCCTACATAACTTCACGAGAATGCATGATTGTTCAGCATCTGATGTTGGTGAAGGTGTGGTGGACAATGGGGATAGGCCTAGGCCACATGTGATCTCTTTACGTCGTCCACTCTCAGGACTCAAAGTTCGTGATGTGTTCACACAGTATTTTGTGTAACCTCAGGGTGCTACTACCTGGCAAGATGAGGCTTTATCAATGTTGTAATGTGTGTCTACTGTATATAAATATCATTTTTTCCTTTAATTTGTTTTGTGTCTTCAGTTAATTTTTCTTAAAGTTGTATTTTTTATGTTGTTTAAGGAATGAATGAAAGAAGAGTCAAAACTTGGCATTTAAAAACTTTTTATAATGCCAAAATGTAAGTTTGGCTACTGAATACCATATTTCTCTCATACCGCTTTTGTAGCCCTTCTAATTTGGGCAAATGTTTTTTAGACAACATTTGTACAACAAAAATGTAAAAAAAAATAACAAACATTTGGTACAACAACAAAAAATAAATAAAAAAATTACAATTGGTGGTATGTTGGTGGAGGTGAGGGCGGGAGCCTAGCATCTCTTTGGTGCTGCCTTGAGTGACCACCTTGACCATCACCCTGTTGGGGTGGATTTTCTTGGCCATGAGGTAAGATGTGGCCAGGGTCAGGTTGTTGAGTGGCCAAATGGCCAAAAGGATAAAGGAGATTATACTCCTGGGGATGATGGTAGCCACGGGCATCATACCCCCCAATATGGCCATGTCGTCCAAATCCAGTTTGGGACCAGCCTCCAACACTGGATCTGTACAAGTGGTCATATTGGACAGGTGGGTTATATGCTGCCATTTGTCCCTGTTGGCAAGGTTGTGTTTGGGGGGAATGGGTTAAGGTGTAGGCACACGTGCACGAGGCACCTCAGATCCTAATTGAGCATGCACATCTGGGTGGGGGGTAAGGCGGAGAAGGTTACGGGGTGAGAGCTGCCACCTCTCAAGGAAATCAAATACCTCATATGGGGTATTGGGGGGTGTGCATGCATCAATTAGGTTCTGAATGGTTCCTCGCACACGTAGCCTAACCTCACGGGGTAGTGTTGTGAACGCTCTGGATTTGACTTGTGAGCTTGGGCTCCCTCTGGTGACTGCTGATAGTAATGAAGCAGCTTTGGCTGACAGAGGTTCATCAGAGGAGCGATGATTGGCAATCTGGTGTTGATGACTGGGGAGATTTAAGGGAGTACCCTTCCCATGATCCTCGTGATTAGTTTTTCTTCCTGGTCCCATTTGGAAGTCAGCTTGCTTCCTGCTTGTCCTGCAACTTTCAGATAAGTTATTTGCTGTTTACTTCTTTGGCATTCGTTTTTGTCTATCTCAGGTTTCTGCCCTCCTGGAGTTCGTACAGCCAGGCTCCCACGCTGGGGCCTGTGCTGGCCTCTGTTTCTCATTTGCTATTGTTTTGTATTTTCAGTTCCCTGTTATATCTGTATCCGCTTATTTGCTAACAGTTACACCGGAGTTCTGATCTAGCGGGGGAGAGACCGTGTGGTCTCAGTATTTTTGTATATCAGAACGTGTTGGAGTTTTTCTTAGAGTTTTTGCCGGATTGCAGACAATATTCTTTCCTGTCCTGTGCTAGCTATACAGATTGGGCCCCAGCATTTGCTCACTCTATTTTCTGCCTGTGTTTGTATTTCATCTGGTCTCACCGCCAATATATGTTTGGGGGCTACCTGTTCCTTTGGGGTCTCTACTCCGGGGCAGTTAGCTTTCCCCTTTCTGTCTTTAGGCTTAGTTATCTCTCCGGCTGTGTCGAGGCGTCTAGGGCACTGTAGGCACGTCCCACGGCTGCTTCTAGTTGTGCGGTCAGTTTAAGGGTCTGCAATCCGTTAGTTACCAACCTCTCCGGTGTCTGGTTGTCTGTCTATTTTTGCCGCTGTCCTCCTCGGCTACCGAATCATAACAGGGTAGGGGACGTAGGTACCGGGGCAGGCTGCAGCAATAAGCCTCTTCATCCTCATCCAGGGCTGCCCTGGACAGGTAATTGACGACCCCTGTATCCACATGCCTCCGGGTATCAGAGGCAGGGTTCTCTCGCCTTCGTCTCCCACTGCGGGATATGGCAGCAGGCTGGGGGAGCCCTCCGGACGTACAGTAGGGCTGCTGCTGTTGCCTGGTTCATCAAGGCTGCTTGGTGCTGGTGCAGATGCTGGGTCAGGTCCTGGTGCTGGGGCAGCTGCTGGGTCAGGTCCTGGTGATGGGGCAGCTGCTGGGTCAGGTCCTGGTGCTGGCGCAGGTGGAGCTTGGGGTTTGCAGCTGGGAGGCTCAAAAGATGGGCCAGCCACCTCTTCACATTCCCCGAGCGGGTCTATCCGGGTCTATAATGGCCTCAGAATCCGAGCCTGTCTCCCTCTCAGTGGGGTTGGACTGAGTTCTGTTAGGAAATTTAATTTAAAATAAAATGTTGGAGATCTGACCCTAAACAGCATATGTGTAATGTGGTGTGATGTATGTACTTACGGTCTGAGTTCCAGAATAGGAGCCAAAAGAGCAAGACGGTCAAAGTAGATGTATTTTCGCTTTGTCGGTGCTGCAGCGCCACTCCTGGCCCACTGCTGACGTTCCCACCGGTACTCGTCGCGGATGCTGCGCCAGCGTCTCATGACATCTTCAACTGCAATGTGACATACAATTTGCTTATTACATTGCTGACATTTAAACAAACACTTTCTAAACATTTTACATAGTCATGTGGACTAGTAGGGTGTGAGTTTAATAAAAGTTTAGCGCTTACAAACTAACCCAAAATACCCATAATATGATTTTAGAGGATACTGGGAGAATATCTAAGTTCTGGCCTTTAAGATGATTGGACAAAAATTAGGTAACTTATTTGTTCCTGTTCCTCACGTGGGCGTTCTGAAAAATCAGGAAACATCTGCCCACAGATGCGCCTCCATGCCGCCTCTTTTCTTGCCTGGTCGGAGTAGTGCGCATCCATTTGGTCCCAAATTTCGGGCCTTTCCTGGACCAAAACGATGAGCATCTCTACATTAATGTGGGTAGACATGCTGTAGAACTCCTTGGAGGCTTTCTTCCGGGATTTCTGGCGCACTTTTTGAGCTAATTTGCATGTCTAAGCTTCCTGATTAATTGCTTGCTCCATTTCCTGTGATGCGGACAAGTCTTGCATATCACGTGTGGTCCGTGTGTAATCCATATTTTTCTCGCCCCCACAGACTTGCTTTGGCGTATTACGGGTGTAATACGCTGACAATCGCAGCACGGGCGAAAAATATACGGATGATGGGAGCTACCCCATAGAGAAACATTGGTCCGAGTGTAATGCGTTGTTTTTACGCTTCTCACTCGTCCGTATTTCTCTCTAGTGTGACGCCGGCCTAATATATACTCCTGCACCATCCTCTCCTTTCGTTCACCACGTGTAAGACTTGGACTCTGTTGTGCTGGTGCACAAGCTGGTCTAAAAAAAAATGTCAAAGGATTCACAGAAATTGCTTTTTCCACTTACACCACTGATGCTGCTAATGTTTTGGCGTTGACTAATTGACATGTCAGAGGTTGGAAGTAGAGTTGAGCGATACTTTCCGATACCAATAAGTATCGGATCGGAATTGGTATCGCCGATACCCAAAAAGTATCGGCGATACCCGATACCGGAAATCCAATGTAAGTCTATGGGAACAAAATATCGGAATTAAAAAAAACCCATTCTTGCCTTGTTGGTTAATTGTACATGAAGGAAAACAACAAAGAGTAATGTAGAATGTATTGGGGGAGGTTGAGGAGACATTAAAGGCATAGATGTTTAACCCAATCAAATGGAATAGCATAAATATATTTTTTTTAAAGATGTTCGGATTGACGAAGAAATTGACAATGTTGTTAACCTTTTTTCTATTTTGGCAAATATGTATGTTTCACAACTTCCATGCTCTTCACCTTTTTAACTTTTGCCACACTTTCTCCTTCATAATCTTCAGCAGCATCATCTTTTTCATCCAATTATTCTTCATCTTCACCTTCTTTATCTTCTTCTTAAACTTCTTGCTATTCATCTTTTTGTTAACATTACTCATATTGTTCTTATTAAACTATTATTCTTCTTCATATTCTACTTCATCTTCATCTTCTTCATCATATTCTTATTTGTGACAGAGATTCCTGTACTTGTAATCTGTAAAAGTATGAATTTTTCTTCCTTCCGTTCTTGCTGTCACAAAAGATTTAAATTACAACAGTATTTGTCCGTGTTCAGTTTAGCCTGCAGCAGCAGGCATTTTCCAGGGGCACCACGAGGAGGAACGGACTCACCCCCATACACTGCTTAGTCTTCTTCTGCTTATAATTTAGAGCATATATTTAGCTCTTCATTTTGGTCTTATACTTCATGTTCTTCTGCTTTTTGATCTTCTGCTTATTGTTCTTCTGTCTCTTGTTCTGTATCTTGTAGTTTGTCTTAACCTTCTTTGTCCTGTTGGTGATCTTCTTCTGGGTAATCTTTTATTTCTTCTTTGTGATGGTGTTCAGGCTGGTTGGCTTGATGCTCGTCGTCCTTGTGGTCGTCATCTTCTTCGGGGTGGTCATCAGGGTCGTCGTCTTCATTGTTGGAGATCCAGAGTGATTACCCAAAAAAACATTTAAAAAATCTTCAATTTGTAAATGTAGCTGAAGGTACAAGAAGGCTGACTAACTTCCGCGAACCAGCTGACGTTACTGGAACCCGGACGGGTATCAGATGGTACAAGAGACAATGGAAGTAACGAGGACCAGCTGACTGTGCTGGAACCGGAGGGGCAGCAGAAGGAAAAGAGCCAATGGCACAACCGAGGACCAGCTGACGTTACTGGGACACGGTTACTAAGCAGGAGGTACCTGTGCTCCAAAGCACTACCAAGGACCAGCAGACGTTGCTGGAACTCGGATACCGAGATGGAGGCACCTAGGCCAAAGGCACTGCGGAGAACCAGTTGACGGTACTGGAACCCGGACGGGTAGCAGAAGGTACAAGAGCCAATGCAAGTAACGAGGACCAGCTGACTGTGCTGGAACCCGGAGGGGCAGCAGAAGGAAAAGAGCCAATGGCACAACCGAGGACCAGCTGACGTTACTGGGACACGGTTACTAAGCAGGAGGTACCTGTGCTCCAAAGCACTACCAAGGACCAGCAGACGTTGCTGGAACTCGGATACCGAGATGGAGGCACCTAGGCCAAAGGCACTGCGGAGAACCAGTTGACGGTACTGGAACCCGGACGGGTAGCAGAAGGTACAAGAGCCAATGCAAGTAACGAGGACCAGCTGACTGTGCTGGAACCCGGAGGGGCAGCAGAAGGAAAAGAGCCAATGGCACAACCGAGGACCAGCTGACGTTACTGGGACACGGTTACTAAGCAGGAGGTACCTGTGCTCCAAAGCACTACCAAGGACCAGCAGACGTTGCTGGAACTCGGATACCGAGATGGAGGCACCTAGGCCAAAGGCACTGTGGAGAACCAGCTGACGGTACTGGAACCCGGACGGGTACCATAAGGCACCATGAAAATGTAAGTTGACAGGCCGCAAGCCGTCCGCAGTTACCGAATCACACAGTCCTACAGTGGGTGCTTGTCCTATTGTCACAACGGAAACAGCCTTTATTTACATATCCCACAGCACACATAGGAATGACCTAAACTGCAGGCACCATAGAGTCGGCTAACCAGAATGCAACACGACAGGACAACTTATTGGAGGCTAATTGACGTTGACACTGCCAGGAAACAGCTGTCGTGCTGTAACCAGGCTGGGCAGAGTCAGTACCCGTGCCAAGTACTTCGAGCAACAACTGGCGGTGTTGGAGCCCAGGGATGAGAAGAGAACAGGGTGGAGGCAGCAGGACTTTTTGCCGTACACACAGCAGGGGAACAGCTGACATTACTGAACCCCAGTAACACAGGAGCAAGTGTTGACTGTGCTAACAGCACTTCCAGGCAACAACTGGCGGTGTTGGAGCCCAGGGATGAGAAGAAACAGGTGGAGGCAGCAGGACTTTTTGACGTACACACAGCAGGGGAACAGCTGACATTACTGAACCCCAGTAACACAGGATCAAGTGTTGACTGTGCTAACAGCACTTCCGAGCAACAACTGGCGGTGTTGGAGCCCAGGGTCAAGGAGGATGTTAAAATACTAGATCAAGTATTTTCCTTGTTACATGTCAATTTTAAATGTCTATACTTCAAACAAGAGAAAGATAACCTTTACTACCATAAGATGATGATTTCATTTAAAAAAATATCTAGATAAATAAAGAATTGACAAACATAAACACATACATTAACATGTTGAACAGCAATGCAAACCACAAAATAAATTAGTTAAGGAATCTGCTATACGGTTGTACATAAAAGCATACAAGTACATATCTGAATCCATTAATGATGGATAAGTAACAGTATGTACACCATTTTTATTGTATAGACAATGAATGTCTGACTTCAAAACATCATCAGCATTACAAGTTATCTGTGACATTAATAAAATGTTACATTTGCTGAATAATGTCACTAAACAGTTTATAAAAATTATACAATTTCCATCATGTAATACTCATAATATGTGCCAATAATCATTTTTATTAACAAACATAACCTTTAAAAAGTGCATAGTGCATAGTGAAAATTGCTATTTATGCCTGACTGTGGACTTGCAAGCATGACAACGGATAGATAAGGTATATATAGATGAGACTGCATAGCCACAGATGGTGAATGGCGATGTAATACTGTACCTCAATAAAGTGTGCGTCACTACTACATAATTTTTTTATATAGCTTTATAAACAGGGTACGTGCATGTATGCTTGCGCCTTTGTTTGGACGCACAGACTGCCTTCCTGCTGTGACGCGTTGGGTAGTGAACAGTTGTGTGCAGTGTTCACTGTAGTCTGAGGTTTTCATTTTTGGAGTGCAGATCACGCTCCAGTTAGTTCTTCAACCACTGCTGGTTGTAGTCTGCTGAGCGTGTGTCACTGGCACATCCTTGAAATTTTTCTCTAATTGGTGCTGCTCCCTTCTATTTCAAATAACTAAAATCTATTAGTGTGACGCGCTTCCATCCGTATACAATACATTGGTTGCAAACACTATAGAAGTACACAAAGGGGCCTTTCACACCTAGTGAACAGTTGTGTGCAGTGTTCACTGCAGTCTCTGCGGAATAACCACACTTAGGCCTTATAACTTTTCAGACTTTCTTTATCAATCTACCAAGATGAAGAAGGCAGGGAGTAAGGCACGTGGTCGTGGCCGTGGAGTTTCAGCAGGGAGAGGACGTGGGGATTCTGTGGCTGCTGCCGCCCCCAGTGACACAGCATCCACCAGTTTTCCCGTGAGCGTTCCTTTATGCGCACTTTTGTAGGAGGTCGGCGTACCCCCTGCTGCGGGAAGAACAAATTGAAGCCGTTGTTGGTTGGATGTCAGCCAATGCATCGACTTCAATTGCTTCCACCTCCTCTCAGGACCACAGCACTGTTGAGCAACCATCTGTCTCTTCACCGCCTGCCAAATTGCCCAGGCAGTCAGAGAGTTCTGTACAGGAGCCAGCTGAGTGTCTGCTTCTGTTCTCAGAATCTGTTGGCTTGCAAACAGGGGCCCAGCCAAGCAGCATTTGGAATGTGAAGAAGAGGGAGTATGCAGTGATGCGCAACAGCTGTGTCTCTCTGAATCTGAAGAGGCGGGTGAGACAGTGCCGATGGTCAGCACACCGCAGAACGCATCTGATGATGATGAGACTCAGGTGCCAGTTTCTGTTGAGCATGGTGCTGGCCAGACCACCCAACAGCAGCAGGTGTTGGAAGAGGGTAGTGGAGATGATGAGGTCCAAGACCCAACATGGCGTGAGGAACAGGAAGGTGGTGGGAGCAGCTCAGAGGAATAATAATAATAATAATAATATAATATTTATTTATATAGCGCCATCATATTCCGCAGCGCTTTACAGTTTAGCAGTTTCAGAACACAAGTCATAAGTAACAACGTTAACAATACAATAATTAAAGCAAAATAAGTCGCCCTGCTCGTGACAGCTTACAATCTACAATGAGGTGGGGGAGATACAAAGTATAGGTGTTTATATACAATGGTGCATTTACAATGATGGTCCAGCCATCTTAAGGGAGTGAGGGATGGAGATAGTGAATGGGCTAGACACACACACACACTTACACAGAATACATAGAATGACTTTGATTAGTGAATGTGATAGGCCGCTCTGAACAAATGTGTTTTGAGGAGCGCCTGAAACCATGCAAATTGTGGATAGTCCTAATTTCTTGGGGTAGAGCATTCCAGAGGATTGGCGCAGCGCGGGAGAAGTCTTGTAGTCAGGAGTGGGAGGTACGGATTAGTGCAGAGGTTAGTCGAAAGTCGTTTGCAGAGTCGCAGCAGTCGGTTAGGCCGATAGATAGAAATGAGGGAGGAGATGTAGGGGGGTGCTGCACTGTGGAGAGCTTTGTGGGTGAGAACCAGTACTTTGAATTGTATCCTATAATGAATGGGCAGCCAGTGTAAGGACTGGCGAAGAGCGGACGCGTCCGAGTACCGATTAGCCAGATGGATTACCCTGGCTGCTGCATTAAGGATGGACTGGAGAGGGGATAGTCGAGTAATGGGGAGGCCAAGTAATAGAGCGTTGCAGTAGTCCAGGCGGGAGTGGATCAATGCTACAGTGAGGGTTTTTGTTGTTTCCATGGTGAGAAAAGGGCGGTATTCTAGAGATGTTCTTTAGGTGTAGGCGGCAAGAGCGGGCAAGAGATTGTATATGGGAGGTGAAGGAGAGATTGGTGTCAAACATAACACCCAGACAGCGAGCCTGCTGCCGGGGTGTTATTATGGTGCCGCCCACGGAGAGGGATATGTCAAATTTAGGAGGTTAGTAGACGGCGGGAGCAGAAGAAGTTCAGTTTTGGAGAGGTTGAGTTTCAGATACAGAGCGGACATGATGTTGGAGACTGCGGACAGACAGTCGGTGGCGTTCTGTAGTACAGCGGGGGTGAGGTCGGGGGATGACGTGTATAGTTGTGTGTCATCAGCATAAAGATGGTACTGAAAGCAAAATCTGCTGATGGTCTTTCCAATTGTGGCTGTGTAGAGAGAGAAGAGAAGGGGGCCAAGGACTGAGCCCTGGGGTACACCGACAGTGAGAGGAAGAGAAGATGAGTGGAGCCAGAGAACAAAACACTGAAGGAGCGGTCAGAAAGATAGGAGGAGAACCAGGAGAGAACAGTGTCCTTAATACCTAGTGAGTGGAGCCTAGACAGTAGGAGACGGTGGTCAACCGTGTCGAAAGCTGCAGAAAGGTCGAGAAGAATGAGCAAAGAGTGGTCACCGTTACGTTTTGCTGTAAGAAGGTCATTGCTCACTTTGATGAGTGCAGTTTCGGTCGAATGTAGGGTGCGGAAGCCGGACTGTGAAGGGTCTAGGAGGGAGTGATTGGAGAGGTAACGGGTGAGGCGGGAGAAGACTAGGCGCTCCAAAAGTTTAGAGATGAAGGGGAGATTGGAGACCGGTCTGTAGTTGTTTGTGCAGGAAGGGTCGAGAGCGGGTTTCTTTAGTAGTGGAGTAATGATGGAGTGTTTGAAGGCAGATGGGAAAATGCCAGAGGAGAGTGAGAGATTAAAGATTTTAGTTAGGTGAGTTGTGACAACTGGAGAGAGAGACTGGAGGAGATGTGAGGGAATGGGGTCGGTAGTGCATGTAGTCGGACGAGAGGAAGAGAGGAGTCTGGACTCTGGAGACTTCTTCTTCTGTGATGGGATCAAATGTGGAAAGTTAGCCAGGGGAACAGCAGGGTGGGATGGGAGTCACAGCCCTTGGTGGTTGAGAGCAGATTTCCTGACGGATAGTATCTATTTTTTATATAAAATGGGAGGCCAGGTCGTCAGCACAAATGTCTGTGATAGGGGCTTGTGCTTTTGGCCTGAGGAGGGAGTGAAAAGTGTCAAAAAGTTTCTTGGGGTTGTTGGCTAGTGAGGAGATCAGGGTGGTGAAGTAGGTCTGTTTGGCGAGGTGAAGGGCAGCATTATAAGTTCTTAACATGAATTTAAAGTGGATGAAGTCTTGTGGTGTGCGGGTTTTTCTCCAAAGGCGTTCAGCACTCCTAGAGCATCGCTGAAGAAGTTGAGTTTGCAATGTGAGCCAGGGCTGTTTTACTGTGTGTTTGGAAGTTCTGAGGGTGAGCGGCGCTACTTGGTCAAGGGTGCTTCTAAGAGTGTCATTGTAGTGATGAACAGCCAGATCAGGACAGGAAAAAGAGGAGATTGGGGACAGTGATGAGTGTAGGGAATCTGAAAGTGTCTGAGGGTTAATGGCTTGTAGATTTCTGAATGTGTGGTAGGTAGGAGTGCGCTGGGATGGTGGAGGATTTGTGAGCGTGAAGGAGAGAATGTTGTGGTCAGACAGTGGAAGCGGTGAGTTATTTAGGTGGGAGATTGAACAGAGGCGGACAAAGACCAGGTCAAGGGTGTACCATCCTTGTGTGTCTCAGAGGTTGAAAGCTGTGAGAGGCCTAGAGAAGTGGTTAGTGATAGAAGGAAGATAGAGGAAACAGCAGAAGGGAGAGTTAGGCTGCAGACTCGGTTGCCTGTAGCCTCCAGTTTGGCACCTGTTCGGAGCAGTTGTCTTCCAAAAGTCAAAACGTGCGCTCCCAGGACTTGCACTGCATGGTCCTTTTTTGACACACTTCAGATGATATTTGCTATGTCAAATGCAAGCTGTGTAATCAAAAAGTAAAAAGAGGTAAAAGTGTCAGTAACCTCAATACCACTAATATGTGGAAACATGTGCGGACAAAGCACGTAGTTGAGTTACAAAGACACACTGGAGATGTAGGCCAACCTACAGCAGCACCTACATCTTCAGGTCGTGTTGAAGCCTCTTCATCGAGCTCACACACAGCTGGTTCGGCTTCCTCACATGATCGCCATGGAAGAACCTCGGTCACTGTTGTCCAGAGACAAAGTGTTATTCCACCCACAGCAGCAAGTTCCCTGTCATCCTCACACTCCCAGGCCACAAAACAGCCATCGGTAGCACAGGCATGGGATAAAAGACGGCCATACTCGGCAAACCATCCACGAGCACAGCTCTGAATGCTGGCATTGCAAAACTCCTGTCCCTTGAAATGCTGTCATTCAGGCTTGTGGAGACTGACAGTTTACGTAACTTAATATCATTGGCAGTCCCACAATACAATGTGCCAAGCCGATTTCATTTCAGCAGGCAAGCCGTCCCTGGTCTGCAAAAGCATGTTGAGGGAAAAATTAAACATGCGCTACTAAAACGCCGTCAGTAGCAAGGTCCACCTGACCACCGATGCGTGGACCAGTACCCATGGCCAGGGACGATACCTTTCCCTCACTGCCCATTGGGTCAATGTTGTGGAGCCGGGTACTGATCTTGCGAGTGGCGCTGTACGTGTTCTGCCAACTCCAAGGATTGCAGGAATCAAGTCTGTACACATTGACTCCTCCTCCTACTCCAGTTCCTCAGAATCATCGCTGCAGGAGCCGTCACGGTCTAACTCCACATGGACCCGTGAACGCTTACCTGTTGCGACCGATATGAGCACAGCCGTGGCCAAACGTCAACAGGCCGTCATGAAATTAATTTCCATGGGGAATCGAAGCCACACAGCGCAGGAGCTCTGGAATGCCATCAAGCAGGAGAGCGACGTGTGGTTTTTGCCAGCGAATCTCCAGCCAGGCTTGGTAGTGTGTGACAATGGCCGAAATCTGGTGGCAGCTCTGGGCCTTGGCAACCTCTCTCACATACCATGTCTGGCACATGTGCTCAACTTGGTCGTGCAGAGTTTTTTGAGGGACTATCCGGATCTTGATGCACTGCTGCACAAGGTCCGCCTAGAGTGCGCTCACTTGCGACGTTCCAGCATGGCCAGATCGCTGATTGCAGCTCTGCAACGCAGATTTCGCCTTCCTGAACATCGCATCATATGTGACGTACCCACCAGGTGGAATTCCACTTTACATATGTTTGAGCGGTTGTGTGAGCAGCAGCCAACAGTAATGGAGTATCAGCTGCATCAGGCGCAATCAACTCGCAATTTGCGCCGTTCACACTTCACCACTACTGAGTGGGCCTCTATAATAATAATAATCTTTATTTATATAGCGCCAACATATTCTGCAGCGCTTTACAGTTTAACAGTTTCAGAACACAAGTCATAAGTAACAACGTTAACAATACAATAATTAAAGCAATATAAGCCGCCCCTGCTCGTGAGAGCTTACAATCTACAATGAGGTGGGGGAGATACAAAGTACAGGTGTTTATATACAATGGTGTATTTACAATGACGGTCCAGCCATTTTGAGGGAGTGATGGATGGATGGAGATAGTGAATGGGCTACACACACAGACTTACACATAGAATGACTTTGATTAGTGAATGTGATAGGCCGCTCTGAACAAATGTGTTTTGAGGGAGCGCCTGAAACCATGCTAATTGCGGATAGTCCTAATTTCTTGGGGTAGAGCATTCCAGAGGATTGGCGCAGCACGGGAGAAGTCTTGGAGTCGGGAGTGGGAGGTACGGATTAGTGCAGAGGTTAGTCGAAGGTCGTTTGCAGAGCGCAGCAGTCGGTTAGGCCGATAGATATAAATGAGGGAGGAGATGTAGGGGGGTGCTGCACTGTGGAGAGCTTTGTGGGTGACAACCAGTACTTTGAATTGTATCTATGATGAATGGGCAGCCAGTGTAAGGACTGGCGAAGGACTCTATGAAAGGACATCTGCCACGTTTTGCGTGCGTTTGATGAGTCAACGCGGATGGCGAGTGCAGATGATGCACTAGTCAGCCTGACTGTCCCCCTTATCTGCCTGCTTCAAAAAACACTGCAAGCACTAAGGGATGAGGTTTTGGAAGAGGTGGAGGATGACGAGCACAAATTCCATCACCTTCTGGACAGTCAGCGCAACGTGGTTCCTCACAAAGGGCTGGGCAGGGCTCACTTTGTGAGGAGGATGAGGAGGAGTCAATGGAGGAGGAAGACATCGCTCCAGAGGGAGGTACACAACGCTCTAGTCAGTATGTATAGCTAGGGTGGGGTGATGCAGAGCAGGCAGAGATGACGCCTCTTGCAGGGGACAGCGTTTCTTGGCCAGTTGGGAGTCTGCAGCACATGGTTGATTTCATGCTGCAGTGCCTGAGAAACGACCGCCGCATCGCCCACATTCTCACACGTCTGATTATTGGGTGTCCACCCTCTTAGACCCTCGCTACTGTGACAATTACAAAGCCTCATCACACCGTTGAACCGGGAGCGTAAAATGCGGGAGTACCAAGACACACTGGTGCAATCCATAATGTTCTTCATTCCAGCCGAGAGCACTGCTGCTGCTACTGCTTTACAAAGCAGCTGTGTGCGTCGAGGCAGTGGAGACAGCTCTGCAACAAGAGGGAGCACAAGCAGCGCCTCTGCACAGGGCAAGATGTTATGATTTGGTAGCTGAGGAGAGCAGGCAAAAAAAGGCAATACACCAGAGAGGTTGGAATCTATGGGATTGCAGTACCCTGACTAACCACCACAACTAAAGGCAGCCGTGGAGCGTACCTACGTTGGTCCTAGACGCCTCGTCACAGCCTGAGAAGCTAACTACACCTAAAGATAGAAAGAGGAAAGCTATCTGCCCGGAGCAGATCCCCAAAGAACATAGAAAGCCCCCAAACATGTAATGGCGGTTAGACAAGAAGAAATACTGACACAGACAGAAAATAGTATGAGCAAACGTTGGGGCCCAAACTTCCTAAATAGAAAAGGATAGGAAGGGCACTTACTGCAATCCCAAAAAACCCTGAAAAGTACCAACTCTACTAATTACAAAAACACCTGAGATCACACGACCTCTACCACCTAAATTAGTTCTCTGGTGTAACAAAAACTAAACAGCAGCCACTGAAAAAACTGGAAAAGGCAAATGAACAAACAACAGTGGCTGAACTAAACTGAGAGGAGCACAAGCCCCCAAGGGGACCCGGCAGACCCCCACAGAAGTGCAGGACAAAATGCAAAAAACAAGCACAAAAAATAAAAGAAGAAAATGTCTTATCTGTTAGCAAAAGATGCAGGCACGAAACAGCAAGCTACAAAGTGTACAGGAATCAAAGATGAGACCAGAACAATTGATCACCGGCAACCCTGATGGGAGGTAACCTCCCTTATATAAGACCAGTCAGTAACACCTGATCTCCAATCTTCACAATCTTCATTGGATAGTTCAGTACTGTTTGTAACCACCAGAGGGAGATTTGCTCAGAATTCATTTCTAGCACATTCACAACAGCAAGACCAGTATGTTCCAAATGTGGCGAAGTTTTGTGCAGCGCCACCAATGTCTACACCATCCGAGACGGCTCCAGTCAGCAGGAGGCAACGTTTCCGTAAGATGGTGACAGACTACATGTCTTGCCCTCTCAGTGTACTCCCAGATGTCTCTTCCCCATTCAAGTTTTGGGTCTAAGCTGGATACATGGCCAGAGCTTAGCCAGTATGCATTGGAGGTGCTGGCTTGCCCTGCTGCCAGTGTATTATCGGAGCCTTCTTTAGTGCTGCAGGTGGTGTACTAACAGACCGTCGCATGCGACTATCCTCCGATAATGTAGACCAGCTTACTTTTCAGAAAATGAACAAGGCATGGATCTCGCATGAATTTGCCTGTCCGGTTTCAGATTAAATAACTGGTTGGCAACGTTATCCATGTCTCCTGTTATGTTCATCTTTCTACCACCTGAACTCTACTCCCTGGGCTACAACACTGCCAGTTGCTGCTCAGAAGTGTCGTGTCCACAGACCAATACACAAGCTATAGTGTTAGTGGGGTTCAGTAACGCCTGCTGTTCCCCTACTGTGTGTCTGGCAAAAATTAATGCTGCTAACTCCAAATTAAACTTCTAACATCTCATACTAGGCCTCTGCCTACACCCTCCTTGACCCTGGGCTTCAACACCGCCAGTTGCTGCTCAGAAGTGTTGGATGCACAGATCAAAACAATCGCTGATGTTTTTGTGGGGTTCAGTAACGCCTGCTGTTCCCTGCTGTGTGTCCGGCAAAAATTACTGCTAGCTAGCTACACATGTTGAAAAAAACATGACATGTTAAAGTGGCTACTGCTACACATAGATAAGAGGCTACACCCTTATTTCTAAGCTGTAAACAAGTGAAACGTCACCTTTAAAACCATAAAATTATTAATCTTTGTCACAAATCTGTAACAAAATAATTGTGACATATTACTGCAGATATCCACATGTCGAACACAAATGCTAACACAAAAGCCTACTTATGCTATAGGGTACTGATGGTGAACCTTGTCATTCCATAACTTAGACAAATCCAACTCACATCATGCCTCAAATGCTGCAATGTTGGAAGTGCATAATGTGGGTTGAACTTTGACAACAGCTGCAGTGCGAAGGTTAGCCTTCAGTCTTCTTGGCTTTTAAATAAAAGCATACAAGTAAATATAATAATCCATTGTTGATTAAGGGACGTGATGTACACCTGTAATATTGTGCAAACAATGGATGTAGGACTAGTCCTCTTCAACATTACTTATATTTGTGTCATTTGAAAAAATACATATTTAATTAAAAATTTAACAACCCATATCATAAAGGTCCATCATGTAAACATGAGAATCGGTAACAAAAATCATGCATTACCTTGTTAAAGTCAATAGTGCATAGTCACAATAGCAAAATATATACCTGCAAGTGGTGCTGAAACAACGACAACTGATAGAAAAGGTGAATGATATCTAGTTATCAGACTGAATAGCGACACCTGTACAATGTCGATATAATACTGTACCTTAACAAAAAGGCTGTTTGCAACCAATGTATTGTATACGGATGGAAGCGCGTCACACTAATAGATTTGAGTTATTTGAAATAGAATGGAGCAGCACCAATTTGAGAAAAATGTCAAGGATGAGGCAGTGACACACGCTCAGCAGACTACAACCAGCAGTGGTTGAAGAACTAACTGGAGCGTGATCTGCACTCCAAAAATGAAAACCTCAGACTACAGTGAACACTGCACACAACTGTTCACTAGCTGTGAAAGGCCCCTTTGTGTACTTTTAGACTGTTTGCAACCAATGTATTGTATACGGATGGAAGCGCGTCACACTAATAGATTTGAGTTATTTGAAATAGAATGGATTAGCACCAATTAGAGAAAAATGTCAAGGATGAGGCAGTGGCACACGCTCAACAGACTACAACCAGCATTGTTTGAAGAATTAACTGGAGCGTGATCTGCACTCCAAAAATGAAAACCTCAGACTACAGTGAACACTGCACACAACTGTTCACTAGCTGTGAAAGGCCCCTTTGTGTACTTCTAGACTGTTTGCTACCAATGTATTGTATACGGATGGAAGCGCGTCACACTAATAGATTTGAGTTATTTGAAATAGAATGGAGCAGCACCAATTTGAGAAAAATGTCAAGGATGAGGCAGTGACACACGCTCAGCAGACTACAACCAGCATTGTTTGAAGAACTAACTGGAGCGTGATCTGCACTCCAAAAATGAAAACCTCAGACTACAGTGAACACTGCACACAACTGTTCACTAGGTGTGAAAGGCCCCTTTGTGTACTTCTATAGTGTTTGCAACCAATGTATTGTATACGGATGGAAGCGCGTCTCACTAATAGATTTGAGTTATTTGAAATAGAATGGAGCAGCACCAATTAGAGAAAAATGTCAAGGATGAGGCAGTGACACACGCTCAGCAGACTACAACCAGCATTGTTTGAAGAACTAACTGGAGCGTGATCTGCACTCCAAAAATGAAAACCTCAGACTACAGTGAACACTGCACACAACTGTTCACTAGCTGTGAAAGGCCCCTTTGTGTACTTCTAGACTGTTTGCAACAAATGTATTGTATACGGATGGAAGCGCGTCACACTAATAGATTTGAGTTATTTGAAATAGAATGGAGCAGCACCAATTTGAGAAAAATGTCAAGGATGAGGCAGTGACACACGCTCAGCAGACTACAACCAGCAGTGGTTGAAGAACTAACTGGAGCGTGATCTGCACTCCAAAAATGAAAACCTCAGACTACAGTGAACACTGCACACAACTGTTCACTAGCTGTGAAAGGCCCCTTTGTGTACTTCTAGACTGTTTGCAACCAATGTAATGTATACGAATGGAAGCGCGTCACACTAATAGATTTGAGTTATTTGAAATAGAATGTAGCAGCACCAATTAGAGAAAAATGTCAAGGATGAGGCAGTGGCACACGCTCAACAGACTACAACCAGCATTGTTTGAAGAACTAACTGGAGCGTGATCTGCACTCCAAAAATGAAAACCTCAGACTACAGTGAACACTGCACACAACTGTTCACTAGCTGTGAAAGGCCCCTTTGTGTACTTCTATAGTGTTTGCAACCAATGTATTGTATACGGATGGAAGTGCGTCACACTAATAGATTTGAGTTATTTGAAATAGAATGGAGCAGCACCAATTTGAGAAAAATGTCAAGGATGAGGCAGTGGCACACGCTCAGCAGACTACAACCAGCAGTGGTTGAAGAACTAACTGGAGCGTGATCTACACTCCAAAAATGAAAACCTCAGACTACAGTGAACACTGCACACAACTGTTCACTAGGTGTGAAAGGCCCCTTTGTGTACTTCTAGACTGTTTGCAACCAATGTATTGTATACGGATGGAAGCGCGTCACACTAATAGATTTGAGTTATTTGAAATAGAATGGAGCAGCACCAATTTGAGAAAAATGTCAAGGATGAGGCAGTGGCACACGCTCAGCAGACTACAACCAGCAGTGGTTGAAGAACTAACTGGAGCGTGATCTGCACTCCAAAAATGAAAACCTCAGACTACAGTGAACACTGCACACAACTGTTCACTAGCTGTGAAAGGCCCCTTTGTGTACTTCTAGACTATTTGCAACCAATGTTTTGTATACGGATGGAAGCGCGTCACACTAATAGATTTGAGTTATTTGAAATAGAATGGATTAGCACCAATTTGAGAAAAATGTCAAGGATGAGGCAGTGGCACACGCTCAGCAGACTTCAACCAGCAGTGGTTGAAGAACTAACTGGAGCGTGATCTGCACTCCAAAAATGAAAACCTCAGACTACAGTAAACACTGCACACAACTGTTCACTAGCTGTGAAAGGCCCCTTTGTGTACTTCTATAGTGTTTGCAACCAATGTATTGGATACGGATGGAAGCACGTCACACTAATAGATCACTGTTAATTTCAATTGAATGGAGCAGCACCAATTCCACAAAATAAAAAAAAAAGAGTCAGTGAGTGACACGTGCAGATGACTACAAACAGCGTTGGATGCAGAGCAAACTGCAGCATCACCTGCACTCACACACACACCTTGCACAGAGCTGTGAAAACAACACTGCAAGGACAAAGGATGATTTACAGAGCGGTTTCTCAAATAGCCTGCCTACAGAACAATTCACAAAAACGCTATCTCTAACTGTCCCTCAGAGTCAGCAGAGCAGCGTCCTGTCCCTAACTTAATTCACAGCACAGTGACGGTAAAATGGCGGCGGCGCCTTTTATAGTGCATTCTGACATCATTTCAGCATCCAATCACAGCCATGCCATTAGTTAACATGACCGCAGCATTACAGGATGTGCCCACACTTCGTAGGATTCCTCATTGGCTGTCTAAAATCACATTGCCTCTCAAAGAATTATGGGAACTTCCGATTCCGGTATACGATATATGAAAAATATCAGAACTAAGTATCGGAATTCCGATACAGCGAATATCGGCCGATACCCGATACTTGCGGTATCGGAATGCTCAACTCTAGTTGGAAGTCTAGAGCTGCGAAGCGAACTGTGTGCTTCACTGCTTTCTTGGGGAGAAGCTCTCATAAGGTTGTGTAAAAGCGTGTTTCAATACTCCAGCATTCACGGATCCCTTTCCAGGGCGGGAAGCATCTGATAAAATTTGGTTTTATTACTTGGATCTAACAGAGGGCAACCCAGTAGTCAGCAGTATTACTAATTATAACTATACAGGGATCATTTTGCAGATAGTGCAGCAAGAAGGCACTCATATGTCGGGCTCTACCATGGTGTCCAAGCCCATGCTGTGTTGGTGGCTGGGTAACTATGAGGCTTGTTTCCTCCGTCTCCTCCCACCAACCATGAACAACAGAGAGGGGAGGAATATCCCCATCATCCGACAGTTGCTCACCCATCACCTCTTCCTCCTCCACTTGTTCCTTGGATCTTGTGTGAGACACAGCAGGTTGCAAGATGCGGTAACTGACCGGAGGCAGAGCAAGGGTTAATGTGGGGGTTTAATTCAACAAAGGATACTCCACGCAGAGAGAATTAGAGGCAGGGTTAAATTGAAAGGGGGTTTTACAAGGTGCGGGTAAATGAGGCAAAGAGGTACAGAGATAATAGACTTATCAGTCCAGCGACGTTAGAAGTGGGATTTCTGGATGCAAGTGGCGGCGCCAAGGTTGTGGAGCGTAAGGGGTCCGGTGTAGTCCTGGGGAGGATGGTGTCCTGGTTCCTGGCGGCGGCGATGACTCCTCGTGGTCCTGACGGAGGTCCTGGGTCCGGAAGGTGATGAGGCGGGAAGGATAAAGTCTTTAACCCTGGCAGGGCCTAGCGCAGCTCGGCGGATAAATGCGGGCTTATCAGGGAATAGTTCACAGCGGGTCACCCAGCTCTCCGGCCAGTGCGGGTGTGTGTCTATGTCCTGACCACGGACCTTGTCACTCACGGTCAGCCGTATCAAAGGTGTCAGCGGACACGAGACAAGTCTCTGTCAACAGTCTTTGGACGTGGATCTGAGACCCCTCAGACTTAGGCCTGCTCCGTCCCGATACTCAGTGGTCGGAGTGCTGACACAGTCCTCCTGCGCGCTGCACGTTCCCGCCAAGACTGACTGATTTCCTGCGTGCCGCGGCTTTTTAAGCTTAGCCGCGCCCCCTATAACTAGGTGCAAAGGACGGTCCGGGGCCTTAAGCTTTCCCCCGTGCAACCTAGGTGACAGCCCCCACAGTTCCGGATCCGTAACGGAAAAGGTACGCCTGACTCGGTTCTTCTCCTTACATTCCCCCTCTCTTTGTACTCGCCATTCCACGGGCGAGAGCTCTCGTAGCAAGCGTTGACACTCTCCTGTTCCTTGAACAATTTTCCGCCAAACAAAACGATCATGATCAAACCGGTTGGGGGGTCTTCCTGCTGTCGAACGCTCAGAAGATCGTAAACTAAAAGTATCAGTTGAGTCCAGTTGAGTAGTTGAGTCAGGTTGTACTAACAGGAGCGGGGACGCGCCCAGTTCTAGAGAAACAGCCATTTCAGGAATTTTTGGAGCCTCAGGGGCCCCAGGTATCTGTTGTTCTTCTGGACATACTTGTGGTGGCTCAGGACAATCTTCTTCTTCACAGTCACTAGTAACTGCGGGAAGGTTCTCAGGAACATTGGGTCTCTCCTCCTCTTTACGTACAGTGTCTATGGACACGCAGGGGCATAGAATGTTGTGGTGCACAACACGAGTATGAGTATCTTCTTTTCCTTCAGGCTGGACTTTATAGACGGGCCCTTTAGAGTTGACTCATTGCTTTACACGATACAGTGTTTTCTCCCATCGGTAATCTAATTTGTCCCGAGGGCGTTTATCTCGTACTAACACTTGATCTCTGGCCTGTAGAGCTGTCCCCTGTAGAGGAGCTGCCTCTGGATGTTCCAACTCCTGAAACCTGGTCTTCACCAGATGATGTAGCATCTGTAGACGATGGCGGTGTTCTCGTACCCAGGTGGACACCCCATCCGTGGGTGGTCCTCCTCTGGGTCCAGTTTCAGTTCGGTGATCTCTTTTCCTAGCCTGCCGAAGAGTAGGGTGTAAGAAATGTACCCATGGTGCAATGTACTCGGTTATTGTATACTCATACCAACTCTGCTACGAATTCTGGCCAGCGCATCTTTTGATCCTCCTCCAATGTTCTCAATATCTGGATGAGAGTTCGGTTGAATCGTTCACATGCTCCATTGCCCTGAGGGTGGTAAGGCGTCGTCCGAGATTTCTCAATGTGATACAAATGGTGCAGCTCCTCCATGACTTGTCCCAGAAAACAGGCACCCTGGTCTGAGTGAATTCTCTTTGGACAGCCGTACACCTGGATGAAATTTGCTACAGATGGCATGAGCTGCGGATTCCGCAGTTTGATCCCGAGTCGGAGTCACAACGGCATATTTGGTGAAATGATCCATCATTACCAAGAAATGTTTGTACCCCTGATGGGCTGGTCCTATTGTCAAATAGTCAATCATCAATACTTCCAGCAGGGCTGAGGTCACAATAGCTTGCGTGGGGGCTCTCTGCTCCAGAGGCTTGGAGAGTTTGCAGCCCCTGCAGTGTCGGCACACTTCTTAAACTACCGTCTTCAGCAATGGGTGGTAAACCAGTTTCTGGAAGGTCTTCTACTGGCCAAAGTGAACCCCTCTCTCATGTGCTTCTGTGACCACTTGATGCAACAGCGTTTCAGGGATCACGACTTGCCAGGTGACGGACAGGGCATGCTGCAACTGAATCTTCCTATACAGCAATCCGTCTCTCAGGTAGAGTCTCTCCCTCTGCCAAAGAATTTGTAGTGTCCCAGGAGACAGGGTCTCTCTCTCATTCCAGCAGGGCAGTTGTGTGCGGGCCACCCACTGCCGAACTTGTACGAGCTCTCCATCTTCCTGTTGAACCCGCACCCACTCGTCACAGGGCTGTCCCAATACATTTTTCCCGGGGCTCTGTTCGCACCGGTTCCTGCGTAGCTGCCAACGTCCTGTCAGAACCTCGGAATTCAGGAACTTCTTCTGCCTCCAGCTCTTCATCTCGGTTAAAGTCGGGCTTCTCGTGTGTCACTC
The DNA here is from genome assembly GCA_033576555.1 of Oophaga sylvatica. Taxonomy (NCBI): domain Eukaryota; kingdom Metazoa; phylum Chordata; class Amphibia; order Anura; family Dendrobatidae; genus Oophaga; species Oophaga sylvatica. The sequence goes on from JARQOD010000004.1 coordinate 398,959,494, forward strand.
TGGATAACGCATCTACATGAGTATTTTCGGCTCCCCGTCTGTCGGCAATTTTATAACGGTATTTGGCCATTCTAGCCACCCAGTGCTGCTCCAGGGCCCCCAACTTTGCGTTCTCCAGGTGGGCCAGTGGATAGTTGTTGGTTCGCACCAGAACTTCAGACCCAGATAGGTATTCTGCAAACTTCTCGGTCATGGCCCACACTAATGCTAACAGTTCTAACTTGAACGAGCTGTAGTTATCCGGATTCCGTTGAAAGTCATGGAGAGAACGACTTGCATAGGCAATCACCTGCTCTTTTCCGTCTTGAATCTGCGACAACACAGCTCCGAGTCCATGCAAGCTTACATCGGTATGGAAAATGAAAGGTTGGGAGAAGTCAGCGTAGGCCAGGACTGGTGCTTCTGTCAGAGCCACTTTCAGGGCTTGCAACGCCTTCACCTGGCGCTCCCCCCCACTGAATTTCTCAGTTTTTAGCTCCTGATGGTACTCCTTTCAGCAGCTCTAATAGTGGGTTTACGATGCGGGCGAAGCATTTCACGAACCACCGATAGTACCCGGTTAATCCCAAGAAGACCCGAACATCCTTCACGGTCTTCGGGGTGGGCCAATCCTGTACTGCCGCAATCTTCTCACAGGACGGTTTTACACCTTCTGCAGAGACTACATGTCCGAGGTATTCAATCTGGGTGTGGAACAGATGACACTTTTTACTTTCGGCTCCTGCTTCTGGAGCCGGCTTAGAGCAGGACTCCGACATGGTGCTAATAGATATGTAAACTTTTGAACACAACTGTAACTGACTTATAGGGCGTAAAAATTAAAAGGTTGAAAATTGCAAAATTTTCACCAAATTTCTGTTTTTTTTCATAAGTAAATGCAATTCATATTGAAAATAATGTACTCCTATCATGAAGTACAATGTCACAAAAAATATTCTCAGAATCAGTGGGATTCGTTCAAGCGTTCCAGAGTTATTACCACATAAAGTCACAATGGTCAGAGTTGTAAAATTTTGCCTGGTCATGAAGGTGAAAACAGCTTTGGGCGTTAAATAAGAAATTTGAATTTAATAAGTAGATGAGGATTGGTTTATTATGGCATTAGGCGTAACTAATATATAAAGGTTTTTTATTTGGAACTTGTTTTAGTTTGCAATATGTTTTGATGCCACTAGAGGGAAATGTTTTCCACCAGTTAAACTTTAATGTTCTCTACCCTCATTGATTCTCTTCTTTGTCTAGTTCGCTTGTTAAAATCTGAATATTTTGTGCTTACTTTGATTGTTAAAAATGTATAAAACTTAATAAAAATTACAGTTATAAAAAACAATACAAACTTTTGCGCCCGTTGTCAATAATTGTCTCCATCTCTGACATCAAGTCAACAGAACTGTTGCCAATCAGGTAGCTGCTGAGCTCCTTGATTGGTTGCAGCACTGTCATTGTGATGTGACATTAGTGCTGCAGACAATAGCATGACCTGCTGAAAGTGAGTAAAGTGCAGGGTTTTTTTTTCCAAACAACCAACCAACCCGGGGAATGGGTTTCCAAAACCGGAAACCCACTTTAAGGCTATGTGCGCACGTTGCGTATTTGCTTGCAGAAATTTCTGCATCTCTTGGCAGCAAAAATGCTGCGGAAAAGTACGCTGTGTTTTTGCATGTGTTTTTTGCATGCGTTTTTTTTCCTGTGCATTTAATGGGGCAAAAACGCTAAAAGAATTGACAGGCTGCCAGGGGTGAACTTAGCCTCTGTGCTGCCTGAGGCGAACTGCAAAACGGCGCCCCCCAATTCGAGCGAGGAAGGTTGCGGCGCGCATAGCGAGCCGCGTCAAATTTTAGGCCACGCCCCGACCACACCCATTTCACAACTAGTCACACCCATGTCCACGCCCCGACCACACCCATTTAGCACTGGTGATCACACTGACTGGTACTGAGGGCACAGTGACTGGTACTATGGGCACACTGGCACTGAGTAAAAGAAAGAACAGAGAGAGAAAAGAAAACAGAGAAAGGAGAGCGAAAGAAAGAACAGAGAGAAAATAGAGAGCGAAATAAATAAAGAAAGGGAAAAGAAAAAACAGAGAGAGAAAAGAACAGAGTGAGAAAGAAAAAAAGACGTGAAAGAAAGAACAGAAAAAGAAAGGGGACAGAAAAAAAGAACAGAGAAAAAAAGAAATAGGGGAAAGAAAGAACAAAGAGAGAAAGAAAGAACAGAGAGATAGAGAGAAAGAAAGATGGGAAACAAAGAACAGAGAGAGAGAGAAAGAGAAATAAAGAAAACAGATAGAAAGAACAGAGAGAGAGAAAGAACAGAAAGATAGAGTGGAAAGAAAGAGAAAGAAAGAACAGAGAGAGAAAGAAAGAGGGGAAAGAAAGAACAGAGAGAAAGAAAGAAAGAACAGAGAGAAAGAAAAAGAACAGAGAGAGAAAGAAAGATGGGAAAGAAAAAAACTACTGAATAATGGCCCCATATACTTGTCACGCTGTATAGCAGATATATATATGTGATGTCAGTAATCTATATCAAAAGGGCAACATACTATATAACATGCGCATAGATATATGATAACATAGATTTACCTGACAGAATGTCCAGTGGGTCAAAACGGAATCCGTTATACGCTGTCTCCGGCTAGAGGGTGACCGGGGTCTAAGCTGACCCTAAACTGGGGTCCTAACTAATCCCTCAACCTGGAGGTACTGTTAAAGGTACAGAGGTCCAGGCCACCAGCGTAAACCCTGTCTCCTATCAATCCCTGCCAACTGTATTCTAGTCCTAAGAAGGACCCTGAATACCACCAAAGGGAATGACCAGGTAACGGTTAATGAACAGAAAGACATACAAGAAAGATAAGAAATAAAGTAAATAAAGTCTTACATACAACACTCACACACAGTAGGAACACCTTAGGTCTCAGAGAAAAACTATATGCTGTAAGAGTAAAAACAACTAAGGAGCTCTTAGCTTAAGTATTCTCAGAACCGATCCAGTCTGCTAAACTATATAATAAATAAATCTTTATTTTTATATAGCGCTAACATATTCCGCAGCGCTTTACAGTTTGCACACATTATCGTCACTGTCCCCGATGGGGCTCACATTCTAGATTCCCTGTCTGTATGTTTTTTGGAGTGTGGGAGGAAACCGGAGTACCCGGAGGAAACCCACGCAAACACGGGGAGAACATACAAACTCCTTGCAGATGTTGTCCTAGGTGGGATTCGAACCCAGGACTCCAGTGCTGCAAGGCTGTAGTGCTATCCACTGAGCCACCGTGCTGCCCATATGAAAACTATATGAATGCTTTCACCGGCGTCTAACACCCAGACTGGCAGAAATATAAAGGAAACTAATTAGAACATAATCAAAAGCAGCCGGGCGAGGCTGCACCTAGCCTTAGCAAAGAGCTAGGAAAAATTAACTCTCTCATTACCAAAAAACAAAGAAACAGCAGCTCAGCTGTGAGAAGTCAGAATGTGCAATCGCGACGATCTTCATGGCGATGCACCCATGACAGTACCCCCCCTTCTACGAGGGGCCTCCGGACCCTCATGACCAGGTCTGTCCGGGTGAGTTGTGTGAAAGGTCCGAACCAATCGATCTGCGTTAACATCAGACGCAGGGACCCACGTCCCCTCCTCAGGACCATACCCCCTCCACTGAACTAAGTACTGAAGGGATCGGCGACTGAGACGTGAGTCAATGATTTTCGACCCATGAATTTCCACGTTATCATTGACCACCACTGAAGGAGGTAGAGGTGACGGTATGACTGGTGCCACATACTTTTTAAGTAATGACTTGTGAAACACATTATGATTTTTAAACGTAGGAGGGAGGTCCAGACGAAATGCCACAGGATTAATTATGGAACTGATCCTGTACGGCCCGATGAATCTGGGACCCAACCTCCAGGAGGAAACTTTACGTTTTATATTCCTGGTAGACAACCAAACCAGATCGTTCACCTTCAGATCTAGACCAGAAACTCTCCTCCTATCAGCCATCCGTTTGTAACGGTTCCCCGTAACCTTCAGTCTTAAGCGATCTGGAACTATCAGTCTCCCTGGAAGTCCCACAGGGGCGTCCCCCTGAGCCCCCAATACCTCCCCCTCAAGCTCAGAGCATACAACTGACACTACAACTCCCTCCTGAGGAATAGGAACCGGATCATCCGTCTTCCCGGCCCTTGGGAAAGTACGAGATAAGGCATCAGGAAGCAACTTTATTGAGCAGTCATATGCGCGATAAGGAGGAAACTCTTTACACCCCTCCTCTGAGAACATCTCCCCAAAGTCCTCCAGAAAAGGAGACAAAGTCCTAGGCACAACCGCACCGATGACCGTGCTCATGCAGTTATTCTTGCAAAATTCACCCCACTGGCTTATCTTTCTGGATTGCCAATCAATCACTGGGTTATGTTTAGCCAACCAAGGAAGTCCCAACACAATAGGAGTAGGTAGACCCTCCAACACATAACAAGACAATTGCTCTTTATGTATTGCCCCTACTCGAAGATCTATGTTATGAACAGCTTGTACCAAGCTACCTTGACCAAGAGGTCTAGAATCAATAGAGAGTATAGGGACCGGTTTGGCCAATACACTCAGTTGCATACCATGCACCTGGGCAAACCGAGCGTCCACCAAATTAGCCCCGGACCCACTATCAAGAAAAACAGAAATCCTCTCAGTTCTAGTACCAATCACCACCTCCGCAGGCACGAGAAACTGAGAGGGATTTGGGGACGAAATACACACTCCCAGGTTAACTCCTTGGCTCAAAGAGGTCCGGGATGGATACCCCCAACAAAATGTCCCTCTCTCCCGCAAAAGAAACACCTTCTAGTCTTGCGGCGCACCGCCGATTCCCTCCTACAAAAAGATGTCCCTCCCAACTGCATGGGTTCCTCAGAACAGACCAGGGGAACCTCAGTATAAGGGACTTTAGTAGTAGGTGGAGTCATCACGGGAGGCGGAGTTACCTCGCGTCTTCCCCGAATTCGTCTATCAATGCGAATAGCGAGGGCCATAGCAGCCTCCAGTGATGGAGGAGAATCATACTGAGCCAACACATCTTTTAATTTGTCAGACAACCCTTGACAAAACTGGCTCCTAAGAGCTGGGTCATTCCACTGAGTATCTGTTGCCCATCTACGGAACTCAGAAGAATATTCCTCCGCTGGACGATTTCCTTGCCGTATTTTACGTAACCTTGTTTCAGCAAGGGAGACTCGATCCGGATCATCATATACCAGACCCAGGGCAGTAAAAAATCGATCCACTGACTGGAGATCTGGGGAGCCTGGAGGAATAGAGAACGCCCAAGATTGAGGGTCCCCTTGTAAGAGCGAGATAACAATTCCCACCCTCTGCTCTTCACTCCCAGATGACCGAGGCCGCAGCCGAAAGTACAATTTACATGCCTCCCGGAAAGTAAAAAATTTGTCCCGCCCACCAGTGAACCTGTCCGGGAGAGCAACCTTAGGTTCAGATCTGGTTTGCTCCGGGAGGGACAAAACCTTGGACTTAATGTCTGCAAATTCCATGGACAACCCCTGCAACTGCCGGGCCAGCTGGGCTACTGGATCCATGACAGCTGGGGAGAATCTTTAGTTTGGCCGGTGAAAATGTCACGCTGTATAGCAGATATATATATGTGATGTCAGTAATCTATATCAAAAGGGCAACATACTATATAACATGCGCATAGATATATGATAACATAGATTTACCTGACAGAATGTCCAGTGGGTCAAAACGGAATCCGTTATACGCTGTCTCCGGCTAGAGGGTGACCGGGGTCTAAGCTGACCCTAAACTGGGGTCCTAACTAATCCCTCAACCTGGAGGTACTGTTAAAGGTACAGAGGTCCAGGCCACCAGCGTAAACCCTGTCTCCTATCAATCCCTGCCAACTGTATTCTAGTCCTAAGAAGGACCCTGAATACCACCAAAGGGAATGACCAGGTAACGGTTAATGAACAGAAAGACATACAAGAAAGATAAGAAATAAAGTAAATAAAGTCTTACATACAACACTCACACACAGTAGGAACACCTTAGGTCTCAGAGAAAAACTATATGCTGTAAGAGTAAAAACAACTAAGGAGCTCTTAGCTTAAGTATTCTCAGAACCGATCCAGTCTGCTAAACTATATGAATGCTTTCACCGGCGTCTAACACCCAGACTGGCAGAAATATAAAGGAAACTAATTAGAACATAATCAAAAGCAGCCGGGCGAGGCTGCACCTAGCCTTAGCAAAGAGCTAGGAAAAATTAACTCTCTCATTACCAAAAAACAAAGAAACAGCAGCTCAGCTGTGAGAAGTCAGAATGTGCAATCGCGACGATCTTCATGGCGATGCACCCATGACAATACTGCTGCATACAGTATAATAGCCCCACATGATGCTCCATACTGAATAATGGCCCCATATACTGCTGCATACTGTATAATGGCCCCATATACTGCTGCATACAGTATAATAGCCCCACATGATGCTCCAGACTGAATAATGGCCCCATATACTGCTGCATACTGAATAATGGCCCCATATACTGCTGCATATGTCTCGACCACGCACCACAATTGTGGGTTACCAGGGCAATGGGGTACTCAGAGCCGAGCCCATGGAAGTCTATGGGGTTGTCACAGGTAGCAGTGGCTCGGTCTGTGGCCCTGGCGGTCAGGCGTATGTTGGGGGAATATTTACAGGGGATAGATATATTTACAGTTCGTGACGCCACCTGTAGTCTCTGGTAATTTGTACCAGCGCTGCTGTAGATCTCTGAGGGGATGGTGAGGCAGCTAGATGTCGGGTCCCCTACAGGTGGGACTCTTCCCTCAGGTCGATAGTTATGGTGGGGTTGTGCAGGGATGCAATCAAATAACACAGTCTCACACATCAGCGTCTTTCCATACCTTTTTACTTGCAAGATGGTTAGGCAGGTCCCAGGGAGGCTGATCCAATGGAGGATGTGTTTTGAGGTAGCAGCTGGACAAGTTAGGGGCCTCCTTTACTTTCACAAAGATGAGTACAACCAGCATAAAGCGTAGTTCCCTCTATAACTCCAGCTTCTCCAAGCTGTACTGCCCGGTCAGTGTTGTGGTCGGAGCCTTCCTGTGATGAAACTAGGTTCTTATATGCTTGGCCTAGCTCAAAGTTCCTATTCCACCTGACCCCAGTTACGTACCGACACTCCAAGGGCTGCTTGCCGTTACCTAAGGTCCGGTAAGCCTCTGGTTTTCTTACCACTATGCGTGAAGCTATAGTGATCCTTCGGTCCCCAGTGACCGGTGACAACGTGCAGGACTTCTCCAATCCTATAGCACTCAGAATTCCTACCACTGTGCCTTTCGCCTTGTCCACGCTGGTAGCATAAGCATTTCTCACTTCAAAGGTTATAAAAGTCAGTCCCTTTCTTAACTTCTTTCTTGAGCTTGTTGCCAGAAACTCAGTAATCCTCTAGGCAGGAGCACGTCTCTGAACCTTCACTGTCCTTGGGACAGGAGACTGAAGTATATCTGCAACTTACTTCTTTCTTCTAAATAGGTGTCTCAGTCTGTCTATCAGTGGGGCACAGCTCTGACCAGGCTGAGGTGAACAGGCTCACCTGTACTGGCCTCCACTTTCTGAACTGCACAATCAATCCCTCCTCTGTCTTCCTGACAGGAAACTGAACTCCTCAGAGTCACTGACTGAACTCTCTCCCTGACTGATGTCACTGGCTTATATACCTGTGGGTGTGTCTAAGTGTGTGTTGAAATGAATGTTCATTGAGCATTAAACTGCTATCTTTTCACACATCCTCCAGGGTACTGCGTGTGCCTTCACACCAGGGCTACACATTCCCCCATGGTAAACGACAGCACTCCCGGGCTGTGAAATACAAAGAGACAGAAATTTTTGTTTTTGCAATAAACATTAACATTAACTCGTCCCATCCGGGAGGTAAGGATTTTCTTGAACGTTGCAAACAAAACATTAAATATAGAAAAATACAAAATTTTAAATAGACATATTCATATATATAGACGACAATATTCTTGTGAAGGACCCGCACCAAACCTTCAACGTGGGTCCTGGGTGGGCTGCAGGACATATGAATGCAGACCTCACTCAGTGCCACACCACACGGGTTTTGTATTCAGAGGTAGTTGTGGTGGTTTTATGTAAAACC
>JARQOD010000004.1:398967783-399008608 GCA_033576555.1 Oophaga sylvatica
CCTGTAAGGCGATTCTGTACTGCAGCGCCTCTCTACCTGGTATAGCGTGCGCTACCTTAACCCTTGTGGTTAGCACTGCTCTCTACCTATCTGGCGCCCTAAACCATCTATACTATTGCCTTCACACGCTGGCCATGTTTGAGAAACATGCTTGGTGATTTATTGTGGCGTATGATTATTGTTATGGGCATCTCACTCCCACTATATGGGGATATTGCTACTATTTAGAGAGTGCCATTACTTAGTTACCTTTATCCTCGCCATTTGTTACTTTGTTATACCGCTCTTTGAGATATACTTCCCTGTATGTGCACACGTTTTGTATGTGTTTTCATTGTTTGTATACATATGTTATTTTGTGATACCTTCTTTTTTACTGATTTGTGTAATAAATATTTACCTTTATATATTTGACTTTTTTGGTCACTAATGACTCTTCCTTTCTCCTGCATTTATATGTTCATATATGAGTAGTGACTTGTTGGCCTCACCCATGTTCTGTGTGGCCCACATCTCCCTTGTTATACTTATGCGGCTGTTTGTTATTATACTGTATGTAAACCATGTGTCATTTCATGTCGGGTCTGTAATTTCACAAAAGCCGGTAATTGAATTAGCGACTATTACAGTATGTAGAAGTGTATGAACTATAAATATATGTATATATATATATATATATATATATATATATGTCACAATGACATATATATATGTATTCTATGTGTGTATATGTATTGTTTCTATTCTTTATTAAAGCTGTCAGTATGATTTTACAGTATAGCCGGGGATGAATTAGCGGCTATTATACTATGTAGAAGTGTATGACCTATATATACAGTGGTGGCCAAAAGTATTGGCACCCCTGCAATTGTCAGATAATACTCAGTTTCTTCCTGAAAATGATTGCAAACACAAATTCTTTGGTATTATTATCTTCATTTAATTTGTCTTCAATGAAAAAACACAAAAAGAATTGACCTAAAGCCAAATTGGATATAATTCCACACCAAACCTAAAAAAGGGGGTGGACAAAAGTATTGGCACTGTTTGAAAAATCATGTGATGCTTCTCTAATTCGTGTAATCACCAGCACCTGTAACTCACCTGTGGCACCTAACAGGTGTTGGCAATAACTAGTGTTGAGCGATACGATACTGCAAATATCGGGTATCGGCCGATATTAGCTGTATCGGGCTTTCGATTCCGAGTACCGATATTTTCGTCATATCGGATACCGGAATCGGGATTGTCACTGTCACTGTCAGTGTCCGTCGGTCGGGTCTGTCAGGAGTCAGCGGCACTTACCTGGCAGAAGATCTCCGGCGGTCACGGGCTGGACTGCTTCATGGCCGCCATCATCTTTCCCCGGCGGTCACATGCAGTTTCTCGCGATAACTGCAGTGACTGCTGGGTAATCCCGGCCGTAAAGCAGTCAGTCCGATGACGTCACCGCCGGGGAAGCAGGTAATCAGCTGTGCTGCGTCGCGATGACAGGCCCTGCCTGTCATTGCGATGTAGCAGAGTTGGATCGTCGTGGGACTGTCGTTACTATGGACTGCGTCGGACAGGTGGTATACTGTTGGTTTGTTTTTTTTTCTTTTTTACAGGAGATCGATGGCGTCGCAGGAATGAGTGTATAATAAAATTAATGAAAACTGTGTTGTCTCTTTTATTTCATTAAAAGACTTTTTTCTTGCTTTGTCTTTTTTTTATACATTTAATAACTTTGGGATTAATAATGGATCGGTGTCTTATTGACACCTCTCCATTATTAACCGGGCTTATTGTCACCGTGCAATCAACGGTGACATTAACCCCTTATTACCCCACTTGCCACCGCTACAGGGCAGTGGGAAGAGCCGGGTAAAGTGCCACAATTGGCACATCTTTTGATGCGCCAAATGTGGGGCTGCTGTAGCCTGGTATTATCAGGCTGTTGAGGGCCAAAATCCATGGGCCTTGACAGTCTTTTAATACCAGGCCGCAGCAGTCTGCATTTTACTTGGCTGGTTAACAAAAATAGGGGGACCCCTACGCCGTTTTTTTTTCGAGGGGATCCCCTATTTTTGTTAACCAGCCAAGCTAAGCAGACTGCTGTGGCCTGGTATTATCAGGCTTGCAAGGTCCATGGATATTGGATCCTTACCAGCCTGAAAAACCAGGCCTCAGCGGTCTGCTTCATCTGGCTGGTTAACAAAAATAGGGGGGACCCCACGCCAATTTTTTTCGAGGGGATCCCCTATTTTTGTTAATCAGCCAAGATATGCAGACTGCTGTGGCCTGGTATTATCAGGCTGGCAAGGTCCATGGATCTTGGCTCCTTAACAGCCTGAAAATCCAGGCCTCAGCGGTCTGCTTCATCTGGCTGGTTAACAAAAATAGGGGGGACCCCACGCCAATTTTTTTCGAGGGGATCCCCTATTTTTGTTAATCAGTTCCCTCTGACGTCACTGATTGTGTCCCTGGCTGACCTGAAGTGAAAGTGGAAAGCAATCAATTAAGCTTTCCACTTCCTCTCCTGTCAGCCAGGAGAGGAACTCATTCATTTGGGGGTTTACTGTGAGGCTGCAGCATTAGCTGCGGTCCCTGCAGTAAACATTAACCCTTTCTGAAGGATTACACCGTGGGACCTGACTGTGCATGGGATAGGTAAGAATAATTTTGCTTTTTTATTTTATTTTTATTACAGGAAATGGTTTTTGCAGTCAAATAAAAGATGGTCAAAAACATGTGTCTTTATTTCATTAAAATGATTTTTAATTAAAGTGTGTGTGTTTTATTTTTATTTCATGCAATAGGATTAATAATTGATAGTTGTCTAATTGACAGCTCTCAATTATTAACCTGGCTTAGGGTCACCTTTCAATTGCAATGTGGCTTTAACCCCATATTAACCCATTCGCCACCGCTACAGGGCAATGGGAATAGACGGGCAAAGTGCCAGAAAGGGCGAATCTAATTATAGATTTGTCTTTTCTGGGGTGTCTGGGGGCAGATGTTAGTAGCCAGGGGGGGCCAAAAATAATGGTCCCTCTCTGGGCTATTATTATCTGCCCCCATTCGCTGGCTTTGTCTGTCTGGTTGCGAAAATAGGGCGGGAGCCCACTCATTTTTTTTAAACAATTTTACACCTCATATATATATATATATATATATACATATACATGTCATTGAATTTGTGACACATATATATATATTTATATTTATAGTTCATACACTTCTACATAGTATAATAGCCGCTAAGTCAATTGACGGCTTTTGTGAAAATGCAGAACCCGACATGAAATGACACTTGGTGTACATAGGGTTAACCATGTCTTTTCATGTCCTTTGCTATCTGATTTGCACAAACAATTACATCAGTCTATGTGTGCAAAATTTCACACCTGTAAGGGTTAATTAAAGGTGTAAATTCGTAGCAAAAAAGTCCGGTTTTTTTACAACGAATTTACACCTTTAATTAACCCCTACAGGTGTGAAATTTTGCACACATAGACTGATGTAATTGTTTGTGCAAATCAGATTGCAAACGACATGAAAAGACATGGTTAACCCTATGTACACCAATTGTCATTTCATGTCGGGTGCTTCTGTCTTTTCACAGAAGCCGGCTTTACCCGGCAATTGAATCAGAGGATATTTTACTATGTAGAAGTGTATAAACTATACATATATGTATATATATATGTCACAATGACATGTATATATATATATATATGTATTCTATGTGTGTATATTTAGTGTTTACAAGGAAATAAAGGTTTTTTTTAGTTGCGATATTTTGTTCCCATAGACTTACATGGGACTTCCGGTATCGGAATCGGATATCGCCGATATTTAGTGATATCGGCGATACCATTCCGATCCGATATTTTTAGATATCGAGCAGTATCGCTCAACACTAGCAATAACTAAATCACACTTGCAGTCAGTTAACGTGGATTAAAGTTGACTCAACCTCTGTCCTGTGTCCTTGCATGTACTACATTGAGCATGGAGAAAAGAAAGAAGACCAAAGAACTTTCTGAGGACTTGAGAAACCAAATTGTGAGGAAGCATGAGCAATCTCAAGGCTACAAGTCCATCTCCAAAGACCTGAATGTTCCTGTGTCTTCCGTGCGCAGTGTCATCAAGAAGTGTAAAGCCCATGGCACTGTGGCTAACCTCCCTAGATGTGGAAGGAAAAGAAAAATTGATGAGAGATTTCAACGCAAGATTGTGCGGATGGTGGATAAAGAACCTTGACTAACATCCAAACAAGTTCAAGCTGCCCTGCAGTCCGAGGGTACAACAGTGTCTACCCGTACTATCCATCGGCGTCTGAATGAAAAGGGACTGTATGGTAGGATACCCAGGAAGACCCCACTTCTTACCCCGAGACATAAAAAAGTCAGGCTGGAGTTTGCCAAAGCTTACCTGAGAAAGCCTAAAACGTTTTGGAAGAATGTTCTCTGGTCAGATGAGACAAAAGTCAAGTTTTTTTGGAAAAACCATCAACATAGAGTGTACAGGAAAAAAAAAGAGGCATTCAAAGAAAAGAACACGGTCCCTACAGTCAAACATGGCGGAGGTTCCCTGATGTTTTGGGGTTGCTTTGCTGCCTCTGGCACTGGACTGCTTGACCGTGTGCATGGCATTATGAAGTCTGAAGACTACCAACAAATTTTGCAGCATAATGCAGGGCCCAGTGTGAGAAAGCTGGGTCTCCCTCAGAGGTCATGGGTCTTCCAGCAGGACAATGACCCAAAACACACTTCCAAAAGCACTATAAAATGGTTTGAGAGAAAGCACTGGAGACTTCTAAGGTGGCCAGCAATGAGTCCAGACCTGAATCCCATAGAACACCTGTGGAGAGATCTCAAAATGGCAGTTTGGAGAAGGCACCCTTCAAATATCAGGGACCTGGAGCAGTTTGCCAAAGAAGAATGGTCTACAATTCCAGCAGAGCATTGTAAGAAACTCATTGATGGTTACCAGAAGCGGTTGTTTGCAGTTATTTTGGCTAAAGGTTGTGCAGCCAAGTATTAGGTTGAGGGTGCCAATACTTTTGTCTGGCCCATTTTTGGAGTTTTGTGTGAAATGATCAAGGATTTGATTTTTGCTTCATTCTCTTTTGTGTTTTTTCCTTGCAAGCAAATTAAATGAAGATAAAAATAGCAAATAATTTGTGATTGCAATCATTTTCAGGAAGAAACTGAGTATTATCTGACAGAATTGCAGGGGTGCCAATACTTTTGGCCACCACTGTAGGTCATACACTTCTACATAGTATAATAGCCGCTAATTCATCCCCGGCTATACTGTAAAATCACACTGACAGCTTTAATAAAGAATAGAAACAATACATATACACACATAGAATACATATATATATGTCATTGTGACATATATATATACATATATTTATAGTTCATATACTTCTACATACTGTGATAGTAATATTACTGTAATATATATAATTATTTGCTTTTTGTGTACATTTTTTTTTTACAATGTGATTTTTACATGACTTTTTACATAGAGATAACTGCTCTATGTAAAACGTCATGTTAAAATCGCATTGCATACAGATGGAAAACTGATGGAAAACGGATGGAGCGATTAAAAATCGCATACAAATCGCATGACAATTGCATATATTCGGACCGTTTTTTCCATCCAGAAAACGGACCGTTTTTTTTTGCACAAATGGGTATGAGCCCTTAGAGTGCACATCATGCTAAGTCATTGCTCTAAAATTCAAAAAGCTAAATGGACTACCTGACAAAAAGTCAATGTGTAGCTCTTAGTCATATTCAATAACCATCAAAGTCCAAGAAAACCACTTATAAGGTGCATGTAGTGCTAATTTACCTGAGTAATGTGTCAAGAGAGCTGCCACGTCCTACCCCTGACGCGCGTTTCGGCGTTCCTTTATCAATGTGACATCCATGTGACACATACCGGCACCTGGGAAAAAGCGGTACAGTTCACCCAGGCGCTGGGTGCTGAAAGCAGCTCTGATCATTGTCGCCTGGTCTCACTGAGATCAGCCCGACCAGGCAACAATGATGGGAGTTGTATTCAGTACCAGCTGTGTATATCGTGTGTTAAATTAAGAATTAAATAAAAAAACTGGCGTGGGCGCCTGCGTAATTTTGATAAACAACAGAGGGAAAGCCCACGGATGGGGCTGATATTACTAATCTGGGATAGGGGACAATATCCCGAAAGGTTAGCAGGCTATTAATAACATCACACAGCTGTTTGCTTAGCCTCTACTAGTTAGTTTACGGCGGACCCAAGAAAAAAAAAGATGTAGCGTCCCCCCATAAATTGTAACCAGCAAAGGCTAAACAGACAGCTGGGGGTTGATATTAATAGCCTGGGAACAGGCCAGGGAGGGAGTCACAGTACACCACTTCTGAAGCCAGAGCAGTGGCACCAAAGTCACATTGTTGTTAAGTCACCAAGTCAGGAGGACCAGGTGTGGTGATGGAAGACAAGGTGGTGGATGACGAAGTCACCGACCCAACCTGTCCCAGCACAGCATTTAACTGTCCCTACCCCAGGCATTGGAATGAAAGAGCAAGTTTGCACCCACCCAACCACAGGACTAAGCACTAAACGCCACATGTACAGGTTGCTGCTGTTTAGGTTTGTTGACACGGAGTATTATTTCTGACCACGTCGTCCACATCAGCTGGAAGCTCGGCAGCACTGCCTCACCACGGCAGAGTTACTTAAAGAAATAACAGACCAGACAGAACTGTTACTTTCTGCACTGAACCTCCAACCAGGCATGGTCAGGTGTGATAATGGTGCCATTTATGAAGCTTGACAAGCTCACACACATACCAAGCTTGGCACACGTGCTCAACTTGGTAGTTCAGCAATTCCTGAAAACATACCCAGATTTGCCAGAGCTTCTGATCAAGGTACAACGTGTCAGCGCCCAATTTTACAAGTTGGCTACAGCTGCCGCCACTCTGCCAGTGCTGCGCAGTGCATGCAAGTGTCAGCTCACCAACTGATGTGCAACATGCAAACACACTAGAACTCCACACTGCACAAGCTTGCAAGGCTTTGTGAGCTGCAGAGGCCAGTTTTTGAGTACCACATCCAACACAGTCGTCAGCATTCTGGTCAGCCTACGCACATCACAATTGGAGAGTGGGCATGGATGTCTGACATTTGTGAGGTTCTCCACAACTTTGAGGACTCCACAAAGACGGAGAGCAGCTATGACGCCATAAACATCGCAACTATCCTGCTTCTGTGCCTACTTAAACAGTCGCTGATCACAATTAAACATGAAGCTATGCATGCGGACCAGGAGGAGTTGGAGGAAGACATGAGACAGGGACTTACTACCCAGCCCAGTCTCATATCATCTCCTCAGCGCAGATTGGGTAACAATGAGGAGATTAAGGCTGAAGAGAAGGAGGAACAGGAGCTGTTGGCTAGCGCAACATAGTCTAATACCTACACAAGCTTTGTCCCATCTCTCCTACATGTGTGGGCTGAGGAGGGAAATGAGGAGGAAGAGGAGGATGAGATGGAGAGTCGTCATCATTGTGGAGACAGGAAAGTGTTGGCTGTAGGGACTTTGGCACATATGACAGACTTTATGTATCATTGCCTTTCCCGTGGCCCTCTCATTATATTTATCTTGGCCAAAAAAGAGTCTGGGTTGTTCACCCTGCTAGACTCACGCAGCAAGGAGAACTTTGCTTTTCTCCTTCTTGAGGCGGAGAGGTGTTCTAAAATGGTGCTATACCAGAAGGCTATTGTTGAAAATATATTGAAAAAATTACTGTCAGGCAACACTAGCGGCAGGGGGCAAGTTTCCTAATTGTCCAACCACACAGCAGAGGCAGGGGTACACTGTCAAAGGCCTGGGCCAATTTCATGTGACCATCCCAATATCCAGGGCCTGATGACCTGGTATTTTTGACACTGAGGGAAAAGTTTTTAAAAATGGTCAAGGAATACTGGGCCGACCAAACCAGCGTACTCCATAATTCCTCTTTGACCTTCAACTATTGGGTCTCAAAGTTGGACACCTGGCATGAGCTGCCCCTCTATACCTTGGAGGTGTTATGCTGCCCTTCTGCTAGCTCTTGTCTGAGCAGAATTTTAGTGCCGCTAGGGGGGTCATAACAAACAGGCGCTTTCTCCTGTTAACAAAGGAGGAGGAGAAACAGGAGCTGTTGGCTAGCGCAACAGAGGTTAATACCCACAGAAGCTTTGTCCTGTCTATCCTACATGGATGGGCTGAGGAAGGGAATGAGTAGGAAGAAATGGAGGAGATGGAGAGTAGACATCATGGTGAAGACTGGGATGTGTTGGCTATAGGGAGCTTGGCACATATGGCAGACTTGATGTACCGTGACCCTTGCGTTACATTCATCTTGGCCAAAAAAGAGTACTGGTTGTTCACTCTGCTAGACCCACTCTACAAGGAGAAGTTTGCATCTCTCCTTCCTGATTTGGAGAGGTCTACTAAAAAAGTGGTATACCAGAAGGCCATTTTGTAAAATATGTTGAAAAAAAATCCCTGATGACCGGGTATTTTTGACAATGAGAGAAGAGTTTTTTATGATGGCCAAGCAATACCTAGCCGACAAAACTAGCGTACTCCATATTTCCTATGCAACCTTCAGCTATTGAGTCTTAAAGCTGGACACCTGGCATGAGCTGTCCCTCTAGCATCTTGTCTGAGCAGGTTTTTACTGCCGCCTGGGAGGTCATAACAGACAGGCGCTTTCGTCTGTCAACAGAAAGTGCTGACAGGCCAACTCTGATACAAATGAACAAAGCCTGTGAATTAGCCCCGGCTTTTCCACACCAGCAGATGACAGCAGCACATAGAGTATTTTTAATCTTCAATATTTGAATGAGGCCTTCCAGTTGTTGCCTTCAAGGGTCTATGGATGATTTGATGATCCTAATTATAATTTTTTCCTGGCTTTGCTCTTTGGGCAAAGCCTTAATGAATGTAGAAGTACATCAACTATACTTTCAAAATATTTTAATAAGGCCTGCAAGTTGTTGCCTTCAAGGGTCTATGGATGACTGTATGACCCCTCCTTATCATTTTTTCCTGGCTTTGCACTGTGTGCAAAGCCTTTATGAGTGTAGAAGTGCTACAACTACAGTTAATTTTTTTTATGAGGCAGTTGGTGCCTTGAATTGTGTTTGGATGACCCTGCTTGTAATTTTTGGCTGCCTTTGCACTGTCTGCAGAGCTTTTGTGAGTGTAGAAGCATATCAACTACACTTTCTTATTATTTGAATGAGGTATTACACTTGGTGCCTTGAATGGTATATGGATGACCCTGCTTGAAATTTTTGGCAGCCTTTGCACTTAGTGCATAGCCTTTATGAGTCTAGCAGTACCACTACATGGCAATTTGAACAGAATGTCTATGAGGCAATGCTTTAGGCCTAATACACGGTTTATCTGAGTCCCTCTGAATTGTTAATTTTTGGCACTTCTTGCTTCCTGCATAAATTACACTGACATTTATCAAAAATTTAATTTTGGTTTACTTAAATAATTTTTTTTTTTAAATCCTTTTTAAAGTTTGCTTTATGCACAAAAGTCATAATAAAGGAAAATAATGTTTCTTATAGAAGATAGGTGCAGAGTAGAGTACAGAAACAGCAAAGAGTTAACCCTTAGCTGGAATTTCACAGACTGGCATTAAACAACAACAGAATGTCAGAACATTCATATAAACTGTGAAGAACCAGCATCTTGCAGCCCTTTCTGATATCACTATTATGTTGTAAGGATCACGCCGTTCGGTCTCCCCACTTTCACCATCGTCACGGTCCGCAACCCCTTGGGATGAATAAGGTCAGATTGGCACAGTTTTACACAGACCCACTGTCCCCACTGGAACAGGGAAGCATGGAAAATGAGAGACCGTGTCCCGCACAGCCACTGGCAAGGCAAAACTCTCGCTCACAACAGGCTAAATCGGAGTAACTCTTTTCCATTTGTAACATTCACTACAACAGTCCAAAATTATAATAATAGTCTGAGCAGAATGAACTGAATATAAAGAAGACACAGACATAATGAATGGGGTTTATTTATTTTTATTCTTATCCATTATCAAATTTAGTTTAATTGAATCATCCAGTGATAGTTATAGGATTTACTGCATAAAAAGGATATAACCCAGAGGAAGGCGACACAACCCTGTGTGTTGGGAAAAATTCCTTCCTGACTCCAAGTCCTAGCAATCGGCTAATTCCTGGGTAACTGCAGCGTTAGCGCTGGATGGGCCCTGTCACCCCTCTACATGGGGTATTATATACATATCTAATATATATAATTCTATCTTATCTTTATCTCTAGCCTATATAAAGCTTATGTGTAACCAAGGCCACACTTACACTGGGAGATTATCAAGAATGGGCATTCTAAAGGCTGGGTCTCACATAGCGATACACCAGCGATCCCGACAACGATCAGGATCGCTGGTGTATCGCTATATTATCGCTGCTGAGCTGCCAAACAGGCAGCTCAGGCAGCGATCAGCACAAGGACATTGCGGGTAAACATCGCTAGTTACCCGCAGTGTACCTTGGATACCAGCGCCCTGATGCAGGGAGCTGGTAACCAAGGTACACATCGGGTTTCCAGGCGCTGCGCCGGTGCCTGGAAACCCGCTGTGTACCTTGGTTACCAGCTCCCTGCATCAGGGCGCTGGTATCCAAGGTACACAGCAGGTTTCTAGGCACAGCCCCGCGCCTGGAAACCCGCTGTGTACCTTGGTTACCAGCGGATCGCTGGTCTCCCGCCTGTCACACGCAGCGATGCGTGCCTGTCAGCGGGAGACCAGCGATCAAAAAAATGTCCAGGCATTTCAGCGATGATCAGCGATACCCGGCAGGGGGGCTGATCGTCGCTGAATGTCACACACAGCGATATCGCTGGTGAGCTCGCTGCTGCGTCACAAAACTAGTGACTCAGCAGCGATCTCGCTAGCGATATCGCTATGTGAGACGGGGGCTTTAGGATCCGTCATTGTCTGATAAGTGTGCAGTGTAAACAGGCAGGTGGCCACCCGACCAACAAACACCAGGATGGTTGTGTAGAAATGATGCGGTCATTCTGCCCCATGTGTATGTAAGCAGGTTGCGGGATGCAGTAACAGACAGGAGGCAGAGCAAGGGTTAACAAAATTGAACAATTTAATTTAACAACGTATTAACTCCTCGCTGGGAAGTAACTGGTTAATGAATAGATGATAGACACATCAAATGTAAAATAATAGCAGTCCAGTTAAGGGACTTATCGTGTCCTTTATGCTCCTCCACAACAGATAATACCGTAGGGGTTATAGCACTGGCAGCGGCCGGGAAATGTCCACATAGTGGGTCCTTGGCATGATGATCCGTCTTCTGGCGGCAGCGGTCGGTCTCCGGTACCTTCCGCTGAGCCCCTAGTCCATGAGCTTGTGCGGCCGAAGCAAACAAGGCTGCAGCGTTCCCAGAGTCAAACGTGAACTGACATACAGTAAGCGGAAAGGAAGGCCGCAAGAGTATGTCCGGTACTCGGCTTTCTCTCCTCCGCACGTGTGCGGTACTCACATTCTCCGAGCGCACGGCACCTCTCTCTCCTACAGTCACTGGGCGCACGACACCTTTCTCCTCGGTGGTCACACTAGAGACGGCGGAAGCCAACAAACGCAGCCTGTCGTGGCGCCGGTGCTCAGGGGACGGAGCACGCTACTCACCCGGCTGCTCGCTGTTGCTGATTCGCGCCAAACTGCCTGCTGCTGCGTGCGCTTTTCCTTTTATCTGGCCCCTCCTACCCAGGTTATGAGATTGGTCCGGTCCCTCTTCACTACCCTAGGCAACATGGGAGGCAGCCTCAACAGTTCCGGAACCGGCTCGGTGCAGGTACCCGCAGCCCGGTCTCCTCCTTACATGTGTGTGGTCTGCAACTGCAGCAGGGGGCCATACCCTGAGACTGATGGAAATCTGGTTCCATAGAAATTGTAGAAATATCGGTACATGTAAAGGCTCCGGTTCTGTTATCCCGTCCATATGCTCTATGTGTCTGTATTTGGAAAGGTACAGGGAGACGGCGTCTACAGGAGCCAAGAGCCTGTGACTACACAATGACATGTATATGTATATATACGGGAGCACAAACCCATATTCACACGTGTACGTACACTCACATCTATACACCGGAAGTTACTACGATCACACACACACACACACACACATGCTGAATGTACATATATTTACACTCACATATACAGTACAGACCAAAAGTTTGGACACACCTTCTCATTTAAAGATTTTTCTGCATTTTCAAGACTATGAAAATTGTACATTCACACTGAAGGCATCAAAACTATGAATTAACACATGTGGAATTATATACTTAACAAAAAAGTGTGAAACAACTGAAAATATGTCTTATATTCTAGGTTCTTCAAAGTAGCCACCTTTTGCTTTGATTACTGCTTTGCACACTCTTGGCATTCTCTTGGTGAGCTTCAAGAGGTAGTCACCGGGAATGGTTTTCACTTCACAGGTGTGCCCTGTCAGGTTTAATAAGTGTGATTTCTTGCCCCTATAAA
The DNA here is from genome assembly GCA_033576555.1 of Oophaga sylvatica. Taxonomy (NCBI): domain Eukaryota; kingdom Metazoa; phylum Chordata; class Amphibia; order Anura; family Dendrobatidae; genus Oophaga; species Oophaga sylvatica. The sequence goes on from JARQOD010000004.1 coordinate 398,980,377, forward strand.
TGGGGTTGGGACCATCAGTTGTGTTGTGCAGAAGTCTGGTGGATACACTATTAATGCAGGACCGCAGTGTCTGCACAGTGCATCCCACATATTGCAGACCGCACCTGCATATGATGACATATACAACATAATCACTGCTACAGGTGAGTCTTTGTGGGATCTCAAAGATCTCACCAGTATTATTACATTTGATAGTTTTAGCCCCGTGATCTAGGATCCCACAGGCACAACATTTTTTGGAGTTGCATTTAAAAACTCCGGTTCCTTGAAAAACACCACATAAAATTTTCTTTTTGAATCCAACTGTTTTTTTTTTCATTTACTGGGGGCCACCAAATTTTTCAAAGTTTTCCCCCTCCTATATGTAATCCATGGTTTATCAGGGAGATATTTTCCCAAAACAGGGTCACGCTTCAAGATACACCAATATATAGAAAGCACAGTTCTTATGACTTTATTTCCCCTATTGAGCGTTGTCACAAAATTCAATTTCCAGCGATCATCACTTTTTTCCTTACCAATAGTCAAATTATCACCCTTACTATTTTTTCCTTTTAAACTTTCCTCCTGTGTTTTTATTTTGTTATCCCTATATTTGCACCATTTATCAAATTTTTGGGGTATCTTTTTTCCTTAAATTTTCTTTTTAGAATTTTAGACTGAGCCACATAATCAGATTCTCTCGCACAATTCTTTCTTATACGAAAAAATTAGCTGTGGGGTATATTAACCTTCCACTTCTTGTAAGGCCAGTCTCACACATCCAGATATTTCCGGTACCAGAAAAATCTGTACCGGAGATATCCATGTCCGTGTGTCCGTGTAAATACGTTGTATGTCCGTGTGGCACACGTGTGCTGCATCAGGACCACACGGATGGCACGGACAGCTATAGTAAGCGCTGTTCCCTGCCTGTGGTGCTGAAGCTCCCTGTCATTATTCTCCCTGCTCTGCCAGCAACAGCGAGCAGGGAGAATAAATGAAAAACCCGACGTGGAGTCCCCCTTAGGTTTTGAACCAACCCGGCAAAATTATACAGCTGCGGGATGCTATTCTCAGGCTGGTAAGGGGCCATGAATATTGCCCCCCCAGACTAAAAACAGCAGCCTGCAGCTGCCCAGAAAAGGCGCATCTATTAGATTCGCCTATTCTGGAGCTTTGTCGGGTTCTTCCCACTTGCCCTGTAGCGGTGGCAAGTGGGGTTAATAAGGAGTTAATGTCACCTTTCTATTGTAAGGTGACATTAACCCCTTCCCAACCTGTGACGCCACGTAGGTGTCATGAAAGTCGGTGCCAATCCGACCTGTGACGCATATGTGGTGTCATGGGGAGATCGCGTTCCTGCGGGTCGGGTGACCAGGGTCACTGAATGTCACCCGACCCGCAGGCACAGGAGGCTTTGTGCCTCACCCCAGGGGGGGTGGCTTTGCCCCCCGTGGCTACGATCACTTTGATTGCCTGCTGAAAATGAAACAGTCAATCAGAGCGATAGTAATATTTCACCAATGAAACTTGGTGAAATATTACAATCCAGCCATGGCCGATGCTGAAATAAGATCGGTCATGGCTGGAGACACAAATCTGACCCCCCCACACTGACTGACGGGGGCGATCTGCCACGGCCACCGACTGACGGCGGCGGCGATCTGCCACCGCCGTCAGTATTTGCTCCCCCTCCCCTGCCCTCCGCTTCCCCTGCTTTCCCCTGCATTCCGACCCCCTCTCCTCTACCCCGGTACCAATCCGAGTCCCGGTGTCTTCCGTCTTCCTCCATGGGCGCCGCCATCTTCCAAAATGCCGGCCGGCAGATTCATTCATTCAGTCCAGGTACAGTTTGATCACTGTGATAGACACAGTGATCAAAATAAAAAACATAGTAAATAAACCCCCTCTTTATCACTCCCATAGGTAGGGACAAATATTGAAATAAAGAAATATTTTTATTTTTCCATTAGGGTTAGGGTTAGAATTAGGGTTAGAATTAGGTTGGAATTAGGGTTAGGGTTGCAATTAGTGTTGGAATTAGGTTTGGGGCTGGAATCAGGGTTAGAGCTGGGGTTGGAATTAGGGTTAGGGTTGGAATTAGTGTTAGGGTTGGGGTTGGAAATAGGGTTAGAGTTGCAATTAGGGTTAGGGTTGAAATTAGGGTTAGGGTTGCAATTAGGGTTAAGATTAGGGTTAGGGGTGTGTTGGGGTTAGGGTTGGGATTAGGGTTAGGCTTGTGGTTAGGGTTATGGTTAGGGTTGGGATTAGGGTTAAGGGTGTGTTGGGGTTAGGGTAGGGATTAGGATTAGGGGTGTGTTGGGGTTAGGGTTGTGGTTTGGGGTTAGGGTTGGAGTTAGAATTGAGGGTTTCCACTGTTTAGGCATATCAGAGGCACCCCAAACGCGACATGGCACCACCATTGACTCCAGCCAATTTTGCAATCAAAAATTCAAACGTTGCTCCCTCCCTTCCAAGCCCCGGCATGTGCCCAAACAGTGGTTTACCCCAACATATGAGGCATCAGCGTACTCAGGAAAAATTGCACAACAACTTTGGGCATCTAATTTCTCCTGTTACCCTTGAGAAAATAAAAAATTTGGGGCTAAAAAATTATTTTTGTGGAAAACAAATGATTTTTTATTTTCACGGCTCTGCGTTATAAGCTTCTGTGTAGGACTTGGGGGTTCAAAGTGCTCACCACACATCTAGATAAGCTTCTTGGGGGGGTCTAGTTTCCAAAATGGGGTCACTTGTGTGGGGGTTCTACTGTTTAGGCACAGCAGGGGCTCTGCAAACGTAACATGATGCCCACAGACCGTTCAATCAAAGTATGCATTCCAAAATGGAGCTCCTTCCCTTCCGAGCTCTGCAATGCGCCCAAACAGTGGTTCCCCACACATATGGGGTATCAGCGTACTCAGGACAAATTGGACAACAACTTTGGGGTCTAAGTTCTCCTGTTACCCTTGTGAAAGTAAAAATTTGGGTGTGAAAAGATAATTTTTGTGCAAAAAAAATGATTTTTTTATTTTCCCGGCTCTGCATTATAAACTTCTGTGACGCACTTGGGGCTTCAAAATGCTCACCACACAGCTAGATAAGCTCCTTGGGGAGTCTAGTTTCCAAAATGGGTCACTTGTGGGGGTTTCTACTGTTTAGGCACATCAGGGGCTCTGCAAATATAACATGATGCCCGCAGACCATTCCATCAAAGTCTGCATTCCAAAACGGCGCTCCTTCCCTTCCGAGCTCTGCCATGCGCACAAACAGTGGTTCCCCCCACATATGGGGTACCAGCGTGCTCAGGACAAACTGGACAACAACTTTTGGGGTCCATTTTCTCCTGTTACCCTTGTAAAAATAAAAAATTGCGGGCTAAACAATCCTTTTTTGATGAAAAAAATGATTTTTTATTTTCACTGCTCTGCATTATAAACTTCTGTGAAGCACTTTGGGGTTCAAAGTGCTCACCATACATCTAGATAAGTTCATGGGGGTCTAGTTTCCGAAATGGGGTCACTTGTGGGGGATTTCCACTGTTTAGGCACATCAGGGGCTCTCCAAATGCGACATGACACCCGCAGACCATTCCATCAAAGTCTTCATTACAAAACGTCACTACTTCTCTTCCGAGCCCCGACATGTGCCCACACAGTAGTTTTCTCCCACATATGGGGTATCAGTATACTCAGGACAAATTGGATAACAACTTTTGGGGGTCCAATTTCTCCTGTTACCCTTGGGAAATAAAAAAATTGGGGACTAAAAGATCATGTTTGTGGAAAAAATATGATTTTTTTATTTTCACGCTCTGGCGTTATAAACTTTAGTGAAACACCTGGGGGTTCAAAGTTCTCACCACACATCTAGATAAGTTTCTTGAGGGGTCTAGTTTCCAAAATAGTGTCATTTGTGGCGGATTTCCACTGTTTAGGCACATCAGGGGCTCTCCAAACGCTACATGGTATCCAGCCAATTCTGCGTTGAAAAAGTCAAACGGCGCTCCTTCTCTTCCAAGCTCTGCCATGCACCCAAACAGTGGTTTACCTCCACATAGGGGTATCAGCGTGCTCAGGACAAATTGCAAAATAACTTTTGAGGTCTTGCTACCCTTGGGAAAATAAAAATTTGGGTGAAAGATAATTTTTGTGGAAAAATATGATTTTTTTAATTTTACGGCTCTACGTTATAATCTTGTGTGAAGCACTTGGGGGTTCAAAGTGCTCACCACAGATCTAGATAAGTTCCTTGAGGGGTCTAGTTTCTAAAATGGGGTCACTTGTAGTGGGTTTCCACTGTTTAGGCACATCAGGGGCTCTCCAAACTCGACATGGCGTCCAATCTCGATTCCAGCCAATTTTGGTTTGAAAAAGTCAAATGGCACTCCTTCCCTTCCGAGCTCTTCGTGCGCCCAAACAGTGGTTCCCCCCACATATGGGGTATCAGCATACTCAGGAAAAATTGGACAACAACTTTTGTCGTCCATTTCTCCTGTTACACTTGGGAAAATAAAAAATTGGTGACTAAAAGTCTAAATAGGATTTTTTATTTTCATGCCCGGCATTATAAACTTCTGTGAAGCATTTGGAGGTTCAAAGTGCTCACCACAGATCTAGATACATTCCTTAGGGGGTCTAGTTTCCAAAATGGGGTCACTTGGGGGGGTTTCCACTGTTTAGGCACATCAGGGGCTCTGCAAACTGAACATGACAACCATCAAAGTCTGCATTCCAAAACGTCATTACTTCTTTTCCGAGCCCTGCCGTGCACCCAAACAGTTTCCCCCTCCACATATGGGGTATCAGCGTACTCAGGACAAATTGGACAACAACTTTTGGGGTCCAATTTCCTTGGGAAAAATCAAAAATTGGGGACTAAAAAATCATTTTTGTGGATTTTTTTTTTTCACACCTAGGCATTATAAACTTTAGTGAAACACTTGGGGATTTAAAGTGCTCACAATAGATCTAGATAAGTTCCTTATGGGGTCTAGTTTCCAAAATGGTGTCACTTGTGGGAGGTTTCCACTGTTTAGGCACATCAGGGGCTCTCCAAACGCTACATGGCGTACAATTTCAATTCCAGCCAATTTTGGTTAGAAAAAGTCAAATGGCGCTCCTTCCCTTCCGAGCCCTGCCATGTCCCCAGACAGTGTTTTTCCCCACATATGGGGTATCGGTGTGCTCGGGAGAAATTGCAAAACAATTTTATCTTTCAATTTTCTCCTTTTACCCTTGTAAAAATAAAAAAATTGTTTGTAAAAGATCATTTTTGTGACTAAAAAGTTAAATGTTCATTTTTTCCTTCCACGTTGCTTCAGCTCCTATGAAGCACCTGAAGAGTTAATAAACTTCTTGAATGTGGTTTTGATCAGCTTGATGGGTACAGTTTTTAGAATGGTGTCACTTTTGGGTATTTTCAGCCATATAGACCCGTCAAACTGACTTCAAATGTGAGGTGGTCCCTAAAAAAAATGGTTTTGCAAATTTTGTTGTAAAAATTAGAAATCGCTGGTCAACTTTTAACCCTTATAACTTCCTAACAAAAAAAATGTTGTTTCCAAATTTGTGCTGATGTAAAGTAGACATGTGGAATTTGTTATTTATTAACTATTTTGTGTCACATAACTCTCTGGTTTAACAGAATAAAAATTTTTGCCAAATTTCCATTTTTTTCACAAATAAACGGAAAAATTATTGACCTAAATTTACCACTAACATGAAGCCCAATATGTCACGAAAAAACATTCTCAGAATCGGTAGGATCCGTTGAAGCGTTCCTGAGTTATTACATCATAAAGGGACACTGGTCAGAATTTCAAAAAATGGCCATGTCAGTAAGGTCAAAATAGGCTGGGTCATGAAGGGGTTAAGCCAGGCTTAGTAATGAAGAGTCACTGAGCCTGTGCACGCTGCTTCCATTCATTCCTCAGTAGTTTACAGTCGGAGCGGCTGCATTAGCAGCGCTCCGGCTGTAATCTGATTAACCCCCCGAGATGGATTTACGCCATGGGACTTGACTGTATGGTGGACAGGTATATAATATTGTTGCTTTTTTATATTTTTTCCAGGAGATCGAGGGCTTCGATAATGGAATGGGAGTGTAATTGTCGGGGTCGTATCGACAAACCACTCGTCCTCCAGTCACTCCAAATTTAGACTATAAGCATGGGTTAACCGTTTAAAGAATGAGTCAGACAACAGGCTGGTTCAAACTTCAGAGCATGCTTAGAGGGCTATATGCAGGCACCAAATCCAGCAATGTTCTGTTCTTTATTTCTGCAAGCATGAGATTACATTCACAGGATGTCAGGGTGGAGTAAGGGATGGATGGGGGCGAGGAGGTAAGCTGTATATGTCTATATATGTACATGTCCAGCATCTGGCCATCTCTAATTGGTTCACATTCCATAGGTCTTGTATCCAGGCAGACTTTGGTGATGTAATCCTAGCTTATGCAGCGTTTCCTGTAGTCAAGTTTCATTTTCTGAGAATCGATACTGCTTTTCTTGTATATCACATGGTTTCTCAGTTCCCCAAAGGTGGGGCAGACTCCAGTGCATTTCTCGGAGACAGGCACTAGCTGGTACTAACATCATCTTAGAATAAGTTTGTTCCTGATGCAATACTCATCAAGGAAAACTTTGTGTTTATCAATAATAACAGAGCACATATAAACATATGAATATAGAGGTAGAAAAATAGCAAAACACATATAAAAATATAAAGGTAGAAAGATATATTTTACCTTGACAATCCCCCTAAACACTAAGTTTTCCCTTAACTGCCTTTGAGACTGTCCATGTGTGGGGACAGGGGTAGTGGATTTCTTCGCTTGGTCATTTTAGAAGCTGGCCCCTTATGGACCGCCCCCGAACAACCAAGTCCCTACCAAACCTGCACATGGAGTTCTCCCACTATCCCTAAACTAAATCTCTCATTTCCATCTGTATTTTGTCATAGGGGGTTTTATCAGGTTTATCCTGCGGGGTATATTTCTCCATATCACCCTTATCAGTGTCATCATATAGCAGAGATACAACCTCCTAATGAAGGAAAGTACCTGAGGAGGCGGTTGCATTGGTCACAGCTTTCCTATACATAGGTATCACACAACATAGAATTATCAATCCTAGCACCAAAAGACCTGCTACCACTAGACAGGCTTGTTGGAGAAATCCTTTAAGACCTCCCAGCCATCCTGGAAAGAAGGAAATATCTACTCCTGTATTAGATTTCAATTCCTCGGCTAGGCCCTGAAAGGCATCTCTGCTATAATTTACAAATCTCTGTTCAGTATAGTATATATAATTTATCCAATCCACATTTCTATTGATCTGTATCATTGGGATAAGAGAGAGAAAGCCTGCTGTGATTTGATTTTGGGCCTTGTATTTGTCAGGGACCCCCCCCAGGAACACCTATGGGATCTATATAAACTTTGGGATCCTCAGCATAACCAGTGTGCAGCTGACCCAGACTCCTTCTCTTCCTGGATATCAGTGGAGCTATATTCTCGGATCCAGACTCTCTCTCACGTGTCTTTTAATGACTACCCAGTCTCCGGGCTGCAGGCTGTGACTCCCAGGATCCTGGTTCGGATCTGGAAGAGAACTGAAGACATTATCATGTACTTTCTTGAGTCTTTTATGCAAATCCCTTACATATTAGCTTAATACATGGTTACTCATTTCCAGTACTTGGGAAAAGAAACATCCTAAACTAGGCACTTTGCCAAATAGTATTTCATACGGAGAAAGTCCAGTTTTCCTATTTGGAGTGTACCTTACTGAATATAGAGCTAATGGTAAACATTCAGGCCAAGATTTCCCTGTTTCAGCCATGGCCTTTTGGATTTTTAACTTCAATGTCCCATTTAGTCTTTCTACTTTTCCACTACTTTGTGGATAATATGGGGTGTGGAAAGCTTGTTGAATTCCCAGAGCTGTCAAAACTTCATTCATTATTTCACCTGTGAAATATGTACCTCTGTCACTTTCGATCACCTCTGGTACTCCATACCTGCACACCACCTCCCCAAGCAGCTTCTTTGCAGTTGCCGCAGCCGTAGCCTTGGCAATCGGGAAAGCCTCCGGCCAACCTGAGAATAAATCAAAACACTCCAACACATACTCCCATGACCCTGATTTTGGCAGCTGAATATAATCAATCTGCAGTCTCTGGAAAGGATAGAAGGGCCGAGGGGCGTGTTTGGGTGGTGTCTTGACTATCCTTCCCTGATTATGTGTAGCACATACCATGCATCCCTGGATCAAACCTTCTATACAGGTGGGAAAGCCTGGTGCCACCCAATGCTTCTGCATCACACTCATCACAGCAGTTTTGGACTGGTGGGTTGGCCCATGTAACATCTGGGCGACCGCAGGGTACAACGCCCTTGGAAGGCATCGACGCATCCCTCTTCCCCATACCCCATTTGCTTCATTCAGACATGCACCTTCTTTTTTCCACTTTTCTACTTCCTCCTGGCGCACCTGAGCCTGCATCTGGGATAAGGCATCCTCCGACACAAAGGGATTTTTGGGAGCGCTTACCTGGTGCATCGTTACCCCTTGGAGTGGTCTACTGGCTGCTGTTTTTGCTGCTGCATCGGCCATTTCATTTCCTTTACTCACCTGATCAGTGCATCTGGTATGTGCTTTAACTTTTATGACAGCTACTTCTTTTGGTAATTGTAATGCATCAATTAACTGCTGGACTGCGTCAGCATTTTTAATGGGATGTCCTGCTGCCGTCAGGAATCCTCTAGATTTCCAAATTGGACCAAAATCATGAGCTATACCGAATGCGTATCTAGAATCTGTGTAGGTGTTAACAATTCTACCTTCAACTATCTTACAGGCCTCGGTCAGAGCCTTAAATTCAGCCTCCTGGGCCGACTGATATGGAAGCATTGGTTCTGCTTTGATTACTGCATTCAGGAAGACGATGACATACCTGGTGTGGAAGGTACCTGAGTCATCTTGGTGGCGAGATCCATCTACAAAAGATTCAAAATCAACATTAAGTCTTTCAGTTTCAAACACTGTGGGTAGGCCTGCTGTTTCCTGTGCCATAAGCTGAACACAATCATAAGGAATCTCCTCTCTTGGATCTTCTTTGTACAATACCGTACCTGACCTCCCCCCTAGATCCGAGAGAGGCAACAATGTGGCAGGATTAAGTGTGGTACATCTCTGCAAAGAAACATTTGGAGGCATTAAAAGTGCACATTGCAATCGAAGGTGACGTGCAGCTGAAAGGTGTGCCGGTTGCACTTGGTTCAGTATGGTGTATACATCATGAGGTGTAAGTACTGTCAGTGGATGATCAAGCACGATGTCTGACAATTAGTGTTGAGCGATACTGCTCGATATCTAAAAATATCAGATCAGAATGGTATCGCCGATATCACTAACTATCGACGATATCCGATTCCGATACCGGAAGTCCCATGTAAGTCTATGGGAACAAAATATCGCAACTAAAAAAACACTTTCTTTCCTTGTAAACACAAAATATACACACTTAGAATACATATATATATATACATGTCATTGTGACATATATATATACATATATTTATAGTTTATTCACTTCTACATAGTAAAATAGCCTCTGATTCAATTGCCGGGTAAAGCCGGCATTTGTGAAAAGACAGAAGCACCCGAGGGTCCAGTCGCCACAGAGATGTTGCATCGCACCCAGCGAACAGGATTCAGAAGCTCGCTATAAGCGAGTCCTGTGTGCCTTAATTGAACTGTTTTTTTGCTTGAGAATTGCAAAAATCATCATAGACTGTATTTGCCATTTTTCCGTCATATCTGCGCCACGAGGCACAGGTGAAGAATAAGGGGGTGCTCTCGTGGGCGTACACTCACTCCGTGGCGCGAAAACGATGTCCGCACACTCTAAATGTTACTGCAATGTAAGATCGTGCCCCACAGCTCTGGAGTTCCGCCTCCTCATCCTCCTCAGTGGGCGTAAACGAACGCGAAGGTCCCGCCTCCCTACAAAAGATGTCGCCTCTCCTGATGCTAATGACACATGTGACTTTGCTGAGATGGCGAATGGACGTGAGCAGAAGTGGGAAGGGATGGAGGAGTCAGAGCTCTCCCTCCACGGAAGCGACCCGATCGCCACGGAGCCACCATTTGGCACCCGGCCTGGAAACCCTCCTACGCTGGAAGAAGCGGAGGATACCCTGAGAGACCTGGCCCGGCACCGGGAGGAGGTCGCCAGGATGGAAGCGAGCTGGCGGGCCCTAAAACTACAATTGGAGCGGCGCCAATCCCTCTTACCCCCTGAAGTGTCTGTACCGGAAGGTGAAGCACCCGTTCCAGTAGAGGAGGCCGTGCGGGCATCCCAGCCCTTGCAATCTGAACCGGTTGCCAGTATCTCAGTGGAGGCACCCGTTCCAGTACAGGATGCCGTGCGGGCATCCCAGCCCTTGCAATCTGAACCGGTTGCCAGTATCTCAGTGGAGGCACCCGTTCCAGTACAGGAGGCCGTGCGGGCATCCCAGCCCTTGCAATCTGAACCGGTTGCCAGTATCACAGTGGAGGCACCCATTCCTGCAGAAAACGCCGCACCAGCACCCCAGATCCCGCTGTCTGCCCCCGTCGCTGAGGCAGAAGAAGCGACACCCGTCCTCATGGAGGAGGCCGTGCAGGCACCAGAGCTCTACCTGCCTGTACCGGAGCCCCGACTGTCATCTGTTCCAGAGCCGGCTGCTTCCGCCGCAGGTGAGCGCCGCCAGGACTGGCGGGCGCCAGGAGAGCTGCCGCAAACCGGACATCGTAAGCTGGCGTTTAATGGTGGAGACATGGAGATGCTGGTGGAGGAGAATTACAACCGGCGTCAGGAGGAAGAGTGGAGACGTCGGGAGCGGGAAGCAGAGCGACAAAGGGAGCAGCGAGAATCCCAAAAGCTTCGGCAACGTCACCTGGAGAAGGACCTGGCAGAGAAGGCACGTATGAGAAAGGATAAAAGTACGGTGAGGGAGCCGCGGCGTAAGGGTGCAGTACGGAACTTTAAGTTAAAAGGTGGTTGGGGCTTCATCCAGGAGCCTGGACTTTATTTAGAAGTTTTTGTAACCCGGCGGGACGTGGAGGCTCACCTCCCAGAAGGACACCCGGGGAGGGACCTGTTGCCAGGAGACTTGGTGACTTACACCCGACACTGGGGTTACAATGGATGGTACGCCCTAAATGTTACCAGGTGCGACCCCTACTCCCCAGAGTGTCAGGAAACTGACAGACCCTACGAGCCTTCAGCCTCCCCCAACCAGGCCTCTGCACAAGTGCCCACCCCACGCCGTAAATCTCCCCAGCCTCCCTCAGTGGTCTCCTCAGCAGCCCCAGCTATGGACATGATAATGATAGCTGGCCCGTACCCGGCGCCTGTTAGGCCCCCTGGGGTTCGTTCAGTCCGGGACATAGGGGTCCAGACCCAGAGGGAGATGAAAGAGGTGGCCACACAGACCCATATAGCGGGTCACGACGTCACTGTACTGGCCACACGACGTCATCAGGTCTGGGTGGACCCTCCTGTCACGGATGTTTGGCAAGCTCCAGAAGAGTACCAGGTGGTACCTGGAAGAGGCCAGCCAAAGAAGTCTAAATAACCCGGACAGGGTCTCTGTATGTAAATAGTTAAATTATTGATGTACCCGGACGGGTGAATGTTCATAAAAAGAAGTTTATTGCCTTAATATACCCAGGTTGGGTAATGGTTTGATGTACCCGGACGGGTGAATGTTCAGAAGAACAAGTTTATTGTTGCCTTAATATACCCAGGTTGGGTAATGGTGTTTCACTGTAATGAAAATGTTGAACTTTGAAGCCATGAACTGTACTGGCTCACAAATTTTTCTGTAAATAGTTGGCACTTCGGTGCTCCATCTTGGTTTTACAAAAAACTTTACTGTGCACTATTTTCAACTACCTCAGAAACTAAAAACCCGTTTGGTGTGGCCAAAAGTGAGGTCTGCTCAAGGAAAGTCTTGCAGCCCACCCAAGACCACAGTTGGAGGTTTGGAGCGGGTCCTCCACAAGCACAAGTAAAGGACACTGTGAAGTTACCCCGGTGGGGTTGTAGTCCTAAAAAGTCTCCACGAACTTCGGCACTAGTGCTATTTGCACTTTTGTTGAATATGTATTTATTAACACACATGTATAACACATATCAAGGGTATGAACAGTAACAAAACATGTCACATAATATAAGCCATTTGCACTTTTGTAATGTTATTATTAAAAATTTTATTATGCAACGTTTAACTTGAAGTGTTTCCTGCTTTCTTACTACGTCGCATAGTCCACTCTGCTACATCACTTTGCACCATTGCTCTATCTCACATCTATCTGCCCTGGAAGGATAGCGTGTTACCTGTAGAAGACTTTCACCTACCTGCACTACACCATCCCTTCCAGAGGACCTGCACAGCAGCGCTGGACACCCTGACCAGGTACTACAGGTGGCGTCACGACAAACTACACGAACATTCTATCATCCCCTGGAAATATCCCACATTCCAGTGATCGCCCAGGTCACGGACCGAGCTGTGCTACTCGTGATATCCCCCATAGAAGTCGACGTGATCGGTGCCGAGTACCCCCAAAACCCCTGTCTCTGTGCGACTCAACTTCCCTCACTGTGCTGGCACTTTACATTTACAATGCCTCTGGGTTTTTTTTTGGGGGGTGGGGAACATTCAGACTTTTGCTATGGGGCCCCATGTGTGTAGCCCTGGTATGTAAGGCACACAGGATCTGGAGAATGCACAGTAAGGTAACAGTTAAAGCTTGACACTCACTTACACTTCAGACACACCCACAGGGTGTATAGGGGAGTGACGTGTAGCACAGTAGAGAGTCAGTCTAGCTTCCTGTCATCGTACAGAGCGGTCAGGGCTAGTTCTTCTCAGACAGTGAGGATTCCTGTCAGAGCTCTGGGTGAGCAGAAGATTAGTTCCTGCCAATTCAACGAAGTGGAGTCTAGTAACGGATGACTAGTTATCATCCCCAGTCTAGTCAGAGTTACCTTTTACTCAGTCTGAACTTTGAGGAAACTGAGAGTTACTCAGTGAGACCAAGGAAGAAAACTGACTTTCTATCTTCACGCTTCAGTGCTACATTGAAAGCAGAAGCAGGGTTAAGGGCATAGTGGGAAGGATTCAGAAGTGCCTTAAGGATCGGATTATCCTGCACATTGTCACCGGTCACGGGGGACCGAAGCGTCACTATAGCTCCAGGCATAGTGATAGAAAAGCCAGAGTCTTACTGGACCTTAGGTTGCAGAAAGCCGCCCTTAGAGTGCCAGTACGTAACCGAGTCAGGAGAACAAGACTTCTGAGTCCGGCGCGCGGCAAAAGAAAGTACTTAGTTCACCACTTATAAGGCTCTATCACAAAACCGGCCGGGCAGTACAGCTAGTGGGAAAAGCTGAAAACTATAGAGTTAACTTAGCTACAGGCAAGCTTGGACTCACTCATCATTTGGAAAGAGAAGGAGGCCTGTAACCTGCTCAACTGTTACCGCTACGTGCATTCATCCACCCCGAACAGCCTCCCTGGGACCTGCCTGAACAACTTGAAGTAAAAGGTATGGAAAGAAGCTTCTATGTGTGAGACTGAGTTATTTGATTGCATCCCTGCACAACCCCACCATAACTATCGACCTGAGGGAAGAGTCCCACCTGTAGGGGACCCGACATCTAGCTGCCTCACCATCCCCTCAGAGATCTACAGCAGCGCTGGTCTTAGTGATCAGAGAACTACAGGTGGCGTCACGAACTGTATATATACCTATCCCCTGTAAATATTCCCCCCAACATACGCCTGACCGCCAGGGCCACAGACCGAGCCAGCGCTACCTGTGACAACCCCATAGACTTCCATGGGCTCGGCTCTGAGTACCCCATTGCTCTGGTAAACCACAATTGTGGTGCGGGTCAAGACACATGATTTATATGTACGCCCCTGCTGCTGAGGCATGGTATTTAAGGCTGTTAAGGAGCCAACATACATGGACCTTGCCAGCAGCGTCGGACTGGAGTACCTTGGGCCCACCAGAGAAAATATATTCTTGCGGCCCAACATCATACTTCCCAACCTTTGAATAAGGGAAAGAGGGACAAAGGCTGTGGCACGCTGTGCATGCTGCAGAAAATTTTAGGCCATGCCACGTTGCACCACAGACTGTCCAGGAGTTGGTGGATGCTTTAGTCCAGGTGTGGGAGGAGATCCCTCACGAGACCATCCGTCGCGCTCATCAGGAGCATGGGCAGAAGTTGTAGGGAGGTCATACAGCATACCTCCCAAATTTGGAAGACAGGAAAGAGGATTAAAGGCTGCGGCGCGTGTTGCGCGCCGCTGAAAATTTTAGGCCACGCCCCGACAACACCCATTTCACAGCTAATCACACCCATATCCTCGCCCCAAGCGTAACCATTTAGCACTGCTGATCACACTGACTGGTAATGAGGGCACAGTGGCTGGTACTGAGGAAAAGAAAGAAAGAGCAGCAGAGAGAAAGAACAAACAGAGAAAGAAAGAGAGGAAAGAAAGAAAAGAGAGAAAGAAAGAACAGAGAGAAAAAAGAACAGAGAGCGAGAAGGAAAGAACAGAGAGCGAGAAAGAAAGACTAGAGAGAGAGCCATAGGCGTAGCTAGGGTTTTGGTTTAGTGGGGCAAAACTTCTGAGTGGGCCCATCATCAGAGAACCTCAGCAAATGACCGCGCTGTTGGCCAAAATAATCTATATATAAAAAGACCAATATTGATATTACCGCCATATGGTCTGTGTTAAATAATACCAGTCCTACAGAACATATAATAGATTACAGCACAGGTACAGATAATGACTTACCGCTGATGTTCTTTCTAATGGAATTGTTCACTTTTCATGTCTTTTCCATCTGGCCCACACCGACATGACGACTTCTCCAGCCAGGACTCGACTGCACCCCCATTAAAAAAAAAATCAAAAAAAAACTCACCTCCCGGCTCCTGTGCTGCTCACTGTTCTCCCTCTCAGCGTCTGACAGCGGGCGCCGGCAGGTGATGTTATTGCGCCCGCTGTCATACGCTGAGAGGGGGATTATGGGAGAGTAGGAGCGCTCGCTCCTTCTCTCTCCATGCGGTCAGCTTTATCGGCTGGATGCCGATACAGCTGACCCTCCGATGACGGGTGGGGGGCCCACTGCTGGCACCGGGCCCCCCCAACGCCTGTTCAGGCCCCATAGCTTCCGGGCGGCAGAGCAGGGAGTGCGATTCTCCCTGCTCTGCCGCAGAATGTAACTGTATCGTAGCTCCGGGTGGGCCCCCTCAGAGCGCGGGCCCCGGGGCCACCACCCCCTCTGCCCCGCGACCTATCCTTTCAAATCAGGGCCCACCACGCAGGAGCTGGGGCCCACCGTAGGTTTCTCCGGTGTCCCGGTGCCTCAGTCCGACCCTGCTTGCCAGCCTGATAATACCAGGCCACAGCAGTCTGCATATCTTGGCTGGTTAACAAAAATAGGGGATCCCCTCGAAAAAAATTTGGCGTGGGGTCCCCCCTATTTTTGTTAACCAGCCAGATGAAGCAGACTGCTGAGGCCTGGTTTTTCAGGCTGGTAAGGATCCAATATCCATGGACCTTGCCAGCCTGATAATACCAGGCCACAGCAGTCTGCTTAGCTTGGCTGGTTAACAAAAATAGGGGATCCCCTCGAAAAAAAAACGGCGTGGGGGTCCCCCTATTTTTGTTAACCAGCCAAGTAAAATGCAGACTGCTGCGGCCTGGTATTAAAAGACTGTCAAGGCCCATGGATTTTGGCCCTCAACAGCCTGATAATACCAGGCTACAGCAGCCCCACATTTGGCGCATCAAAAGATGTGCCAATTGTGGCACTTTACCCGGCTCTTCCCACTGCCCTGTATGGTGGCAAGTGGGGTAATAAGGGGTTAATGTCACCGTTGATTGCACGGTGAGAATAAGCCCGGTTAATAATGGAGAGGTGTCAATAAGACACCGATCCATTATTAATCCCAAAGTTTTTAAATGTATAAAAAAAAAGACAAAGCAAGAAAAAAGTCTTTTAATGAAATAAAAGAGACAATACAGTTTTCATTTCTTTTATTGTACACTCATTCCTGCGACGCCATCGATCTCCTGTAAAAAAAGAAAAAAAACAAACCAACAGTATACCACCTGTCCGACGCAGTCCATAGTAACGAGGGTCCCACGACGATCCAGCTCTGCTACATCGCAATGACAGGCAGAGCCTGTCATCTCGACGCAGCACAGCTGATTACCTGCTTCCCCGGCGGTGACGTCATCGGACTGACTGCTTTACGTCCGGGATTACCCAGCAGTCACTGCAGTTATCGCGAGAAACTGCATGTGACCGCCGGGGAAAGATGATGGCGGCCATCAAGCAGTCCAGGCCGTGACCGCCGGAGATCTTCTGCCAGGTAAGTGCCGCTGACTCCTGACAGACCCGACCGACGGACACTGACAGTGACAGTGACAAATCCGATTCCGGTATCCGATAAGACGAAAATATCGGAACTAAGTATCGAAAGTCCGATAGAGCTAATATCGGCCGATACCCGATACTTGCGGTATCGTATCGCTCAACACTAGTTAGGAACTTATGTCTCTAAGAGGGAGAAGGGATTCAGAGAGTGAGTGTAGATCGAGGTGTTTAGTATGGGTGAAATACACTGCAAAAATGCTGCAAAAATTGACAATATGCAGATTTTAATCTGCTACAAATCTGCCTGGAAAAGTAAGCAACGTGTGCATGAGACTTCAGGTATCTCATTCACTTTGTACTGTGAAGCACTGCAAAATTTCCTCAAAATAATCAGTGCGCAAAAACCACAACAAAAACGCAATGTTTGCACATAGCCATAAAATTAATTGGGGGAGAGTCACAGAGACTGTTCAGTTTATATTTATTGGGTGGCGGAGAGTATAGTTAATGAGGGGCACAGCTCTGGCTTATCAATTTACATTCTGAATGGTGCGGGGCTAATACATATATTAAGGGGATGCAGTGTGGGGGATTTTTTATTCAGGAGACAAATACAGTATATGTGACCTTATTATTTTCAGGGCTGCAGTGATCAGCGTGACTGGGAGATGTCAACATGATGGAGAAGAAACAACAGAAACCAACTCTAATAGAAGAGACGTCTCCAGTATGTAACTGACTGTAAATATTTATTCTTTATACTGTGTGACTTACAGTAATTCTGTTATTGGGAATACAACCTCCCTTAGGCTACATTCTCACATTCATATATTCATGTGATATGTCTGTGTGTTGCAAGACATTTTTTTTATCGGAGTTTTATAGATCAGAGTTTTATAGATCCATTCACATATCTGTGAAAATTACGGATCTGAAAATGAGATATGCCCGACTCAGTGCATGTACTGTTCTGATCTGATTATGAGGATTAGAATAAGACATACTTAATGAGTCTGTGTGCTGTTTGAGAAAAAAAATCAGGCAGCATGTCAGACGAATACAAGAATGTAACATTATTATATATAGTACAGTCTCTTAGTATTTAGTGTACTCACTTATTATGTATAGCGCCGTCCCTTAGTGTATAGTGTACTTTCTTGTTATATATTGCGCCTTTTTTAATTATTTAATTTTCTCTTTTTGGCCCTTATTACGTAGTATCATGTCTCGTTATATGTGGTGCCATCCGTTGTTATGTAGTGTCCTCTGTTATTTACAGCACCGTGCCATTATAACATAGTGTTATCTCTTGTTATGTACAGCATCGTCTTTTACATAGTGTAGTCTCATTATTTTTGCTATTCACAGTGCCCTTTCTTTATTACATAGTCTTCTCTTGTTAGATATAAAATGACTGCTGATGGAGCAGCCGGTGACCAGAAGACCAGTCCATCAGCTCCTCCATCAGAAATGAAGCTTTCCCATGCTCCATCATCAGTCATTTCATTTTATATCTAACAAGAGAGGGCGCTATGAAATAAAGACAGGCTTTATATAATCTGATATGTAAGGGACGGTGCTGTATATAACAAAAGAGGACACCGTGTAATAAGGGACGGTAATGTACATAATAAGAGGAGAGTATGGTATACAGTACGGTCCAAAAGTTTGGACACACCTTCTCATTTAAAGATTTTTCTGTATTTTCATGACTATGAAAATTGTACATTCACACTGATGGCATCAAAACTATGAATTATCACATGTGGAATTATATACTTAACAAAAAAGTGTGTAACAACTGAAATTATGTCTTATATTCTAGGTTCTTCAAAGTAGCCACCTTTTGCTTTGATGACTGCTATGCACACTCTTGGCATTCGCTTGATGAGCTTCAATAGGTAGTCACCGGAAATGGTTTTCAATTCACAGGTGTGCCCTGTCAAGTTTAATAAGTGGGATTTCCGGCCTTATAAATGGGGTTGGGACCATCAGTTGTGTTGTGCAGAAGTCTGGTGGATACACAGCTGATAGTCCTACTGAATAGACTGTTAGAATTTGTATTATGGCAAGAAAAAAGCAGCTAAGTAAAGAAAAACGAGTGGCCATTTTTACTTTAAGATATGAAGGTCAGTCAGTCCGAAAAATTGGGAAAACTTTGAAAGTGTCCCCAAGTTCAGTTGCAAAAATCATCAAGCGCTACAAAGAAACTGGCTCACATGAGGACCGCCCCAGGAAAGGAAGACCAAGAGTCACCTCTGCTTCTGAGGATAAGTTTATCCGAGTCACCAGCCTTATAAATCGCAGGTTAACAGCAGCTCAGATTAGAGACCAGGTCAATGCCACACAGAATTCTAGCAGCAGACACATCTCTACAACAGCTGTTAAGAGGAGACTTTGTGCAGCAGGCCTTCATGGTAAAATAGCTGCTAGGAAACCACTGCTAAGGACAGGCAACAAGCAGAAGAGACTTGTTTGGGCTAAAGAACACAAGGAATGGACATTAGACCAGTGGAAATCTGTGCTTTGGTCTGATGAGTCCAAATTTGAGATCTTTGGTTCCAACCACCGTGTCTGAAAAGGTGAACGGATGGACTCTACATGCCTGGTTCCCACCGTGAAGCATTCAGGAGGGGCTGTGATGGTGTGGGGATGCTTTGCTGGTGACACTGTTGGGGATTTATTCAAAATTGAAGGCATACTGAACCAGCCTGGCTACCACAGCATCTTGCAGCGGCATGCTATTCCATCCGGTTTGCGTTTAGTTGGACTATCATTTATTTTTCAACAAGACAATGACCCCAAACACACCTCCAGGCAGTGTAAGGGCTATTTTACCAAGAAGAAGAGTGATCGGGTGTTACGCCAGATGACCTGGGCTCTACAGTTACCTGACCTGAACCCAATCGAGATGGTTTGGGGTGAGCTGGACCGCAGAGTGAAGGCAAAAGGGCCAACAAGTGCTAAGCATCTCTTCAAGATTGTTGGAAGACCATTTCTGGTGACTACCTCTTGAAGCTCATCAAGAGAATACCAAGAGTGTGCAAAGCAGTTGTGGCGCCCCTGAGGGTTCAGTCGCCACAGAGGTGTTGCATCTCACCCAAAGGTGTGACACCTGACTCTCAGGTAAGGAGGGAGCATCCCTAAGACTCTAACACTACATCCAACACACCATGCCAGCTGAGCATACGGACGTACCCTTAGGGAGGATGGTCTGACTCAGACTGGTTAGCAAATGGTGTAGATATGGGTGGGTGGAGTTAGCAGTAGCACTTAGGCTGCGTGTGAGAATAGAGAGCAGCCAGTCTCTGACTGAGTCTTCGTCTGAGTTCACCTCAGGGAGAGACTGCTAGAGTCAGCGAAAGGGTCCGAAAAGGCACGGACGTTGGTTTATCTATCCGTGGCCCCCATCCTGAAGAAGGAAGGACCAAGGCCATCAGGGAGTGGCCCCTAGACTAGTGGGAAAGCTTCACGCCCTGCTAGTTAGCCGACGGCGGTGATCACTTTATGGGTCATTGCCACCACCACCAACAGCATCCCCTGGAAGGCAGCTATATAGGACCAAGGACGTACAGCATTGATCTGTTTCCCGACAGGCCCGCAGCTTCTGATCCAAAGGACTGTATGTTGAGGTGCTAGGAAGTAGAAAGGAGTAAAGAGCACAGAAAGTGAAGGCCAGAAAGGAACATACTGAAAGGGAGTCTTGGGAAGTGCGACCAATCTACCTGGGGGTTGCTGGACCACTCACCCGGAGGACACAGTGCCAGGCGGGCATCTGTCTTGCTAGCAACAGACTGTGAGTAAAAACCCTGAACTGCACTTGGACTGTCTCCTAGAATCATTCCAGCGTCGCACATTCCTCTCTGCTACATCCACAAGCACCATCCCTTCACTACCTCATCTACCTGCCCTGGAAGAACACTACCTCACCTGTAGGAGGTATACCCACTAGCTGCACTACATCATCTCTTCCAGAGGACCTGCACAGCAGCGCTGGTCACCCTGACCAGATATTACAGGTGGCGTCACGAATCACTATACGAACATTATCCCCTATAAATATCCCCTTTTTGGTGAGCGCCCAGGGCCACGGACCGAGTTGTGGCCGCCGTGACATCCCCCATAGAAGTCGACGGACTCGGTGCCGAGTACCCCACGGCCCTGGCGGGCGACTCATTTTTGGCGTCACGAACAGAATTCCAAAGCTCGTTATAACCGAGTCCTGTGTGCCTATATTGACTGTTTTTGTACAAGAGGCTTTATTGCGAATTTGCCGCCATATTCGCGCCATGAGGTGCTGGTGAAGAAGGAGGGCGTACCTTCATGGGCGTGAGCTCACTCTAGGGCGCGAAAATAATGACCGTCCAGTCCAAATGCCTCTGCAATGTGAGGACATGCCCCATGGTGAAATAGATCCGCCTCCTGATCCTCTTGGGTGGTAGGAAGAGAAACAAAATCCCGCCTCCCTACTAAAGAGCGGGACCCTACGGATGGAGAAGGGGCTTGTGATCTAATAATAATGGTGACCGGTGGTGAGCTGGCGTGTGAGGGAGTGAAGGAGCACACCTTCCCTCAGCAGGAGGAAGATCTATCCATCACCGAGCTGCCTGTTGTGCCTGAACCTGTCTGCTCTCTCTCTAGCTCGGATGCGGATGCCGTGCTGGAAGAATTGGCCCGGCCCCGGTAGGAAGTGGGAAGATGGAGCGGAGCTGGCAGGCTTTGAAGCTGCGGCTGGAATCACCGCTGGAGCCGAACCGGCTGCTCCGCCGACCCGCCACACCAGCACCGGAAGCTACGGCGGACTCCGGCACCGATGCTGGCACCATCGCGGAGACACCCGGCCCCGCGGAAGAAGCTGTGGCGGACCTTCCCCCCACGCCGCCTGCAAGCGAGCCCGGCGAGGCCCCAGTGATTCCGGAGGAGGACAAGCCTCGCGACCGAAGAGATCGGAGCGAGCCGACCAAGCAGCCATCCCTGGTACCAGCCCTGGCACCAGTTCCCAGGAACCCGGATATTGAGGTCCTCGCTGAGGAGGACTACAACCGGCGCCTGGAGGAGGAGTGGAGGCGCCGGGAGTGGGAGGCCCAGCAGCGTCACCAGGAACAGCAGGACAAAGATCTGGCCGATAAGAATAAAATGCGGCGGGACCGAGGTACAGTACGGGAGCTGCTGCGGAAGGGGGCCGTACAGGACTTCCGGCTAAATGGGGGCTGGGGGTTTATCCAAGAACCCGGCCTCTAAGCCGAAGTATTTGTGAATCGCCGCGACGTGGAGGCCCATCTGCCCGAGGGACACCCGGATAGGTACCTGTTTTTAGGGGACTTGGTCACTTACACCCAGCATTGGGGGTTGAAGGGGTGGTATGCCCTGAATGTTACCAAGTGCTAACCTCCCTCCGTAAAGCAGGGAGATGCTGCCAAAGCCTCCCCAGGGCAGGCCCAATCAACCCGGGTCACCATAGCCGCCCCTACCTCCCGCTCAGTCCGGGCCCCGGCCTCCCCACAAGTATCCGCCCCAGTCGTTACTCCCTCAATGATCCAAGTCACCGGTCCTACTGCCTCACCTGTTAGGCCCCCCGGAGTCAGAACAACAAGGGATGTGTGCATCCAGACTCGCCGCAAGACCTGTGACACAGCATCCCAGACCCAAATCGCTGGCCATGACTTGGTGGTCAGGGAGACCCGGCGGCATTGGGTCCGGGTAGCCCCTGCTGTAGCGGACGTTCGGGAATTACCCAAGGGGTACCAGATAACACCCGGTGTTGCCAATACTAGTAAATAAATTAATAACCTGGACAGGGTTCCCCAGTTGTAAGTAATGTTATCTGTTGCCATTACCCGTTCATGTTTGTTGTTCTTTTCATATTTTGAACTTTGAAGCCTTGAACTGCGCTGGCTCACAAACTTTCCTGTATATAATTTGGCACCTCTTTAGGTGCCCTCTCTTGGTTTTACGCAAATCTTTTAAGGTGCAATGACTTCACCACTACCTCAGAAAACAAAAACCTGTTAGGTGCGGCCGAAGACGAGGTCTGCTAAAATTGGCCAATTATGTCTTGC
This sequence comes from Oophaga sylvatica, assembly GCA_033576555.1. Classification (NCBI taxonomy): domain Eukaryota; kingdom Metazoa; phylum Chordata; class Amphibia; order Anura; family Dendrobatidae; genus Oophaga; species Oophaga sylvatica. The sequence goes on from JARQOD010000004.1 coordinate 399,002,880, forward strand.
AGCCCACCCAAGACCAACGTGGGAGGTTTGGAGCGGGTCCTCCACAAGCACAAGTTTAAATGCTACTGTCTTTTTGCACTTTATCTTGCCTAAGCTAAAGAGAGTTTTATAAATGTTATTTATGCAACGTTTAACCTGAAGTGCCTCCCATAAAGGGAAGATTAGTTTGAAATTGTTTTTTTATTAATGTGCACATTATAAAAATATGCATGTTTCTGTAACAACCATTTACTCTGTTTCAGACCACGGACATGCTGTGTTTAACGGGGGGGAATGTGGCGCCCCTGAGGGTTCAGTTGCCACAGAGGTGTTGCATCCCTTAGGGAGGGTGGTCTGACAGACTGGTTAGCAAAGGCTGTAGATATGGGTGGGTGGAGTTAGCAGCAGCACTTAGGCTGCGTGTGAGAATAGAGAGCAGCCAGTCTCTGACTGAGTCTTCATCTGAGTTCACCTCAGGGAGAAACTGCTAGAGTCAGCGAAAGGGTCTGAAAAGGCACGAACGTTGGTTTATCCATCCGTGGCCCCCATCTTGAAGAAGGAAGGACCAAGGCCATCAGGGAGCGGCCCCTAGACTAGTGGGAAAGTTTCACGCCCTGCTAGTAAGCCGATGGTGGTGATCTCTTTATGGGTCATTGCCACCACTACCAACAGCATCCCCTGGAAGGCAGCTATATAGGACCAAGGACGTACAGCATTGATCTGTTTCCCGACAGGCCCGCAGCTTCTGATCCAAAGGACTGTATGGTGAGGTGCTAGGAAGTAGAAAGGAGTAAAGAGCACAGAGATTGAAGGCCAGAAAGGAACATACAGAAAGGGAGTCTTGGGAAGTGCGACCAATCTACCTGGGGTTGCTGGACCACTCACCCGGAGGACACAGTGCCAGGCGGGCATCTGTCTTGCTAGCAACAGACTGTGAGTAAAAACTCTGAACTGCACTTGGACTGTCTCCCTGATTATTCCAGCGTCACACATTGCTCTCTGCTACATCCACAAGCACCATCCCTTCACTACCTCATCTACCTGCCCTGGAAGAACACTACCTCTCCTGTAGGAGGTATACCAACTAGCTGCACTACACCATCTCTTCCAGAGGACCTGCACAGCAGCGCTGGTCACCCTGACCAGATACTACAGGTGGCGTCACGAATCACTATATGAACATTATCCCCTGTAAATATCCCCTTTTTAGTGAGCTCCCACGGCCACGGACAGAGTCATGGCCACCGTGACATCCCCCATAGAAGTCGAAGGGCTCGGTGCCGAGTACCCCACGGCCCTGGCGGACGACTCACAGTCATCAAAGCAAAAGGTGGCTACTTTGAAGAACCTAGAATAAAAGACATAATTTCAGCTGTTACACACTTTTTTGTTAAGTATATAATTCCACATGTGTTAATTCATAGTTTTGATGCCTTCAGTGTGAATGTACAATTTTCATAGTCATGAAAATAAAGAAAAACCTTTAAATGAGGTGTGTCCAAACTTTTGGTCTGTACTGTATACAGTTAGGTCCATAAATATTTGGACAGAGACAACATTTATCTAATTTTGGTTCTAGACATTACCACAATGAATTTGAAACAAAACAAATCAGATGCAGTTGAAGTTCAGACTTTCAGCTTTCATTTGAGGGTATCCACATTAAAATTGGATGAAGGGTTTAGGAGTTTCAGCTCCTTAACATGTGCCACCCTGTTTTTAAAGGGACCAAAAGTAATTGGACAAATGACTCCAAGGCTATTTCATGGACAGGTGTGGGCAATCCCTTTGTTATGTCATTCTCAATTAAGCAGATGAAAGGGCCGGAGTTGATTTGAGGTGTGGTGTTTGCATTTGGAAGGTTTTGCTGTGAAGGAAACATGCGGTCACAGGAGCTCTCCATGCAGGTGAAACAAGCCATCCTTAAGCTGCAAGAACAGAAAAAAAACCATCCAAGAAATTGCTACAACATTAGAAGTGGCAAAATCTACAATTTGGTACATCCTGAGAAAGAAAGAAAGCACTGGTGAACTCATCAATCCAAAAAGACCTGGGAGCCCACGGAAGACAACAGTGGTGGATGATCGCAGAATACTCTCCATGGTGAAGAGAAACCCCTTCACAACATCAACTGAAGTCCAGAACACTCTCAGTGAAGTAGGTGTATCTGTCTCTAAGTCAACAGTAAAGAGAAGACTCCATGAAAGTAAATACAAAGGGTTCACATCTAGATGCAAACCATTCATCAATTCCAAAAATAGACAGGCCAGAGTTAAATTTGCTGAAAAACACCTCCAGAAGCCAGCTCAGTTCTGGAAAAGTATTCTATGGACAGATGAGACAAAGATCAACCTGTACCAGAATGATGGGAAGCCAAAAGTTTGGAGAAGAAAGGGAACGGCACATGATCCAAGGCACACCACATCCTCTGTAAAACATGGTGGAGGCAACGTGATGGCATGGCCATGCATGGCTTTCAATGGCACTGGGTCACTTGTGTTTATTGATGACATAACAGCAGACAAGAGTAGCCGGATGAATTCTGAAGTGTACCGGGATATACTTTCAGCCCAGATTCAGCCAAATGCTGCAAACTTGATTGGACGGCGCTTCATAGTACAGATGGATAATGACCCCAAGCATACAGCCAAAGCTACACAGGAGTTCATGAGTGCAAAAAAGTGGAACATTCTTCAATGGCCAAGTCAATCACCAGATCTTAACCCAATTGAGCATGCATTTCACTTGCTCAAATCCAGACTTAAGAGGGAAAGACCCACAAACAAGCAAGACCTGAAGGCTGCGGCTGTAAAGGCCTGGCAAAGCATTAAGAAGGAGGAAACCCAGCGTTTGGTGATGTCCATGGGTTCCAGACTTAAGGCAGTGATTGCCTCCAAAGGATTTGCCACAAAATTTTGAAAATAAAAATATTTTGTTTGGGTTATGTTTATTTGTCCAATTACTTTTGACCTCCTAAAATGTGGAGTGTTTGTAAAGAAATGTGTACAATTCCTACATTTTCTAACACATATTTTTGTTCAACCCTTCAAATTAAACGTTACAATCTGCACTTGAATTCTGTTGTAGAGGTTTCATTTCAAATCCAATGTGGTGGCATGCAGAGCCCAACTCGCGAAAATTGTGTCACTGTCCAAATATTTCTGGCCCTGACTGTACACACAGAGTATATAATCTGTAGCTTTTTTGACACAAAAGGAGGGTAGTAGTATAGGAGGGGTACCTTTCGTCAAACTCAATCTGACAGGTCGTCACGCCCCCTATCATTTTATCCGTCTCCTTGTGATTTGATCTGTCTGGGAAATCAGGAGTGTTGAATCTGGGAAGTTCTATCAAAGTGCTTCATGATTTTATTCGGCTCTATTTATGTTTTATCCATCTCCTTGTGGATTTGATCAGTCTGTGGTGTGTGGGGAAAGGTGTATCAAGGCGAATCTTGATTTTATAAGGCTCAAAACTATTTGTGGGGCTCTTTTAAGTCCACCAGTAAATGTATGTAAAGGGATTTTCTAGCATGGGATTAAATCCCTATGTGAGTGTGTGCTTCAATTGCTGGAAAGTTATATCTTAATAGTCTATGTACAGGCTAAAAGGAGTTTATTGTACAGTATTATTCAGTATAAAAGAAGATTCCCCATAGAGAATTGAAAGCTCTTTTAAGTCCATCAGTAAATGTATGTAAAGCCTTTTTCTAGCATGGCATTAAATCTGAGTGTGTGCCTCACTCGCTGGAAAGTTATATCTTAGTAGTCTATGTACAGGCTAAAAGGAGTTTATTGTACAGTATTATTCAGTATAAAAGAAGTTTTCCCCAGGACTGCCCCAAGGATGTGTCCTGACATGTCTAGTTCAGGACAATTGACAGCAGCTCGCATCTTAACATGCTGTTTAGATATGGTAATTCTGTTTCAGTTGATAGAATAGAGTATTTACGCATAGTAATTAGCACTGTATTGTGTATAGCCGGGCATACTCAGCTTAGCCCGGACATGTCCGGGCAATGTTTAAACGGGCATTGTTATGATTTGGTAGCTGAGGAGAGCAGGCAAAAAGGAAATACACCAGAGCAGTTGGAAACTATGAGATTGCAGTACCCTGACTAACCACCACAACTAGAGGCAGCCGTGGAGCGTTCCTACGTTGGTCCTAGACGCCTCGTCACAGCCTGAGAAACTAACTACACCTAAAGATAGAAAGAGGAAAGCTATCTGCCCCGGAGCAGATCCCCAAAGAACATAGAAAGCCCCCAAACATGTAATGGCGGTTAGACAAGAAGAAATACTGACACAGACAGAAAATAGTATGAGCAAACGTTGGGGCCCAAACTTACTAAATAGAAAAGGATAGGAAGGGCACTTACTGCAATCCCAAAAAACCCTGAAAAGCACCAACTCTACTAATTTCAAAAACACCTGAGATCACACGACCTCTACCACCTAAATTAGTTCTCTGGTGTAACCAAAAACAAAACAGCAGCCACTGAAAAAACTGGAAAAAGCAAATGTACAAACAACAGTGGCTGAACTGAACTGAGAGGCAAAAGCCCCCAGAGGGGACCCTGAAGGCCCCCACAGAAGTGCAGGACAAAATGCAAAAATCAAGCACAAAAACAAAAAGAAGAAAATGTCTTATCTGTTAGCAGGAGATTCAGACACGACACAGCAAGCTACCAAGGAAACAGGAATCAAGGATTGAGACCAGAACAATTGATCACCGGCAACCCTGATGGGAAGGCGACTCCCTTATATAAGACCAGTCAGTAACACCTGATTCCCAATCCTCACAATCTTCACTGGACAGTCCAGTACCGTTTGTAACCACCAGAGGGAGCTTCTGCTCAGAACTCATTTTCAGCCTATTCACAACAGTACCCCCCCCTTGAGGAGGGGTCACCGAACCCTCATTTGAGCAACCAGGTCGGTCAGGATGAGTTCTATGATACGCACGGATGAGTCTCCTAGCATGGATGTCCTAAGCAAACACCCAAGAATTGTCCTCCTGACCATAACCTCTCCATTTAACCAAATACTGGAGTTTCCGTCTAGAAAAACGAGAATTCAATATTTTCTCAACCACATACTCCAGATTGCCCTCAACCAAAACAGGGTCAGGAGGCACAGTAGTAGGAACCACTGGCTCACCAAACCTCTTCAACAAGGACTTGTGGAACACGTTATGGATCTTAAATGTCCCTGGAAGAAGCAAACGAAAAGAAACAGGATTAATAATCTCCATGATCTTATAAGGTCCAATGAACCTAGGCTTAAATTTAGGAGATGCCACTCTCATAGGAATATTTCTTGAGGACAACCAGACCAAGTCCCCCACTTTAAACCGAGGACCATCAGTCCTATGCCGGTTAGCAAACCGCTGGGCCCTCTCCTGAGAGAGGGACAACCTCTCCACTACCTGGTCCCAAATCTGTTGCATACGCTCCACAACAGAGTCAACACCTGGACAGACAGAAGCCTCCATCTGTCCTGAAGAAAATCGAGGGTGAAACCCAGAATTACAGAAAAATGGAGACATCAAAGTGGCAGAGCTAGCCCTATTATTAAGAGCAAACTCAGCCAAAGGCAAAAAAGAGACCCAGTCATCCTGATCAGCAGACACAAAGCATCTTAGATAAGTCTCCAATGTCTGGTTTGTTCTCTCAGTTTGACCATTGGTCTGAGGATGAAACGCCGAGGAGAAAGACAATTGAACACCAATTTTAGAACAAAAGGTCCTCC
>JARQOD010000004.1:399008708-399070791 GCA_033576555.1 Oophaga sylvatica
CTCCCCAAAAAACTAGGTGAAAAACGTCTTCCCCCCTTGGGGCAGACTAAAAATAGCAGAGAGGAAAACACCACGTAGAAACAAACCTTTGGCTTTCGAAACCATGACGCTGTGCCCCAGACACCACTCCATCACACTGCATGGGCTCAGCAGCTGGCTCACAAGGCAACACCACTCCCACCATACTTCTCCGCTCCCGAAAAACCGTCTGTCAATTTGAATCGCTAATGACATAGAATCATTGAGACCAGAGGGGACAGGGAATCCACCATAACATCCTTTACATTATCTGACAGACCCTTCCGGAAAAGGGCCGCCAAAGCGTCGTCATTCCATTTTGGTCAGGACTGCCCACCTACGGAATCTCTGACAGTTACTCAGCGTCATCAAGCCCTGATTTAATGCCAAAAAGGGCTTTTTCAGCTTGATCAGTGACATTAGGCTCATCGTACAATAACCCCAAAGCCTGAAAAAATGCATCAACATCACTCAAAACAGGATCCCCAGGTGTCAGGGAAAAAGCCAATCCTGAGGATCGCCGCGCAGGAGAGAGATGACAATTTGAACCTGCTGCGCTGCGTTTCCTGAGATTTTAGATTTTAAGGCAAAAAACAATTTACAGTTATTTTTGAAATTCTGAAACTTGCTCGATCCCCTAAAAACAAATCTGGCAGGGGGGATCCTAGGTTCCACAACGGGCAACCTAGCAAGATAGGTAGAAATACTCTGAACCTCAGTGGCAAGCTGATCCCACGGCCAGACAACTGTGCAAACTCCCATTGGGAGAAAAGATCCCCCCCAGCACCCAGAGATACAGAGGAAAAAAAAAAATGCAACAAACAGAAAAATATCTCTGACAACTTTTCTTCCTTCAAAATATTTTTTCCCTTCTGTGAGTACCATACAATTTTTATGGCCGGTGATACTGTTATGTTTCGGTAGCTGAGGAGTGCAGGTAAAAAAGGAAATACACCAGAGCAGTTGGAATCTATGGGATTGCAGTACCCTGACTAACCACCACAACTAGAGGCAGCCGTGGAGCGTTCCTACGTTGGTCCTAGACGCCTCGTCACAGCCTGAGAAACTAACTACACCTAAAGATAGAAATAGGAAAGCTATCTGCCCCGGAGCAGAACCCCAAAGATAATAGAAAGCCCCCAAACATGTAATGGCGGTTAGACAAGAGGAAATACTGACACAGAAAGAAAATAGTATGAGCAAACGCTGGGGCCCAAACTATCTAAATAGAAAAGGATAGGAAGGGTACTTACTGCAATCCCAGAAAACACTGAAAAAACACCAACTCTACTAATTTCAAAATCACCTGAGATCACACGACCTCTACCACCTAAATTAGTTCTCTGGTGTAACAAAAACAGCAGCCACTGAAAAAACTGGAAAAAGCAAAAGTACAAAACACAGTGGCTGGACTAAACTGAGAGGGCAAAAGCCCCCGGAGGGGACCCTGAAGGCCCCCACAGAAGTGCAGGACAAAATGCAAAAATATAGCAAAAACACAAAATAAGAAATTGTCTTATCTGATAGCAGGAGATGCAGACACGACACAGCAGGCTACAAGGGAAACTGGAAAGAAGGATTCAGACCAGAACAATTGATCACCGGCAACCCTGATGGGAAAATGATTCCCTTAAATAAGACCAATCAGTAACACCTGATTCCCAATCCTCACTAGTACCGCTTGTAACCACCAGAGGGAGCCTCTGCTCAGAACTCATCTCAAACCCATTCACAACAGATCTGCAGCAACAGATCTTGATTTCTCGGACTTAAACTCCGTTACTTCTGAGGACGTTGACTGTGTAAACGCTGCCATTTTTCAAGTTTCCTCAGCGGTGTCCCAGCTGAGTTGTAAGAAAAACAATTCTCATTGCTTTCTTTCCATCAAACTCTGGGTTGACTCAGCTTGGGTGTCTAGCTCTGCTATGATCGACTCAGGGGCAAGTGGAAATTTTATGGATGTCTCCTTCGCTCTGAAACAGGGGATACGTTCAGTGAAGAAGGCTACTCCAGTACAGATGGAAACTGTGGATGGCTCCCTGCTGACCTCTGGACCAGTGGATCAGGAAACAGAGCCTTTGAGGGTTCTTATGTGTAAAGATCATCAAGAGAAACTGTCCTTTATGCTTATCTCTTCTCCCCACTTTCCCATTATTCTAGGGCTACCATGGCTGCAGGCTCAGAATCCTACCATTAACTGGGAGACCAAGGAATTACACTTTCCAGAGAAACAGATGAGTCCAAAAGTTTCAGCTTGCTCTGTTCCTAAAGGAACCATGTCAGTCCCTGAACTACCAGCTGTATATCAGGACTATGTGGATTTATGTGACAAGAAGAACGCTGACCAGCTTCCTCCTCACCGTCCATATAATTGTCCAATTGAATTATTGCCTGGAGCAGAGATACCTTTTGGTAAGATCTACCCCCTGGCGGGGCCCGAGCTAAAGGCTTTAAAGGATTACATAGACGAAAATCTAGCCAAGGGCTTCATACGCCCCTCTTCATCTCCTGCAGGTGCACCCATCTTCTTTGTAAAGAAGAAAGATGGATCTCTGAGACCATGCGTAGACTATAGGGAACTCAATAAGGTTACTATTAGAAACCGTTATCCATTGCCTTTAATCCCTGAGTTATTGGAGAGAGTGCGACATGCCAAAATTTTCTCTAAACTAGATCTTCGTGGGGCCTATAACTTAGTCCGTATTAGACCTGGGGATGAATGGAAGACTGCATTCAGGTCACGCTATGGACACTTTGAATATCTAGTTATGCCTTTTGGTCTGAGTACCGCCCCAGCCACTTTCCAACACTTGGTGAATGACATCTTCAGGGATCTCCTAGATACATTCGTGGTAATTTATTTGGATGATATTCTAATTTTTTCTAACTCCACAGAGGAACATCATGGACATGTGAGAATGGTCTTGGAACGTCTAAGACAAAATCATCTTTACATCAAACTTGAAAAGTGTGAATTCCATAGGACCGAAATTCAATTTCTGGGGTATGTACTGTCTACACAAGGAATTAGTATGGATGGAAGCAAAACCCAAGCCATCAAGGATTGGCCAAGTCCTAGAAATGTGAAGGAGGTACAGCGCTTCATCGGGTTTGCCAACTTCTATAGACGTTTCATTAGAAATTTCTCTGAGGTAGTGTCACCTATCACCCAACTTACCCGGAAAGAGTCTAGGTTCTCCTGGACTCCCCAAGCCCAGGAAGCATTTTCCCGTCTAAAAGATAAATTTACCACTGCACCTATCCTAGTACATCCCAACCCCGAGCTTGCCTTCATAATAGAGGTGGATGCTTCAGACTGTGCCGTTGGAGCTATACTCTCTCAGAGAACAGGTGAGAAGAATGTCTTGCATCCCTGTGCCTTCTTTTCCCAGCAGTTGTCTTCGGCTGAGAGGAACTACGATGTGGGCAATAGAGAGTTGTTGGCCATTATTGCCGCCTTCAAAGAATGGAGACACCTTCTTCAGGGAGCTGCACAGCAAATAGTCGTCCTGACAGACCATCGTAACCTTGAGTTTATCAGGTCGGCTAAGTGCCTGACTCCTCGCCAGGCTCGCTGGAATCTTTTCTTAAACCAATTTAATTTTATCATTTCTTATAGACCAGGATCGCGCAATGGAAAGGCTGATGCACTCTCTAGGATTTACTCAGCAGAGACACGTCCAATTACTCCTCCTAAGACTATTCTTCCTGACTCTAGATTCCTAGGAGTAATTCATAATCAAGACCTACTTAAGGACATCAAGGAAGCATACCATGCGGATTCCTTTTTGGCACAACCCCCAAGGGACGTAAGTCTTGTCTTTAAGAATGGTGTGTGGATTCAGGGACAACGCCTGTATATTCCTGAAACAGTCAGATTGAGAGTATTGCAACTCATTCACGATTCCAAGATAGCTGGGCATAGAGGAATTCTAAAGACACAGGAATTTCTTTCTCGTTTCTTTTGGTGGCCCACTTGCAGGAAGGATGTTTTAAACTATGTCACTTCATGTGAAGTCTGTGCAAGATGCAAAACACCTCGCTCCTCACCAACTGGTCTGTTACAGCCTCTTCCCACCCCGTCCCGCCCGTGGGGATCCATTTGTATGGACTTCATTGTGGAGTTACCAACCTCTCAAGGGAAGAACACCATTCTAGTGGTGGTTGACCGTCTAACAAAGGCAGCTCATTTTATCCCTTGTGTCGGCTTACCCACTGCAAAACAGACATCAGATTTGATGATTAAAGATGTGTTTCGCTTACATGGAGTACCGGATGAGGTTATTTCGGATCGAGGGGTGCAATTCACTTCTAGGTTTTGGCAAAATTTCTGTGCAGCATTGGACATTAAAGTAAACCTTTCTTCTGCTTTTCATCCCCAGACTAATGGACAGACCGAACGAACCAATCAAACCCTGGAGCAGTATCTCCGCTGCTTTATCTGCCACCTACAGGATGATTGGGTGGATCTACTTCCATTAGCTGAGTTCTCGTATAACAACTCTCAGAGTGCCTCCACTAAGCAGTCTCCTTTTTACTCTAATCTAGGTTATCATCCTAACATTCTACCACGATTTCCCATAGAAACGCCTTTACCAGCAGTGGCTGAAAGAATCACGTCTTTACAGAAGAATATGGATCTTCTAAAGGAGAATCTGGAATCGGCTCAGGAAAGGTACAAGAAAGCAGCAGATAAATTTTGTAAACCTGCACCAGCTTTCAAGGTAGGTAGGTAGGAGACTTGGTTTGGCTGTCAACCAGAAATCTTAAGTTAAGGATTCCATCGTCTAAGTTGGGACATAAGTACATTGGACCCTATAAAATCAGTAAAATTATAAGTGCCGTTGCTTGTCGTCTTCAACTGCCCAGAACTATGAGAATCCACCCTGTCTTTCATGTATCCCTACTAAAGGCTGCGACACCCAATACGTTTCCTGGACGTTCTTCTCCTTGCCCTGACCCAGTGCTAGTCGATGGTCAGGAAGAATTTGTGGTGGAAAGGATTTTAGATTCCAGGTTGTATAGAAATCAGTTACAATATCTGATTAAATGGCAGGCTACCCAGTGGAGGACAACTCATGGGAACCAGTCAATAACGTTAATGCTCCTCGTTTCATCAGAGGTACCCACACAAGCCTGGTCTGAGGTCATCCGGAGGTTGTCCCTAAGGGGGGAGTAATGTAAGGTTCTGTGTACATGTTCCTGAAACTCAGTTTGTTCGTCAGCCATTTTACTTTCTGTCTTGCTGCAGCTATCTTGCCCTCAGTCAAAATGGAGTTTCCAGCTTGCATGTTCCCGCCCTGATTCTCTCCTTTTGCTTCTTAAGCAGCCACAGCTGAGCAATCAGTGCTTCAGAATCTAGCCTGCAGTGAACCTGTGACCTGACTCCTAAAGCCTTGGACCTTGTACTCCAGCTATTCCTACTGAGGAACTCTGAAGCACTTGTGGACTCTGAACCCTGCTCTTTGAAAGACCCACGTTTGCATGGACTTACGGTAACAGAGAAGAAGATCCTGAACCTGTTGTGGAGAGTGATTGCTGAGCTTAGATTACTCTGGCCTGCTGTGTCTCCTGCTTCTGTGTCTGCAAACTGTGTGACTATTTTTGCCAACTTGTATGAAGTAATACAAGACTTTCTATATCAAACCTGTGTCTCATGTATTTTCATCGCACCCAAGCACAAGACGCTATATGAACTGTACTACTTACATTACACAGCCGTGGAGCGTTTCTACGTTGGTCCTAGACGCCTCGTCACAGCCTGAGAAACTAACTACACCTAAAGATAGAAAGAGGAAAGCTATCTGCCCCGGAGCAGATCCCCAAAGAACATAGAAAGCCCCCAAACATGTAATGGCGGTTAGACAAGAAGAAATACTGACACAGACAGAAAATAGTATGAGCAAACGTTGGGGCCCAAACTTACTAAATAGAAAAGGATAGGAAGGGCACTTACTGCAATCACAAAAAACCTGAAAAGCACCAACTCTACTAATTTCAAAAACACCTGAGATCACACGACCTCTACCACCTAAATTAGTTCTCTGGTGTAACCAAAAACAAAACAGCAGCCACTGAAAAAACTGGAAAAAGCAAATGTACAAACAACAGTGGCTGAACTGAACTGAGAGGCAAAAGCCCCCAGAGGGGACCCTGAAGGCCCCCACAGAAGTGCAGGACAAAATGCAAAAATCAAGCACAAAAACAAAAAGAAGAAAATGTCTTATCTGTTAGCAGGAGATTCAGACACGACACAGCAGGCTACCAAGGAAACAGGAATCAAGGATTGAGACCAGAACAATTGATCACCGGCAACCCTGATGGGAAGGCGACTCCCTTATATAAGACCAGTCAGTAACACCTGATTCCCAATCCTCACAATCTTCACTGGACAGTCCAGTACCGTTTGTAACCACCAGAGGGAGCTTCTGCTCAGAACTCATTTTCAGCCTATTCACAACAGGGCATATTATGTATATGGCCGTGTTAAAATATTACACACTATAAGGCGAATGTTTTATTCGTATTTTTAAAAAAGCAATGACGCGGTATTGTAAAACAAGGTTACAAGATTTTATTGTAATAAATAAATACATCTCAAAGACATTTCAAGCATTTAAAAGTACATACAGAATGATATAAAAAGTGTCACATGTACAATTAACAAATAGCATCACACACACGGCAAAATAAATAATTAACAAGTACATAGGCTACATCGTGAGCCACATGGCTGGCAGTATAGGTAGAGACCTTTTTTTAGGTAGTAGAGTCCCCCTTGTGGTGCCTAATGACGGCGAGTGCAGAGAGTGAATTGTACGGGGTGAGGGGTCTACCCTCATCGATGTAGATACACCATCGCAGGAGGCCATTTTTAATTTGTCTAAATGCTGCCTAGTAGTGGGATTACCCACAACAGTAGAGGGTATATTCAGCTCGGCCATAGCTCGCATAAACGATTCCCAACCCCTAGGTAAATTCCTGACGGTCAGAGCGTGACTCTGCGTTGTACTACGTACCAAATCCACTAAGTTAGACCCAGGTATTACAGCGCCTTTGAAAATAAATTCGTCTTTATCATTCCAGTCTGTCACATTTTTATTCTGGAGTAGCCTGTTTAGTAAAAATTCAGCATTCTATTTATATCTTTGGTTTATATGGCCTACAATTTCAGCGATCTCGTGATTTTTTTTATCGGTGTCGGTATTTGGCGGCTGTTGATGCTCAGCATGCTCCATTATTTGCCCGCGAGCAGACTCGTTATTATGGGTATTGCAAAACCTAAAAGAGGACCGATAAAGCCACCGGTCTGATTCAGTACTCGCTTCTTTTTCTTTATGGACTGCGCTCTATCACTCATGGCTCTTATAGCTTTACGCCACTTCTTCAGTATGCCTTTTTGGCGCTCTTTCAGCGGGATTCGGCCCTTTAAGATGTTTAAAGCAATCTCACCTATAGCGGTGATTAAATCCACGCTCGCATTGCGCAAAATAGATTTCCGGACGGATGGGGTTGCCTTCACCAGGGTTTTTAAGAGAGCCCAGTTACGCCGGAGTCTCTCAGACATCTTTACAGCACAGCGCACACAGCGTGGAATGTGCGAGCCCGCATAAAATTCACTTTTTAGAAGCGGTTTTCTTCTGCACATAGACAGCGGGCAACGCCGGTGGAAACAACCCCGTACGTAAGCGTTGATCCTCAGGTGTATTAGCTCTCAAATCGACCAGCAAATACCCATAAGGCTTCCGCGTAGCATCCTCAAATGCTTCTAGGAAAAAACGTGTTTTTCCAGGGTACATCTGACGAGCTAGTGTTAAAATTTGTAATTTATCTTGAGGGTTGTTAAAAAGAACCATGTACTTTGTGTTTAAATTTATGGTGCGGCTTTTCTTACCCTGACAAAATATGTTTTGTACCAGGTAGAAAATACTGAGATTTCTGTGGTGCACATACTTGGTGAACGCTTTTTCTATCTCGCAATTTTCGCTAGCACTATCCATGAGAGCATCAACAATCGCCAAATTCACCTTGTCCGGTGGGAATAATTCGTCATCTACGAATGTATTCGGCAGACCCTCCACAAATCTGGTGTTGGGAAAAGAGAGAGAGATTTCATCATATAGTTTCTGCCAGCATGAATAAAACCAAACAATATTATCTGGCTTGTGAGGAAAAATTACTTTCAATATTATACAGCATTTGTTTTACAAAATAACTCTTTCCAGAATTAGACGGCCCCGCTAGAATGCTCGAGAGCGGGTGTTGTAGCTGCGTATCCATCACAATACTGTGCTAATAGCCATACGGCAGGGTGGTGAATTCGTCTAATAGTCTGCGCTTTGTGTAGACACACTTCTGGGTCTTTTGTAGGACACGGGATTCAATATTCCAATATTTTTTATCTCTCACAATGCCCTGTTGCTGTACGACGATACGCTTCTGAGTTTCAGGGGCTGAATTACGGGGGTAGTCCAGAACTAGATCTTTCAGACTGCTAAAATTGATAGATTGAGAGTTACCAACATTTAGCGTTATTCCCTTCACTTTTAAGACAGTTTTCCCTGTGTTGAGCTTGTACCCGTAAGTTTTGGGCCCTGCAGAAACAAACTCTGTGATGTATGTGCCCTCGGGTATCTCACTCGTCAACTCCCCCAGGTAATCGACTAGAGGCGGCTGCCACTCACCTTCCCTGTGCACAAAAATAACTGAATCTGTGTCGTGATAAAGGCACCTCTCCTGCAGCCTGTCCAGGAGAGAATAGAGCTCTAGCCGCGCATACGCGGTGGTAAAGCAGGCTATAAAGATGTTTGTGTTTTTATTGACTGTGTGGTGCCCTTCCGCATATTTCCAGTTAATGGTTGCGGTTTCATCATCGATAAAATCCAGCGTAGAAATGTCATAGTAGGGCAGGAAGAGATACCTAAAAAGCTCATCAGGATCCCTAACAATCTTGGTGCTTGGTAGATTGGCCCGCTGAGCAAACTTCCCCCATAAAGAATTTAAGAAAAGTTTGGAGATCTGTCTTTTAGCAGGGTTGACGGCTATATTTTCAGGTCGTAACCGCACACCCTCTTTTTCAAGAAAACTGTCAATGTACTGCTTTTTCTTGGCATCATCAGTGCACCAGCTAGGATACCCTGACGCCTCCTGCTTATCCCTAAGGTGTAATTTAATGTAGGGGGCAAACAGATCATCGCTGGTGTTTGGAAAATGCCATATTTCATAGATGTGGGCGATCCGGTACCCTTTATCTATCGCCAGCTCGAGCTCTATGGTGCACCAGGTACCTGTCAGGGAGCGTTCTTCATCACTATGTCTACACTCCTCGGCCTGTGAATTTACAGCGCATGTATAGCAAAGGGGGAACATCAATTTTTTGTCGAGTTTTACCGGTAGAACGGGAAATAATAAATCTCTCGGGGGATAGACCTTGACTTTAGCTAAGCAAAAGTATTTTTTAATGAAACCAAAGTTGTCATAGATGATGTCGGGGTGACCTACAGGGTATGTTTTAGTTTTGTTTGCAAAGGGGTACAGGCTGGTGAAATCGTAGTAATGTAAAGTCTCATCAGCTTCCACCTGGTGATAGAGCTTAATGGCGTTAGTTCGACCCCCATAAAGCGCATCGCGGGGGTCTAAGGGAGCGGGGAAATCCATTTGATGGAGAAATGCCTGAAGGTTAGAATCATTTTTAACCATTTCACGCCACTCATGCTCCCATATCACTCTTATGGTGTACCCGCGCATCTGCAGGTAGCGCTTTTTAGCTAAAAAGGCATGATATAATTGACCGTAGGTGGTGTTTGTAACTTTATTTGTATCATTCTCATTATAGCACGACGGGCAGCCGTGGAAAAAACAGCCCTGAAATTCAAAAGCTATGTGCTGGCTGTTAACATAAGCATAGCCATCTAGAAAATATGACCGAGTTGTTTCTCACCCCCTCTTAAGGCATGCTGAATGTCAATGTTCTCGGTATGCGCTACATACATGAGCCACTGTATAGCGGCGGATGAGTAGCGCTTTTTCACCTTGTGATAATTATCACCCGGTAAAATGGCGATCGTTTTTTCTGGTAGAAATTTAAATCGATACATTGACATACACACCGAGGCCAGGGTAATGAGTTGAAATGGGTCAATACAGCTGCTCTCCACAACCATTTCTTTTTGAATGTCACAGTATTTTTTAACACTTTTCAGCGTCATTTCCATAATGCGCTCTCTATAGATCTCACAGGCACGTCTCAAAATTTCAACATCCTGTTTGCAGTATGATTTTAGTTCACTCTTGAAGTCAAAAACTGTGTGTTTCTGACTCTCATGCCAAGCCAGGAACTCTACCTTCTCACCCGGTATCATGTACTCTATGTCACGCTGCCTAATGATATGTATACAATGTCAGTAAACTATTAATACAGGAACAACACTCTATACAACAACTAGTATAGCAACATCAGCATGTAAGTATAGAATAGATTTACCTGACACGATATCTGCTGAACTCAGGGTTAATCTTGAGGACTTGATGAGCTGAAACAGGAAAGAGGTGGACCGGGATCTAACCTGACCCTAAACTGGGGTCCTAACTAATCCCTCACCTTGGAGGTACTGATAATGGTTCAGAGGTCCAAGTCTCCAGCCTAACCCTGTCTCCTATCAGACCCTGAACCCTGTAATCAGTCCTAAGAAGGATCCTGACTACCACCAAAGGGATATGGGCTGATCTTAGCTAAATACACAGATTAGACATATAAGACAGACAGGATAACACTCGCTTGCATACACACTCAAACACCAAAGGAACATAAATGGTCTGGGAAATAAACTCTAACCAAGTTGAGCTTAGAACAACTAAGGAGCTCACAACTAAAGTCTATACAGATTCATTCCTATCTGTGGTCTGCATGAAGGTTTCACTGGCAACTCCCCAAGCAGACAACCAGGAATTTAAAGGAAACCAATCAACAAATAATCAATTGCAGCCGGGAGAAACTGCACCCAGTCCCAGCACCGAGCACAGACAGAATTAACTCCCTAGCTGCCAAACACAAAGAAACAGCAGCTCAGCTGTGAGAAGTCAAAATGTGCAACCGCGACGATCTTCGTGGCAATGCACACATGACACTCTAACCCATAATATTTCACATTGGGTATGAGGCCTACATAGTTTTGGTTTTCTCGGGTATTAAAAAAGTGTGGAAAATGGCCTTTGGCACCAGAAAAGCCCATGGCCTGAGGTAATTTACTGAGCCTGCAGAATGGCGGATCAACCAGAGCTAATTGTTTGTGGCGATCTAAACACTCACTAGAGCGACAATGCAACTAGTGGTAAAACCATATTCATATTGTTCCATGATAACCACTACTACGGTATCAAAAATATGAAAGGTTTTATCGGTAGTGATTACTTTTGTGAGCTCTGCAATTCATTGTACACTAACAAGAACACCCATTCATGTCAATGTTTTTGTAAAGCGTGCCAAAGAGTGGATTGTGTAGAGAGTACAGGTGTACAACAAACCCCGCGTTGCCCCGTATGTCGTGTTCATTGTCGCTCTAGTGAGTGTTTTAGATCGCCACAAATAATTAGCTCTGGTTGATCTGCCATTCTGCAGGCTTAAAATATTTTGTGATGAGTGCCATCGCTTTGTGTTCAGGAAGAGCGAGGGCATGCATGAATGTGCCGGATTACGTTGTCCGTATGTCGTAGTCGTGTAAATAAATTTGACGCCCATCTCTGTTACATGCGCCGCTATGTACCAGGGGACGAGACAGATTGTTATATCTTTTACGATTTTGAATGTATGCAGGAGACAAGTACCCACATCCCAAATTACATTTATGCCACAACACTGAGTGGTGAGCAGTCCTGGAGTTTGAAGGTGATAGCTGCACGCATGACTTTTTACTGTTCTTTACCAGCGGGAAATTTTCAGGCTATACATTTATAGCACACAATGCAGGGCGCTACGATTCTTACTTTATTGTTAAGGAGCTGATTTTTGAAAAACTACAGGTAAAGCTGATAGCCCAAGGTGGCCGGCTTTTGTGTGTGATGGTGCCCGATTTGTCTATAAGGTTCATAGACTCGCTAAATTTTATCCCCATGAAGCTCAGTAAATTACCACAGGCCATGGGCTTTTCAGGTGCCAAAGGCCATTTTCCACACTTTTTTAACACCCGAGAAAACCAAAACTATGTAGGTCCCATACCCGATGTGAAATATTATGGGTTAGAGTACATGGCACCGGATGAGAAGGTAGAGTTCCTGGCCTGGCATGAGGGTCAGAACCACACAGTTTTTGACTTCAAGAGTGAACTAAAAGCATACTGCAAACAGGATGTTGAAATTTTGAGACGTGCCTGTGAGATCTATAGAGAGCGCATTATGGAAATGACGCTGAAAAGTGTTAAAAAATACTGTGACATTCAAAAAGAAATGGTTGTGGAGAGCAGCTGTATTGACCCTTTTCAATTCATCACCCTGGCCTCTGTATGTATGTCAATGTATCGATTTAAATTTCTACCAGAAAAAACGATCGCCATTTTACTGGGTGATAATTATCACAAGGTGAAAAAGCGCTACTCATCCGCCGCTATACAGTGGCTCATGTATGTAGCGCATACCGAGAACATTGACATTCAGCATGCCTTAAGAGGGGGTGAGAAACAACTCGGTCAGTATTTTCTAGATGGTTATGCCTATGTTAACGGACAGCACATAGCTTTTGAATTTCAGGGCTGTTTTTTCCACGGCTGCCCATCGTGCTATAATGAGAATGATACAAATAAAGTTACAAACACCACCTACGGTCAATTATATCATGCCTTTTTAGCTAAAAAGCGCTACCTGCAGATGCGCGGGTACACCATAAGAGTGATATGGGAGCATGAGTGGCGTGAAATGGTTAAAAATGATTCTAACCTTCAGGCATTTCTCCATCAAATGGATTTCCCCGCTCCCTTAGACCCCCGCGATGCGCTTTATGGGGGTCGAACTAACGCCATTAAGCTCTATCACCAGGTGGAAGCTGATGAGACTTTACATTACTATGATTTCACCAGCCTGTACCCCTTTGTAAACAAAACTAAAACATACCCTGTAGGACACCCCGACATCATCTATGACAACTTTGGTTTCATTAAAAAATACTTTGGCTTAGCTAAAGTCAAGGTCTATCCCCCGAGAGATTTATTATTTCCCGTTCTACCGGTAAAACTCGACAAAAAATTGATGTTCCCCCTTTGCTATACATGCGCTGTAAATTCACAGGCCGAGGAGTGTAGACATAGTGATGAAGAACGCTCCCTGACCGGTACCGGGTGCACTATAAAGCTCGAGCTGGCGATAGATAAAGGGTACCGGATCGCCCACATCTATGAAATATGGCATTTTCCAAACACCAGCGATGATCTGTTTGCCCCCTACATTAAATTACACTTTAGGGATAAGCAGGAGGCGTCAGGGTATCCTAGCTGGTGCACTGATGATGCCAAGAAAAAGCAGTACATTGACAGTTTTCTTGAAAAAGAGGGTGTGCGGTTACGACCTGAAAATATAGCCGTCAACCCTGCTAAAAGACAGATCTCCAAACTTTTCTTAAATTCTTTATGGGGGAAGTTTGGGCCAATCTACCAAGCACCAAGATTGTTAGGGATCCTGATGAGCTTTTTAGGTATCTCTTCCTGCCCTACTATGACATTTCTACGCTGGATTTTATCGATGATGAAACCGCAACCATTAACTGGAAATATGCGGAAGGGCACCACACAGTCAATAAAAACACAAACATCTTTATAGCCTGCTTTACCACCGCGTATGCGCGGCTAGAGCTCTATTCTCTCCTGGACAGGCTGCAGGAGAGGTGCCTTTATCACGACACAGATTCAGTTATTTTTGTGCACAGGGAAGGTGAGTGGCAGCCGCCTCTAGTCGATTACCTGGGGGAGTTGACGAGTGAGATACCCGAGGGCACATACATCACAGAGTTTGTTTCTGCAGGGCCCAAAACTTACGGGTACAAGCTCAACACAGGGAAAACTGTCTTAAAAGTGAAGGGAATAACGCTAAATGTTGGTAACTCTCAATCTATCAATTTTAGCAGTCTGAAAGATCTAGTTCTGGACTACCCCCGTAATTCAGCCCCTGAAACTCAGAAGCGTATCGTCGTACAGCAACAGGGCATTGTGAGAGATAAAAAATATTGGAATATTGAATCCCGTGTCCTACAAAAGACCCAGAAGTGTGTCTACATAAAGCGCCGACTATTAGACGAATTCACCACCCTGCCGTATGGCTATTAGCACAGTATTGTGATGGATACGCGGCTACAACACCCGCTCTCGTGCATTCTAGCGGGGCCGTCTAATTCTGGAAAGAGTTATTTTGTAAAACAAATGCTGTATAATATTGAAAGTAATTTTTCTCACAAGCCGGATAATATTGTTTGGTTTTATTCATGCTGGCAGAAACTATATGATGAAATTTCTCTCTCTTTTCCCAACACCAGATTTGTGGAGGGTCTGCCGAATACATTCGTAGATGACGAATTATTCCCACCGGACAAGGTGAATTTGGCGATTGTTGATGATCTCATGGATAGTGCTAGCGAAAATTGCGAGATAGAAAAAGCGTTCACCAAGTATGTGCACCACAGAAATCTCAGTATTTTCTACCTGGTACAAAACATATTTTGTCAGGGTAAGAAAAGCCGCACCATAAATTTAAACACAAAGTACATGGTTCTTTTTAACAACCCTCAAGATAAATTACAAATTTTAACACTAGCTCGTCAGATGTACCCTGGAAAAACACGTTTTTTCCTAGAAGCATTTGAGGATGCTACGCGGGAGCCTTATGGGTATTTGCTGGTCGATTTGAGAGCTAATACACCTGAGGATCACCGCTTACGTACGGGGTTGTTTCCACCGGCGTTGCCCGCTGTCTATGTGCAGAAGAAAACCGCTTCTAAAAAGTGAATTTTATGCGGGCTCGCACATTCCACGCTGTGTGCGCTGTGCTGTAAAGATGTCTGAGAGACTCCGGCGTAACTGGGCTATATTAAAAACCCTGGTGAAGGCAACCCCATCCGTCCGGAAATCTATTTTGCGCAATGCGAGCGTGGATTTAATCACCGCTATAGGTGAGATTGCTTTAAACATCTTAAAGGGCCGAATCCCGCTGAAAGAGCGCCAAAAAGGCATACTGAAGAAGTGGCGTAAAGCTATAAGAACCATGAGTGATAGAGCGCAGTCCATAAAGAAAAAGAAGAGAGTACTGAATCAGACCGGTGGCTTTATCGGTCCTCTTTTAGGTTTTGCAATACCCATAATAACGATTCTGCTCGCGGGCAAATAATGGAGCATGCTGAGAAAATGTATCTAGTCCCCAAACAGGACCTACACAAGCTAAGGCCACCAACCACGGAGAGCATACGCGAAACTGTTATTCGCCGCCTCGATGATGAAATTAACACCGTTTTACAGCGTCGCGACATCCCTGACGATGTGAAAATTAAAATGTATAGCACCGTGCTGGAGCGCTACTTGGTACATACGAAACGCTGCTCGAAAGAATTAACAACTTTAAATCTCGTTAGCACTCATGGTCCTGAGCATCAACAGCCGCCAAATACCGACACCGATAAAAAAAATCACGAGATCGCTGAAATTGTAGGCCATATAAACCAAAGATATAAAAAGAATGCTGAATTTTTACTAAACAGGCTACTCCAGAATAAAAATGTGACAGACTGGAATGATAAAGACGAATTTATTTTCAAAGGCGCTGTAATACCTGGGTCTAACTTAGTGGATTTGGTACGTAGTACAACGCAGAGTCACGCTCTGACCGTCAGGAATTTACCTAGGGGTTGGGAATCGTTTATGCGAGCTATGGCCGAGCTGAATATACCCTCTACTGTTGTGGGTAATCCCACTACTAGGCAGCATTTAGACAAATTAAAAATGGCCTCCTGCGATGGTGTATCTACATCGATGAGGGTAGACCCCTCACCCCGTACAATTCATTCTCTGCACTCGCCGTCATTAGGCACCACAAGGGGGACTCTACTACCTAAAAAAAGGTCTCTACCGATACTGCCAGTCATGTGGCTCACGATGTAGCCTATGTACTTGTTAATTATTTATTTTGCCGTGTGTGTGATGCTATTTGTTAATTGTACATGTGACACTTTTTATATCATTCTGTATGTACTTTTAAATGCTTGAAATGTCTTTGAGATGTATTTATTTATTACAATAAAATCTTGTAACCTTGTTTTACAATACCGCATCATTGCTTTTTTAAAAATATGAATAAAACATTCGCCTTATAGTGTGTAATATTTTAACACGGCCATATACATAATATGCCCATTTAAACATTGCCCGGACATGTCCGGGCTAAGCTGAGTATGCCCGGCTATACACAATACAGTGCTAATTACTATGCGTAAATACTCTATTCTATCAACTGAAACAGAATTACCATATCTAAACAGCATGTTAAGATGCGAGCTGCTGTCAATTGTCCTGAACTAGACATGTCAGGACACATCCCTGGGGCAGTCCTGGGGAAAACTTCTTTTATACTGAATAATACTGTACAATAAACTCCTTTTAGCCTGTACATAGACTACTAAGATATAACTTTCCAGCGAGTGAGGCACACACTCAGATTTAATGCCATGCTAGAAAAAGGCTTTACATACATTTACTGATGGACTTAAAAGAGCTTTAAATTCTCTATGGGGAATCTTCTTTTATACTGAATAATACTGTACAATAAACTCCTTTTAGCCTGTACATAGACTACTAAGATGTAACTTTCCAGCAAGTGAAGCACACACTCACATAGGGATTTAATCCCATGCTAGAAAATCCCTTTACATACATTTACTGGTGGACTTAAAAGAGCCCCACAAATAGTTTTGAGCCTTATAAAATCAAGATTCGCCTTGATACACCTTTCCCCACACACCACAGACTGATCAAATCCACAAGGAGATGGATAAAATATAAATAGAGCCGAATAAAATCATGAAGAACTTTGATAGAACTTCCCAGATTCAACACTCCTGATTTCCCAGACAGATCAAATCACAAGGAGACGGATAAAATGATAGGGGGCGTGACGACCTGTCAGATTGAGTTTGACGAAAGGTACCCCTCCTATACTACTGAGGGTGGCCCAAACACATTTCTTGCCCAGAGACCCCGAGCTGTCAGTGCTGCCCCTGGTTCTACATACCAGTGCTGCTAGAAAACACTATGTGGGAAGTTAGTACTCTGTGTGTGGAGGAAAAGAGGCATCTGACAGTAATGCAGACTTATGGGTATCTCCCCAAGAAAGGGCATGTCTCGTAGGAAGAGTAGAATTTACAGATGAGTGAAAAGAGGATTATTAGGAAATGAGCAATTTCACAGATCTGTCCTTTAGCTAACCTTTCATGTACAGGTAGAAACGTGATATGAGTGTAGGCTTAGATATACTTTTATTTACCAAGCAACTTTATACCTTTACCAACTGCCCACATTACCATCAACGTGGAATGCAACAGTCGCTATGTAGTCGCTGACTGTATTCTTCTATGAGCCAGAAATACAAGTGCATTCAGGCTCTGTTCTTGTATCCTAAATAAATGGTAGTTGTCTTTAATGAATGTATTTATCCTGGGGTGTACATACCATTGGTGCAACCTTTGCAGCCATATAGGGGCCCAAGAGGTAAGGGAGCCCACGTCCACCTCTAAGCAAGCAGCTTTTGTTACAGATACATAAAGGTAGTGATGAAACCTGTTATGAATGTGCTAGAGATGGTTTCTGAGCAGAGGCTCCCTCTGGTGGTTACAGACAGTACTGAACCTTTCAGCGAGGAATGGCAATCTGGGATCACGGACTGGTCTGATATAAGGGAGGTTCCCTCCCATGATGGTTGCCGGTGATCAATTGTTCTTGTCTCAATTGTGGTTCCTGGTTCATTTGGAAGTTTGCTGAGTCTTGCCTGCATCTTCTGCTATCAGATAAGATATTTTCTGCTATTATTTTTGTGCTTGCTATTTGCATTGTTTTCTGCACATTTGTGGAGGACAGCCGGGTCCCCTCCTGGGGCCTGAGCTCCTCACAGTTTGTCTGTAGCCTCTGTTGTTTTTCCATTTGCTTTTTCCTGCTTTTTCAGCGGCTGCAGCTTGGTTTTGTTCACACAGAGATCTGATTTAGTGGGTGGCGAGATCGTGTGATCTCAGTATTTTTGTAATCAGAATTGTTGGATTTTTGTAGGGTTTACTGGGTTGCAGAAAGTAATCTCTCCTGTCCTTTCCTATTTAGTCAGCTTGTGGCCCCAGCGTTTGCTCAATCTGTTTTCTGCCTGCGTTTGTGTTTTCATCTTGTCTAACCGCCATTATATGTTTGGGGGCTGCCTATTCCTTTGGGGCTCTACTCCGGGGCAGTTAGCTTTCCTGTTTCTATCTTTAGGTATAGCTAGCTCTCAGGCTGTGACGAGGCGTCTAGGATCAACGTAGGAACGCTCCACGGCTACCTCTAGTTGTGTGGTTAGTTCAGGTTTCTGCAACCCATTAGTTACCAACATCTCAGGTGTTCGGCTGCCCTGCTGTTGTTCCTGTCCTCCTCAGCTACCGTACATAACAGTATCACTGGCCAAACAGAAAATTATATGGTACTCACAGAAGGGAAAAATAGTGTGGAAAAAAAAAAGTTGTCAGAGTTGTCAGAGATTTTTTTTTTTTTTTTTTTCTGTTTGTTGCATTATTTCCCTCTTTTTCTCTGGGTGCTGAGGATGATTTTTTTTTCTCTCTCAATGGAGTTTGCACAGTTGTCTGGCCGTGTGGATCAGCTTGCCACTGAGGTTCGGAGTATTGCTACCTATCTTGCTGGGTTGCCGGTTGTGGAACCTAGGATTCCCATGCCAGATTTGTTTTTGGGGGATCGATCTAAATTTCTGAATTTCAAAAATAACTGTAAGTTGTTTTTTGCCTTAAGGCCTAAGTCCTCAGGGAATGCTGCACTGCAGGTTCAAATTGTCATCTCCCTGCTGCGCGGCGACCCTTAGGATTGGGCTTTTTCCCTGACACCTGGGGATCCTGTTTTGAATGATATTGATGCATTTTTTCAGGCTCTGGGGTTATTGTACGATTAACCTAATGTCACTGATCAAGCTGAAAAGATCCTGTTGGCATTAAATCAGGGTCTTGAAGACGCTGAGTTGTACTGTCAGAAATTTCGAAAGTGGGCAGTTCTGACCAAATGGAATGATCATGCTTTGGCAGCCCTTTTTCGAAAGGGTCTGTCAGAAAAAGTAAAGGATGTTATGGTGGGATTCCCTGTTCCCTCTGGTCTCAATGATTCTATGTCTTTGGCCATTCAAATTGACAGACGTTTGCGTGAGCACAGAGGTATGCGTGAGATGGTGTTGCCTTGTGAGCCAGCTCCTGAGCCCATGCAGTGTGATGGAGTGACTTCTGGGGCTCAGCGTCATGAGTTTCGTAGGCGCAATGGGTTATGTTTCTACTGTGGTGACGCGTCCCATGCTATTTCCGTCTGCCCTAAGCGGGGAAGACGTTTTGCGCGCTCTGTTGTCTTGGGTAGTGTTCAGACTAAATTTCTGTTGACTGTTACCCTCATTTGCTCCATGTCCACATTTTCAGCTCAGGCTTTTGTTTATTCAGGAGTAGCTATTAACCTGATGGATTTTGACTTTGCCAAACGTTGTGGGTTTCCCATGATACTCCTGCGGAAGTCTATTCCCCTACTGGGCATTGATTCTACCCCTTTGGCGAAGAATAAACCCCAGTTTTCTACTCAAGTGATAATGAGGGTTGAACCAGATCATCAGGAGAGTTGCAAATTTCTGGTGCTGTATAATCTGCATGACATTATTGTACTAGGTTTCCCTTGGTTACAGTCTCATAATCCTGTTTTGGATTGGAAATCTGTGTCTGTGACCAGTTGGGGCTGCCAATGTGGTAATGCCAACACTCCTGTTTTTTCTGCCTCTCCCCAGTCTCAGGATGTTCCTGATTTTTTGACTGATTTTTCGGATGTATTTAGTGAAAGTAAATCTGCATCCTTGCCCCCTCACAGGAGCTATGATTGCGTTATTGAATTAGTGCCTGGTGGTAAATTTCCTAAAGGTCGCCTTTTTAACTTGTCTGTACCTGAACACGATGCTATGCGATCTTATATCAAGGAGTCATTGGAGAAGGGTCATATCAGACCATCCTCTTCACCCTTGGGCGCCAGTTTTTTCTTTTGTGGCCAAAAAGGATGGTTCATTGAGGCCGTGTATTGATTATCGTCTCTTGAATAAGATCACTGTGAAGTATCAATATCTGTTACCCTTGATTTCTGACCTGTTTTCCAGGGTGAAAAGTGCTAGTTGGTTTACCAAGCTTGACCTCAGGGGGGCTTATAACCTTATTCGCATTAAGCACGGGGATGAATGGAAGACAGCGTTTAATATCCCAGAGGGGCATTTTGAGTACCTAGTGATGCCCTTTGGGCTCACTAATGTTCCTTCTGTCTTCCAATAATTCATGAATGATATTTTCAGGGATTTTGTGGATAAATTTCTGATTGTTTATTTGGATGTGTGAGACAGTGAGAGTATGTGTGTTGAATGGGGTGTACATTTCACCTAGATACTTTGCTGACTGGTATAAGGGAAATGTATGGCTTTGTAAACCTAGTGGTAGAGAAAGGTCACTACACATTACATTCAGTACACACTTGCAGCTCAGGCCTGAAACCACTCAGCTGTTAATTAGGAGACCAGAAGTAGGTGTCTGCGAACACAGACAGAGAGCTCGCTTAGTCTGGACAAGGAGTCCAGGCACAAGAAGGAGTCTCCAGGAGTATGAGCTGTCTCAGTCTGGGTGCTCGATGTACCCCGGACACAGGAGTAGTCTCTGTGAGAATCCATGCGGATAGCTGCTGAATAGGAGGAGAGCTCTCTCAAGTCTGGACGTTGGATATGCCTTCAGACACAAGGAGGAGACTCTGTGAAACTCCATGCTGGTAACTACTGAACATATGTGTTGTTTTGGGGACAGGCTGTTAGAGTCTGGACCTGGATAGAGAGGGAAATCTATCTAAGTGTAGTAAGTGGCTGGACAAGCCCAGGGCTTATGTTTATGATTTGGTTTTGATTATGTTCAGTTTGCTGTGGACTTTAATAAAACTGGTTGCGGCCAGTTTTTACCAGAACTGCTGTCTGTGAATGAACTGTTTCCGTGCCACTCCGTCTACCCGGACGGCGATCCCAGAGCTATATCCCCTGAAAAGCTTACAATTGGTGCTGGAATGTGCGTGCAGCACAGTGGCTTAGAGACAGCAATAAAGGAGAGAAGTCTGTTGAAGCAGCAGCAGAGAAAAAAAAAAGTGTGTCAGCAAAAATGTCTGATTGGAGCAGTCTTAAAGAGACAGTAGCCCTAATAGACTTTGCAAAGAAAAAAAAAAAGTGTGTCAATAAAGGAGAAACGTCTGTTGGAGCAGTCTTAAAGAGACAGTGGCCCTAATAGAGTTTGCAGAGAAAAAAAAAAAAGTGTCTGCACAGCAAGGCTGAATTTTCTGTGGAAAAGACTGTGGAGTGTGTATGTCTTGAGTGAAGACTGCCGTTGTTGAGACAGAGAAGTCTGACAGCATGGATGACAGCATGGAGGCGCTGTTTGAACAAATGGCGCAAGTTAATGTGCAACATAAGACTGCCGTGGTTGAGACAGATAAGTCCGGCAGTATGGAGGAGCTCGTTGAGTACCTGGTCCAGGCCCAGCGGAGCATGCAGCAGAGCATGGAGCGGCAGCGCCTGCAGCACCAGCAGCGCATGCAGCAGGCCCAGCAGCAATTCCTGCAGCAGCAGCAGGAGAATAACCGGTTGTTTTTTGAGCAGGTTGCAGCACTACAAAAGACTTGCAGCGCATCGTCCCAAAGTAATGTTGCAAAGTCACCTGCATTGTCCGCTGTAAAGAAGGCGGTAAGACGGTCCCTGAAAAAGATGACACCTCGTGACGATGTGGAGGTATATCTCACTAGGTTTGAGGGACTGGCAGAGAAGGAGAATCTGCCCCTATCTGAATGGGCCATGATGGTCGCACCCTATCTGATTGGAGAACCCCAAAGGGCCTATGCTGACCTGAGCGAGCAGGACAGCAAAGACTATACCAAGCTGAAAGCGGAGATTCTTGCCTGGCTGGGTGTTACGGTGACAGCCCATGCCAGGGGAGTTCATGACTGGAGATGCAGTTGGGAGTCTGCAGTCAGCAAACCTGATTATGGAGTTGAAAAGGTGATAGTGGACCGCTACACCCAAGCACGTCCTCCTGAGGTACAGCCAGAGGTCGGACAAGGAGACCACCAGGACGCCAATCGTCTGGTCAGCCTGATGGAGAGGGCCTTCGCCACCAAAGACTGCCTCCGTGACCAGCCGTCTGAGAGGTCGTCACTTCAGAGTTCCTGGACGCCGAACTCTACCGGTAAGAGCGTTCCAGCTGTTGGGGTCGTGTGGGTGGGAGAGTGTGATGGACAGTGTTGGAGATTTCGTGAAATTGCAGCCAACTGTCCAATAGAGGGGGAGCCTATGTGTTGTGATGTTGGCGGATCCCTCTCTCCCTGCGCAGAGCCTGTGTGTGTGTCCACCTCAGCCGAAGAGACTGGACCACAGGGGTCCCCGGTGGTTGTAAATGACTGCCCAGCACAGGCCCTCTTGGACTCAGAGAGTCCAGTGACTTCCGTATGTGACAGCCTGATTGATAGGGACTTTATCCCTGATAAACACCTGAGTGTGGTGTGCGTCCATGGAGACACCAAAGTCTACCCAGAGACTGTCGTGGACTTGATCCCCAAACACGGGGAGGTTTCATGTGAAGTGGGGGTAGTGAAGAACCTGGTGCCCCCCGTCATATTGGGTAATGACTTTCCCCGGTCTAAGGATCTCTGGGGGAAAAATGTTTCTGATGGACAGTGTGATGAAGCTCCTATTGAGGGTGCGCAGTCCCGAGGGGCGGAACACAATGCTAGTGGGCCGTTAAACTTATGTGATAATGATGATGATGATGATGATAATGATAATGATGATGATGATCATGATAATGATGATGACCATGATAATGATGCTGATGCTGATAATGATAATGATGATGATCATGATAGTGATGATGATACTGATCATAATCATGATAATGATATTGATAATAATGATGACTGTGATAGTGATGAAATTCCTTTGCAGGTGATGTTGGGAGACGAGGATGGTGGTTCTCGGGAACCGAGTGTCCCTGACTTACCTGTGTCCTGTGACAATTTTGAGAGTGAGCAGTGGCGAGACCCCTCTCTTAAAACGGCCCAGGAAAATATAAATGTTCTAAATGAGGTTTCCCAAGAGCCTGGCTCTGAGGAGAGGTTTCCTCATGTTGCCATAAACACTCACCTGTTGTATAGGGACACTGAAGTCCAGGGAGAGGTCGTGAGCCAGCTCCTAGTACCTGAGCTATATGGAAGTATAGTGCTGGGGTTGTCACATAGTCACATACTTGAGGGACCACCTGAGGGAAACCAGGGACCAGATGGTGAAGTTAATGTTGTGGATGACATGTTAACTAAGGTTCCAGATCAAGATGTGAATGAGAATGAATTGTATAACCCTGACAGTGAGCAGGATGTGAATGAAAATGAAGTGTATAACCCTGAAAGTGAGCAGGATGTGAATGAGAATGAATTGTATAACCCTGACAGTGAGCAGGATGTGAATGAAAATGAAGTGTATAACCCTGAAAGTGAGCCAGATGTGGCTGAGAAAAAGGGGTCAGACAGGGATAGTGGTAGTGATAGTGAATCATCTGATGACAATCAAGCAACCAGTGCAAATGAGGAAGGCATGGTAGCAGAGGAGGTTGAGAGTCCTGAGAGGAAGGCTGATGCTGACCTTGCAGTCGGACAGAAGATGGCATCTGAAGATGTTTTACAGTTGGCCGGTTCCCTGGCGAAGACTAAGGTGAAAGGAGGAGAGCTGAGCTTTAAAGGCAGGACTCTGAAACTGAACACAGCCCAAGTAGATGCTGTTGGAAATGTGAAGTTACCAAGGTATGGTGTGGATCTGTATCGTGCCAAGGACTCTGAGGGAGATGCTGCAGAGGTGGAAAAAGCCATAGAAGTGGTAGTCACCAAGCCAGATGCCTCATCAGAAGCTGAGGTCTCAAGTGAAGCTGTGAGGAACAAGACTGAAGATATGGGGACTGACTCTGTCCAGGAATCTGTTTCTGCTGAAGACAGCGGCGTGGACGGGTTGCGGTTCGGATCAGTAGCTGCAACTCGTGAAGCTCAGGCTGGAAGTTCGGCGCCCGGAGCCCCAGCGGTGTTCCCGAGTGACACCAAGGATCTGGATAAGTCACAAGATGAGATTTTGAGACATCAGGCTGGCGTTGGTGAGCTCAAGCGCACTTTCATGGAGTCTACATCGGAGCCACGTCCCAACAAATGGGAAAAGCGATGTATCACTCCGTTGCCGCTGCAGACACACGGGAGCTCAGATGGGATGCAGAACGTGGTGGAAGAGAAGAATCCGGCGGGTTCTGAGTATACAGATGCAGCTATCAAGGAGAACTTGAAAGCCGGAATAAATGGAAATATTGGAGACCATAATGATGTGACTGAAGAGGTAGAATGTAAGACTGACGGTAGGGCTTCTGAGCATGTTCTACAGAAGAGCCTGAAGAAGGGGCCGAAGACATAAAAGACGTCCAACAGGTACCAGATGAATTGATGACTTCTCAGAAAAAACTCCAAACTGTGATGAAGGAGTGTGATGAAAGCCATGAGCATCTTCGTGAGAAGGTCAATGAAGTAAAAGGAAGGATACAGGGAATCTCTTCGTTGCAAGAGCAAATGCTGCTCAATAAGTCTAAGGCTCTATATAAGAATGCTGTTGTTACGGTAGAACATTACAATTCAGCTGGAGACTTAGCGGATGAATTATGTGTACTGCAAAAGAAAAACGATCAGCTCCTTCTACAGTCCCAATCATTTGAACAGTGTAGCTTAAAATGGTCAGAGACCATGGCAGAGGAGCTTAAGGTCTGTGAAATAGACTTTATGAGTCAACCGATATTCATAGAAAATAGATGTGCTAAAGAGGGTTCAAGGGGAACTAGAGAAAAGTGAAAAACCCCCTATACCTTCTGTGATAGTTGGTGACACATGGTCAGTGCACCAGGGACAGGAGGTACGTGAGTTTCTGAGGAAGAGTCAGCAGAAGTGTTCTGATGTGCCGGGTCGTACTTCTCTGGCCAGGCACTATATCGAAACTGAGCCCGGCCCTAAGGTCAAGATGAAACCGTGCAGGATACCCGAGGCCCGCAGAGAGCATAGGCCTGGGAGGGTACAGGGTAGTGCGGATGCTTCAGATGAAGAGAAAGTTGATGTTGGCTATGGCTCAGGTGAAGATACAGATGACAGTAGTGAAGATGAAGCTGATGAGGGCCATGACTGGTCCAGAGTTCACTGTCTCTTTTGGATTGTTGACCAGCCCTCCGGTCTGGATGACCAGCCCTCCGGTCTGGAGAAGAGGGGGGGGATATGTGAGACAGTGAGAGTATGTGTGTTGAATGGGGTGTACATTTCACCTAGATACTTTGCTGACTGGTATAAGGGAAATGTATGGCTTTGTAAACCTAGTGGTAGAGAAAGGTCACTACACCTTACATTCAGTACACACTTGCAGCTCAGGCCTGAAACCACTCAGCTGTTAATTAGGAGACCAGAAGTAGGTGTCTGCGAACACAGACAGAGAGCTTGCTTAGTCTGGACAAGGAGTCCAGTCACAAGAAGGAGTCTCCAGGAGTATGAGCTGTCTCAGTCTGGGTGCTCGATGTACCCCGGACACAGGAGTAGTCTCTGTGAGAATCCATGCGGATAGCTGCTGAATAGGAGGGGAGCTCTCTCAAGTCTGGACGTTGGATATGCCTTCAGACACAAGGAGGAGACTCTGTGAAACTCTATGCTGGTAACTACTGAACATATGTGTTGTTTTGGGGACAGGCTGTTAGAGTCTGGACCCGGATAGAGAGGGAAATCTATCTAAGTGTAGTAAGTGGCTGGACAAGCCCAGGGCTTATGTTTATGATTTGGTTTTGATTATGTTCTGTTTGCTGTGGACTTTAATAAAACTGGTTGCGGCCAGTTTTTACCAGAACTGCTGTCTGTGAATGAACTGTTTCCGTGCCACTCCGTCTACCCGGACGGCGATCCCAGAGCTATATCCCCTGAAAAGCTTACAGATGATATCTTGATTTTTTCCAATGACTGGGACTCTCATGTGAAACATGTTCGGACTGTGTTCCAGATTTTGAGAGAGAATGCACTGTATGTGAAGGGATCAAAGTGTCTTTTTGGCGTACAGAAGGTCTCATTTCTGGGATTCATTTTGTATTCGTCTGTTATTGAAATGGACCCGGTCAAGGTTCAGGCCATCTGTGATTGGGTCCAACCTACTTCATTAAAGGCTCTTCAGAGATTTTTGGGTTTTGCCAATTTTTATGGTAAATTTATTGGTAATTTCTCCGGTATTGTTAAACCATTGACTGATTTGACCAAAAAGGGTTCTTATGTGGTGAATTGGCCTCCTGAGGCAGTCTCTGCGTTTCAGGAACTTAAGCAGATATTCACTTCTGCTCCTGTTCTATGGCAGCCTGATGTTTCTCTACCGTTTCAGGTGGAGGTTGATGCTTCTGAAATTGGGGCAGGTGCCGTTTTGTCCCAAAGAGATCCAGAGACCTCTAAGAGTAACCCTTTTGCCTTTTTCTCTCGAAAATTTTCTCCAACTGAACGTAATTATGACGTGGGTAATCGGGAGTTATTGGCCATGAAGTGGGCCTTTGAAGAGTGGAGACATTGGCTGGAAGGAGCCAAACATCAGATGGTGGTCCTCACGGACCGTAAGAATCTGGTTTATCTCGAATCAGCCAAGTGACTTAAGGTACTGCCACACTAAGCAATCCCGCTAGCGATCTCGTTAGCGTTGCATACTAATGAGATCGCTAGCGGGATTGTTTCTATATCGCTAAATGCTGCCGCATTTAGCGATATAGTTAACGACGCTATCGCCGTTAGCGATCTTCTTAACGACTTTAGCGGTACAAAAGTACCGCTAAATCGCTAAGAAAAGGTGCCACACAGCGATTAGATACTTACCCAGCGGGAGCGCCAGCGATGAAATAGGGTCCGGAACGATTCCAGCGACGAGCGAGATCACAGCAGGAAGCTCGTCGCTGGAAGCTGCCGCACTGAACAATATCGCTAACGGGATCGCTAAATAGTGACGTTTTTTAGCGATCCCGTTAGCGATATTGTTTAGTGTGGCATACCCTTTAATCCTAGACAGGCCAGGTGGGCCTTGTTTTTCACACATTTTAATTTTGTGGTTTCTTTTCTTCCTGGCACTAAGAATGTTAAGGCGGATGCCCTCTCGAGGAGTTTCTTTGCGGACTCTCCTGAATTATCTGATCCTACTGTTATTTTGAAAGAGGGTGTAGTTCTTTCCGCCATCTCGCCCAATTTGAGACTGGCTCTGGAAAGGTGTCAGGAGGATAAACCTGAGCGCTGCCCTATTGGGAAGTTGTTTGTCCCGGACCAGTGGAGGAAGAGTGTGATGTCTGAGATTTATTGTTCCGCGTTGGCTGGTCATCCCGGGATTTTTGGTACCAGAGACTTGGTGAGTCGGTCATTTTGGTGGCCTACTTTGTCTCGTGACGTCAGGGAATTTGCGCAGTCCTGTGGGACTTGCTCTCGCTCCAAGCCTTGCTCTCGCTCTAGTGGTTTGTTAATGCCATTACCTGTGCCCAAGAGGCCATGGACCCATATCTCTATGGATTTTATTTCCGACCTCCCTGCTTCTCAGAGAATGACCGTTATCTGGGTAATCTGTGATAGGTTTTCCAAGATGATACATATTGTGCCATTACCTAAGTTACCTTCCTCCTCCGAATTGGGTCTTTGTTCCTTCAGCACATGGTTCGGTTACATGGTATTCCCGAGAACATTGTGTCTGACAGAGGAGTCCAGTTTGTTTCCAGATTTTGGAGGACATTTTGTTCAAAACTTGGTGTTCAATTATCTTTCTCCTCTGCTTTTCATCCTCAGACCAATGGACAAACCGAGAGAACAAACCAGACCTTGGAGACTTATTTGAGATGTTTTGTGTCTGCTGATCAAGATGACTGGGTCTCTTTTTTGCCTTTGGCTGAGTTTGCTCTTAATAATAGGGCTAGCTCTGCCACCTTGATGTCTCCATTTTTCTGCAATTTTGGGTTTCACCCTTGATTTTCTTCGGGACAGGCGGAGGCTTCTGTCTGTCCGAGTGTTGACTCTGTTGTGGAGCGAATGCAGCAGATTTGGGACCAGGTAGTGGAGAGGTTGTCTCTCTCTCAGGAGAAGGCCCAACGGTTTGCCAACCGGCATAGGACTGATGGTCCTCGGTTTAAAGTGGGGGACTTGGTTTGGTTGTCCTCAAGAAATATCCCTATGAGGGTTGCATCTCCAAAGTTTAAGCCTAGGTTCATTGGACCTTATAAGATCATGGAGATTCTTAATCCTGTTTCCTTCCATTTGCTTCTTCCAGGGACATTTAAGATCCATAACGTGTTCCACAAGTCCTTATTGAAGAGGTTTATCGAGCCAGTGGTTCCTATGGCTGCGCCTCCTGACCCTGTTTTGGTTGAGGGCAATCTGGAGTATGTGGTTGAGAAAATAATGGATTCTCATTTTTCTAGACAGAAACTCCAGTATTTGGTTAAGTGGAGAGGTTATGGTCAGGAGGACAATTCTTGGGTGTTTGCTTCGGACATCCATGCTAGGAGACTGATCCGTGCCTATCACCGAGCTCATCCTGATCGACCTGGTTGCACAAGTGAGGGTTCGGTGACCCCTCCTCAAGGGGGGGTACTGTTATGAATGTGCTAGAGATGGTTTCTGAGCAGAGGCTCCCTCTGGTGGTTACAGACAGTACTGAACCTTTCAGCGAGGAATGGCAATCTGGGATCACGGACTGGTCTGATATAAGGGAGGTTCCCTCCCATGATGGTTGCCGGTGATCAATTGTTCTTGTCTCAATTGTGGTTCCTGGTTCATTTGGAAGTTTGCTGAGTCTTGTCTGCTTCTTCTGCTATCAGACAAGATATTTTCTGCTTTTACTTTTGTGCTTGCTATTTGCATTGTTTTCTGCACATTTGTGGAGGACAGCCTGGTCCCCTCCTTTGGCCTGAGCTCCTCACAGTTTGTCTGTAGCCTCTGTTGTTTTTTCATTTGCTTTTTCCTGCTTTTTCAGCGGCTGCAGCTTGGTTTTGTTCACACTGAGATCTGATTTAGTGGGTGGCAAGATCGTGTGATCTCAGTATTTTTGTAAACAGAATTGTTGGATTTTTGTAGGGTTTTCTGGGTTGCAGAAAGTAATCTCTCCTGTCCTATCCTATTTAGTCAGCTTGTGGCCCCAGCGTTTGCTCAATCTGTTTTCTGCTTGCGTTTGTGTTTTCATCTTGTCTAACCGCCATTATATGTTTGGGGGCTGCCTATTACTTTGGGGCTCTACTCTGGGGCAGTTAGCTTTCCTGTTTCTATCTTTAGGTATAGCTAGCTCTCAGGCTGTGACGAGGCGTCTAGGATCAACGTAGGAACGCTCCACGGCTACCTCTAGTTGTGTGGTTAGTTCAGGTTTCTGCAACCCATTAGTTACCAACATCTCAGGTGTTCGGCTGTCCTGCTGTTGTTCCTGTCCTCCTCAGCTACCGTACATAACAGAAACCTAAAGTTTGTGGGCCCAATGCAAAATCTCCAAAAGAGTCCCCAACTATCACAAGTCTTTAACAGTAAGTCTTTTCATATGGTCCAAAGAGACCTTATGGTCCCTTTTAGGCTTCAATGTACGGGTGCGATTGCAACTCCTGCACCTACTATAGTCACACCCATAAATAAAGTGGTGCATTTTTGGACTGCAAAGGATCCTCTTCTGTGTGTGTTCTCTACTGAACAGGAAATATCTGCCTCCTATAAGGCTTGAAGTGAAAGCTGCAAGATTTTGGAATCTTTTTTAAATAAACAGTAACATGGTAAGTGAACTAAACTATCATCAAAAATGAAAAAAGGCACAATTCATTGTCTTATGATAGGCTGGGCAGGTCCAAGTCAAAAGACGTAAATGTATCAACGCTTCTTCTCTTGCAGTTTGTGCAGAGCAGGTTGGTTTTTGACTGAAGCATCAGAAATGCCAACTTTGACCATTGGATGACTGTTCGGCATGGTAGGGTTGCTGGGTATCAGCAGTATCAGAGCAGCTGCTGTGACATGGTAGTGTGACATGCTTTACCTGTAACTAAGTGTCCAATGGATGCCCCAGTTACAGGGACAATGGCAGGCCTTGATACAGCTGAAACCTGGTTGTCCCTGTTCGGGGGTATTCCACACTGCAGCCTGGACCCCTTTGACCTATAAGCATTGAACATAGCCTATACGTCTGATGAAGGGTTTTCACCCAAAATGTTACCATAATTCTGTACTTACCCCGTTGTAACTAATAGGTATAAAACACTGACAATAAATCCTATTTGAAGCATCTCCAAGTGCCTTTAGTTGTGCAGCTCCTTCACTCTGTCTACTATTGATCTACAGGAGCTCAGTGGTTGCCTCCAGAGGAACAAGCAGCCGTTTCAAACTAACTCTACTCAACTGGGTGTGCCACCTATGTTTTTGATTACTGCTTTAGTGTCTATAGCATGGGGAGCTTACACATCTAGAAAGGTAGCAACAATGCTGAGCATTAGGGTTTGCTCACATCTTCATAGCGAGTAGAATGAGACTGTGCGATTATTTTCTCACCTTGCATCTGTATGACATGCATTTTTAACATCATCTTTTACATACTGTAATGCTCTATGTAACTTAAAGCGAGTTTACAAAACTAATAAAGCTATCTTATATAAAGATATAGATAAATAGGAGGTTTAAAGGGAATCTGTCACCAGATTTTGCCACCTAAACTGAGAGCAGCATAATGCAAAGAGTCCCTGATTCCAGTGATGTGTTGCTTAGTGTAGTTTTTATAAAATCATTGATTTATCAGCAGATGATTATCACTGGAGGACTTAGAAATCGGCTGCCATGTAGTCAAGCAAATTCATGAGCTCTGTATAACCCCACCCCCACCACTGATTGGCAGCTTTCTGCCTATGCACAGTGTACTCAGGAAGCTGCCAATCAGTGGTGTGGACGGGGTTATGCAGAAGTCAACATTCAGAGAACTGGTAGATCTGCAGCAGATGGAACAAATATTTTATCAAACCTACAGCAAGTAGCCCAGTATGTGACACATTGCTGGAATCAGGGTCTCTGTCCTCACATCATGCGCCTCTCCGAAGGGGTAGCAAAAGTAGGGTGACTGGTTCCCTGCAAGTCTAGAATGATGGAGGATTGTCTAAACTGATAAGCTGTAACAACTGCAGGTGCTTCTGTGAACTAGACATTGAAGAGGATGGGTTTTCATCTTGGTAATTTATACAATAAATGTTTCCATTTATAAACAGCAAGCAGAGATATTTACAATGGTAAGCAATGAAGAGATAATGTGTGAACTTCAACATTTCATAAGATTTTATACAATAATTGTGCGACCCCTTTGACTTTTCATGAGAAAGGCCGCACGTACATTAAACATTGTGTGTCTGGTGTCTGGGAGCCTCTGAGACAGCGAAAACAGAACATAGATTACCATTTAAATCGCTTTCCTGAAGCCATACAAAAGCTAGTAGATATGTCATTTTCATCGACTTCACCTGTACTTGTGGCACGACTGTGAACTGTACCACATCAGGAAACTGTAGCAAATGGTGGTAATAACCGGCACAACAGAATTGCAATCAAATTCAGGTGCTTCTCACAAA
This sequence comes from Oophaga sylvatica, assembly GCA_033576555.1. Classification (NCBI taxonomy): domain Eukaryota; kingdom Metazoa; phylum Chordata; class Amphibia; order Anura; family Dendrobatidae; genus Oophaga; species Oophaga sylvatica. The sequence continues at coordinate 399,040,663 of JARQOD010000004.1, forward strand.
ATTAGAATATCATCAAAAAGTTAATTTATTTCAGTTCTTCAATACAAAAAGTGAAACTCAAATATTATATAGAGTCATTACAAACAGAGTGATCTATTTCATGTGTTTATTTCTGTTAGGCCGGCGTCACACTGGCGACAAAATCGGACGACTGCAATGCGATGAAATATCGCATTGCAGTCGGACCTATGTTAATCTATGGAGCAGCTCCCAGTATCAGATTTTTTGTGGTCCGTTTTAAACGTCCGTCTGCAATCGCAGCATGCTGCGATTGTCACCGATTGTCGGTCGACAATCGCCAATGCAAGTCTATGGGAGCGATGAAAAATCGGATTACAAACGGACCGCATGTGTGACTTGCGATTAAATCGCATCGGTGTCCTTTAGAAAAGCCGGCAATTCATCCCTGCCTATACTGTAAAAGCACACTGACAGCTTTAATAAAGAATCGAATCAATACATATCCACACATAGAATCCACATATATATATATATATATATATGTAATTGTGACATATATATATATATATTTATAGTTCTTACTCTTCTACATACTGTAATAGCCGCTAATTCAATTGCCGGGTTTTGTGAAATCACAGAAGCCGACATGAAATGATACATTGTTTCCACACAGTTAACCATGTCATTTCCTGTATTTTGATATTTGTTTAGAACTTACAATTACATGACTGTATTTGTGCAAAATTTCAGACATGTAGGGGTTAATTAAAGGTGTAATTTCGTTGGAAAAAAATGCGTGGGCTCCCGCTGTATTTTCTCCACCAGACAGACAAAGCAAGCGAGTGGGGGCAGATAATAACAGCCTAGGGAGGGTACATTTTTTGTGCCCCCCCTGGCTACTAACATCTGCCCCCAGACACCCCAGAAAGGGCAAATCTATAATTAGATTCGCCCTTTCTGGCACTTTGCCCGTCTATTCCCATTGCCCTGTAGCGGTGGCGAATGGGTTAATTATCTCACCTTACTGTCACCTTGCTATTGAAAGGTGACCTTAAGGTAGGTTAATAATTGAGAGCTGTCAATTAGACAACTATCAATTATTAATCCTATTGTATGAAAGAAAAATCAAACACACACAGTTTAATAAAAAATAAGTTTAATGAAATAATCACACAGTTTTTGACCATATTTTATTTTCCTGCTAAAACCATTTCCTGTAATAAAAATAAAATAAAAAAGCAAAATTATACTTACCAATCCGATGTACAGTCAGGTCCCACGGTGTAATCCATCAGAAAGGGTTAACAGGTTACAGGTCGCAGAGAGCTAATAATGCTGTCTCAGACCTGTATTCCCCTGAATGAATAACTTCCTCTCCCAGCGAAAGTAGAGGAATAGATTCATGAATGGCGCTTAATTGATTTATTGCCAATTTAACTGTAGTGACCTGACCTAAAGGGAAAGTGGACACAATCAATTAAGCTTCATTCATGAAACACATCCTCTCCTGTCGCCAGGAGAGGAACTTATTCATTCATGAGCTTTGAGCTGAGCATGCAGGATTACTTGCACTGCTTGGCTCAAAGCTAGTTTACCCTTTGTGAAGGATTACAGCGTGGGACGTGACAGATCGGCGGAATAGGTAAGAATAATGTTGTTTTATTTTTTTTTCTTTATTTTAGGAGATCAATGGCTTCGCACGGATTAAGTGTAAAATAAAATATGGTCAAAAAAATGTGTTTTTATTTCATTAAAATTATTTATTCTTAAAGTGTGTGTTTTTTTATTTACTTCAATAGGATTAATAATTGATAGTTGTCTAATTGACAGCTCTCAATTATTAACCTACCTTAAGGTCACCTTTCAATAGCAAGGTGACAGTAAGGTGAGATAATTAACCCATTCGCCACCGCTACAGGGCAATGGGAATAGACGGGCAAAGTGCCAGAAAGGGCGAATCTAATTATAGATTTGCCCTTTCTGGGGTGTCTGGGGGCAGATGTTAGTAGCCAGGGGGGGCACAAAAAATGTACCCTCCCTAGGCTGTTATTATCTGCCCCCACTCGCTTGCTTTGTCTGTCTGGTGGAGAAAATACAGCGGGAGCCCACGCATTTTTTTTTCAACGAAATTACACCTTTAATTAACCCCTACATGTCTGAAATTTTGCACAAATACACTCATGTAATTGTAAGTTCTAAACAAATATCAAAATACAGGAAATTACATGGTTAAATGTGTGGAAACAATGTATCATTTCATGTCGGCTTCTGTGATTTCACAAAACCCGGCAATTGAATTAGCGGCTATAACAGTATGTAGAAGTCTAGGAACTATAAATATATGTATATATACATGTCACAATGACATGTATATATATATATATATATATATATATGTGTTCTATGTGTATATATCTATTCTTTTTTTTGTGATTGAAATACTATTCTTTTAGATCCATTATATGTCAGTTTTGCAAGCCTGCGAGAAAATCTCGCAAGTCGGATGAAAATCGGATGTTACAAGGTACACACACATGCGATTAAATCGCATCTTTGAAGGAAAATCGGATGCCAGAAGGATGTGTGATGTTTTTATTTTGATCCGATTGTCGACCGTCTAAAACGGACCGATTTTTTGTGGTTGTGTGTGACTCCAGCCTTACAGTCAATGGAAACCCAAAAGACATTATCTCAGTAAATTATAATAATTAACAAAAACACCTGCAAAGGCTTCCTAAGCATTTAAAAAGGTCCCTTAGTCTGTTTCAGTAGGCTCCACAAACATGGGGAAGACTGCAGACTTGACAGATGTCCAGAGGCAGTCATTGACACACTCCACAAGAAGGGTAAGCCACAAAAGGTCATTGCCAGAGAAGCTGGCTGCTCACAGAGTGCTGTATCCAAGCATATTAATGGGAAGTTGGGTGGAAGGAAAAAGTGCGGTAGAAAAAGGTGCACAAACAACCGGGATAATCGCAACCTTGAAAGGATTGTTAAGAAAAGGCCATTCAGAAATTTGGGGGAGATTCACAAGAAGTGGACTGCTTCTGGTGCCATTGCTTCAAGAGCCACCACACACAGATGTATCCAGGACATGGTCTACAAGTGTCGCATTCCTTGTGCCAAGCCACTCATGACTAACAGACAACGCCAGAAGCGTCTTTCCTGGGCCAAGGAGAAAAAGAACTGGACTGTTGCTCAGTGGTCCAAGGTGTTGTTTTCAGATGAAAGTAAATTTTGCATTTCATTTGGAAATCAAGATCCCAGAATCTGGAGGAAGAGTGGAGAGGCGCACAATCCAAGCTGCTTGAGGTCTAGTGTGAAGTTTCCACAATCAGTGATGGTTTGGGCAGCCATGTCATCTGCTGGTGTAGGTCCACTGTGTTTTATCAATACCAAAGTCAGCGCAGCCATCTGCCAGGAAATTTTAGAGCACTTCATGCCTCCCTCTGCCGACAAGCTTTTTGGAGATGGAAATTTCATTCTCCAGCAGGACTTGGCACCTGTCCACACTGCCAAAAGTACCAATTCCTGGTTTACAAACCACAGTATCACTGTGCATGACTGGCCAGAAAACTCGCCTGACCTTAACCCCATTATGGTGAATTGTCAAGTGGAAGATAAGAAACATCAGACCCAACAATGCAGACGATCTGAAGGCTAATATCAAAGCAACCTGGGCTTCCATAACACCTCAGCAGTGCCACAGGGTGATCACCTCCATGCCATGCCGCATTGATGCAGTAATTGATGCCAAAGGAGCCCCACCAAGTATTTAGTGCATTTACTGAACATACATTTCAGATTTTAAAATCATTTTTCAAGCTGGTGTTATAAAGTATTCTAATTTACTGAAATAATGACTTTTGTGTTTTCATTGGCTGTAAGCCATGATCATCAACATTAACAGAAATATACACTTGAAATAGATCACTCTGTTTGTAATGACTCTATATGAGTTTCACTTTTTGCATTGAAGAACTGAAATAAATGAACTTTTTAATGATATTCTAATTTTGTGAGAAGCACCTGTATCTCTAAAGCTACAAATCTTGGTTAAACAGAAGAGTCCAGTCTTCATGTCTTTCTGAATAAATAATATGCAATAAATGAATTGCAAAATCCATTTTTTGTAACGTTTAATAAAATTTAGATGAAGAATTAATTATACAGGTGAGGATGTGAATAATTGTGGAGCTGTATAGCACGTACAGGGTCATGGTGCGGCACAAAGTAACACAACTGATAGTAACACGTGATATGTAGACCGTGGTGTAATAGTAACTACGTTGTGTTACAGTCACTTTTGGTTTATTTATTGAGGTTACAATAGTCACTTTACCTACAGATGTAGCAGAGGTGAACTCGCATCTTCCATAAGTCTCTCCATTTCTATTCTATTTACAAGGCTTCATATACATATAGGTATAGCTGTGCCCAATTCATTATTCCTTTTGTGCACTGTGATGATTTAGAGACATCCTTGCACTTTGCCATCGATGTCTGTTGTATGAATTGTATAACCCTCATAATACCCGGCACCATGGGTCTGAAAAGTACATTTCTTATGTGTAGTCACCCTACTTGGCGCTCTCCGCTTGCCTCCATCTTCCTTCACCACTCAGATTAGTCGTCCTGTCCTTCCTCCTACCAAGATTGCTGCCGCTGTCTTCCTTGGTTTCCAATGCCTCTTCCGAGTCACAAGATGGCAAGTCAGACTTTCCAGATCACACTGTGCTCTATGTGACCCGGAATAGGCTTTTACAATGTAAGCCTGGGCAACACCAGACTAGGGCTCCATAGACTACAGGGACTCGGAATTTTACCATCAATTTTGCACCATTGTTCTCTTATATGCACATTTGCTAATTCTGTTCATGGATATCTAACTAATTTTGGCATGTGGTTATACCCCTTTTCTGAGCATTTATCTTATCATTGTGGACTTCTTTTTTGCTTGTGTATGCCTCACAGTTGTGATTTTAATTGTTTTTAATTATGTGTGTTTACTATGGTTTTTTTCTAATAAACTTTGTATAATTTGAATATATATTTTTTGGTTGGTGATCCTTACCTTTTGGCTCGTGTCTTTTCCTCTGTTTTTTCATAGGGACTCGGAAGAGGCGCAGAATGGAACTGGATGCTGGAGAAGACGGCGATTGACGAGTATAGTCACACACTCACACTACATGACGAGAACATTTACACACGTTTACGGGAAAAAAAAGTAATGGCATTGCTTCTTAGTAGGTCAGTTCCTCATATACTGCTAACAGTTCCCATAGATTTCTGTAGAAACGTAAAGGTTTCATTCAGTCAAATATCATCTGTAATATTTAGAGAATTAAGAAAATTCAATGGATTATGGAAGGTTCACGATTTGTGACCATCCAGGCTACCTCAGTCCTGTACATGGATAGAAGTGAAGGAATCAACTGGAATAATTATAAGCAAATCGATGCCATGAAGGAGAGGTATCCATCTCTTGTACTTACAAATTAGAGTGATGCAAAGGGATGGAACAAGCGGATTTATTAATGTGCATCTGTCATCGACATAATACATTCCCCAGGAACCACTGATTTCATAGAGCTACGATAGATAGATACTGATCTAGCAATGGTTAAATTGACTCCGATATCACAGAACAGAGAGTCTTATTTGACAGCTAATTTGACATTGCTCAATGGCTTGTACAATATTAAAGAAAAAAAATTAGGCACGGACTGGGTGAAAATAAGAAAAGCAGACATACTCACCTTCCTGCGGATCAAGTGCAAGACGCTCTGGAGGTGTGTGCTGTCTCTAAAGGCAATGCCTGCTGCAATTGGAAATCAGAAAACCGCTGCAGCCTGTGATTGCCTGCAGTAGTTATGTGACTACAAGTGCATCATCAGATGTTTATCTGGAAGATTAATATGTTACTATTTTAATTGTATGCGTATCCATGTCATAAGACATTTCTTTTTATATCGGACAAGCCCTTCAAGATAACTTGACCAGTACTGGAAAACCCTTTTTTATTAACTCCACTAACAATCATAAAAGAAAAAAACAAACAGTATACTTACCTCCTGGACTAGTGCCATTCCTCTGATGTTGATGGGTGACGAGTTATCAGGATAATGTGCTGTGATAGCTTTTGCTACATCTGTATATTTAGAAGATACGCGTAAATTCAATCACTACCATGTCTTTTTTATTCATTCATCTTGGATTGTCCCAGTTGCCTCTACTGCTGAGATCTTTAGACTATGACCCTCCAACTGTGGCAAAAGTACAACTTCCAGCATGCAAATGTCAATGCAAGATGGGTTTGGGAGTTAATATTTTCTGCAACAGAATGGAAATCACTGCCATACTGTATAAAAGAAGAAAGTGTGCGACCTGCAGAGTCATAGTGGTCATGACTGTTAGCCCTAAGGCTGGGTTCACAATCTTCTTTAGCCTACTGTCATCTGGCTTATGTTTGGAGCTCTGGAAAATGAGATTCCGACATTTGTGCTGATGGGTCTATTGACTGTGATGATGCTGATTGAGTCATTGTGTGCTCTGTCTGCAAAATTTTCAGTGGTATCTGCCTATTTGAAGAAGGTTCCAAGACTCAGTCAAATACTCCCAATGGAACCACTGACCATCGGCTAAATACGCAATGTTAACCCAGCCTGAGACTGTACATATTCAGATAATTGAGGAAATTAGATCCGATGTTTCCCTTGATGACCTGATTATGGGAAATTCTACAGATGTTTGGGGCTGGAGATACACAAGGGCTATGCTCAGATTCCTGCAAAAGTGACAGTAGATATTGCTGCACACTGCAATGAATGGACATCCTTTCTGGACTTCAGAACATTTAGGTGCCCGTACATAGGACATATCTGTTGGCCGATCAACAGCTGCCCACTAGATATGATTGCTCAGCTCGTTCTTCTCATGTATTCAGTGGGGAGTGGGTAGAAAACTGCTGTAAAACAGTTCTGACAGCAGCTTATCTATACTAAGAACAAAAGGACTCTGCCCACATACCACATCTGATGGACGACGGGACTGCTGGAATCATCAGTGGCCAACTTGACCCTAATGTGAATGGAGGTCTATAACTAATGGTGGAGACCCAATTTGAGGATTGATAGATCAAAAAGTACACAGGCTCAAAAACATTTGAAAAGGAAAAACTTTAAAATATACAGCCATCTTAAGGATCACCACATGTGCGCCCCGCTACCGCTACCGATGTAACTTCTTTTTCTCTATTTATTAGATTCATGTAAAATTAACCAAAAGAAATATACAACTGAAAAAAGTCCACAGGCCTCAAGCTGCCTGCTGAACAGTTATATGCCTTTAGTAAATCAACCTGCTTACTAACAGTACACTGGAGAAGTGTGGGGTTTGGATCATAGTGATAGTTTCTAAATCTAAAGCTTATTTCCCATGGTAATAAGAGCACGCCGCAGTATCTTCCTCACAGGCTACTGTAGATGCGCTTTATTACATTGGCTTCTTCTTGGTCCAGGATTCCTTTTTCTACGTAGGTGTCAGCCTGCTGGTCGATGAAGTCTCTCAGCTTTGAAATATCACGATCTAGAAAGAAAACATAGCATAATGCTGCATATTATCTGTGTAGTTTAATCATATAGACAGGGCCGCCATCATGGCATTACAGCCCTGACTGGCGTATGGGGCCCGATCAGCAGAGGGGGCCCGCATCGGGCCCCGTCTCTTCTGCTGATCGGGCCCCAGTGGCAGGATTTTGCCTGTGCAGTAACTCAACCTGCGTCTCGGACGCAAGTTCAGTTTCTCTATTGCCTTGCGGGCCCATGCCGGCCCGCAAGGCAATAGTTAAAGCCGCCAGCCAGTCGGAGGCTGGCAGCTGACGTCAGCGTGCACGTTGCCGGCGTATGACGTCACTGTCATTCGCTGGCAAGTGCGCGCTTGAAACGCCGGGAGAGATCAACGCCGCGGGAGTGCCGCGGCCAGGTAAGAAAAGTTGTTTTTTTTTTTTTGTTTTTTTTTATTGAAAGCGGCAATATGGAGAATTGAACGGGGTAGGATGGAGGCACGGGGGCATGATGAAGACACGGGGGCAGGATGAAGGCACAGGGGCATGATGAAGACACGAGGCAGAATGAAGGCACGGGGCAGGATGAAGACACGGGGGCAGGATGAAGGCACAGGGGCATGATGAAGACACGAGGCAGAATGAAGGCACGGGGAAGGATGAAGACACGGGGCAGGATGAAGGCACGGGGCAGGATGGAGGCACGGGGGCAGGATGGTGGGACGGGGGCAGGATGAACGCATGGGAGCAGGATGGAGGCACGGGGCAGGATGGAGTCACGGGGCAGGATGGAGGCACGGGGGCATGATGAAGGCATGGGGCAGGATGGAGTCACGGGGGCTGGATGGAGGCACGGGGCAGGATGGAAACACGGGGGGCAGGATGGAGGCACGGGGGCTGGATGAAGACACGGGGGCATGATGAAGACACGGGGGCATGATGAAGACACGGGGCAGGATGAAGGCACGGGGCAGGATGAAGGCACAGGGGCACGATGAAGACACGGGGCAGGATGGAGGCATGGGGGCAGGATGAAGGCACAGGGGCAGGATGGAGGCACGGGGGCATGATGGTGGGATGGGGCAGGATGGATGCATGGGGGCAGGATAGAGGCATCATAGGGTATAACGCTGCCCCCCCTCATAGGGTATAATGCTGCCCCCTGATAGGGTATAATGCTGCCCCCCTCATAGGGTATAATGCTGCCCCCCCTCATAGGGTATAATGCTGCCCCCCTCATAAGGTATAATGCTGCCCCCCTCATAGGGTATAACGTGCCCCTCATAGGTATAACGCTGCCCCCTCATAGGGTATAATATAAATGCTATAGAGATAGAGATATAGTAAGATAGATAGATAGATAGATAGATAGATAATAGATAGATAGATAGATAGATAGATAATGGATAAATAGATATAGAGCTAGATAGATATATAGATAGATATGGGATAGATAGATAGATAGATAGATAGATTAGATAGATAGATAGATAGATAGATAGATATATAGATATAGAGATAGATAGATAGTGATATAGACAAAAGAGATAGATATAGATAGATATAGAGATATAAAAAAAAACCCACAATACTCACCTCTCCTCCTCGTTCCCACGCTGATTCCGGCGGCGGCTGTGCTTCAGTGTGAGGACCTGCCATCTGCCAGACACACAGCGTGTATGCGATGAAGTGACGTCATCCCGCACCAGCTGTGAGTCAGAATCAGAGGGGACTGATGGGAGAGAGAGCGTCATCTGACGCGCTCTCTTCTATTACAATTGAGGGCGGTGCCGGCCATGACTTACTGCCGCATAGCGGCTGCCTGGGCGGGGGCCCCTGTGGGAGCGGGGGGCCCTGTTCCCCCCGGCCTTGATAGTGGGCAGTGTTAGCTAAAGTGAAATGATATTCACCCCTTTCCTCGCCCATGTGGGCGTGGGAAGCAGTGAATATTCATTTCTCTTTAGCAGCGGGGACAGGGGCTCCTGCCTCCTATCACCCGCTGCTGCTCCTCTGGCACGGGCCTCCATAGCAACTGCGTGGTGTGCCGCTATTAGCGACACACCACTGGCTGGGGGCCCTAGGCAACTGGCCCCTGTATGCCTGCAGGTGCCAGGGCCCACCGGATGCCAGGGCCCACCGGAGAATCCTCCGGTTCTCCAGTGGGCCAGTCCGACCCTGTACATACATTTGAATTTTCTGAGTTCAACCCTCTTTATATATTGCCTTTCTTTTCAGGTATTGGCAATCTTGTCATACTCTTATTGGTACACCTTCATTCTTATGGGTCTATGTGCTGTTCTCATATTGACTTACAGTCTTTCTATATGGTATTGCATGTGTCTTTGTTCATATTCTGATAATAGTTCTACTGATCTAGAGCAACCCATATACTCATTGACATATTTTTGAGACATACAGTAGGTATATCCCCCTTTTGAATCTTTTGGTGTGCTGTTCGTATCCCTATATTTTTATGCATGATCAGAGCTTTCTGCATGTCACCTGGTTTTCGGCTGTAGCTCTGCAGTATTATGAGCATAAGTTTATGTCACGTGTGTGACTTTTAAATGTTTTTAATGTGTGTTGTTCTGCTTTTTGTACCCAATAAAGTTATGTACCATTTTTCAAAGGTGATCCCCATTTGCATGGCCTATAGCCTTTCCACTACCACCCTATCATTGCCCATTCCACCACCTCCATCAGTTCCTCCTCCCCCACCCACCTCCATCATTTCCTCCTCCCAATCACCCCCACTATTGTCCTTTCAACTGCCACCATCATTGCTTTCTCCCCCACCACCCCATCATTGCCCTCTCCGTCACCCCATCATTGCCTTCTCCCCATCACTGCCCTCTCCTCCACCTACACACACAGCACCATTCACCTCTCTGCACATTCCCCCGCAGCGACACACACACTCTCCTCCACCTACACACACACCTACCTCTCCGCACGTTCTCCCACAGCATCCTCTCTCTGGCACAGCCGCGGCGCTGAATGATTATGTCATCCAGCCGCACTGCTGACTGTGTGAGAGACAGGAAGAGCGAGCAGGGAGCAGGACGGATTGCTGCAGCAATGCTGCCATTTTCTCTTGCAGGCAGCGGAGCTGCAGGGATCTCTCCCTGCCCGCCGCACATGAGGGCAATCTGGTTAGGGCCCCCCCCCCGGAGCCTCAGGGACGGATAAACAGGCCAGATTGCCCTCATTATTAGCCATCCTGTAGGGGCCCTACTCCACCTTCGGGCCCCGATGCCTCCGCACCAGCTGCACATGCGGTGTGTCCGCCCCTGGGAAAGAGGCATAGTGATTTTAGGAAAACTATACCACATTTCTAATTGGAGGTATTTGCTAATATTATTATTAATACACCTACTACATATTGGGAAAGGATCTTGGAGATGAGAACACCCCTTTTAAAAATAATAAAATGCTATTCCTGCACTTAGACCAAAATTCTTCTCTCTGGCAGTGCCTTGTTTACCTTGTTTCTCAGAGAACAAAATGATCAGACTTTTGCATTAAGACAGCCTGATGTGTATCACCCCCAACATCATCTGTATGCCCCATACAATTAGATGTCTGGCCAATCCTTGTGATATTGGCGTAAATGTAATGTGTTTATGTGAGAATTAAGGTGGTTTTACATTACCAACGCTAAACAAAATATTTACCGATCAACAGTCATTTAATATCCTGCTTACGAGGGACACTGAATGACCTGTAATAGATCATCCTGTGCACACAGGCAGCCATTGTTCTCAGAAGCATGAGTTCTGTTTACCCAGGAAGATGCGCTACCAAGAACAATGATCTTTTTTACAAACCAAAAGATCATTTCACCTGATGAACTAGTGTTTTGCTTACTCATCAGGGGGTTGTCAACCTAGACTGTAAGATAACGGTGAAACGAGCGCTCCTACAAACTTTCATTTATGATAATGTTTCAGTGTATAGCCCCTTAAAGGGAACCTGTCATGTTTTGGCCTATATAAGTTACGGCCACTGCCTTTCAGGGCTTATTTACAGCATTCTATAATGCTGTATATCTGCCTCCAACCTGACCTGGAAGAGAAGAAAAATAACTTTTAGTATACTCACTTGCGGGGCGGTCCGGTCAGAGGGCTGTCGCTGGTCCTGATCCGGCGCCTCCCATCTTCATGCGATGCCGTCCTTCTTCTTGCTTCGTGTGGATGACGTGTCCCTGCATCATCCATACAGTCTCCTCGGCACCCCGCACCTGCGCAGGTGCACTTCTCTGCCCTGTTCAGGTCAGAGCAAAGTACTGCAGGGCGCAGGCGCTGGACCTCTCTGACCTTTCCCGGCACCTGCGCACTGCAGTACTTTGCTCTGCCCTCAACAGGACCGAGAAGTACGCCTGCGCAGGAGCGCAACACGAAGCAAGCAGGAGGAAGGCCTTGCATGAAGATGGGAGGCGCCGGACCAAGATGAGCGACACCCCTTGGACCACACTGCCCTGCAGGTGAGTATAATAAAAGTTATTTTTCTACTCTTACAGGTCGGGTTGGGGACAGATATACAACATTATAGAATGCTGTATATCAGCCCTGAAAGGTGATGGCCGTAACTTATATCAGACAAAACTGATGACCGGTTCCCTTTAAAACTATCTAATTTGTTTATGGATCTGGAGCTTCTTTCACAAATACCAATTCAGGACAATATAGTTCAGCATGCTGCACTGCTTACTCCTTTACCATGTGGTCCTCCCAGTTTAAAATGGGGTCCCAAATGCTCATATATTGCACATCACACAGAAACATTTCGGTTGTTTTTACATGAGATGAGTTCAGGCTGCAAAAAGAGCGTGATCGACAATATTGAAGTCATTCGATGCTTGTTTTGCGGCCTTTTTCCACCAGATGAGTAATAATGATGGGGACAGATCAATCACTAATAGATCAATATGTCCCCATACAGTATCATCATGTTATCAGCAGCATATCTGTAGTTTTTACCGGGCAATGTGCTGCCGAGAACAATAATTTTTGTTCCGGAATAAACAAGCCACTTACTCGATGAATAAGCAGTATTTAGCTTGTTTAGTATAATACACCCCATAGTCCTCCATATAGTATAATGCACCGCACAGTCTTCTATATAGTATAATGAACACACCATAGTCCTTCATATAATATAATGTGCCCCATAGTCCTCCATAAAGTAAAATACACTCCTCATAGTCCTCCACATATTAAAATACACCCCTCAGTCCTCCATATAGTATAATACACTCATCAGTCCTCCATATAGTATAATGCACTCCTCATAATTCAACATATAGTATAATGCACCCCGATAATCCTTCATGTAGTACAGTTCACTTCCCATAGTATAATGCACCCCATAGTTCTTCATATAGTATAATGTATTCCCCATAGTCCTTGATTCAGTATTATGCAGGTCCCATATAGTACATATAGTATAATGCACTGCCCATAGTCCAATAGAGTATAATGCAGCCCCCTCAGAGTATAATACAGCCAACCCACAGAATATAATGTAGCCCCCTTGAAGAGTATAATGCAGACCCCCCATAGAATATAATGTAGACCCCATAGAATATAATGTAGCCTCCTCAGAGTATAATGCAGCCCCCATACAATATAATGTAGCCCCCCTAGACTATAATGTATCTCCCTCATAAGGTATAATGCAGCTCCCCTATAAATGTAATGCAGCACCCCTCATATAGTATAATGCAGACCCCCATTAGAATATAATGCAGCCCCCTCATATAGTATACTGCAGTCCCCCCATAGAATATAATGTAGCCGCTTCATATAGAATAATGCAGCCCCTCCATAAAATATAATGTAGCCCCTCATAGAATATAATGCAGCCCCCATAGAATATAATGCAGCCCCATGCACAGTATAATGCAGCCCTCCATAGAATATAATGTAGCCCCTTCATATAGTATAATGCAGCCCCCATATAATATAATGTAGGCCCCTCAAATAATATAATGCAGCCCCCCATAGAATATAATGCAGCCCCATGCATAGCATAATGCAGTTCTCCATAGAATATAATGTAGCCCCCTCATAAACTATAATGCAGCCCTCATAGAATATAATGCAGCCCCACTCATATAGTATAATGCAGTCCCCCATAGAATATAATGTAGCCCCTTCATATAGTATAATGCAGTCCCCCATAGAATATAATGTAGCCCCCTCATAGAATATAATGCAGCCCCCCATAGAATATAATGCAGCCCCACTCATATAGTATAATGCAGTCCCCCATAGAATATAATGTAGCTTCTTCATATAGTATAATGCAGCACCTAATAGAAAATAATGTAGCCCCCTCATAGAGTATGATGCAGCGCTCCTTATAGAATGTAATACAGCCCCACAGTCCAGTACTCACTCACTGATATATTTAAAAAAAATAAACAAACAATCCTCACCTCCTGCTTGTTCCCTGCGCTGCTCCAGGCTCTGCTCCAGTCTCAGCAGCTGCATTGCCCGGCACACAGCAGGGGCGCAATGAAATGACATCATCGCGCACCCGCAGTGTCAGAGGTGAATGATGGGAGAGGGAGCGTTACATGACGATCTCTCCCCCATCATTGCTTTCAACTGTTTCGGCCTCTTTGATGCCGATACAGTTGAATGCGGCACACGGGGGGGCAGTGGATGGCGCCGGGCGGGCCCCTCTGACTCACAGGCCCCATATCGGCCGGCGTGTGGTGTGCCGCTATTAGCTTCAAACAATCAAAAAAAAAAAAAGTAAAATAAAGTAAAATAATCTGTTCTGCTACAAATAATAGCTTGTATTGTTGTAGATACACAATATAACACTTTTTTGGGGGCATCACTAGGTGATAATGAAGGAAACTGAGGCTCAGGGTGATGAAGACCTCTGATTTGCCCCTGCCCTCCTCACAGAGTGGTGTCCACAGTGAATGAATTATACTGTATCCCAATTTTCTTACCTTCTTTGTTCTCCTGTTTGTTGTGAGTTTTCATCCACTCAATATTCTTTCTGATTGCTTCTAAATACGTTTCCGCTTTCCCTGGAGAGAACGGCAGAGATTGTTAATGATTGATGGATAATGGGATTAGGAGACGTTTGACGCAGCAATGCTATTTTCAGAATCCATTTATATCAGTGTTCTTCTTTTTTTCATAGAACATAACATTATTTTAAGACCTACAGTAATTTACAAGTGTTGGTTTGATCCCAGTGAATGCCCATGTGATACCCTCCATAAATACATAGGATGTTATAGCAGTTTCAAGAACATTTCAGATTTCCTGGCAAAGTGCACTGTACTAAATGCAGAACCTAATGGATTTTATCTGACAGAGGAAAAACTGCATAAAAACAAAGGTCTCATAGTAAATTCTTCATTTAAATGAAATTGTCCACGATGATAAAAATTATCTAGAGATGGTCTCGCCCAGAACCATTGGTAACATTTATTGACAAACCCTGAAGACAAGTGAGGTCTGTATGAGCCGAACCGCACTGCTATGTACTGTATTGTGCAACACACTCATTTTAAGAGCGTTATCAAGTTACTCATAATTTGCTGATCGCTAGGGTCCCACTGCTGGGATCCACACCCATCTTGAGAACAGGGCTCTGAAGGGCCCGCTTGGAATGGACTGGTGGTCCAGCATGCATTACCTTCACTTCACTTATTTTCTAGGGTACCACCAGAGATAGCCAATTGCAAAACTCAGCTATGGATCATAAAGCCATTCAATGAACTACAGAACCATTTTTTCAGGATTTTTAGATAACTGCTAATTTGGCACAACCACAATGACTTTTGAAGTTATGCCTAAAATACGCTAAAACCTTAAGGTAGTTGTGGGCCAAATTCTGGTTAAGCCAGCAGTTATTCCCTCTGACCCGCCATGCACGTTCATTTTTGTGCCGTCTAGACAACTGGTGGTGGGGAACTTCCGTTCCCTTAGAACCCCTCATATTCTAAAAGTTCCAATACGCCCTCTTTAGTTGTGAGATGACAGGGATTACTCCCGACCATACATCCTTTTTCCTTTCCATCTTTTCTGCAGTGTTTTCTTCACTTGATATTGCAGTATGCTGTTATTGCACTATTTCGTTCATGTATAAACGTGCCTTTATGGTTCATTCCCCAGTTCCTATCAGAAAGACAAGTTTGAAACAATAAAATATATGCAATAGGGTATCATTCTCCTATATGTATTTACCTTTGTGTTTTTTACTGTCTGCACTTTCTTTTGGCTCTTCTGGCTTTGTAGAATCCTTTAATTTTTGATATTCTTTTTCCATATTGGCTGCAGCTTCCTTAGTGCTATCTGATTCCTCATCTGTTTTGTCAGCTGCATCAAGAGAAGATAGGGCTAATCTTGAGACTGTGGCTGCATAAATAATTCAGTTCATGGCAAAGTTCATATTCTCAACTTTCTTCTAGCCTTTATCTCAGAATGTTTGATCTAGAAACAGCATACTAATATATGGTGCGTCCTATTTTACGAAACTGTTAAAGGGAACCTGTCATGTCCCTGTGGCCCCAAAACTACCCGCTGTTGTGTCTACATAGGTAAATCCACTTCCTAACAGTCCCTTTACATAAACAGATCTTAAGAAAAAATTATGGTCGATGGGGCGTTAGTGTCCCCAGACTAGTCGGCCCTGACAGGTTCCCTTTAAATAGGACAAAAGCATGGTCAAAATACACAATAAAGACAAAAGTATCGGGACACGTACAGGAGCTTTTTAAACATATAATTGTAAATCCATACGTATTGGAGTTGGTCTCCACTTTGCAGTTAAAACATCTCCTACTCTTCTGGGCAGACCATCTAGAAGATTTCGGAGTACGAATTTTCGCACATTTGTTCACAAGAGCATTTGTGAGGTCAGACACATCAGACACTGGCTTGTACCTACCTTGCAATCTCCATTCTAGTTAACTTCAAAGGTGTTTGATGGGGTTGAGGTCAGGGCTGGAACAGAATAGGGCCTTTCCCAAAATGTTCCAGCAATGTTTGAAGCGGATATCCCAACTCTCTTTTCACAGTACCGTGCAAATGATGCTAAGTAAGAATACTTTCAAAAATACAAGTATTAAGGATTTTTTTGGTCAATTAACGATATTCAAAGTGAATAAACAAAAGAAATCACCTCAATATTTGGTGTGACCTCCCTATACCTTCAAAACTGCATCAATTGTTCTAGGTACACTTGCACGCGATTTTTGGATGTAGTATTGTACAAATCCATCTGTCTCTTTATGTAACGTTATGATGTTGAGATCAGGACTCTGCAGGTGTCATATAAACACCTCAAACGCTCCTTGTTCGCTCCTTCTTTACACTAGTTTTTAATGATGTGTCTTGTATGTCTGGGGTTGTTGTCCTGCTGCAGAATAAATCTGGAGCCAATTAAATGGTATTGCAAGAATTTCTGCCCGTATATCTTAAGCCCCCGTCACACACAGCGATCTCGCTAGCGAGATCGCTGCTGAGTCACTAGTTTTGTGACGCAGCAGCGATCTCCCCAGCGATATCGCTGTGTGTGACATTCAGCGACGATCAGCCCCCCTGCCGGGTATCGCTGATCGTCGCTGAATGTCCTGGACATTTTTTTGATCGCTGGTCTCCCGCTGACAGGCACGCATCGCTGCGTGTGACAGGCGGGAGACCAGCGATCCGCTGGTAACCAAGGTACACAGCGGGTTTCCAGGTGCGGGGCTGTGCCTAGAAACGCTGCGCGGTGCCT
The DNA here is from genome assembly GCA_033576555.1 of Oophaga sylvatica. Classification (NCBI taxonomy): domain Eukaryota; kingdom Metazoa; phylum Chordata; class Amphibia; order Anura; family Dendrobatidae; genus Oophaga; species Oophaga sylvatica. The sequence continues at coordinate 399,057,938 of JARQOD010000004.1, forward strand.
GGAAACCCGCTGTGTACCTTGGTTACCAGCTCCCTGCTTCAGGGCGCTGGTATCCAAGGTACACTGCGGGTAACTAAGCGATGTTACCCGCAGTGTCGCTTGTACTGATCGCTGCCTGAGCTGCCTGTTTGGCAGCTCAGCAGCGATAATGTAGCGATACACCAGCGATCCTGATCGTTGTCGGAATCGCTGGTGTATCGCTATGTGAGACCCAGCCTTTAGCCTGGAGGACACCAAGAAATGGGTGGTTGGCCAAGGACAGCAAATGAAAGAGACACCATGCCTACTTCCCTTTGAAATCGGAAAGTTTCATCAACTCAGAACTAGCAGCAACCAGTGGGACACAGCTACATACAACTACTGCTTAGAGAAGTTTGGCGGGTAATATTATAGCGAAACCCCCCCTTCAATATCGTTAACTTGAAAACAAAGCCAAGACACTCAACTATGCAAGAAAAAATAGTAACTTGGGTTTAGAAAAATGGTAGCAGGTATTGTAGATCAATGAGTCAAAATGTGAAATATTTGGCTGTAACAGAAGGCAGTGTGTTTCCTGACGGGGTGGAGAGAAGCACAATAATGAGAGTCTGCAGGCAACATTGAATCATGGTGGAGGTGTAAGGGGGCGCCAGGGCGGTAGTCATAGGCGAGAGCAGCCCCTGCAGCACACCCTGGCCCCCCCTTCACATACATACATTGTCCACTCTTCTGTGTACCTGCGTCTTGGGTCTCTGCACCATCTGGGTCTACTCGGTATATCTGTAGGCCTCTTTTTGACGGTACCACACAAAGGGAGACACAGTCCAATTCAACTTTAACCAAAACAGCTTTACTTGTTCCTGTATGCAGCACATCCATTTTCTTTACAGTAATAACATCAGATTTTGCAGCACACACTTCTGTCCCTTTTCCTTGCACTAAGCCCGCTTCCAGGATGAACCGTCCCGTTCGGTTCCTCAGCGTCCTCCCTGGCCAAGCTCATGTTGTTTGGGAGTTCCCCAGCCGTTTCGCCCCAGTTCTGAGGGCATCAGCCCACGCCATAAGCCACCACATTTTGGAGTGACCTGCCCATACTGCTTAGTCTTCCTAACTGCAACTGCAATCCCACTTATACTGCATCTTCTGCGCTTCACAGGCACCCTGGCCCCGACTAACCTCTATCAGGAAGTCCATCCTGCCTTATCCACCGTGTCCCTCCTATATTTAACTATATACAATACTATCTGAACTCCCATCTAGTACTAGGTAGACCAAAATGCCCCCATCTAGTGGCCTAACTGAGGTACTACACTCATTAAAACTGTATAGAAAATGACACTAAATACAATATTATGCATACAGAGTATCAGACGGTAACACACAATAATATACACTATTAACAAACCACACGAATATTAAACCGGGACGTACCTAAAGGGGTTAGCGAGAGAGAGGAGTAATATTTTGTAACCCCTTACAGAGGGTTTCAAGTTTGAGCATGCATATCAGCAAATGAAGCTGAGAATGTGGTCAATATTAAAAGTGTCCTTAAGGCCAGGGTCACACTTGTGAGAAACTCACATGAATCTCGCACCTCAATACCCGGCACTGCCACTCGGGACCGGAGTGTGCGACTGCATGTATTACTATGCAGCTGAATGCTCCGGTCCGAATGCTGGCGGCAGTGTGACCCCAGCCTAATACTGAGAAATACAAGCAGATACTTATCCATCAAGCTATACCATCAGGGAGGCATCTTGTTGGCTCCAAATTTATTCTGCAGAAGGATAACGACTCCAAACATGCAGCCAATATCAACAAGAATTATCCAGCATAAAGAAGAACAAGGAGTCATGGAGGTGATTATATGGCCCTGATATCCAAATAATCCAGTTTGTTTAGGAATACATGAAGTAATCTGTATTTAGTTCTTCAAGATGTTTGGAACTACTGTACTTCACTGCCAAGTTGCTTCAAAAATTATGTGTAAGTGTACCTAGAAGAATTGATGCTGTTTTGAAGGCAAAGCATGTTCACATCAAATATTGATTTGATTTAGATTTCTCTTTTGATAATTTACTTTGAATTTTAACCACTTAACGACCATAGCTAGTTTTGGTTTTGCATGTTCATTTTTTGCTCCCCTTTTTCCCAGAGCCATAACTTTTTTATTTTTTTGGTCAAAATGGCCATGTGAGGGCTTGTTTTTTGCGGTACGAGTTGTACTTTTGAACCACAACATTGGTTTACCATGTCATGTACTTGGAAACGGGGAAAAAAATTCCAAGTGTGGTGAAATTGCAAAAAAGTGCAATCCCACAGATGTTTGTTTTTATTTTTTCACCATGTTCACTAAATGCTAAAATTAACCTGACATTGTTCTTCTCCAGGTCATTACAAGTTCATAGACACAAAACATGTCTAGGTTCTTTTTTAACTGGTGAAAAAAAATTCCAAAGTTTGTAAACAAAAAAAAATTGCAAAATTTTCCGATACCCGCAGTGTCTCCATTTTTCATGATCTCTAGTTGGCTGAGGGCTAATTTTTGGCTTGCCGAGCTGCTGTTTTTATTGATACCACTTTCCCCAGTCCCGCATGCTCGATGCCTCGGGGTGATCCTCGACTCTGCCCTCTCTTTCAAGCCACATATCCAATCCCTTGCCTCCTCTTGCCGACTCAAACTCAAAATATTTCCCAGATCCGTGCATACCTTGAACATTAAACCGCAAAAACACTAGTGCACGCCCTTATCATCTCCCGCCTCGAATACTGCAACCTCCTACTCTCTGGCCTCCCCTCTAGCACTCTGGCACCACTCCAATCCATCCTACACTCTGCTGCCTGACTAATCCACCTGTCTCCCCGTTACTCCACAGCCTCTCCTCTCTGCCAAGCCCTTCACTGGCTTTCTATTGTCCAGAAGCTCCAGTTCAAAACCCTAACTATGACCTACAAAGCCATCCACAACCTGTCTCCTCCATACATCTGTGACATGATCTCCTGGTATTTACCTTCACGCAACCTTTGATCCTCTCAAGATCTCCTTCTCTACACTCCTCTTATCTCTTCTTCACACAACCACATACAAGACTTCTCCCGTGCTTCCGCTATACTCTGGAACTCTCTACCCCAACACATCAGACTCTTGCCTGCCACGGAAACCTTCAAAAAGAACCTGAAGACCCACCTCTTCCAACAAGCCTATAACCAGCAGAGATCCTCAGTCTACTGAACCGCCGCACGACCACCTATACCCTCTCCTAGTGTATCCTCACCCATCCCTGCAGACTGTGAGTCCTCGTGGGCAGGTTCCTCTTTCCTTCTGTACTTGTGTGTGCCTTGTTTTGCTCATATTTATTGTACTTGTTTATATTTGCCCCTTTCACATGTAAAGCGCCATGGAATAAATGACGCTATATAAATGTATAATAATAATAATAATAAATACGATCTTTTGATTGCCCGTTATTGTATTTTAGTGCAAAAACGTAATTCTGGCGGTTTTAATTTTTTTCTCATTACGCCGTTTACCGATTGGGTTAATTATTTTTTTATATTGATAGATAGGGTGATTCTTAATGCAGAGATTTCAAATATGTGTATGTTTGATTTTTTGTTATTGTTTTATTTTGAATGAGGTGAAAGGGGATGATTTGAACTTTTTTTTTTTATATTTTTAATATTTTTTTAAACTTTTTTTTTTACTTTTGGCATGCTTCAATAGTCTCCACGGGAGACTAAAAGATGCCATAACCCAATCGGCTCTGCTACATACAGGCGATGATCAGATCACTTGTATGTAGTAGAATTGTTGACTTGCTATGAGCGCTGACCACCAGCGCTCATAGCAATCCGGCATTGACAACCATAGAGGTGTGCAGGAGACCATCAGTGACCCGCGATCATGTGATGGGTGTAACCAATGAGTGGATTTCTGGTGCGATTGCCGGATACGCTTGTTTTTCAAATATATTATTGATTTTAAATTGTAGGGGAAGTAAAGGGGAGGGAGGGAGGGTAATTGGAAGGGGGAAGAGATAAACAAAATTAAAGTTAGAGAACTCATAATTTATATTACAAGCAGTCGTGACAATGATCCATATCAGTTACAGCAAGTGTGTCATGTAAAGCCTATTATTAACTATACTATAACAATGAAAGCAAAAGTGGGAAAGAGAGAATAGGAAGAGAAAGAAAAAGGAGTCCTGGTATCTACGACTGGTATGAGAGTTCAGCATTATTAAGGTTTGGTATATAAAGAATTCCAAAGTTCCCATTTTTTGTTGTATCTTGTTAAACAACTATTGATTGTGGCGAACCTTAGTTCCAGTGAGTTATGTAGATGTAGTCTGTCCATAACGTCGGAAAACTTAGGTACATCTGGTTCTTTCCAGTAGAGAGCTATTAGATTTTTAACAACTAATAATGTGTGGATTACAACGAATCTCAATGATGGGTGTACTTTGTCCAAGTCTATGGAAAGTAGGGCAGTTTGGGGGGTGAGTGTTAGTTCTTTATTGAGGAGAATATTTAAATTATGAGAGACCTGATTCCACAGAGGTCTGATCTTTGGGCAATACCAGAAGATATGGATTAAATTGCCCGGATACCCACAACCCCTCCAGCATAAAGGTGAATTATCTTTGTTGATGTGTGACAACCTTGAGGGGGTGTAGTACCACCTAGCTGACAGTTTGTAGTAAGATTCGTGGAGAAGCATAGAGATGTTGGATTTATAAGTGTTCTTTATTGCCTCTACCCATTGTTCTATGCTCAATGGCGTCCTCAGATCTCTCTCCCATCGGGACATGTAGGCATTTTTATGGAGTTGGCTGTCCTTATTGATATAGTCGTATAAGTATTTTGTACTCCAAAAAATTTTATGTTCTGTATTATTTAGGAGTAAGGATATTATTTCAGCTTTGGGAGATTTCTTGTGGGTACATTTTTGGATGTGGTCCTTTAAAATAGTGAAAAATATGAAGTCTGAGGAGGGAATATTAAATTTATTTCTTAATTCCGCAAACCTTATGAAGGTGTTGTTATCATATATATCTTTGATTGTTTTAATCCTGCCATGGTCCAACTCTCTGGAATCTGGAATTTATACCTGGAAGCAATTAGGGACAATGGAAAATTGTTCAATAAACGTGATCTGTCGTCTCCCCTGAGGGGTTTTGCGAGTTTTACCCACGCGGAAGTTAAAGCATGAAAGATGGGGTGTCGTTTATGTACCTTAGTTTCGAAAACCGGATACGCTTGTTAAATGCCGCTGTCATTTGTTAAAAAAACTAAAAAATTGCGCCATTTTCCAATACCCATAGCGTCTCCATTTTTCGTGATCTCGGGTTGGGTGAGGGCTTAATTTTTGTGTGTCGAGTTGACATTTTTAATGATACCATTTTGGTGCAGATATGATCTTTTGATCGCTCGATATTGCATTTAATTCAATGTTGTGTCAACCACAAAAACGTAATTCTGGCGTTTTCACTTTTTTTCTCATTTCGCCGTTTAGCGATCAGATTAATTCTTGTTTTAGATTGATAGATCGAGCGATTCTGAATGCAGCGATACCTATTATGAGTATATTTGATTTTTTTTATTGTTTTATTTTGAATGGGGCAAAAGGGGGGTGATTTGAACTTTTGTATTTTTTATTTTTTTAATATTTTTTAAAACATTTTTTTCTACTTTTGGCATTTTTTGTTTCAATAGTCTCCATGGGAGATTAGAAGCTGCCATAACTCGATCGGCTCTGCTACATACAGGCGATGATCAGATCACCTGTATGTAGCAGAAATGCTCACTTGCTATGCGCACCGACTACCGTGCGGCACTCATAGCAATGCAGCAATGACAACCATAGAGTTCTGCCTCAGACCTCTGGTTATCATGCTGACCCATCGGTGACCTGCGATCATGCTTGAGTTAAATGCCGCTGTGAGATTGACAGCGACATTTAACTAGTTAAAAGCCGCGAGTGGATCGCGATTCCAACCCCGGCTGTTACGGGCACATGTCGGCTATATAGATCAGCTGACACGTGTCCGGAAAGTTGCGGGCTCAGTGCCGGAGCCCGCACCAAACAGGGGGAGTCTGACGTGGGTGCACTATTACACACAGCGTCAGAAAGGGGTTAATATCTGATTGGTGGGGATGCCACACCAGGCATCCCTGCTGATCAGCTGTTATTGGTGGCAGCATCCGGAAATTCTCAGATGCTGCCAGAACACAACAGCTCTGTCATTTCTATAATGGCCACGGCCGGGTACTACACTATGTTCCAAATAATTATTCAAATTGGTTTTAAGTGTCATAGCGTTTTTTGTTTTTTTGTAAATGAAACCCATTGATGGTATTGTGTCTCAGGGTTCTTTGGATAACTGAAATCAATCTTAGATACCTGTGATAATTAGTTTGCCATGTGAGCCCAATAAAAGGAAAACTGGATGTTCCACACTATTAAGCAGGCCAGAGTTTTCAAGTAACATGGGAAAGAAAAAGGATCTCTCTGCTGCTGAAAAGCATCAAATAGTGCAATGCCTTGGTCAAGGGATGAAAACATAAGATATTTCTGAAAACTTAAGCGTGATCATCGTACTATTAAGAGATTTGTGGCTGATTCTGAGCACAGACGTGTTCGTGCTGATAAAGGCAGAATGAGAAAGGTTTCTGCCAGGCAAGTTCATCGGATTAAGAAAGCAGCTGCTAAAAAGCCATTACAAACCAGAAAACAGATATTTGAAGCTGCTGGTGCCTCTGGAGTGGATGGTTGGTGGATGGTTGGTGGATGGCCACAGTGTCCCAACAAGGCTGCGACGTAATCAAGGAGGTGGAGGAGTCATGTTTTGGGCCGGAATCATGGGGAAACAGCTGGTAGGGCCCTTTAAGGTTCCTGAAGGTGTGAAACTGACCTCTGCAAAGTATGTAGAGTTTCTGACTGACAACTTTCTTCCATGGTATAAAAAGCAGAAACGTGTCTTCAGGAGCAAAATCATCTTCATGCATGACAATGCACCATCTCATGCTGCAAAGAATGCCTCTCAGTCATTGGCTGCTATGGGCATAAAAGGAGATAAACTCATGGTGTGGCCACCATCTTCCCCTGACCTCAACCCTATAGAGGACCTTTGGAGTATCATCAAGCAAAATATCTATTAGGGTGGGAGGCAGTTCACTTCAAAACAGCAGCTCTGGGAGGCTTCATGCAAAGAAATACAAGAAGAAGCTCTCCAAAAACTCACAAGTTCAATGGATGAAAGAATTGTGAAGGTGATATCAAAGAAGGGTTCCATTGTTAACATGTAACTTGGCCTGTTAGGATATTTTGGAGTTAAATAGCTTTTTTGTTCAGTGAATGTGACCTCCTAATGCTGCAAATTCCACAAATGAGCATTTTCAGTTCTTTAAAACAGATCAAATGTTCAGAAATTCTACTGTGCCTAATAATTTGGAACAGTGCATTTTGAGTTTTTATTCATTTTGGAGATTATACTGTTATCATTGGGAGGTTTATTCAATAAAATTCGATGTATACTCTATCGGGTGATGACATTTATTAGACTGACTGTCATTTGCATCGAACACTTAGGAAAATCAGAGAAAAATATCATTTGCATAATAATTTGGAACATGGTGTAAAGGTCCACTCAATATTCAGTGTAATAGGGGTGGATGTGTGATACCTGGCTGCAGCCACTATAATTTTTGCAGAGCTACTTTGCTCTGGCAGCATCCAAGAACTTACGACCGGCGCCAGTAACAGCTGAATGGCGGCCGTGCTGAGTGTCGCACCGCCACCAAACAGATACTGACGGCCTTTCCTAAAGGATAGACCACCAATAAAAAAAGTAGTGGCCAACTTCTTTAATACTTTTCTTCACTGAAGCCAAGAGGCCTGGGCCAACCCCTTTAAAAAACAAAAACAGCATTATCCCACTTCCATCAAACTTTAGACTTGGCCCAATGCAGTCAATTAGGTAATTTTCTTTTGAAATTCACCAAATCCAGACTAGTCCATCAGACTGCCAGACACAGAAGGGTAATTCATCACTCCACAGAACATGTTTCAGCTGCTCTAGAGTCCAGTTGCAAGAGCCTTCTTCCACTCCATTCAGCGCTTACCATTGTGCTTGGTGATGTACGGCTTGCATATAGTTGCTTGACCATGGAAACCCATGCTGTGAAGCTGCTGGAGCACAGATTTTGTGCTGATGCTAGATGAGGTTTGAGCAGTTATTGAGCTAGCAGAGTGTTGGAGACTTTTATATACTATGCTCTTCAGGCTTGAATTCAGTGAGATATTTAGAACATACAATTCTTTCACAAATGTATGTAATGACAGACTGCATGGTACTGGGATAGACTTATATAGATAGAAAACCTGAATTCAAAGATAGAGAGATGTGTCCCAATACTTTTGTCCATACCGACATGGTCCTTTTACAAGGGAAATTGTAACACCCAATTGTCAATATATTCATACAGTTTTGAAGTAATAACAGAGGAAGGAGAAAATAAGCCCCAGAATTGTTATGCCAGTTAATAAATCAGACATGTCAGGAGAGCTGACAGGTCCTCTAGTAACGCCAATATCAGGCTGAACACCATTATGGGAACCAAACAAGACTGTGATGTCTGAAGAGCCAGTACAATAAATAATGAGGGACGATTGATGAATGGTGAGGGAAAAGTGACAAGAAATTTATAATGGAAAGGTTTGATAGATTGCACAGAATATTAGGTAAGCACTTAAAGGGAATATTTCATGTCGAAACATACTATTTACCTGTAGATATAGGGTTAATCTGCAGATAAATAGCATTATAACACTGTCGGGAAGCCTTAGTGAAAGCATGGCTTCAAGGAGAAAATGAACTTATATTTTCCATATAGTTGCTCACTTTCAGCCAAGTGGGTGGTGCATGGAGCGGGTACAGGTACCATCCTCTATACAGTGAGCAGGGCTGTACTCACTGCCTTCACACTCACGCTGCACTGCAGACTGGCAATCAAAATGCTGAGGAGTGATTCCAGCCCTGCTCACTGTGTAGGGAATGGTGGCTGTAACTGCTCCCTACACCGCCCTGTGACTAAAAGCAGGACAGGATTTCAGCTCTGTTTACCTGCAGAATAACAATAGGCCGGTGTTACACATGCGAGAAACTCGCACGAGTCTCGCACCTCAATACCCGACACTGCCGCTGGCGCTCGTACCGGAGCGTTCAGCTGCATGTATTTCTATGTAGCTGCTCGCTCCAGTCCCGAGTGCCGCCGGTAGTGCCAGGAATTGAGGTGTGAGACTCGTGCGAGTTTCTCGCATGTGTAACCCCGGGCTACGGGGCTGATTCATCAAAGCTTTTACGCCAGAAAAGTAGTAGAAAAACTATGAAAAAAATGTGTGCAATGTTGAGTTGTGCAAAATTCTTGCGTCTTTTGGCATTTCTTTCCCAGTTTGAATCAGCTCGGGTGTGACCACACTGCCTGTCAAATTCATCAAATATGCTGGAGTTTTGTACACCAGAAACACTACTCCAGTCACTGACTAAAGTAACATTTCTGGCACAGCGCACGAAGGCACAAGCCACAAAGGGGACGCGCCAAACTCATCATGTGCTCCTCAATGATTTGGCAGTGTGTGCTCCAGCAAGATTGGCGAAACGTGAGAGTCCGCTACGTCAGCCTTAATGAATTGGCCCCTCTATCTGCAAGTATAAATAGCATTTATGACAATTTATAAAATCCATTTTCTTTCCATTAACCACTTTGCAATTTATCAAAAAAAGACTTCAAAAATGTTAGATTTAATAAAACAAAATTTCATAATTTTTAGGCAGACACATGACAATTAAATAAGCAAAGAGGAGTATCTTGCGATTAGCTAAAAATGATCACATAATGAATATTTTAGGAATCGGCCCTCTAAAGCAATTTATAAAATGGAAAGAGGTCGCTATCATCCAGTCTTTTTTTCACTTTAAAGATTGATGCTTATGGTTAGTGATGCTTATATTGTTGTTAGATTTGTAAGTTCACTTGGAGTCTTATAAATTGTATATAAGGCTCTATTCACATTGTTTTTTTAATTGAAATGACACAATGCTGGTTCTGTAGAGTGAGCGAATCCAACTGTGCCTGTCGGACCCCTCGGACTTATGATGGGGCCAGGAGAGTGCTCACTGCACTCTATTAAAGGCTCCCATACACATCAGACTAATGTTGGCCAATCCTGGCAGCCAACAGTCTAAGTTCTCGCTCGCAAGCGCGTATAACCCTGCCGCGTGCTATCCGATGTTTTATTAGATAGCAATCAGCCCAATATTATACAAGGGATTGTGCAGATCTGCAATTTTTTTTCTAAGCTGATTCATCATGCTGTGAGTGCAACCGATTACCGGATCATAAAGTCTATGGGTGCATGAAAAACATCGGACTGCACTCTTATGTGCAGTCCGATTTACGCACACAGAGACAATGGAGAAGGAGAAATTAAATTCTCTGTCTCCTCCGCAACGGAGTTTGATCTGAGTGTCATTAGCATAATTAGAGAATCTACAGCAGTGTGAACCCTAATGTGTATAGCTGCCACTAAATCATCACTCGACTGACAACCTTCTACAGTGTTTGGGGAGCTTAAGAGATACCTCCCTGACTTCTAGATGACAGGAGGCCTGCTTCTTGTAGGGTACACAGCATCTTCCATGCTGGTTACTGCTTCCAATGTGGGAGTTGCCATCACCATGTACCTTCCATTACTTATATCTTATATACACATGCAGTACATGCAGATGGATAGCTTTCTGCCTGGCTTCCATATAAAGAACTGAAATTCTTTGTACGTGTACTGCTGCTCGTTAGTCAGTAGTGATGTAATGGAAACTGCAAGATAATACGGAATCAGTAATTATCTTAGCTTGATGCTGGCACATGTGTACTGGGAAATGCCAGGCATCATGTCTGCTTATTACAACAATTATGGAACCTACTGAAAACAACACACAATGATAGTAATATACCTGCTAGGACTCTGTTATTGTGATTAACTGCATTCTTTCCCAGTTTGTTCTTCGTCTGTACAGCTATCATGGCGTCCAGGTTCTCTGGAAATACATTATTTTCAGACTGTTAGCAATATTTTGTCCAATGATCCTTATGAAATATTGGTCTGAGAGTCCAAGACTCCAGTATAAACAGCAGAGGGCAGAAGTTTTATATATACACATCATGTTATTATTAATGCAATAACATTATATATATACATACATACACACACACAACATTGGTACGGCGCTGAAAGGTGTTTTGAATATAAAACCATATTACCATCATCACCTTTGAAGAATCAATTTACTCCAGCAGTGCAGCCCACCTTACATGTTTTGTACACATAAGCTTCTGTGAATGTGTTTGGAGATTATTTTTTACGTAATCAAAGCTATATATATACAGTGTATATATATATGACTCGACCACGCACCACAATTGTGGGTTACCAGGGCAATGGGGTACTCGGAGCCGAGCCCATGGGAGTCTATGGGATTTGTCACTGGTAGCGGTGGCTCGGTCCGTGGCCCTGGCGGTCTGGCGATATGGGAATATTTACAGGGGATTTGAAATAGTTCGTGACGCCACCTGTGGTTTCTGGTAATTGTACCAGCGCTGCTATGAGGACTTTCACAGGGGATGTTATGGGGCAGCTTGGTGATAAGTCTCCCACAGGTGAGACGGGTCCCTGGAAGTCTATGGTGGTAATGATGTAGGGTGCAGATAAATGAATCAGTCTCACACCATCCAGCGTCTTTCCATACCTTTTACTGATGATGGTTCAAGCAGATCCCGGGAAGCTGGTTGGGGTGGAGAGTGCACTTTCAGGTAGCAGCCGAGCAGGTTAGAGGCCTCCTTAACTTCAATGTACATGTGAGTCCAACTTGCCTGAAGCGAAGTTAACTCTGAAACTCTCCAGCTTTCTATAGCTGTTCTGCCCGGCCAACGTTGTGGTGGAGCCTTCTAATGATGAAACTAAGTCCTTACTTTTGCTGATCAGGCTCAAAGTCCCTGTTCCACCTGACTCCGGTTACGTATTGACACTTAGGGCTGCTCTCTGCGACCTGTAGTCCAGATGCCTCTGGTTTTCTTGTTACTATGCCTGAAACAATAGCAACGCTTCGGTCCCCAGTGACCGGTGATTTAGTGCAGGTAATCCAATACCTAAGGCACTGCTCTGTCTTCTCCACTGTGCCCTTCGCCCTGCTTTCCGCTCTTAACATAAGCACTGCTGCATAGAAGTCGAATCACAGATTCCCTGTTTGGGCTCGCTGAGCAGCTCTCAGTATTCTCCTAGTCCAGGACCTCTGTCGACTGAACTTCACTGTCCTGGGACAGGCGGCTGAAGTCTCTGCTCTGAACTCAGCAGGAAACCAATCTGACTGACTAACTCAGACAGGTAACTATCCAAGGGATGACTCACTCCTGAGCCTCCGGAGCTAACTGTGCTGAATCACTGTCCTAAGACAGGAAGCTGACACACACTAACTTTCTATGCTGACACCCACCAAACTTATATACCCCTATGGGTGTGTCTAAATGTGAGTGACATGAGTGAATGCATATCAAGCTTTGGCTGTTACCTTCCAGTGCACTTTCCTGGATTTTCATGTGTGCCTGCGAAGCTGGGCTACACATATATATATATATATACACACATATACATATAGTATATATGTGTAGCATTGAATACATAAAAACTAATCTCAACACACATTCACAGAAGATTATTTGCACAGCACACCTGAGACATCTTGAGAGAAAATGGTTTGAGTACTTTCAGATTTTTTTGTATGGAGGGTTCACCTTTACACAGATTCATCAGTGGGGGT
>JARQOD010000004.1:399070891-399198311 GCA_033576555.1 Oophaga sylvatica
GGTTAGGCCGATAGATAGAAATGAGGGAGGGTGCTGCACTGTGGAGAGCTTTGTGGGTGAGAACTAGTACTTTGAATTGGATCCTATAATGAATGGGCAGCCAGTGTAAGGACTGGCGAAGAGCGGACGCATCCGAGTACCGATTAGCCAGATGGATGACCCTGGCTGCTGCATTAAGGATGGAGTGGAGAGGGGATAGTCGAGTAATGGGGAGGCCAAGTAATAGAGCGTTGCAGTAGTCCAGGCGGGAGTGGATCAATGCTACAGTGAGGGTTTTTGTTGTTTCCACGGTGAGAAAAGGGCGGATTCTAGAGATGTTCTTTAGGTGTAGGCAGCAAGAGCGGGCAAGAGATTGTATATGGGAGGTGAAGGAGAGATTGGTGTCAAACATAACACCCAGACAGCGAGCCTGCTGCCGGGGTGTTATTATGGTGCTGCGCACGGAGAGGGAAATGTCAGATTTAGGGAGGTTAGTAGACGGCGGGAGCAGAAGGAGTTCAGTTTTGTAGAGGTTAAGTTTCAGATAGAGAGTGGACATGATGTTGGAGAATGCGGACAGACAGTCGGTGGCATTCTGTAGAACAGCGGGGGTAAGGTCGGGGGATGATGTGTATAGTTGTGTGTCATCAGCATAAAGATGGTACTGAAAGCCAAATCTGCTGATGGTCTGTCCAACTGGGGCCATGTAGAGAGAGAAGAGAAGGGGGCCAAGGACTGAGCCCTGGGGTACACCGACAGTGAGAGGAAGAGGAGATGATGTGGAGCCAGAGAACGAAACACTGAAGGAGCGGTCAGAAAGATAGGAGGAGAACCAGGAGAGAACATTGTCCTTAATACCTAGTGACTGGAGCCTAGACAGTAGGAGACGGTGGTCAACCGTGTCGAAAGCTGCAGAAAGGTCGAGAAGAATGAGCAGAGAGTGGTCGCCTTTACGTTTTGCTGTCAGAAGGTCATTGGTCACTTTGATGAGTGCAGTTTCAGTCGAATGTATGGGTCGGAAGCCGGACTGTGAAAGGTCTAGGAAGGGAGTAAGTGGAGAGGTAACGGGTGAGGCGGGAGTAGACAGGCGCTCCAAAAGTTTAGAGATGAAGGGGAGATTGGAGACCGGTCTGTAGTTGTTTGTGCAGGAAGGGTCGAGAGTGGGTTTCTTTAGTAGTGGAGTAATGATGGAGTGTTTGATATCAATTTTAGTGATACATGTGGAACTTAAATACAATTTGGAACAAATCAACTAACTGGCATTAGCTTGAAAAGTGTTTTATGCCAGAATCTATATAACGCAAAGATGTGCAAAATTTTTTACTTTTACTTCTCCCAAAGTGGGCAGAGCATGGGCGGGACAGATGTGGCAGCGGCCGGCCGTAGAATTCATCAAAAGTTATGTCATTACTTACGTCAGAAATGTTTTTCCAGTCCCTAACTAGAATTGGATGTCCGGTGGGGCGCACAGAGACGCACTGACAAGATGCGCTGAATTCATTATGTGGTGTATTCCTCTTAATGTATTCAGTGCATCCTACTTCACCATGCTCCTTCATTAAGACTGACAGGTATAAGCAGACTCTATGTGTTCTAGGTTTATTTCAGTGTTTTATTGTAATGCCTCCCATGAATGATATTTTTTGTAAATGATTATATTCCACATAATAAGAACAATAAAACCTAATCAAGATGATTTTATGGATTTTCTCTTTTGGCCTTTCTATGAGCAGCTAATGTCATTGAGACCTACAGAGGCACAAAGCCATGAACCGTAATCAAGATGAATTCTGCAAATAATGAGAAAGGAGGTGGCTGGCAGTAAGAATGCGCGCTGGCCTTTCAAAGCTCTGCTGCTTTTATGACATTAACTAACAGAAGGTCATGATGTTACTGTAGCTTCCTTTTACTGCTGCTATTTGTAGTGCTTGATGAGCCAAAGAACAGCTTGACGTCAATGAGTGCAATGAAGAAAACATCAGTGCATTCAGTGCATTGACACAGCCAAAATGACTGCGCTATTTAACTACATGACTACCAGGCTAGGAAATGTATGTGTACAGATTGTATACATTTACTCTGCATAGTACTGATAGAATTCTGCAATGCATGACGTAGACCTTTGTTTTTCCAGATGTCTGTATATATCTGTATATAGGTTTACTTTATATAGGCATTATTTTTAAATGTACAGCAAGTTGGTTGTGCAGTTATATCTACTCTGATGCTTTATATTAACAACATAAGACAATAGAGTAGATTTAATTGCTCAACCAATTTACTGTACAGTGGCATGTAAACGTTTAGGCACCGCTGGTCAAAATTGATGATATTCTGTACAGTTAAGCAGGTTGAAGATGAAAGGCTTAAAGTTAAAGATGGCACATTTTTCCACACCCCTGTCCTTACTGAATTTTTGCTGGCCCCCCCCTCCAAAAGTTCGTTCCTGTGGAAAAATAATCCTATCCTTTACACAATCCCCGAGTTTAAACAAGAAATAGAGACCTTAATTTCAAATTATTTCAAAGAAAATATATCTGATGAGGTCGATTCTTTTACCATAAAGACGATTGGACGGGGGACAAAGAGGACGTGACATAGGTAGAGGTGGGTCAAAGGGACAAAAGGCACTGACCAAGGGAGGAAAGCCTCTCTTTTCGGGACCACCAGGATGGACAGCAAGACCCACCCACCCGGGAGAAGGAGAAAACTTCGGGTCACAGCGGCGATTACCGAGAAACTGTCATGTTGAAATGTTGTCAATTATGTTTGCCTTTTATTATGTAAAAAAAAAAATACACATATACATATACATATTACTACGAAAGAGAATTTAATTGCATTGGCCTCGTAAGCCCAGGGGAAGGGCAATCTGACAGTCGCGGTTCCCTGGAGGTTTCCACCACGAATATATATAAAAAAAAGGGGGGTTTTCCTCTCCCCAGTACTGTCGGATGGCTCCTAGTGAGAAAAGGTCTCTGCTGAAATGGGTATTAATGTTGTTGAGGCGTTGGTGGGTCCTCGAAGTTGGTAAAAGAAGGTCATAGGAATCAGCCTATCCAGTGTCAAGCCTTTGACAGGCTAAACTGGTCATATTTGAAAATAACTCTTTCCAGATTTGGCTTTGATGAAAAATTCCTATCAACGGTTTTCACGCTGTACTCGGGTCCCAGTGCCAGAATTTACGCTAACAACTTTTTGTCTAATCCGTTTTGTATTTCCAATGGAACAAGACAGTGGTGTCCCTTATCTCCTCTGTTGTTTGTTCTCGCCATTGAGC
The DNA here is from genome assembly GCA_033576555.1 of Oophaga sylvatica. Taxonomy (NCBI): domain Eukaryota; kingdom Metazoa; phylum Chordata; class Amphibia; order Anura; family Dendrobatidae; genus Oophaga; species Oophaga sylvatica. The sequence goes on from JARQOD010000004.1 coordinate 399,074,151, forward strand.
CTCTGGCCGAAAAAATCAGACTTAATGAAGGGATCAGAGGTTTTAAACTCTCTTCTCGTCTTTATAAGCTGGGCCTTTTTGCTGACGATTTGTTTCTTACACTGTCCGATCCTATAAACTCTATTAAGGCTCTCTCAAGAGATTTGGAAGAATTTTCCAAAGTCTCTTACTTTAAGATAAATACGCATAAATCTAAATTTATTACTTTTAACATGAATAAAGCTGAAATTGATGAGTTGAGAGGACAAACTGAGTTTGCTTGGGAAGAAAAGGAAATAATCTATTTGGGTATCAAAAAAGCAGGATCGATTCAAGCTACAATTAGAGCTAACTTAGAGAATATTATCAAAACAATTGCAACTGATCTATCTTTCTTTGCGCAATTGGGCCTCTCTATTTTCGGGAGGACACTATTGGTTAAATCTTTTGTTTTACCTAAAATATTATATGTTTTTAGGACTTTACCAGTAATCCTCCCATTTAGGACTCTTTGCAAAATTCAGGGAATGATACTCTCTTTTCTGTGGAATGGCAAGAAAGCTAGAATCTCAGCTGATGTAAGGTTCTGTGTATCTGTTTCTGAAACTCAGTTTGTTCGTCTGCCATTTTGCTTTCTGTTTTGCTGCAGCTATCTTGCCCTCAGTCAAAATGGAGTTTTCCAGCTTGCATGTTCCCGCCCTGATTCTCTCCGTTTGCTTCTTAAACAGCCACAGCTGAGTAATCAGTGCTTCAGAATCTAGCCTGCAGTGAACCTGTGTTCTGACTCCTGAAGCCTTGGACCTTGTACTCCAGCCATTCCTACTGAGGAACTCTGAAGCACTTGTGGACTCTGAACTCTGCTCTTGAGAGCCTCACGTTTGCACGGACTTGCGGTAACAGAGAAGAAGATCTGAATCTATTGTGGAGAGTTATTGCTGAGCTTAGATTACTCTGGCCTGCTGTGTCTCCTGCTTCTGTGTTTGCAACCTGTGTGTTTATTTTTGCCAATTTGTATGAAGCAATACAAGACTTTCTTTATCAACCTGTGTCTCAAGTATTTTCATCGCACCCAAGCACAAGACGCTATATGAACTGTACCACATACATTACAAGATTCTGAAGCCAAACGTTAGTGTCTGCTGGGTCTGGAAAGGCTTGTCTGCTGTACTGTGGATATCGGATGTCCGGTTGTACTTTCTGTGATGACAGTGGTTGTGACTTCTCACAACCATTCCAGGTGAGCAATTCCCTTAAGTTTTTTTTTCTGCAGTGTTATCACAGGTAAACACTATTGTTTTGTTTTGTTTTTTTTTCTTCTCTTTTTGTCTGCTGAAACTCTGGATATCAGATGTCTGGTTGAAAGCTTTCTGTGATGATAGTGGTTGTGACTTCTCACAACCATTCCAGGTGAGCAGTTCCCTTAAAGTTTTTTTTCTTTCTTCAGTGTTGCCACAGGTGAACACTATTGTTTTTTTTTCTCTCCTCTTCTTCCAGTATCCTGTCTTAAAAGATCTGGAAAATGGAGGCCCGCATAAAGGAACTTTGCGGAGTGACTGATAATATCCTTGCAGATTTGCAGAATATAAAGACCCGTCTTACAAATCTTCAGGACCTAAATAATCACAATTTGCAAGTGGTTGGACAGACTACCCAGGATTTGCGAGCCAGGATTGAGGTTCTGGAGGGGCGAGTCCAGGCTCCTGCCGTGGCCCCGAGTTCTGGGATTCCCAAGTTGCCCCTTTTCGTTTTGGTGGTGAACGTGAAAAATTCAGGGGATTTGTTAATCAATGCAATCTTTTTTTTTCTGCACATGCTTCACAATTTCCTACTGAACGATCTAAGGTGCTTACTATAATTATGTTGCTTACCAACAAGGCTTTGATATGGGCAAACCCTCTGATTGAGACTGAGGATGATTGTTTGAATCACCTTGATGATTTTATTTCAGCCATGGGGCAGGTGTTTGATGACCCCAATCGAGGTGCAACAGCTGAAGCAGCCATGTTAGCTTTGCGCCAAGGTAAGCACTCGGTAGCTGAATATGCCTTGGATTTCAGGAGATGGGCCCTTGATACCACCTGGGACAATTTCGCCAAAAAATCTATTTTTCGAAAGGGGTTATCCCCACTAATTAAGGATGAACTTGCTCGTGCCGACCCTCCCACTGCGTTAGGTGACTTTATTAACTACTGCATCCGTATTGATACTCGTTTAACTGAACGCAGGCAAGAGAGATGGTTCGAAAGCAATCGTACTAACCTTTTCCTACCTTCCTCTCCAGCTAAGGAACCTTTGAATAGAATTACACGGGAACCTGAACCTGAACCCATGCAGGTAGACTCTTTACTACGACGGGTTAGTGATGCACGCAAGGAACATCGTTTTAAGGAGAATCTATGTTTTTATTGTGGTAAGTCAGGGCACTTTATTATTAACTGTCCCAGCCGTTCTCGCAAGACTACTGCAGCACTCATTCATTGTGAGTGTTGCGAGAGGGGATCTGTCAGGTCCGAGCCTCAGGCTCCAGAGAGAGCTGCAGCAACAGATCTTGATTTCTCGGACTTAAACTCCGTTACCTCTGAGGACGTTGACTGTGTAAATGCTGCCATCTTTCAAGTTTCCTCAGCGGTGTCCCAGCTGAGTTGTAAGAAAAACAATTCTCACTGTTTTCTTTCCATCAAACTCTGGGTTGACTCAGCCTGGGTGTCTAGCTCTGCTATGATCGACTCAGGTGCAAGTGGAAATTTTATGGATGTCTCCTTTGCTCTAAAACAGGGAATACGTTCAGTGAAGAAGGCTGCTCCAGTACAGATGGAAACTGTGGATGGTTCCCTGCTGACCTCTGGACCAGTGGATCAGGAAACAGAGCCTTTAAAGGTTCTTATGGGTAAAGATCATCAAGAGAAACTGTCCTTTATGCTTATCTCTTCTCCTCACTTTCCCATTACTCTAGGGCTACCATGGCTGCAGGCTCAGAATCCTACCATTAACTGGGAGACCAAGGAATTACACTTTCCAGAGAAACAGATGAGTCCAAAAATTTCAGCTTGCTCTGTTCCTAAAGGAACCATATCAGTCCCTGAACTACCAGCTGTATACCAGGACTATGTGGATTTATGTGACAAGAAGAACGCTGACCAGCTTCCTCCTCACCGTCCATATGATTGTCCAATTGAATTATTGCCTGGAGCAGAGATACCTTTTGGTAAGATCTACCCCTGGCGGGGCCCGAGCTGAAGGCTTTAAAAGAGTACATAGACGAAAATCTAGCCAAGGGCTTCATACGCCCCTCTTCATCTCCTGCAGGGGCACCCATATTCTTTGTAAAGAAGAAGATGGATCCCTGAGACAATGCGTAGACTATAGGGAACTCAATAAGGTTACTATTAGAAACCGTTATCCATTGCCTTTAATCCCTGAGTTATTGGAGAGAGTGCGACATGCCAAAATTTTTTCTAAACTAGATCTTCGTGGGGCCTATAACTTAGTCCGTATTAGACCTGGGGATGAATGGAAGACTGCATTCAGGTCACGCTATGGACACTTTGAATATCTGGTTATGCCTTTTGGTCTGAGTACCGCCCCAGCCACTTTCCAACACTTGGTGAATGACATCTTCAGGGATCTCCTAGATACATTCGTGGTAATTTATTTGGATGATATTTTAATTTTTTCTAACTCCACAGAGGAACATCATGGACATGTGAGAATGGTCTTGGAACGTCTAAGACAAAATCATCTTTACATCAAGCTTGAAAAGTGTGAATTCCATAAGACCGAAATTCAATTTCTGGGGTATGTACTGTCTACACAAGGAATTAGTATGGATGGAAGTAAAACCCAAGCCATCAATGATTGGCCAAGTCCTAGAAATGTGAAGGAGGTACAGCGCTTCATCGGGTTTGCAAACTTCTATAGACGTTTCATTAGAAATTTCTCTGAGGTAGTGTCACCTATCACCCAACTTACCCGGAAAGAGTCTAAGTTCTCCTGGACTCCCCAAGCCCAGGAAGCATTTTCCCGTCTAAAAGATAAATTTACCACTGCACCTATCCTAGTACATCCCAACCCAAGCTTGCCTTCATAATAGAGGTGGATGCTTCAGACTGTGCCGTGGGAGCTATACTCTCTCAGAGAACAGGTGAGAAGAATGTCTTGCATCCCTGTGCCTTCTTTTCCCAGCAGTTGTCTTCGGCTGAGAAGAACTACGATGTGGGCAATAGAGAGTTGTTGGCCATTATTACCGCCTTCAAAGAATGGAGACACCTTCTTCAAGGAGCTGCACAGCAAATAGTCGTTCTGACAGACCATCGTAATCTTGAGTTTATCAGGTCGGCTAAGTGCCTGACTCCTCGCCAGGCTCGCTGGAATCTTTTCTTAAACCAATTTAATTTTATTATTTCTTATAGACCAGGATCGCGCAATGGAAAGGCTGATGCACTCTCTAGGATTTACTCAGCAGAGACACGTTCAATTACTCCTCCTAAGACTATTCTTCCTGACTCTAGATTCCTAGGAGTGATTCATCATCAAGACCTAATTAAAGACATCAAGGAAGCATACCATGCGGATTCTTTTTTGGCTCAACCCCCAAGGGACGTAAGTCTTGTCTTTAAGAATGGTGTGTGGATTCTGGGACAACGTCTGTATATACCTGAAACAGTCAGATTGAGAGTATTGCAACTCATTCACGATTCCAAAATAGCCGGGCATAGAGGAATTCTAAAGACACAGGAATTTCTTTCTCGTTTCTTTTGGTGGCCCACTTGTAGGAAGGATGTTTTGGACTATGTTACTTCGTGTGAGGTTTGTGCAAGATGCAAAACACCTCGCTCTTCACCAACTGGTCTGTTACAGCCTCTTCCCACCCCGTCCCGCCCGTGGGGATCCATTTCTATGGACTTCATTGTGGAATTACCAACCTCTCAAGGGAAGAACACTATTCTAGTGGTGGTTGACCGTTTAACAAAGGCAGCTCATTTTATCCCTTGTGTCGGATTACCCACTGCAAAACAGACATCAGATTTGATGATTAAAGATGTGTTTCGTTTACATGGAGTACCGGATGAGGTTATTTCGGATCGAGGGGTGCAATTCACTTCTAGGTTTTGGCAAAATTTCTGTGCAGCATTGGACATTAAAGTAAACCTTTCTTCTGCTTTTCATCCCCAGACTAATGGACAAACCGAACGAACCAATCAAACCCTGGAGCAGTATCTCCGCTGCTTTATCTGCCACCTACAGGATGATTGGGTGGATTTACTTCCATTGGCTGAGTTCTCTTACAACAACTCTCAGAGTGCCTCCACTAAACAGTCTCCTTTTTACTCTAATCTAGGTTATCATCCTAACATTCTACCACGATTTCCCATAGAGACGCCTTTGCCAGCAGTGGCTGAAAGAGTCACGACTTTACAGAAGAATATGGATCTTCTAAAGGAGAATCTGGAATCGGCTCAGGAAAGGTACAAGAAGGCAGCAGATAAATTTCGTAAACCTGCACCAGCTTTTAAGGTAGGAGACCTGGTCTGGCTGTCAACCAGAAATCCTAAGTTAAGGATTCCATCGTCTAAGTTGGGACATAAGTACATTGGACCCTATAAAATCAGTAAGATTATAAGTGCCGTTGCTTGTCGTCTTCAACTGCCCAGAACTATGAGAATCCACCCTGTCTTTCATGTATCCCTACTAAAGGCTGCGACACCCAATACGTTTCCTGGACGTTCTTCTCCTTGCCCTGACCCAGTGCTAGTCGATGGTCAGGAAGAATTTGTGGTGGAAAGGATTTTAGATTCCAGGTTGTATAGAAATCAGTTACAATATCTGATTAAATGGCAGGGCTACCCAGTGGAGGACAACTCATGGGAGCCAGTCAATAACGTTAATGCTCCTCGCTTGCTCCGTCAGTTTCATCAGAGGTACCCACACAAGCCTGGTCTGAGGTCATCCGGAGGTTGTCCCTAAGGGGGGAGTAATGTAAGGTTCTGTGTATCTGTTTCTGAAACTCAGTTTGTTCGTCTGCCATTTTGCTTTCTGTTTTGCTGCAGCTATCTTGCCCTCAGTCAAAATGGAGTTTTCCAGCTTGCATGTTCCCGCCCTGATTCTCTCCGTTTGCTTCTTAAACAGCCACAGCTGAGTAATCAGTGCTTCAGAATCTAGCCTGCAGTGAACCTGTGTTCTGACTCCTGAAGCCTTGGACCTTGTACTCCAGCCATTCCTACTGAGGAACTCTGAAGCACTTGTGGACTCTGAACTCTGCTCTTGAGAGCCTCACGTTTGCACGGACTTGCGGTAACAGAGAAGAAGATCTGAATCTATTGTGGAGAGTTATTGCTGAGCTTAGATTACTCTGGCCTGCTGTGTCTCCTGCTTCTGTGTTTGCAACCTGTGTGTTTATTTTTGCCAATTTGTATGAAGCAATACAAGACTTTCTTTATCAACCTGTGTCTCAAGTATTTTCATCGCACCCAAGCACAAGACGCTATATGAACTGTACCACATACATTACAGCTGACTTGCTATACAAACATAAAAATCATGGAGGTGCCGGTTTTCCAAATATTCATGCATACTATCTGGCCTCGTTGATTAAACAGAGCTGGTATTGGTTTGCTGATAACGACCCACATCCAGCTTGGCTTCACCTAGAGAGGGACACTAGCGGGTTTAAACTCGGCCCGACAACTTTTTTTTTGTTTTCTTTTTCGCAAATCACGAAAAAACTCACCACATTCCATTTTTCAGTCATTAATCTCTGCCTGGAGGACGCTTGTAAGCCACATAAAAATGTTAAAAAATTGGAGAACATTCCAAACCTACCCCTTTCCTTTTTGGCCATAATACTTGATTTCCCTATCCCTGAAACATGGACAAAGTCAGGAATTAAAAGGGTGGGAGACATTTATACCGGGGGTAAATTCCTAACTTTCAGTGAGATTAAAACCAAATATAGGTTGCCTTCCTCAGAGATAATTCTCTTTACCATGTTGAAGGATTGCATCATGGAAATAATATCTGGAAAATCTTGGAATTATGAAACTCTTTCATCACTTTTGTGCAATGTTAAAAACAAGCATATCTGGAGTCTAAGCAACTTATATAGGCTTATAGCTGGGGATCCTAGTGGCACAAAAAATGTTTACATGAAAAGGTGGGAGTCTGATTTAGGAGAAGACTTTCGGACTGAGCAATGGGACAGTGCTATTAAAAATACCTATAGATCTAATATTTCAATGGCCCTCCATGAATGCCATTTCAAAGTGATGTCTAGATGGTATTATACCCCGATTAGGTTGTCGCACATTAATTCTGAACATTCCCCTTTGTGTTGGAGAGACTGCGGCCAACAGGGAAACCTCTATCATATTTTTTGGGGCTGTCCAAAAATTAAAGACCTTTGGTTTCAAGTCTCCCAACACATTGACCTCCACACCAAAAATGTTCAAATTACTCCTGGGAGAGTGCTTCTGTCATTAGACATGGAACAATTTAACCCCTCAATTAGATATGTTATTATACATATTTTCTTGGTGGTCAAGATTACCTTGGCGCAATGGTGGAAAAAAACTGAGGTACCTAAATTTGCAGATATCTTAGATAGGATTTGTCTACACAGTGACCTGGAATGGAGATTTGCGGTTGTTAATAATAGTATTCATAAGTACTCACAAAAATGGGAGATCTGGAACAGCAAGTTTTACGCTAAACAAACATGTTGAAACTTGTCTCTATGCTAATTGCTGTTTTAATTAATGCGTATTTAAAAGATGTATCTCTTTCTGAGGAGTTCCTCATAAGATGGTCTGACGAATGCTATCGTATTGTTTTGTTATTTTATTTTTTTTATATCCTCTTCAAACAATGTTTAGTAATGTTTGAGGGTTCTCTAATTTTATTGTTCCCTTTACCTATATAAGGTATCCCCTACTTACCCCTTTTGCATTCTGTTTCCCTTCCCGGTCTTAATACTAAATTAATAAAAATATTTAAAAGAAAGATGGCACATTTTCTGTGTTTTTTAGGAACATAGTACCCAGTTGAACCCCCTTTTGAAAGTATCACTGCTTGTAAATGCCTTTTGTAGTCAGCCAAGAGTCTTTCAATTCTTGTTTGAGGGATTTCCATCCATTCTTTCTTGGAAAATTCTTCCATTTCTGTGAGATTCCTGGATCGTCTTGCATGCACTGCTATTTTGAAGTCTAGCCACAGATTTGCAATGATGTTCAGATCAGGGGACTGTGATGGCCATTGTGAAACCTTCATCTTGCGCCTTTTGAGGTAATCTACTGTGGATTTTGACGTGTGCTTAGGATCATTATCCATTTGTAGAAGCCAACCTCTTTTCATCTTCAGCTTTTTTACAAATAGTGTTATGTTTGCATCAAGCATTTGTTGAACTGTCATTGAATCCATTCTTCCCTCTACCCATGAGATGTTCCCCGTCCAATTGGCTGCAACACAACCCCAAAGCATGATTGATCCTTGCCCAAGCTTAATGGTTGGTTGAGATGTTCTTTTCCTGAAATTCTGTGCCCTTTTTTTTCCACACATAACTTTGATTATTGTGGCCAAATAGTTCTATTTTAACCTCCAGTCATGTAGGGCCACAAGTAAAACAGGACAACTGGACGTACAGTAGTTGGGAAAAAAAAGGAAAAAATGTTCAGCTGTCGCATCGTTGTAGTTTCAAAAGGAAGAGGACCCATAAACTTGTATGCAAGCCCAAGGTCCCTAGTTCTCACTTTAGGGAAGGCAAACATACACTAGTTACTTGTCTGGAGAAGAAGTATGTTGCTCACACACCTACATGATTAGATGTGAAAAGTAGAGTTTCAGAGTGGCAATCCACAGTTATCAATGTTTGATTATGGGGTCTGACACACAATGGAGTCATCTATCCTGTGTGAATGAAGTGGTAGCATGCATGTCTTCTGCCATGGACACAGTGGTCAAACATGCACTCTACGGCTTCCACAGTCCCATAGATGTGAATGGAGTAGTTAATACTCATGCACACTACTGTTCCATTTATATGTGGGACAAAGGACCCCCATTCTCTTCTCAAGCAGTCAGACTATAACTTATTACATGACAACTACTAGGCGTCTAAAGCCGGAGAAGCAGATTGGACGAGCGTCAGATCAGAACTATGTCACGGCATCCAGTAGGTTTTCTTAGCAAATATGCACCCAATCCGAAAGTACTTGGGATGTTTAACATGATGTGTGTTATGATTTGGTAACTGAGGAGGACAGGAGCAAAACAGCAAGGCAGCCGAACACCTGAGAGGTTGGAAACTAATGGGTTGCAGATCCCTAAACTAACCGCATAACTAGAAGCAGCCGTGGAGCGTACCTACGGTGGTCCTAGACGCCTCGGCACAGCCGGAGAGCTAGCTACACCTAAAGATAGAAACAGGAAAGCTAACTGCCCTGGAGTAGAGCCCCAAAGGAATAGGCAGCCCCCAAACATATAGTGGCGGTTAGACAAGACGAAACACAAACGCAGGCAGAAAATAGAGTGAGCAAACGCTGGGGCCAAACACTGCCTAAATAGGACAGGACAGACTACTATCTGTAACTCAGCAAAACCCTAGCAAAACTTCCAACACTTCTGATTTCAAAAAATGCTAAGATCACATGATCTCGCCATCCACTAAATCAGATCTCAGTGTGAACAAGGCTAACCCGCAGCCACTCAAAAAGCAGGGAAAGAGCAATTGAACAAATAACAGTGGCTACTGAAAAACAGAGAGTAGCACAGGCCCCAGGAGGGGACCCGGCTAACCTCCACAAAGGTGCACGCAAAAATGGAAATAGCAAACACAATAGAAACAAGCAGAAACTATCTTATCTGAAGGTAGTAGACGAAGGCAAGACACCAGCAGACTTCCAAATGAACCAGGAAACAACAATTGATCACCGGCGAGGATCATGGGAAGGCAGCTCTCTTATATCAGCCCAGTCAGTGACTCCTGATTGCCAGAAGTCGCTGGCAGGTGAGGAGGCCCTGTCATTCAATACAGCCTCAGTACCGTCAGCAACCACGAGAGGGAGTCTCAGCTAAGAAATTGTCTCCAACACGTTCACAACAGATGTGTTTGGCTATGGGGTACAAGGGAGGGTATTGTGCATATCTATTTTCTAAGGTCACACTATATGGTTGATAACAGTGATCATGTCATGGCAAAGTCTTTAAAAGGTCCACTGGTTTATGGAACAGCTCATCATAGCCTCAATCCCCTGATGACTCCTATCTAGGTGAAACATGTTGGGGAGGCTATAAGCTACTTTTAACTGCCTATATGGTTATATACTGTATATCAGAATGTATTCACCTTAATAACTCTATGCTAGTTCATGGAATGCAGTCATGGTACAGCTAGGGAGTTTTAAATCCAGAGTGAAGTTCTGACACATAATAAAAAAGATTCTAGACAGAAAGGGTATAATTCTTACATCAAAAGAGATAAAAACATATATAACTGCATCTGTATTTTTAATATTTGGATTTATTTCAAATGCTATAAATTTAAATAATAAAAGACAAGTTTTATGTACAATCCCTAAAATAGGGTTCCTTTTACCCCTTGGCGGAAAAGGTTAATAAGAATTTGTCCAGTACCTGGTCTCCAAAAGGATTAGCGTAAAAACATTAGATGTTTATTGGTTCATCACAAAATAAAAAAATACATGTATTAAAAATACATCCTGGAACGAGTACAGTAGAACTTGCCTACGCGTTTCGAACTGGTAATGTTTTTATCCTAATCCTTTTGGGGAGACCAAGGGACGGACCTATGTTTTGTGACTGTACCTATCTCTTGTTCGAGCACACCTCGTGGCTCTACTTCTACTTTCATATGGGAGGTGAGCTGAATATAGCTTTTAGGGTTTTTTGTGAATAAATGTATGCGCAAATTTTCTAGATGTTATCAATGAAGATCATTTTAAAATTTGCTTCATTTTATATTTTAGGTGCCTTGGAACAATACAAAAAAGTGCACAAAGCATTTATAAGTACAGCTGATCATTTACATCAGCATTTTTTACCTTTTAAATATGAGTCTAAAGTACAAATCAGTAATTACAGAAAGGCCTGGCTTTTCTTAGCTAGAATATACTCTTAAATATACAGGAGTATAATTTATAAGAAGCACTTCCAGTAGTGTAATAATTATTTGTACTCTTGCCAAATGCTCTACTGCTGATAATGGATATGAACCATGATATTGCTTAATACAATACTTAATTTTTAATATACTGCTTTAACCTGTCTGGGTGCTCATCTTTACATAATTGCAGTCACTAAATGTAGGAAAAGTGAATGATCAAATTCATAAGATGAATCGATAGTTTAGCGAGTTTTAAGGGAATGTGTCATTAGATTCATGCTGCCCAATCTACAGGAAGCATGACTCAGAGGCTGGATGTGTGATTGTCAGGTTTACTAAGAATCGCCAGCCAGTTACCACAAGAATAGACCTGTCTAGTCCCTGGTTGGCTTCTTCCCACTCCAGTTACTTTACTTGATGTGTATACATTCGGAGAAACGTGTCAGTCAACTGGAACTGAGTAGGAAGGAGCCACCTGAGGACTGCATCGGACTAATCAGGTCTCTCTTTATAGTTCCCGGCCAGCTTTTCAAACTATGCCTTCTCTGAAGGACTCAGGCATTTTAGAGTAAAACAGCTAGCTGCAATTATGCAGTCAGGCTCTGATTCATACTACCTGTGGTTGGTTTGGGCAGCATGAATCTGGTGATAAATTGCCTTTAAAGGTAATCTGTCAGCAGATTTCACACCCAAACTATTGAAATCTGCATATAGCACTTTCAAAGACAAGTCCAGCAATACCTTTTTATGGCCACTCCATTCCTTCATTAATACGAAAACAGCATTTGAATTGACATGCCAATGAAACTGAAGAGCTATTTGTAGACAAATGCAGGCATAAGAAAACAGCAGAACCGCACCAGAGCAATAGCTTCAAGCACTGTTATAGATGTGGATCCGGGACCCGTTGAAACGTTCAGTTGTGAAACAGCCTTCATCCACTTTTCCTCTGTCACTCCTCTGTCACTCCAGCTCTATTCCACACCCACTGCTGCTTCCTCATGCTTGAATTCACAGCACCTTTGCCTGCAGTCACAAAACTTAGTGGCCATAAGTCAAGCAAGAGGAGGCGGCACTGGGCAGTCAATAGAGCTGGAGTGATAGAGGATTTAGATTTGCAATAGCTTTTCAACCTCATTTGCATATCAATTCAAATGCTGATTTCTCAGTGGTGGAGGAATGGACTGGCCATGTAAATGCATTGCTGGACTTGTCTTTGAAAGAGCTATATGCACATCTAAATAGTTTGGGGGTAAAATCATGCTGACAGATTCCCATTAAAGGGGATCTGTCACCAGACTTAACAATACAAACTGTAACCATTACTAAATAGATCTCTTAGGCCTGATAAGGGTGATGTACTACTTTAACAATCCATGTCAGAATGTCTGTATAATCCTGATGGTAAAATTACAATTTATGAGTCTAGTTAAAGCGTGAGGCAGCTCATAACTCCAAGTGTATTCAGTCTCCACCCTCTCAGCCTGACAGCTGCAGCTTGTACTGAGCAGTGGGAGATCTCAGCAGCAGGAAGACACTGAGTAGCTGACAGTAAGGGTATGTGGTGAATGATTCAGTATAAACTTCTCAAATCTATAGTGGCTATTGCTTCATTAAAGGAAATCTGTCAGTAGGATCAACCTCCTAAGCCGTCTATATGGACATGTAGATCGTAGAAAGCTGAATAAAATGATATCTTGATATCTGCGATCTGATGTCTTATTCCAGAGATTTCTGGGTTTTTCTTATATGTGAATGAACTTTTCAGGTCTATGGGTAGGACTCTGATCTTTGTGAGAATCTGGCTGCAGGGATTATTTTAAATAAAAGGGGGCATTACCTGTGTGATGTATAATGACTGCTTTCTGCTCTCCTGATCTCACTGCAGACTGTGTGTGATTATAACTGAAACAACTGCAGGTTCCTTTTACCTTTAGCTTCAATGTCACCTGCAGACAGGGTTGCAATATTGTTGCAATATAGCAGAGCTGTGAGAGCTGCAGCAAATGTATTTGTAAGGAGAGAAAGGTAGGTTCTACTGTTGTTTGTTAGTTCCATGTCTCACACTGGTAACTCCCTCTTTTATTAAAAATAAGCTCTGGAGGCAGATTCTTAGGGAGATCTATATCTGGCCCAAAGATCTTAATATCTCATTAACATATCATAAAAACATTGGATTTCTCTGGAATAAGGCATCAGATTGCATATACACTGTGTTCCAAATTATTATGCAAAAATTGTTTAGGAGTGATAAGGTAAGAATTTTTTTGTTTGTCAGTTAAACTCATTGATGGTGATGTGTGTCAGGGCTCTTTATATCACTGTAAGCAATTGCAGACATCTGTGCTAATTAGTTTGGCAGGTGTGTCCAATGAAAGGCAAGACTACTTAAGAAGGCTGTCCCACATTATTAAGCAGCCTACATTTTCTGCCAAAATGGGAAAGAAAAAGGATGTGTCGGCTGCTGAGAAGCAACAAATTGTGGAGTGTTTAGGTCAAGGCATGACTACAATCAACATTGCCAAGACACCTCATCATGAGCATCGCACAATCAAGAAGTATGTAGCTGATTCACAGTACACACGTGTGCGTGCTGATAAGGGAAAATTGAGGACTCTTTCCTACAGGCAATTACGTCAGGTTAAAAGAGCAGTGGCAAAAAAGCCTTGTCATAGCAGCAGACAAGTTTTTGAAGCTGCTGGTGCCTCCAACATCCCCCGAACAACAAGATGCAGGGTCCTTCAGAGGTTTGCTGCTGTGCGTAAGCCATCCTGTCGACCTCCTCTATCCACTACACACAAGCAGAAACGGCTCCAGTGGGCCAAACAATACATGAAGACTGACTTCAAAACTGTTTTGTTCACCGATGAGTGCCGTGCAACGCTCGATGGTCCAGATGGATGGAGTGGAGGATGGCTGGTTGATGGACACCCCATGCAAACACGGCTACGGCGCCAACAAGGAGGAGGTGGAGTAATGTTTTGGGCTGGAATCATGGGGAGAGAGATTGTCGGCCCCTTTAGGATCCCTGAAGGGGTAAAGATGAACTCCATAGTGTATGTTGAGTTTCTCAAACAGCACTTCCTGCCATGGTTCAAGAAGAAGAACCGTGCATTCCGCAGCAAGATCATTTTCATGCATGATAATGCACCATCTCATGCTGCACATAATACATCTGCATCTCTGGCTGCTATGGGCATAAAAGGGGACAAACTTATGGTGTGGCCCATATGCTCCCCTGACCTCAACCCCATTGAGAACCTCTGGAGCATCATCAAAAGGAGTGTCTATGATGGCGGGAGGAAGTTCACATCTAAGCAACAGCTCTGGGAGGGTATTCTGTCCTCATGCAAAACAATTGAAGCAGAAACCATCCAAAACCTGACAAATTCAATGGACGAGAGTTCAGAAGCTCCTTTCGAACAAGGGGTCCTATGTGCAAATGTAACATCACCTAGAATAAAGTTTTGAGTTGAAAACTGTTTGATTTCAGTTTGTAAGAACCTGGTAATGCTTATAATTTCAAAAATTACCTTTTTTTTTTTTCTTTATTAAAATGAAAAGGTTGAAAACTCTGCTGTGCATAATAATTTGGAACATGCATTTTGAGTGCAGTTTGAGTGTTTTATTTTTTAAAAAATATACTGTTATCATAGGCAGTTCATACAAAAACCTTTTAATTGTACTCTAATAGTTATTTGACTGGAAAATTACAATGACTGAAAGTCATATAGGTAATTTGGGAAAATCTGAGACAATATTATTTGCATAATAATTTGGAACACAGTGTATTAAGGTATCATTTTGTTCAGCTTCCCATGACCTACATATAGATGGCTCAGGAGTAGTGTTGAGCGATACGATACTGCAAATATCGGGTATCGGCCGATATTAGCTGTATCGGGCTTTCGATTCCGAGTACCGATATTTTCGTCATATCGGATACCGGAATCGGGATTGTCACTGTCACTGTCAGTGTCCGTCGGTCCGGTCTGTCAGGAGTCAGCGGCACTTACCTTGCAGAAGATCTCCGGCGGTCACGGGCTGGACTGCTTCATGGCCGCCATCATCTTTCCCGGCGGTCACATGCAGTTTCTCGCGATAACTGCAGTGACTGCTGGGTAATCCCGGCCGTAAAGCAGTCAGTCCGATGACGTCACCGCCGGGGAAGCAGGTAATCAGCTGTGCTGCGTTGCGATGACAGGCTCTGCCTGTCATTGCGATGTAGCAGAGCTGGATCGTCGTGGGACTGTCGTTACTATGGACTGCGTCGGACAGGTGGTATACTGTTGGTTTGTTTTTTTTCTTTTTTTACAGGAGATCGATGGCGTCGCAGGAATGAGTGTATAATAAAATTAATGAAAACTGTGTTGTCTCTTTTATTTCATTAAAAGACTTTTTTCTTGCTTTGTCTTTTTTTTATACATTTAATAACTTTGGGATTAATAATGGATCGGTGTCTTATTGACACCTCTCCATTATTAACCGGGCTTATTGTCACCGTGCAATCAACGGTGACATTAACCCCTTATTACCCCACTTGCCACCGCTACAGGGCAGTGGGAAGAGCCGGGTAAAGTGCCACAATTGGCACATCTTTTGATGCGCCAAATGTGGGGCTGCTGTAGCCTGGTATTATCAGGCTGTTGAGGGCCAGAATCCATGGGCCTTGACAGTCTTTTAATACCAGGCCGCAGCAGTCTGCATTTTACTTGGCTGGTTAACAAAAATAGGGGGACCCCTACGCCGTTTTTTTTTTCGAGGGGATCCCCTATTTTTGTTAACCAGCCAAGCTAAGCAGACTGCTGTGGCCTGGTATTATCAGGCTTGCAAGGTCCATGGATATTGGATCCTTACCAGCCTGAAAAACCAGGCCTCAGCGGTCTGCTTCATCTGGCTGGTTAACAAAAATAGGGGGGACCCCACGCCAATTTTTTTCGAGGGGATCCCTATTTTTGTTAATCAGCCAAGATATGCAGACTGCTGTGGCCTGGTATTATCAGGCTGGCAAGGTCCATGGATCTTGGCTCCTTAACAGCCTGAAAATCCAGGCCTCAGCGGTCTGCTTCATCAGGCTGGTTAACAAAAATAGGGGGGACCCGACGCCATTTTTTATTCGAAGGGAACCCCTATTTTTGTTAATCAGTTCCCTCTGACGTCACTGATTGTGTCCCTGGCTGACCTGAAGTGAAAGTGGAAAGCAATCAATTAAGCTTTCCACTTCCTCTCCTGTCAGCCAGGAGAGGAACTCATTCATTTGGGGGTTTACTGTGAGGCTGCAGCATTAGCTGCGGTCCCTGCAGTAAACATTAACCCTTTCTGAAGGATTACACCGTGGGACCTGACTGTGCATGGGATAGGTAAGAATAATTTTGCTTTTTTATTTTATTTTTATTACAGGAAATGGTTTTTGCAGTCAAATAAAAGATGGTCAAAAACATGTGTCTTTATTTCATTAAAATGATTTTTAATTAAAGTGTGTGTGTTTTATTTTATTTCATGCAATAGGATTAATAATTGATAGTTGTCTAATTGACAGCTCTCAATTATTAACCTGGCTTAAGGTCACCTTTCAATTGCAATGTGGCTTTAACCCCATATTAACCCATTCGCCACCGCTACAGGGCAATGGGAATAGACGGGCAAAGTGCCAGAAAGGACGAATCTAATTATAGATTTGTCTTTTCTGGGGTGTCTGGGGGCAGATGTTAGTAGCCAGGGGGGGGCCAAAAATAATGGTTCCTCTCTGGGCTATTATTATCTGCCCCCATTCGCTAGCTTTGTCTGTCTGGTTGCGAAAATAGGGCGGGAGCCCACGCATTTTTTTTAAACAATTTTACACCTCATATATATATATATATATACATGTCATTGAATTTGTGACACATATATATATATTTATATTTATAGTTCATACACTTCTACATAGTATAATAGCCGCTAATTCAATTGACGGCTTTTGTGAAAATGCAGAACCCGACATGAAATGACACTTGGTGTACATAGGGTTAACCATGTCTATTCATGTCCTTTGCTATCCTTTCAAATTTTGCACACATAGACTGATGTAATTGTTTGTGCAAATCAGATTGCAAACGACATGAAAAGACATGGTTAACTGTTATGTTACGGTAGCTGAGGAGTGCAGGTAAAAAAGGAAATACACCAGAGCAGTTGGAATCTATGAGATTGCAGTACCCTGACTAACCACCGCAACCAGAGGCAGCCGTGGAGCGCCCCCACGATGGTCCTAGACGCCTCGTCACAGCCCGAGAAACTAACCACACCCAAAGATAGAAATAGGAAAGCCATCTGCCCCGGAGCAGAACCCCAAAGATAATAGAAAGCCCCCAAACATGTAATGGCGGTTAGACAAGAGGAAATACTGACACAGAAAGAAAATAGTATGAGCAAACGCTGGGGCCCAAACTATCTAAATAGAAAAGGATAGGAAGGGCACTTACTGCAATCCCAGAAAACCCTGAAAAGCGCCAACTCTACTAATTTCAAAATCACCTGAGATCACACGACCTCTACCACCTAAATTAGTTCTCTGGTGTAACAAAAACAGCAGCCACTGAAAAAACTGCAAAAAGCAAAAGTACAAAACACAGTGGCTGGACTAAACTGAGAGGGCAAAAGCCCCCGGAGGGGACCCAGAAGGCCCCCACAGAAGTGCAGGACAAAATGCAAAAATATAGCAAAAACACAAAATAAGAAATTGTCTTATCTGATAGCAGGAGATGCAGACACGACACAGCAGGCTACAAGGGAAACTGGAAAGAAGGATTCAGACCAGAACAATTGATCACCGGCAACCCTGATGGGAAAATGATTCCCTTAAATAAGACCAATCAGTAACACCTGATTCCCAATCCTCACTAGTACCGCTTGTAACCACCAGAGGGAGCCTCTGCTCAGAACTCATCTCAAACCCATTCACAACAGTACCCCCCCTTGAGGAGGGGTCACCGAACCCTCATTTGAGCAACCAGGTCGGTCAGGATGAGTTCTATGATACGCACGGATAAGTCTCCTAGCATGGATGTCCGAAGCAAACACCCAAGAATTATCTTCCTGACCATAACCTCTCCATTTAACCAAATACTGGAGTCTTCATCTAGAAAAACGAGAATCCAATATTTTCTCAACCACATACTCCAGATTGCCCTCAACCAAAACAGGGTCAGGAGGCACAGCAGCAGGAACCACTGGCTCAACAAACCTCTTCAATAAGGACTTGTGGAACACGTTATGGATCTTAAATGTCCCTGGAAGAAGCAAACGAAAAGAAACAGGATTAATAATCTCCATGATCTTATAAGGTCCAATGAACCTAGGCTTAAATTTAGGAGATGCTACTCTCATAGGAATATTCTTTGAGGACAACCAGACCAAGTCCCCCACTTTAAACCGAGGACCATCAGTCCTATGCCGGTTAGCAAACCGCTGGGCCTTCTCCTGAGAGAGGGACAACCTCTCCACTACCTGGTCCCAAATCTGCTGCATACGCTCAACAACAGAGTCAACACCTGGACAGACAGAAGCCTCCGTCTGTCCTGAAGAAAATCGAGGGTGAAACCCAGAATTACAGAAAAACGGAGACATCAAAGTGGCAGAGCTAGCCCTATTATTAAGAGCAAACTCAGCCAAAGGCAAAAAAGAGACCCAGTCATCCTGATCAGCAGACACAAAGCATCTTAGATAAGTCTCCAATGTCTGGTTTGTTCTCTCAGTTTGACCATTGGTCTGAGGATGAAATGCCGAGGAGAAAGACAATTGAACACCCAGTTTAGAACAAAAAGTCCTCCAAAATCTGGAAACAAACTGGACTCCTCTGTCAGACACAATGTTCTCAGGAATGCCGTGTAAACGAACCACGTGCTGAAGGAACAACGGCACCAATTCAGAGGAGGAAGGCAACTTAGGTAATGGCACAAGATGTATCATTTTGGAAAACCTATCACAAATTACCCAGATGGTGGTCATTCTCTGAGAAACAGGAAGATCGGAAATGAAATCCATAGAGATATGGGTCCATGGTCTCTTGGGCACAGGCAATGGCATCAACAAACCACTAGGGCGAGAGCAAGGCTTGGAGCGAGAGCAAGTCCCGCAGGACTGCACAAATTCCCTGACATCGCGAGACAAGGTAGGCCACCAAAAGGACCGACTAACCAAGTCTCTGGTACCAAAAATTCCGGGATGCCCAGCCAATGCGGAACAATGAATCTCAGACATCACACTCTTTTTCCATTGGTCCGGGACAAACAATTTTCCAACAGGGCAGCGCTCGGGCCTATCCTCCTGACACCCCTCCAGAGCAAGTCTCAAATTAGGCGAGATGGCGGAAAGAACTACACCCTCCTTCAAAATAACAGAGGGATCAGATAGCTCAGGAGAGTCCGCAAGGAAACTCCTCGAGAGGGCATCCGCCTTAACATTCTTAGTGCCAGGAAGAAAGGAAACCACAAAATTAAAACGTGTGAAAAACAAGGCCCACCTGGCCTGTCTAGGATTGAGTCGCTTGGCAGATTCCAGATAGACCAGATTCTTATGGTCCGTAAGGACCACCACCTGATGTTTGGCTCCCTCCAGCCAATGTCTCCACTCTTCAAAAGCCCACTTCATGGCCAATAACTCCCGATTACCCACGTCATAATTACGTTCAGTAGGAGAAAATTTTCGAGAGAAAAAGGCACAAGGGTTACTTTTAGAGGTCTCTGGATCTTTTTGGGACAAAACGGCACCTGCCCCAATTTCAGAGGCATCAACCTCCACCTGAAATGGCAGAGAAACATCAGGCTGCCGTAGAACAGGAGCAGAAGTGAATCTCTGCTTAAGTTCCTGAAACGCAGAGACTGCCTCAGGAGGCCAATTCACCACATCAGAACCCTTTCTGGTCAAATCAGTTAATGGTTTAACAATAACAGAGAAATTACCAATAAATTTACGATAAAAATTGGCAAAACCCAAAAATCTCTGAAGAGCCTTTAATGAAGTAGGTTGGACCCAATCACAGATGGCCTGAACCTTGACCGGGTCCATTTCAATAACAGATGGGGACAAAATGAATCCCAGAAATGAGATCTTCTGTACGCCAAAAAGACACTTTGATCCCTTCACATACAGAGCATTCTCTCTCAAAATCTGGAATACAGTTCGAACATGTTTCACATGAGAGTCCCAGTCATTAGAAAAAATCAAGATATCATCCAAATAAACAATCAGAAACTTGTCCACAAAATCCCTGAAAATGTCATTCATGAAGGACTGGAAGACGGAAGGAGCATTAGTGAGCCCAAAGGGCATCACAAGGTACTCAAAATGCCCTTCAGGGTGTTAAATGCCGTCTTCCATTCATCCCCGTGCTTAATGCGAATAAGGTTATACGCCCCCCTGAGGTCAAGCTTGGTAAACCAAGTAGCGTTTTTCACCCTGGAAAACAGGTCAGAAATCAAGGGTAACGGGTATTGATATTTCACAGTAATATTGTTCAAGAGACGATAATCAATACACGGCCTTAATGAACCATCTTTTTTGGCCACAAAGAAAAAACCGGCACCTAAGGGTGAAGAGGATGGTCTGATATGACCCTTCTCCAATGATTCCTTGATATAAGACCGCATAGCGTCATGTTCAGGTACAGACAAGTTAAAAAGGCGACCTTTAGGGAATTTACTACCTGGCACTAATTCAATAGCGCAGTCATAACTCCTATGGGGAGGTAAGGATGCAGATTTACTTTCGCTAAACACATCAGAAAAATCAAACAAAAAGTCAGGAACATCCTCAGCCTGGGGGGAGGCAGAAAAAACAGGAGTGTTGGTATTAACACATTGGCAGCCCCAACTGGTTACAGACACAGATTTCCAATCCAAAACAGGATTATGAGACTGTAACCAAGGGAAACCCAGCACGATAATGTCATGCAGATTATATAGAACCAAAAATTTGCAGCACTCCTGGTGATCAGGTTCAACCCTCATTATCACCTGAGTAGAAAACTGGGGTTTATTCTCAGCCAAAGGGGTAGAATCGATCCCCAGTAGGGGAATAGACTTCTGTAGGGGTATCAAGGGAAATCCACAACGTTTAGCAAAATCATAATCCATCAGGTTAATAGCTGCTCCAGAATCAACGAAAGCCTGAGCAGAAAATGAGGACAGAGAGCATATCAGAGTGACAGTTAATAAAAACTTAGTCTGAACACTACCCAAGACAACTGAGTGTGCAAAACGTCTTCCCGCTTAGGGCAGACTGAAATAGCATGAGAGGCATCACCACAGTAGAAACATAACCCATTGCGCTTTCGAAACTCATGACGCTGTGCCCCAGACACCACTCCATCACACTGCATGGGCTCAGCAGCTGGCTCACAAGGCAACACCACTCCAAGCATACTTCTCTGCTCACGCAAACGTCTGTCAATTTGAATCGCTAATGACATAGAATCATTGAGACCAGAGGGGACAGGGAATCCCACCATAACATCCTTTACATTATCCGACAGACCCTTCCGGAAAAGGGCCGCCAAAGCGTCGTCATTCCATTTGGTCAGGACTGCCCACCTACGGAATCTCTGACAGTATAACTCAGCGTCATCAAGCCCTGATTTAATGCCAACAAGGCTTTTTCAGCTTGATCAGTGACATTAGGCTCATGTACAATAACCCCAAAGCCTGAAAAAATGCATCAACATCACTCAAAACAGGATCCCCAGGTATCAGGGAAAAAGCCCAATCCTGAGGATCGCCGCGCAGGAGAGAGATGATAATTTGAACCTGCTGCGCTGCGTTTCCTGAGGACTTAGATTTTAAGGCAAAAAACAATTTACAATTATTTTTGAAATTCTGAAACTTAGCTCGATCCCCTGAAAACAAATCTGGCATGGGGATCCTAGGTTCCACAACAGGCAACCTAGCAAGATATGCAGCAATACTCCGAACCTCAGTGGCAAGCTGATCCACACGGCCAGACAACTGTGCAAACTCCATTGGGAGAAAAGATCCTCCCCAGCACCCAGAGATACAGAGGGAAAAAAAAAAATGCAACAAACAGAAAAATATCTCTGACAACTTTTCTTCCTTCAAAATATTTTTTCCCTTCTGTGAGTACCATACAATTTTTTGGCCGGTGATACTGTTATGTTACGGTAGCTGAGGAGTGCAGGTAAAAAAGGAAATACACCAGAGCAGTTGGAATCTATGAGATTGCAGTACCCTGACTAACCACCGCAACCAGAGGCAGCCGTGGAGCGCCCCCACGATGGTCCTAGACGCCTCGTCACAGCCCGAGAAACTAACCACACCCAAAGATAGAAATAGGAAAGCCATCTGCCCCGGAGCAGAACCCCAAAGATAATAGAAAGCCCCCAAACATGTAATGGCGGTTAGACAAGAGGAAATACTGACACAGAAAGAAAATAGTATGAGCAAACGCTGGGGCCCAAACTATCTAAATAGAAAAGGATAGGAAGGGCACTTACTGCAATCCCAGAAAACCCTGAAAAGCGCCAACTCTACTAATTTCAAAATCACCTGAGATCACACGACCTCTACCACCTAAATTAGTTCTCTGGTGTAACAAAAACAGCAGCCACTGAAAAAACTGCAAAAAGCAAAAGTACAAAACACAGTGGCTGGACTAAACTGAGAGGGCAAAAGCCCCCGGAGGGGACCCAGAAGGCCCCCACAGAAGTGCAGGACAAAATGCAAAAATATAGCAAAAACACAAAATAAGAAATTGTCTTATCTGATAGCAGGAGATGCAGACACGACACAGCAGGCTACAAGGGAAACTGGAAAGAAGGATTCAGACCAGAACAATTGATCACCGGCAACCCTGATGGGAAAATGATTCCCTTAAATAAGACCAATCAGTAACACCTGATTCCCAATCCTCACTAGTACCGCTTGTAACCACCAGAGGGAGCCTCTGCTCAGAACTCATCTCAAACCCATTCACAACAGTTAACCCTATGTACACCAAGTGTCATTTCATGTCGGGTGCTTCTGTCTTTTCACAGAAGCCGGCTTTACCCGGCAATTGAATCAGAGGATATTTTACTATGTAGAAGTGTATAAACTATACATATATGTATATATATGTCACAATGACATGTATATATATATATATGTATTCTATGTGTGTATATTTAGTGTTTACAAGGAAATAAAGGGTTTTTTTTGTTGCGATATTTTGTTCCCATAGACTTACATGGGACTTCCGGTATCGGAATCGGATATCGCCGATATTTAGTGATATCGGCGATACCATTCCGATCCGATATTTTTAGATATCGAGCAGTATCGCTCAACACTACTCAGGAGGGTTGATCCCAGTGACAGATTCCCTTTAATGGAGACTGTTCCTAAGATTCAATACTCAGGACAGCCTTTCTTCATGCAAACATCCACCATCTTAATATTATAACATGGTGATCATATGTTTCCCCAGAGTCTATGGTACAACTTTTACCGGTCTAGGAAGCTGTAAGTCCATTTTTCTGGTAAGGCCGGCGTCACACTGGCGAGTGTGATGCGAGTAAGTCGCACGACTTTCACGCATCATCACCCGGCACGGCCGTCCGCTCTCGGACCCGAGTGTGTGGCTGCATGTATTTCTATGCAGCCGCAAACTCGGGTCCGAGAGCAGGCGGCCGTGCCGGGTGATGATGCGTGAAAGTCGTGCGACTTACTCGCATCACACTCGCCAGTGTGACGCCGGCCTTAGAGAAGTAGTTGACATCTTTCAAGCCTGATGAAAATGTTGGTCATTTCCATAGAGCCATGTAAATATCTTTATTACATAACTGATGGTCTATACAAGTAAATGAAAGGTTATTTCCCAGAATAATAAGTTATTCCCTATCTGTTGGATTGGGGACAATTTGCTGATCGCTGGGGTCAAATCATTCAGCAATCCAGAGAAAGGGGCTCTGGAAACCCGAGAATGGGACTCTGCATAGTCCTTTCTTGAACAGAGTGGTGATTTGCATGCTCGAGCTTCACTCATTGTCTCTGATACTGGCAGAAATACCAGATCACAATACTCAGCTATTTTCATAATGGACACCTCACACCTCGACCTCATTTAAGACAGGTCTGCAGAGCCTCATCTTGGGGATGGGTAGGGGTTAACTTGTTGTTTTCTGAGTAAACCTTTAATGCAAGTTTTACAAACTGACAGTGCTTCTTAGATATATTATCTCACTAAATGTTCTTTTTATCGATGCTGTACATGACCTGCAGCAAACTTTGCAAATCTGAGAATAGCAAGAAAATTACCCCTTGCATGTGGAGTAAAATTTGTGAAGTTTTAAAAAAAAATAAAAAATTGCCATTTCAGATTTTTTATATTATCTTGTCTCTTAAAGAGTTTCCACCGTTTAAATTTTTATTTAAGAAATCAATAGTACAGATGAAAGTATTGCGTCGGTGTTGGCAATGAACCTCCTCCACTGCATACTAATGCAGACCTAGTGTGGGTTCCCACTTAGGCTGGTTTCACACATCCGGCGGGCGCCTTGCGGCGCCCCCGGCATTTTGCCGCAGCGCCGCATCTGAAAACCTTTCACACTTCCGGCGCCAAAATGCAGTTTTTTGCCGGATGGTTTCTGATGCTTGGAGAGATCAGAAACCATCCGGCAAAAACAAAAAACGTTACATGCAGCGTTTTTTCCCGGACGCCGCAATGTACATTTGCGCCGCATCCGGACAAAACCGCATGCAACGCATTGACATGCGGCGCCATCTGGCGCTAATGCATGTCAATGCGAAAAAAGCCGCATGCGGCGCATCAGATTTTCAGATGCGGCGCTGCGGCAAAATGCCGGGGGCGCCCCAAGGCGCCCGCCGGATGTGTGAAAGAGGCCTTACCCACATCTACCTGTCGCTTCACAGGCATGCTACAAAAAAGTGATCATATATCCACTTATTTTCCTCCTCTCTAAGCAGTCGGACTGACGAAGGTCCGTGTGGGACCGAAACGTCTCAATTTGTGATTTGACTGCATTAAAATTTCTTCTGGATTTCACTTAAAAGTTGAGTGCCAAGTTTTAATTTCTTTATATACTGGCCTGGGAACCTACTTGTGCACCACCACACGGTTGTGCTAAGTTTTTTGCTTATATCAGTATTAGTAATTTGAACTGGATATGCTGAGGGAATGGGAGCCAGTGAATAGATTTGCAGAGGGGAGAAGCGGAGGAGTAGCGAGGAGAGAGATTAATTAGTCGGGCAGCAGAGTTAAGGATCCAAAATTCAAGAAACACACCACCAAAAACAGACAGAGATGCTTACCTGTCTGAAAAGGCCTCAATACTGATGCACTGACAGAGTGCAGCGGACCCAAGTAAAATGGCGACTACACAGGTGCATTAATACCAAATTAACTAATTGAATTTTACTTGGGTCCGCTGCACAGTGTCAGTGCATCAGTATTGAGGCCTTAGCAGAGTTAAGGATGTACTGGAGAGGTGCGAGAGTGTTAGCAGGGAGGCCACAGAAAAGGATGTTGCAGTAGTCGAGGCAGGAGATGATGAGGGCATGCACAAGCATTTTAGTAGATTGAGGGTTGAGGAAAGGATGGATTCTGGAGATATTTTTGAGCTGGAGGCGACAGAAGGTGGAAACAGGTTGGATTTTCGGTTTGAAGGACAGGGCAGAGTCAAGGGTTACTCCGAGGCAGCGGACTTCCGGTACGGGGGAAAGCGTGATGTCATTAATTGTGATGGCTAGATCAGGTAAGGAAGATCTGTGAGATAGAGGAAAGATGACGAGTTCAGATTTGTCCACATTGAGTTTGAGGAAGCGAGAGGAGAACAAGGAGGATATGGCTGATAGACACTCCGGGATTCTGGACAGCAAAGAGGTGACATCTGGGCCAGAGAGGTAGATCTGAGTGTCATCAGCATAAAGGTGGTACTGGAATCCGTGGGACTTTATGAATTGTCACAGGCCAAGTGTATAGATTGAGAAGAGTAGGGGTCCTAGAACAGAGCCTTGGGGGACTCCAACAAAGAGAGGGTGGGATGAGGAGGTAGTGTGGGAGTGGGAGACGCTTAATGTGCGGTTGGAAAGGTATGAGGAGATCCAGGATAGGGCGAGGTCTTTGATGATAAATGAGGAGAGGATCTGTAGTAGGAGGCAGTGGTCAACTATGTCAAAAGCAGAGGACAGGTCTAGAAGGAGGAGAATAGAGTATTGTCCATTAGCTTTGGCTGTAAGTAGGTCGTTAGTAATTTTGGTCAGGGTAGTCTCAGTGGAATGATGGGGACGGAAACCAGATTGTAGATTGTCAAAGAGCAAGTTAGATGAGAGGTGGGAGGAAAGTTCAGCGTGGACGTGCTGCTCCAGGAATTTGGAAGCGAATGGGAGCAGCTATATGAGGCTATAGCTGGACGTAGCGGTTGGATCGAGGGTTGGCTTTTTAAGGATAGGCGTGATTGTGGCATGTTTGAAAGCAGAAGGGAAGGTACCAGAGTTAGTGATAGGTTGAAGAGGTGAGTTAGGGACGGGATAAGTTTAGTGGTGAGGTTGGGGAGGAGGTGGGATGGGATGGGGTCTCGTGCACAAGTGGTGAGGTGTGATTTGGAGAGGAGACAATTAAGCTCCCCTTCAGTGATGTTGGAGAGGGAGGTTATGGGGTTTGGGCATTGGTCTGTTATACAAAGGGGTTGTGGTGGTTAAACAATAAAGACTTGCCATGTTTGGTTGATCTTATTTTTGAAGTGTGTGGCAAAGTCCTCAGCAGAGATGAGGGAGGTTGGAGGGGCAGTGGTGGGTGGAGGAGGGAGTTAAAAGTTTTGAATAACTGTTTGAGGTTGTAGGATAGGGAAGATATGAGGGTTGAGAAGTAGGCCTGTTTAGCAGAGGTGAGGGCAGATATGAAAGCGAGCGTTGCCTTTTTGAATGCAGTGAAATCATCTTGCGAATTTGTCACTCAGTAACCCTGGACACTTGCAGGAGCTTTTTAGTGATGTTATTGTGCCAGGATTGTCTATTGATACGTCGCACTCTGCCATGAAAGAGAGGGGCGACCGTGTCAATAGCTGGTGCGAGAGTGGCATTGTAGAAAGCAGTGGCACTGTCTGTGTCGTGGAGTGAGGATATGGATGCCAGTGGTAGAATAGAGTCAGAGAGTGTGTGGGTGTCTAGGTGTGCAAGGTTTCTGCGGGGGTGCGCATGTTGCTGGACATGGGTGACAGGTGAGGACAGGGATGAGAAAGTGAATAGATGGTGGTCAGATAGAGGGAGAGGGGAGGTTGTGAAGTTAGATAGAGAGCAGAGACAGGTGAAGATCAGGTCTAATGTATGTCCGTCTGTGTGGCTGGCTGCGGAGGACCACTGAGTAAGTTCAAAGGATGAAGTAAGGGACAGAAGTTTGGAGGCTGTTGACTGAAGGGTATCAGCGGGGATGTTGAAGTCACTCATGATGATAGTGGGAATGTCAGTGGAAAGAAAGTGAAGAAGCCAGGAAGAGAATTGGTCAATAAAGGCAGTGGCCGGGCCCGGAGGTCGGTATATGACGGCCACTTGGAGGGAGAGTAGATGCGGACCGAGTGTACTTCAAAAGAGGGGAGGATAAGGGAGGGTACAGATGGGATTGGTTTAAAGGTGCAGTTAGTAGAAAGGAGAATACCCACTCCTCCACCATGTCTGTTGCCAGGGTGAGGAGTGTGGGTAAAGTGGAGGCTGCTGTACAGGGTCAGACTGGCCCACTGGAGAACCAGAGGATTCTCCGGTGTGTCCAGGCTCTGACACCTGCTGGCATATTGGCCAGCAGCTGCCTAGGGCCCCACTGCTCCAGAGGCCCCCAGCCAGTGGTGTGTCGCTAATAGTGGCACCCCAGCTGCTATGGGACCCCTGAGTCAAAGTTGGCCCTCCCGGTGCCAGGAGCAGCAGCTGGAGACAAGCGCCTGTCCCTGCTGCTAAAGAGTAATGAATATTCACGCTTCACCACGCCCCAAGAGGAGAGGAGTGAATACCATTTCTCCTTAATAGCGGGCAGCGTTAGACACAAGCTGCGGCTAAAACTGCCCGCTGGTGCTGCTGAATTGGGTCCCCGGAGGTGGGCCCCTAATGGGGGCGAACCCTAATTACGATTCCTGCAGCTTCGGACCGGAGCGAAGCTGCAGGGATCCGACGCTGTCCTCCTTCCTGCTCGCCTGCCCGGAACTTCCTGTCTGACACAGCACTGCTGGATGACATCATCATTCAGCGCAGCTGTTTCAGAGAGGAAGCTGCCAGGATGTGCTGCGGGGCATGGTGCGGAGAGGTGAGTGTGAGTGTGTGTGCCTGCGTGTGTGTGTGCCTATGTGGTGTGGTGCTTTGTGTGTGTGTATGTGAGAGTGGTGCTGTGGTGTCTGTGTGTGGTAATGATGGTGAGGAGGCAATGATGATGGTGGTGAGGAGGCGATGATGGTGGGGGGAGGCGATGATGGTGGTGAGAAGGCAATGATGATGGTGGGGGGTGGCAATGATGATGATGGGGAGGCAATGATGGTGGTGGGGGGAAGGCAATGATGATGGTGGTGAGGAGGCAATGATGATGGTAGTGGGGGATGCAATGATGATGGTGAGGAGGAAATGATGATGGTGATGAGGAGGCATTGATAATGGTAGTGAGAAGGCGATGATGGTGGTAGGGGAGGCAATGATGGTGGTGAAGAGGCAATGATGGTGGTGAGGAGAAAATGATGATGGTGGGGGAGGCAATGATGGTGGTGGGGGGAAGGCATTGATGATGGTGGTGAGGAGGCAATGATTATGGTGGTGAGGAGGCGATGATGATGGTGATTTGGAGGCAAAGATGATGGTGAGGAGACAATGATGATGAGGAGGCAATGATAATGGTGGTGAGGAGGCAATGATGGTGGTGAGGAGGCAATGATGATGTGGTGAGGAGGCAATGATGGTAGTGGGGAGGCAATGATGATGATGGGGAGGTGATGATGGTGGTGGGGGGAGGCAATGATGGTGGTGAGGAGGCAATGATGGTGGTGGTGAGGAGGCAATGATGATGATGGGGAGGCGATGATGATGATGGGGAGGCGATGATGGTGGTGAGGAGGCAATGATGGTGGTGGGGAGAGGCAATGATGATGGTGGTGGAGGAGGCAATGATGGAGGTGGTGTAAAGGGCAATAATGGTAGTGGTGGAAAGGACAATGGTAGTGGGGAGGAGGCAATCATGGAGGTGGTGATGAGGTCAATGGTGGAGGGGGGCTGCATTATACACTATGAGGGGGCTACATTATATTCTGTGGGGGGCTGCATTATATTCTGTGTGGGGGCTGTGTTATGACTTATGAGGGTGCTACATTATATTCTATGGGGGGGCTGCATTATAACTTATAAGGGGGTTGCATTATATTTTGTGGGGTACTGTATTATACCCTATGAGGGGGGCTGCATTATATTTCATGAGGGAGGCTACATTTTATTCTATGAGGGGGGCTACTTTATATTCTTTGAGGGGCTACCCCAAACCGTGCTACATAATTAAGACGTGTACTACCTTATATTATACCCTGATATTACCGCGTTTTACCACACAATTGGTGGTCTTGTATTTATTTCTATGTAGATATATAGTGGGCCCCCAAGAATGATTTTCTCTGGTGGGCCCAAGGTGCTCCAGTCCGATGCTGCCACTGTAACACAGCGCAACAGGGGAGGCGGTGTTGAAGGGTGTCAGCCATGTTTCTGTGAGGCCGAGGAAGGGAAGATTGTGAGAGAGAAAGAGGTCATGAATCACATGAAGCTTATTGCAGATGGAGCGGGCCTTCCAGAGTGCTCCAGAGAGAGGGAGCAGGGTATTTATACTTATTTTTTCTCTATAAAACATTATACTACTTCCTCAAATCTTAATATTCACCTTACATCCTATTCTCTCTTGTATTTTCTTCCTTTCACTCTTTCATTTTTTCGTCAATATATTAACTTATTTAAACTCCTAACACTTCCCCCATAAAATAAAACTTCAAAACTAAATCTTATCACCATCAACATATCACCCTTCCCACATCCCCATCATAATATTTAATCTTCATTCTAATTTTCCATTTAATCTTTATCATTTTAAATTTTCATCTCCTTCTCTATTTCAACATTCTCCAACTTCACACACCCCATTATCTTTAACCTTATTTAACCACCTCCCTATTACCTACCATCAAAAACTTCTCACCTACATTACCACAATATTTTAAAAAAAACCCCCCAAACACAACCCTTCATACTCCTCACACTCACCACCCCACACCACACCTCACCCACCCTCAATATATCAACAACTAAACACACTCCTCAATAAACACCTACTCACACCACAAACAACAACATCAAAAAACACACCTCTCCCACCCCCAAACCTCTAACACTCCCCACCATCATTTAACTAAATTTCATTAAAAATAAATTTCCACTATATATCAGACAATCCAAACAAATCTCATCCGAGTGTGTGTGTCCACACTCTCATCTATCATCCCAAACCCACCCCTATAATACTCACTTCCAAAAATAACCTCACCCCTTAAAAACCACCTATACACTCTTATTTTCTCCTATTACCACCACACACTATATATTATTCAAAAACATAAACACCCCCCACCCCCCCCCCACCCCCATCAACCCTATACACACACATATTATTCAGCATCTAACTCCAATAAGATAATACAACTTCCTCCCTCTTATAATTTCTAAACTCTCTCTCCCCCAATAGATATATCTCATACGCGTCCTACTCACACCACGCATATCCCCCAACTTAATCTTTACTAATACACCACCTTATCACCCTACCACCTATAACATCGTCACGCCATTACAACATCATCTTCCACATCCAACTTATCATCATATTTGCTCTTCATGTTTATTCTTTTTTCATATATCCTCCAAAACAAATATATCTTTATTTATATTATTCCATTCGCTTGCTTGATTGGTTATTTATGTCAGCCTCTCCTCTCGTCCTTCTCCTCTCCCCCAGAGATATATACTCCCATACGCTATATATAGATGAGATATATATTATATGTGTGTGTCATCTCTAGACGTGCTCACACTCCAATCTATCCAATGGATTAAACATGGATCAACGAAGTGTGCAGGTTCGACTGTGCCTACCTCATGATCGTAGACGAACACTAAATCTACATATGCTCGTCCCTGAGAGGCCTAGATAATGGTTGCTGCTCGATGCAGGAGTACAATGCCAGTCAACAGGAGACGTGGCAGGGGGGCTGGTAGGAGGGCAACAATCCCAGCAGCTAGGACGTGCTACACATAGTCGCGACACTGATTTTGTGCCGGAGAGTTGCTGCTCCTGAGCTAGAATCGTATACGCCGAGAGAGCAGCTAGACTGTCAGAGAATAGCCGGTGCGAGGTGACTCGTTACGCTCCATGTCACCGGTACCCATCGCAGATATGATAACGCGGATAAGAGCGTCACTGTTCTAATGAACTTCCTCTCGCAGGACCCAATGGCACCTAATGAATGTGAAAACCCAGATGTCAAACCGCGCTTGCCATTAAGACTTTTCTCGGGGTGGTCCTAAAGTTGAGAATTTTTGGGATTCTAGCTCTCCTAGTCGTCCCTAACAAAGATTCAAATGCGGTGAGTTCGGCTTAGAGAGTCCTGACTCGTCGTACTTCGAGGAGAGAATGAGAAACGGAAAAAATGTTATAACTTAAGAGGCCTAATGTGTGCAGTCATGAGATCGGACTGAACCGACTAAAGTGCCCCATTAGCCATGATGGCTTGTTGTCACAGCCCAAACATCCGTGCCATTGGGACGCCTTGGACAATTCTGCCACTAGTGCCACTCAATAACTGTGTTGTCTCATGCGCGCGTAAAGGTCGCTCCAGTGTGTGCTATCCAATGTTCTAGCTGCTTCGGATGTATGATCTGCTCCGTCTAGTCTTTGCGCAACTATACAACGCTATGCATAATGACCGGCTTTGCAGTTCGGGTTCTGATCGCTTAGCTGATCATGAGGAAACGGAATAGATAGGATGGTTATGGATTTCTTAAGCGAGGGCCAATGGGTCACAATGATTGAAACAACGTATCGCACATCCGCCCAGCCTATGTGCATCTCGCTGGACCTAACGTAGTGGTTCATGCCGGGTGACGTCCAGCACATTATGAAATTTTATTGGCGGTGACTTGGCTAGTCTCGAGCATCTACTGCTACGTACCCGCTCACAAAGTGATGTGAGACCTCTAATAGCTGGGTGAATCTGAGTCTGTCGTACTCAGGAGGAATAAACGCGCAGGAGATAGGATCACTGTGATAGCGCTTACACTGCAAGGCGCGTCAATTTGCATGGCCACAAATGCCGATCGTCTGTCTGAGTCCAAGGCTAGAGTCAATAGTAACGATACACCCCCCCCCCCCCCCCCCCCCCCCCCCGCCCCCTCCCATGCCCCCCCATGAGACTGTTGTCTAGCAGCGGTGTCTCCGCTAAGCGTTAAGAATGTGATTGATGGCCTGTGATTGGCTCTGCTCCTGTGCTAGGTCGTGCGACTACACTAGATTCATAAGCGGTTGATGTCTTCGCGCAGAGTCTCTGTGATCGTACTTCAGCGATGAATATACGAGCATATGTCTGGCGTATGACTATACAGTCGTAGGCCAGAACTTGGCATCATCCTTGAATGTCGCAAAACATCAGAGATCGTCAAACCGTGTGCCACAACTGTTCAGACATGGAGTGGTCCAATAGTTGATCATTAGTTGAGGTGTGGACTTGTCTGCTCTCTTAGTAGTCTTGACTAACAAGATTCGCAAGCGCATAGGTTGATGTCTGTGTCTGTCGTAGCAGTCAGGAAACGCGGATACAGAGCATGTTATCATCATGCGCTGTAGACGCATGGCCCAATGGCACCGAATGATGTGCACTCACAGCTATGTCAATAGTCGCCGCTCGACCGCGCGCATAGCTGATGGCTCTGCATAGGACTTTTGGCTCAGGGATGGTCCACAAACGTTGATTATTGTTTGGCGTGCATTTCTGCTGTCATCTAGTCGTTGCTTGTAAGAGCACGATTTCAAATGTCGGCACTTGAGTGAATTCTGGTGTGTGTCTGTCGTACTATGATCAGGTCGTCATAGACCGGATATAAACATGCTATAAGCAACTAATTAAGCAGAGTCTCTAGATGGTCGCACCACATTGAGAAGATGAAAGACACTCTGTCATTAAACTTCTGTTGGCCATAACGCTATAGTTCTCATGTGGTGGTGCCAAGGTCTAGATACATCAGAATTTTGGTAGTGATTTCGCAGGAACACGCAACAGTAGTTCTGTACACTAAAAGGTTCGAAGCTAGGTAGAGTTTCAGTTGCATTGTAGATCGAGTGAGTCGTATTCGAGGAAACGGAAAACATGTTATAAACTTAAGGCACGGCCAAATAGGCACCTCTATGATTGTGAAACACTATGTCAAAACTGTTGGCAGGAGAACTTTTCTCAGGGTGGACCAAAGTGAAATGTTTGGGTGATTTTGCTCCTCTCAGTCATCCCCTACAGATTCAAAGCGGTTGATCGAGTCTGTCGTACTCAGGAGAAAACGGGAACTGTTATATACTTAAGCATGCCAATGGCACCAATGATGTGAAACAACTCTGTAAAACTCGTTCGGCCCTAACTTTTCTCAGGGTGTTCCAAAGTTGAAATTTTTGGCGTGATTTCTGCTCTCTAGACGTCCCTAACAAGATTCAAAGCGGTTTTGAGTTCGGTCTGTCGGTACTTCAGAGAAAAACGGACCAAAACATGTTCATACTTAAGCAGGCTCCCCAATGCACCAGAATGTGTAGATGTTGAGAAGACACGTATGTCAGAACCGTTAGGTGCCTAACTCTTTCTCAGGTTTGTGCAGCAATGTGATAAGTTTTTGGATGATGGATTATCTGTCTCTCTAGGCTGTAGCACTATGAACCAATTTGACAAAGCAGAGCTATAGTGTCGAAGGTTCTGCTCGTACTTCAGAGAAAACGGAATAACATGTTATAAACTTAAGCAAGGTCTCCTGACATTGCGTGCTACCTCTAACCCTGAGATGTGAAAATCACAATTCGTCAAAAATGGTCTCTTAAAAGAAGATATCCTTGCCATAACTGATTTTCTCAAGTAGATGTGACGTCCACTGTTGAAATTTATTGTGTCATTTCTGCACCATAGTCGATCACCTAACTCAAGTCTCAAAACGCGTTTCGATTTCGAGTGTACATGAGAGTGCTATCTTTCATCATCAGTACCCTTGTAAATCAACTAGTTTCTTATGCAACGCTTCCTCTATGACCTCCACATATTTTTTCGCCCTATCACAATAGATATGAAACACATCTTTTCGCAACCTCATCTCTATATGCCTATATATACTTTTGTGATTCGCCCCTCCACTTCCAAATATTAAACTTTTGGGATAATATTCGCTCTCTCAAGATAGTGCTGCAACCGATATCAAAGCGTTGAGTTCGAGTCTGTCGTACTTCAGGAGGGGAACGGAAGACTATGATCGCCATGAGCTTAAGGAACGAGGCCCGCACTACGGCGACGATACTATCGACTGTGGCGCATCACACTATGGTACTAAAAACTCTGAATTGGCCATATGTCTGTTCTGCTCCAGGGCATAGGCGTCCAAATGTTGTGTTATGTATTTTAGATTAGGTGAATTTATGCTGCTCTCTGTCTATGTAAAAATATCTGAGAAGTTCAGCCCTTAAAGGCTCCCTGAGTGATCATGAGATTGCAACACCGTCGTGTGAGTATGTAGGTGTGTCGGGCTACTTGAAACGTACTGATCTAGGAGAAAACGGAAAACATGTTGCTATCTAGAGTAGTGTGCAGAAAGATCGTTCGCAAGATAGTGCGAGCCTAATGAATGATGACATATCATTGTGTCACATTAGCTAGTCCTTGGCCCAATTAACTTTTGTGTCTAGTGCAGACGACTGTCCTGGGTTCCAACTGTTATAGCCTCTAGAATTATATGGGTGGAGTCTGACTGACTCGGCTTTCTATGTCGTTCAATTCTCTCTCTAGACATGTGCTTCGCTAGAAATGCGTCCCGATTGAGAGATCGTTCGATGTAAGACAGAGATATAGATATCTTCCAAGTAGACGCGTAGGTTAAATTGGAAAACATTATCACTAGACCGTATAAGTCAGGTATCTTCATAATGGCTACAGAATGAACTGTGAATTCAACTATGCCTCTTACACAACGGCTATCGCCATAACTTTTCTCAGGGTGGTCCAAAGTTTAAATTTTCTGGGTGATTTCTGCCTCCTTCTAGTCGTGACAACCCTGGATACACTCGAGTTCGAGACACTCATTGCTGGTTGATCTAGAATTCGAGGCCGATCTCTGTTCGCTCTACTCACTAGGACTGTAAAGCGGAGTAGATGAAAGATGTTCTATCGCATTAGATCGCATGGCACTTCCCATATTGTGCATTGACCAATGAATGGTTTGAAACCACTTGTGTCGTGAACCGTTGGCCATAACTTTTCTTCAGGGTGGTCCAAAAGTTCGCTCTATTATCATTGTGAGTGGATTATAATCTGCTCCTGACCTCAGTCGAGTACCACGCAATGCAGTTCAGAGGCATTCTAGCAAGCGAGTGTGCCATTGAGAGTATCGGGTACGCTGTCGTCCACTCATCTAGCGACGAACATAAGGAAAGTATGATTATGATACTTAAGCAGGCCCCGCAATGGACCGTATTGTGATTAGTGAGAGCACTCGTATGTCAAACCAGTTGGCCCTGCAACTTGGTGTCCAATAGGGGTGACATGGGCGCGAAAGTGTGAGATCATGTTGTTCGACCTAGCCCAGTGAATCTCTGCTCGCTTAGTCGTCACCTAACAATAGATTGTCAATAGATAGGTAGAGCAGTTGAGTCCTGTTTCGGTACGCTTCGTACCGCAGCACTGTTATACGGTCACAGAAAACATGCTTAGACTTAAGCAGGCCCTAAAGGCATCACATCAAGAATCTATGTGGGACAGCCTCAGCAGTCATCAACAGATTGAGCTCCACTTAGTCACTTCTTGTGCCTCAGGGTGGTCCACTCAGAGGGGAAACTCGTGTGTTTGTGTGTGACGTACTGCATGCTAGTGCGTAAGTGGCTATCCCTCACTACATGAGAGTCAAAGCGTAGGTGTAGGTTGAGTCTGTCGTTAGCTTCAGCAGCCTGAGCATGTGTGAATACGGTAAGAATGACATGTTATAGATGTGTTTATAGCTTAGGCGCGAATGTCAACTAAGACTCAATGACTGCGAGAAACTTATGTCAAACCTCGTTGCCGTGATATACTTGAGTAGCCTTGCACGGAGTAGGGTACAAAGCTTGAGTACATGTGCTTTGGACAGTCGGCATCTTCTGTCAGCTTCTGAGTGGCTCACCCTAAGGAAGATTCAAGTGAGTCTCTAGACGTTGGCCGTTCGAGTCATTTTGTCGGTAGGCCTCAGGAGCAAATCCCTGGCAAAGTACTTCAGACAATACCTTGCCTGGCTTTAAACCTTGACCTCCTGGGTGGGTGCAGTGCTTCATAAATAATTAGCGAAGAACAGGTTATAAACTTAAGCTATTAGCCAGCACATGGGCACCCGCAGAATCCATGAATGTGTGGAAGTCGCTCGATGTACGAACTGAACTGCTGCGCACATCTGTGGCCATATACTGGCGTCTCAAGGTGTCCGCGTGCAGAGCTCCTAGAATCATGTATTGGCAGTGATTTCTGCTCCCTCTGGCATTGTCCCGTGTACAAGATTGCAGAAGAGTCGCTCCATGACAGTCTCGCAAGCATCTGTCGATGAGCTCACGCCAGGCACGGGCTCATAACGGAATACATGTATATCATAGCTTGTTGAGAGCAGGCCCAATGGCACCAATGAATGTGAAACATGAAGAGTCCCAAAACGCGGTGTAGAGCTCTCTACAATCTCTTCGATGCAGGCAGTGGTCAAGTCGGAGGAGAGGCTGAAGATTTTGCGAACGTGATTTCTGCTCCTCTAGTGTCGCGCGCCTAACAAGATTCTGAGAAGCTATGTTGCGTTGTTCGATGTGTTCTGTCGTGAGTTCAGATGAACAGAAATCGGAGAAACATGTTATACTAGTAATGCAAGGCCCAATGAGCACCTATTTGAATGAGAAGACACATAGATACAGTCGACAACGTCTGATTCGCGCCTATACTTTGCTGCTCGACGGAGTGTGCGCTAGTAAGCATGTGAAAAGACATTTCTGTAATATTGGGTGCCATGTCGACTCTCGTGGGTTTAACGTGTAGATCGCTCGGCACTAAGCGAGATCTCAAGCGGTGGTAGTGCTAGACGTCTCGCGTACGTTACTTCACGGAGTGAAAACTGAGGGCAAAACATGAGTGACATTACATCTTAAGCATGGCTACCTAACGTGGCAACCAATGTTCATGCGCGCTAGGACGTATCTGACTAGCAGACAAAAGTTAGTAGGATAGTCGTTGCGGTCCGTCTAGAGCTTTTAAGTCGAGGGATGGTCAAAGTGTGTGGAATTTTGGCGGGAATCGCGTTGATATTGCTGCGACTTCGCCAGTCCCCTGTGTCGCCGCGCCATGGTTCGCGCGCAGAACTCGTATACAAGAGATAGTCAGAACGAGCGCGTGGAGTATGAGATGTGAGTCTGGTCAGGACTTCGCAGGAGGTAGAGAGCGGGAAAACTATGTGATGAGCTTAGAAGCAGGTGTCGCGCGAATGAGGAGGCCTCGGACACTCTTGAAGATGTGTATAAGCAGCTATGTCAAAGCAGAACTTGTCGCAATAACTGTGTGGCTTGCCAGGTCAGGTACAGGGTTTGTGCGTGACTGGAGGGATTGTGGATTTGGCAGAAAGTGCTCCTCCACACACCACTTGCATCTTTGAACACCTGGAACATGGCCCACATGTTGTGATTGTCTTCCGAAAAAGGAACCCCCGCATTGCCAAAATTATGACAGATTTTGCAGCGGTGTCGCTCTTGGAGTGTGGAAACTTATGCTATGGCCTCGACGTCGCTCCGCTGATTAGAACTGCTCCTGGCAGTCAAGTCGCTCTCAACGAGATCATCAAGATAATCACAGCGAGAGAGGAGATGACGCTGTAGTGCATGTCGTACATTCTATGGAGAAACGGAAAACATGTATACTCAATTCAGACAAGGCCAACTCGGCCTCACAGAGGCACCAATGAATGTGATATAAATGAGACCGTCTATGTCAAACAGTGGCCATAGAGAACTTTCTCCAGGGTGGTCCAGAAGTATGGCAACTAGTTTTATGCGAACGTGATGTTCTAGCTCGCTCGGCTGATAGTCGCTCTCTACCACAAGATGCAAGCAGGTGTACTGTGCGCCTCGAATGACTGTGGAATGACAGTCGTGAGGTACGAGAAGGTAATCGGACACAAACAGTAGACTTATGTATTAGAGCAGGTCACGAATTGTGCGAGACGCTCCTATTGAAGTGCTAAAAGTAGACAGCTGTCAGAAACTGTGTGGCCGATACTGACTTGTTCTCGCAGTGGCGTCGGTCCACAAGTGAGAGCCAAATTCGCTTAGAGCGTGCCATTTCTGACTCTGGTAGTCGTCCCGACATGATTAGCACTGAAGCGGTTGAGTTCGAAGTCGCTGTCGTAATTCAGATGCCGAACGTTGAAAGAGAGCGACGAAGACTCACGATGTGTATAGTCTTATCTTATGGTAGTGCTGGACCACCAATGGGTACATCACATGGAGCTGTGTACCACTCTATGAGTCGAACCATGTTGGCGCTATACTCACTCGCGCGCACGCTCTGGGTGATCACAACTGCTTCGACTAAGTTTCGCGTGTTGCTGATGCTCTTGTGCTTGTAGTCGCTGTCGCCTCGTAGACAACTGAGTATCACACATGGCGGTTGACGTTCGAGTCGGTTCGTACTTCAGCAGAATCTCACGGAACATAGTTGGCTGTACTTGAAAGCAGCTGAAAGCGGCTACCACATGGAGATAGGAGCTAGTGGCTAGAGCTTCCTATGTCAAAATGTTGATGATCTCACCTTCATTAAAATGAACCATGCCTGGGTTTCAAAGGATTTTGTACCACCTTCCCCTGATGACAAATAGGTCGCCAGCAAAATGGCTCGCTTTGTCCTCCTCTTCCTCCGACTTCTCCAATTCCTCCATTTGCAGCTGCTGAACGTCCAGCATACACCTCAACATATGCCAGTGTTTTCACCTCCCTAACTGGGCTGTATCCCCCCAGGGCCGGCGTCAGCACCTGGCGCACCCGGGCAAGTGCCAGGGCCCTGAGCAGGTGGGGGGGCCCACTCGCCATCAGAGACACCGGCGTACTATGAGGGGCCCTGTGCCAGTGCCGGCGCCCACGAGTGTGCCCCCCTGCTTTCTCAGGGCCCTAGCACTTGCTATACTTACCTCTCCCTGCTCCAACGCTGTGACGTCTTCCACGTTTCCTGACAGTGACATTCAGGTCAGAGAGCGTGATGACATCACGTCTATGCGCCCTCTGCCTGAACAGTCACAGTGCAGAGAGCTGGAAGATGGCGACGCTGAGGAGTCCAGAGTAGAGCAGTGCCCAGCAAGGAGAGGTATTTCATTTTTTTTAATGTTTGGAGCAATATATGGGGAGCATTATACACTGGAGAATTATATATGGGCCCATCATACACTGGAGCATTATAAATGGGGCCCATCATACACTGGAGCATCATATACAGGGCCCATTATACACTGGAGCATCATATGGGGCCCATTATATATGGAGCATTATATAGGGCCATCACACACTGGAGCATCATCCATGGGGCACATCATATACTGGAGCATCGTATGGGGCCCATTATATATGGAGCATTATATAGGCCCATCATACACTGGAGCATCATCCATGGGACACATCATATACTGGAGCATCATATGGGGCCCATTATATGTGGTGCATCATATGGGGCACATTATATATAGAGCATCACATGGAGCCCATTATATATGGAGCATTATATATGGGGACCATTATATTTGTAGCATTATATGGGGCTCATTATTCTGTATGGCGCACTATGTGGTGCCCATAATACTGTATGGAGGAATATACTGTCCAGTTTTTGAGCTATTGTAGAATTTACAATAGATATCACTCATGTAATGTAAGAAGTGAAGTATTTGGCATTGTACTATACTTATATTTCTCTGCCGTATCGGAGCATCATGAATTGTGGTATGTGTTAAAGAGGCCCACTAAGACTCTTTCACCTGGGGCCCACGAAAACCTGGAGCCAGCCCTGCCCCCCAAACAACTTTAGCCAAATAACCCCATGTTTTCAATGTGTTACTATTATTATAAAGTAAATTAAGGTTGACAAGCTTAAGTAATAAGAATTGATGTCGTTGGCATTGAAATGGGCACTGTAGGTGTGTTTACTGTCCTCCACTCCCTGCCAACTTTTATTCCCCATTGACTTGCATTGGGGTCGGGTTTCAGTCGGAACTCCGACTTTTTCCGATAGTCGGCCGATTTCGTTCGACTCGACTTTTGATAAAGTCGGGTGGTCCGAAACCCGACTCGACCCTTCCGGAAGCAAAGTCACTCATCTCTAGTCCCGAGGAGCCTCAGTGTTCTGAAGACTCTAATCAGGATTAACACAGTTTCTGAATTTCACAAAATTTCGCAGAAAGTGCCACCTTCATGTCACATATGACTAGGGCTGTATTTTGAAAGTGTCTTCTATGTTGCACGCAAAGGCAGTAGTGGAGCCGGTATCCGCTTTCGAGGCAGCCGTGGAGAAGCAGATTAGTAACTTAACAAGGTGCTCCTCCTCCGCTGCCTGCAAAGTGGTTACCAGCTCCCACGTTGCCTTCCTGTCGCATTGTGCAGTCACAGGCGACAAGACTGGAGATATATTCGTTATTCAGTTCATTCAGAATTTATTATCTTATTATTTCTAATGGTGCTTTTCATTTAATTATAGAAGAACATTTCCTTGTAAAACAGGAGATATCTTTTCCACTGCAGACATCAATGCTGTAATATTGGACCCCGGGCCTTTGATTCTGTTGCCAAATTTTATGCCATGTCTGGACAATTTCCTCCCCAATAGCATTATACATTGCTGATATATTCCATCAAATCTCTGGGATAAAACAAGCTGTCCCAGCGTGACATATTCAAATCATATCTATCATTGCATCTATTCCTTCAAAAAAAGCCTTTATCTACCAAGAGATAGCAAGCTGACCTAGATTCCTTCGAGCTTAAGATGGGCGAGCAGTGATTAAGAAATGTTCTAATAACCCGTCAGCCAACATAGATTTTAATTGTTCTGAATATTAATTTCCTGCTGGGGCTGATTTGTGTAACAAAGAGAATATTTTACATTAATGATGACAGAAAAGCACTAGATTTACTCTTGAAATGGAACTTCACTTTCATTATCCTGTACTGTTGAAGCTTAAAGTGAACCACATGTAACATGTATCAGACACTGTCGCCCATTTCAGTCAGCCATGTTTTACACTGAAATGCTGCAGCATTTTAGAGAAAACATACATTTAAAAACCCGCCACGAACCAAAGTCTGAGAAGCCAGTTCTTTGCGGTTTCTCCATGCCCGATTCCGTTGAGTGTCAAATCTGTCCCTACATGTGTGCATAGGGAGAGACCTCCTGTCACTTAAAGGAACCTGTCAGCAGGATTGTGCACAGTAACCTACAGACAGTGTCAGGTCGGCGGCGTTATACTGATTACAATGATATCTGGTGATGAAATCCGTCTTGTGGTTGTTGTGTGATCTTTATTTTCAGTTTTGTAGTTTCAGTTTTGAGTTGTTGATATGCTCGTTGTCACGACGTATAACAGATATATTCAAAGATAGCAACCTATATCTAATGTGACATCATTCTAAATTTC
The DNA here is from genome assembly GCA_033576555.1 of Oophaga sylvatica. NCBI lineage: Eukaryota > Metazoa > Chordata > Amphibia > Anura > Dendrobatidae > Oophaga > Oophaga sylvatica. Next base: position 399,116,196 of record JARQOD010000004.1, read on the forward strand.
ATATAATAGAGAAAATCAACATGTATACATAGTATCTGCCAGCAATGTCTTACCTGACATAATATCCTATGTATTGTGGGTCAATACTGTGTACGTGTCACGCTGTCTCTGCATAGAGGTGGACCGGGGGTCTATGCTGACCCTGAACTGGGGTCCTGACTAGTCTCTCTACCTGGAGGTACTGTTAATGGTACAGAGGTCCAGGCCGCCAGCGTAACCCTGTCTCCTGTAGATCCCTGACCACTGTAATCTAGTCCTGAGAAGGACCCTGATTACCACCACAGGGAATGGGCAGGTCACAGCTTACACACAGTCTAAAGGTACTGCCACACTAAACAATCCCGCTAGCGATCACGATAACGACGCATACTAATGCGATCGCTAGCGGGATTGTTTCTATATCGCTAAGTGCGGCCACATTTAGCGATATAGTTAACGACGCTATCGCCGTTAGTGATCTTCTTAACGACTTTAGCGGTACAAAAGTACCGCTAAATCGCTAAGAAAAGGTGCCACACTAGCGATATATACTTACCCAGCGGGAGCGCCGACGAGAAAATAGGGTCCGGAACGATTCCAGCGACGAGCGAGATCACAGCAGGAAGCTCGTCGCTGGCAGATGCCGCACTGAACAACATCGCTAACGGGATCGCTAAATAGTGACGTTTTTTAGCGATCCCGTTAGCGATATTGTTCAGTGTGGCATACCCTTAAGACAAACGAGACAGACAAGGGGTAAAGAAAACACAGCCTTGCATACAACACTTCCACTACAGAGGAACACAAAAGGTTAAGGAGATAAACAATAAGCGAGGAGAGGAAAAACCACAACAGGCACTCTTAGCTTAAGTCTTCTCAGAAACGATCCGCTCTGCTGGTCTGAATGAATGCTTTCACCGGCAACTTCCCCAGCAGACCAGCAGGTATATGAAGGAAGCTAATTAACAAAACATTAATCACAGCTGGGCGAGGCTGGTCAGCCCAGCACCGAGAGAGAAAGAATTAACTCCCTCAGTGCCGAAAAACACCCAGCACCAGAAACTCAGCTGTGCGAAGTCAGGGTGTGCAATCGCGACGATCTCCGCCGCGACACACCCGTGACAGTACCCCCCCTTCTACGAGGGGCCTCTGGACCCTCAGGGCCTGGTCTATCTGGGTGAGTAGTGTGGAAGGCCCGAACCAAACAGTCTGCATTAATATCCGACGCAGAAACCCACATCCTCTCCTCAGGACCATACCCCCTCCAATGAACAAGGTACTGAAGGGACCGGCGATTCAGACGTGAGTCAATGATCTTCGATACCTGAAACTCCAAATTACCATTGACCACCACTGGAGGAGGAGGTAGAGGTGACGGTATAACTGGTGCCACGTACCTCTTAAGCAACGATTTGTGGAACACATTGTGGATTTTAAATGTAGGAGGGAGGTCAAGACGGAAAGCCACCGGATTAACTATTGAACTGATCCTGTATGGCCCGATGAATCTGGGACCGAGTTTCCAGGAGGGAACCTTAAGTTTTATATTCTTGGTAGACAACCATACCAGATCGTTCACACTTAGGTCCGGACCAGACACTCTCCTCCTATCAGCCATACGTTTGTATCGGTTCCCCATAGTGCTCAGATTATTAAGCACTCCTCTCCACACTGAAGCAAGTGACGACGAAAATCGTTCCTCCTCAGGAACCCCAGAAGAGCCCCCCCCCATTGAAAGTACAAAACTGGGGGAGAAAACCATATGCCCCAAAAAATGGGGACTTACCAGTGGACTCGCTCCGCCTATTGTTAAGCGCGAACTCTGCCAGAGGCAAGAAAGAAGACCAGTCCTCTTGGTTCTCTGAGACAAAACACCGGAGATATGTCTCTAAGCTCTGATTCAGACGCTCTGTCTGACCATTGGTCTGCGGATGAAAAGCCGAAGAAAATGACAACTGCATCCCCCGACGAGAACAAAATGCCTTCCAGAATTTGTACACAAACTGAGACCCCCGATCCGACACCACATCGGAAGGCAACCCGTGAAGTCTCACAATCTCCCCAATGAACACCTGCGCCAGAGTTTTAGCATTAGGAAGAGCAGGAAGAGCAATAAAATGTGCCATTTTGCTGAACCTGTCAACTACAATTAGTATGACAGTTTTACCTGAAGACGGAGGAAGGTCCATAATGAAGTCCATAGACAGATGGGTCCATGGACGCTCCGGGATTTTCAACGGTTAAAGGGCCCCAGACGGACGGGTATGTGGGGTCTTAGAGCGCGCACATACCCCACAGGACGCGACAAAAGTTACCACCTCTTTATTTAAGTTAGGCCACCAAAACCGCGAGAAACGAGATCTACAGTTGCTTTACTCCCTGGGTGTCCTGCCAAAGCAGAATTATGATGTGCCTCGATAACCTTTTGTCTTAACTGATCTGGAACAAACAGTTTCCCTGGAGGTCCTACAGGGGCGTCCCCCTGAGCCTCCAATACCTCCTCCTCAAGCTCAGAGCATACAGCCGACACCACAACTCTCTCCTGAAGAATAGGAACCGGGTCATCCGTCTTCCCGGCCCCCGGGAAACTACGAGATAAGGCATCAGCCTTTACATTTTTTGACCCAGGACGATATGTGACGACAAAATTAAACCTGGTAAAAAACAACGACCATCTAGCTTGTCTGGAATTCAGACGTTTTGCAGACTCTAAATACAGCAGGTTCTTGTGATCAGTAATGACGGTGACCGGGTGGACTGCCCCCTCCAAAAAGTGATGCCACTCTTCAAAAGCCAACTTAATGGCCAAGAGTTCCCTATTGCCGACATCATAATTCCTCTCGGCGGACGACAATTTTTTAGAGAAGAAAGCGCACGGATGCCATTTACCAGGGGACGTACCTTGAGATAATACTGCACCCACTCCTACGTCAGATGCGTCTACCTCCACAATGAACAGTTGTGATGCATCAGGTTGGATGAGTATGAGTGCTGAAGCAAAACATTTTTTCAAGGAGGAAAATGCTTGACAAGCTTTGTCAGACCACCTAGAAAAATCCGTCCCTTTTTTTGTCATGTCAGTGAGAGGTTTGACAACAGATGAGAAATTACGAATAAATTTCCGGTAGTAGTTAGCAAACCCCAGGAAACGCTGCAGTGCTTTAAGATCCTCTGGCCGATCCCATTCAAGCACAGCCTTCACTTTCCCAGGGTCCATACGGAAACCGGAGGCTGACACCAAGAATCCTAAAAACTGAAGTTCTTGTACAGCGAATACACACTTCTCCCATTTGGCGTACAGTTTATTATCTCGCAAGATCTGCAACACTTGTCTCACATGCTCCTGATGAGACACAAGATCCGGCGAGTAAATTAAGATGTCATCTAGATAAATGACAACAAACTGTCCCACTAGGTGGCGAAAGATGTCATTAACAAAATGTTCAAACACCGCCGGGGCAGTAGTCAGACCGAAAGGCATGACAAGGTTCTCATAATGTCCCTCCGGAGTATTAAACGCCGTCTTCCACTCATCCCCCTCCTTTATCCTAATCAGATTATACGCCCCCCTGAGATACAACTTAGAGAACCATTTGGCGCCCACAATATGATTGAAGAGATCAGGAATAAGTGGGAGCGGATACGGATCTCGGACCGTAATCCGATTAAGCTCACGGAAATCCAGGCAAGGGCGTAGGCCTCCATCTTTTTTCTTCACAAAGAAGAACCCCGCGGCCACTGGGGAAGATGAAGGTCTAATATGCCCCTTGGCCAGACTTTCCGAAATGTAATCCTTCATAGCTTGCCTCTCAGGACCAGAAAGGTTATATAACCTAGATTTTGGTAACTTAGCATCAGGAAGCAATTTTATAGCACAGTCATATGCGCGATGAGGAGGTAATTCTTGACACCCTTCCTCTGAAAACACATCCTCAAAGTCCTCCAGAAAAGGAGGTAAGGTTCTAGGCACGACCGTACCGATGACCGTGTTCATGCAGTTACTATTGCAAAATTCACCCCACTGGCTTATCTCTCTGGATTGCCAATTAATAACTGGGTTATGTTTAGTTAACCAAGGAAGTCCCAACACAATAGGAGTGGGAAGGCCCTCCAACACATAACAAGACAATAGTTCTTTATGTATTGCCCCCACTCGAAGGTCTATGTTATGCACGGCTTGCACAAAGCTACCTTGACCGAGAGGCCTGGCGTCAATAGAGAATATAGGGATAGGTTTGGCCAATACACTCAGTTGCATACCTTGCACCTGGGCAAACCGAGCGTCCACCAGATTAGCCGCGGCCCCACTATCCAGAAGAACAGAAATCCTCTCAGTTCTCGTACCTACCACCACCTCCGCTGGTACAAGAAACTGAGACGGACTTGGGGACGAAATACATACTCCCAGATTGTCGTCCACCACACAACCTGGGATTAATAGTTTTCCAGCGACTTCTTGCTCAGTACAGTACGGGATGGACACCCCTCAATAAAATGTCCCTCTCTCCCGCAGAAGAAACACCTTCTTGTTTTGCGGCGCACCGCCGATCCCCTCCCTCGGAATGATGTCCCTCCCAACTGCATAGGTTCCTCGGAACAAACCAGGGGAACCTCAATATTAGGGACTTTAGAAGGAGGTGGAGTCATCACAGGGGGCGGAGTTACCCCACACCTCTCCCGAAGCCGTCTATCAATGCGAATAGCAAGAGCCATAGCGGCCTCCAGTGACGGGGAGAATCATACTGAGCCAACACATCTTTTAATTTGTCAGATAAACCTTGACAAAACTGGCTCTTAAGAGCCGGGTCATTCCACTGAGTATCCGTGGCCCACCTACGGAACTCTGAAGAAAATTCCTCCGCCGGACGATCTCCCTGCTGTATCCTACGTAACTTCATTTCAGCAAGGGAGACCCGATCCGGGTCATCATATACCAGACCCAGGGCTGTAAAAAATCGGTCCACTGACTGGAGAGCCGGGGAGCCCGGGGGGAGAGAGAACGCCCAGGATTGAGGGTCCCCTTGTAAGAGCGAGATGACAATTCCCACCCTCTGATCCTCACTCCCCGACGACTGCGGCCGCAGCCGAAAATACAATTTACATGCTTCCCGGAAAGTAAAAAACTTGTCCCGCCCACCAGTGAACCTGTCCGGGAGAGCTACTTTAGGTTCAAATCTGGTTTGCTCCCGGGGGTACAAAACCTTGGATTTAACGTCCGTCAGCTCCATGGACAAACTCTGCAACTGCTGAGCTAAATGGGCTACTGGATCCATGGTGGCTGGGGAGAATCTTTAGATGGCCGGTGAAAATGTCACAACGTATAACAGATATATTCAAAGATAGCAACCTATATCTAATGTGACATCATTCTAAATTTCATATAATAGAGAAAATCAACATGTATACATAGTATCTGCCAGCAATGTCTTACCTGACATAATATCCTATGTATTGTGGGTCAATACTGTGTACGTGTCACGCTGTCTCTGGATAGAGGTGGACCGGGGTCTATGCTGACCCTGAACTGGGGTCCTGACTAGTCCCTCTACCTGGAGGTACTGTTAATGGTACAGAGGTCCAGGCCGCCAGCGTAACCCTGTCTCCTGTAGATCCCTGACCACTGTAATCTAGTCCTGAGAAGGATCCTGATTACCACCACAGGGAATGGGCAGGTCACAGCTTACACACAGTCTAAGACAAACAAGACAGACAAGGGTAAAGAAAACACAGCCTTGCATACAACACTTCCACTACAGAGGAACACAAAAGGTTAAGGAGATAAACAATAAGCGAGGAGAGGAAAAACCACAACAGGCACTCTTAGCTTAAGTCTTCTCAGAAACGATCCGCTCTGCTGGTCTGAATGAATGCTTTCACCGGCAACTTCCCCAGCAGACCAGCAGGTATATGAAGGAAGCTAATTAACAAAACATCAATCGCAGCTGGGCGAGGCTGGTCAGCCCAGCACCGAGAGAGAAAGAATTAACTCCCTCAGTGCCGAAAAACACCCAGCACCAGAAACTCAGCTGTGCGAAGTCAGGGTGTGCAATCGCGACGATCTCCGCCGCGACACACCCGTGACAGTCGTGCTCCGGGGCGGCCTGTGGGGGGCTTGATGTGGTGCTTTGCTAACATATTCATCTGTATGGCTTATGGCAGGTAACTGATCCCTCACTGACCTGCCCCTAGTTTACATAATGAATATTATATGTATTTAAAAAAAAAAAAAATCACCTTCTGCAGACAGGCGCCGGTGGCGTCGCCTGAGCTGCTGCACGATCACATCTAAAATGTGAGTTTAATTACTTTTATTGATGTTTTACATTCATTTCTAAAAAAAAATCATTCGGAAAATAGCGCCTGCCACGCTTGCACAGTAGCAGCTATCAGCGATTTGATAGCTGCTACTGTACAGGAGCCGATGGCACTAAATTACTAGAGAAAAAAAATTTCCTCCTCCAAGATGGTGGTGCTGGCGCCTACGCAGTAGCATCTATTGGCGATCTGGCGCCAGTTTCAGACAAATTTTTGTTTTCTAGAAATTAATATATACCATCAAAAAAGGAATTAAACTGACATAATATTCATTATGTAAACTAGGGGGCAGGTCAGTGAGGGATCAGTGACCTGTCAGCAGTCTGCATTATGAATACCTAATCAGAGCACCACATTAAGACCCCACCGAGGCCACCCCCAGGCATGGGTATATCATTAACTGAAAATAAAGATTAAACAACAACCACAAGACGGATTTCATCAACCAAGATATCATTTTAATCAGTATAACAGCGTCGACCTGACATGTCTGTAGGTTACTCAGCACAATCCTGCTGACTGGTTCCCTTTAAGAGTGGTGAGTCAGAGAGAAGCCGCCAGGGACTGGCCACTTGGACTAGTCGTACGAGCTGCATTGTCCTCGCCGGCTATTAAATTTATATTGTCTCTGAAGTTTTGCAGCGTTTCAGAGTAAAACATACCTAGCTGAAATGAGTCAGTGACAGTATTTCATATCCATTGGTTACAAAGTGGAAAGTACAGTATTATGCAACGTTTCGGGTGAAAACCCCTTCATCAGATGTATAGGCTATGTTCACTGCAAATAGGTCAAGGAGATCCAGGGTGCAGGGTGGGTTTACCTCAAACACACACTACAGGCTTTGATTTAGTTGGATTTTGGTTGTCACTGTTTGGGGTAACCCATCTGCACCTTGGATCCCCTTGACCTATTTGCATTTAGCATAGTCTATACGTCTGATGGAGGGTTTTCACCTAAAACGTTACATAATTCTGTACTTACCCCGTTGTAACTAATAGGTATAAAACACTGACAATAAATCCTATTTGAAGCATCTCCAAGTGCCTTTAGGTGTGCAGCTCCTTCACTCTGTCTACTATTGATCTACAGGAGCTCAGTTGTTGGCTCCAGAGGAACAAGCAGCCATCTCAGGACCGGCATTCTCCTGAATCACAGGATGATGCCCATAATACGTACAGTTTTTTACCAAGATTTTTCCTTAGTGCACCGTATAATTCAATTATATTGGATAATTAATGGGGCAGAATTTTGACAATTTATTTAAAGAACAACAACAACGGTATTTTAAGGACTGACTTTTTTTCCTACCACATATTTTTATTGGTTTACTAATATTTAGGCATTAATTGGGACCCAAGTAGGAGAAATTGAGAAATGTCATAGAGTTTTACAGGCCCTATGGAGGAGCACAGTCCCTCCTGCAGGGACTATGAAGTCACAGGGGAAATGCATACACTGTCTGCTCTATGTACTGTATATACAGTTATTCCCTGCACTATTTGTGATATTAGCAGTATAGTTGATCTGCCATCTGCCTTTATAGCCTGCCATACAATAGCAATATTTTAAATGCAAATTTTTTGAAGGTCTATGTTATATATTTGGTCTGTAAAGATTGCCAACTTGGACAAATATTCAAACAAAATCTTTGCTGTGATCAATGTCCTGTTATGGGGATTTATTGATAGGATAGATACCTGTCACTCACTGTTAATGAATTTTTACACTGCAAAAATCTAACACGGCAACTTTATAACAGATTTCCACCATTGGCCAGCATATATCATGCTCGTTCGTATCAGTAAGAGATGCTGATGGTTCAACAGAAAATGGTTTAAATCGACTTTTTTGTCTTTTGAAATCTCTGCTGTATGGATACCTTTACTCATCTAAATTTACATAGTAAAGCTGACATTGATCTGCGGTGGTTTGTTCTATCTGGATAGTCACATGAATGACGAATGAATAAATGAAACATATCATGCTTACCCAAGTAACTGACTCCTTCGTCTGGCGTAATCGTCCCATATTTTACCATCATTTTTACAAAATCAATAAGCGTTTTCATAATAGTGATCAATGTTTCCTTCTCTTTGGCATCATTTTCTAGGATATGAAAAAGGGAAAGGTACATAAAAAGTGCACTTAGAAAATAAAGCTAAAAACAATCCATTGCTCCATATTAGCAAGAAATTTACCTGAATTTAAACTCTTTATAAGTCTATAGAAATTTGGGAAATACTGAAGATCTTCAAAATTTTCTTCCATAGGCATATCATTCCTCCTCTCCAATGTGGCTGCTGGGGTCCAGTCATTTTCTCCAATGTTGTTTCCATCAGATGATTCTGTATCTTGAAGCCTCTATAATACGTTTATGTAATGTAGTTAGTAAATGCTGAAAAAATATGTATTACATTTGTTATCCCACTATCTATTTTTGGTAGCATGTTTAAAGAGTTTGCTATGGGTTTATGAGATATCTCCTATGCATAGGTTTGGGATAACTTATTGAAGAAAGTGGTCAATCAGAAACTTTATATACTTATCACACATTCAGGGACTCTAAAGGGGCCTGCTTGCTCTCTCCCCCATGTTTCTGGCCCAAAACATGACTGCCACCTCCTTGTTGACTATGCAGCCTTGTTGGGACATAGTGACCATCCATCAACATTCCACTACTCCATCCAGCTGGACCATCCAGGGTTGCACAGCACTCATCAGTAAATTAGCATGGTTTTAAAAATTACTTTTCATGTATGTTTGGGCCACTACAACCATTTCTGCTTGTGAGAACTGTTTAGTGGTTGCCAAATAGTAGGTTTATGCACAACTGCAAGCCTCTGGAGGACATTACACATTGAGGTTTGTGGGTCTCTCGAAGTGACAGCAGCTGCAAATAACAGTTTGCTGCTTTGTATTGGTGTTTTAGCAGCCTGTCTTTTAGGCTGGGGTCACACTTGCGAGGAACTCACACGAGTCTTGCACCTCAATACCCGGCACTGCCACCGGCACTTGGGACCGGAGTGTGCAGCTGCATGAATTTCTATGTAGCTGAACGCTCCGGTCCGAGTGCTGGCGGCAATGCCGGATATTGAGGTGCAAGACTTGTGCGAGTTTCTCGCAAGTGTGACCCCGGCCTTAATCAGATTAATTTCTGTAGCAGAAACCTTCCTCATTATGCCTTTCTCTGCACAAACCCATCTGCTTGTAAGGTTCTATGTATATATTCCTGAAACTCAGTTTGTTCGTCAGCCATTTTACTTTCTGTCTTGCTGCAGCTATCTTGCCCTCAGTCAAAATGGAGTTTTCAGCTTGCATGTTCCCGCCCTGATTCTCTCCTTTGCTTCTTAAGCAGCCACAGCTGAGCAATCAGTGCTTCAGAATCTAGCCTGCAGTGAACCTGTGACTTGACTCCTGTAAGCCTTGGACCTTGTACTCCAGCTATTCCTACTGAGGAACTCTGAAGCACTTGTGGACTCTGAACCCTGCTCTTTGAAAGACCCATGTTTGCATGGACTTACGGTAACAGAGAAGAAGATCCTGAATCTGTATTGGAGAGTGATTGCTGAGCTTGGATTGCTCTGGCCTGCTGTGTCTCCTGTTTCTGTGTCTGCAAACTGTGTGACTATTTCTGCCAACTTGTATGAAGTAATACAGGACTTTTCTATATCAAACCTGTGACTCCTGTGTTTTCATCGCACCCAAGCACAAGACGCTATATGAACTGTACTACATACATTACAAGATTCTGAAGCCAAAACGTTAGTGTCTGCTGGGTCTGGAAGGCTGTGTCTGCTGTACTGTGGATATCAGACGTCCGGTTGTACTTTCTGTGATGACAGTGGTTGTGACTTCTCACAACCATTCCAGGTGAGCAATTCCCTTAAGTTTTTTCTTTTTGCAGTGTTACCACAGGTAAACACTATTGTTTTTTTTTTTTCCTTTCTTTTCTCTTTTTTTGTCTGCTGTAACTCTGGATATCAGATGTCTGGTTGAAACTTTCTGTGATGATAATGGTTGTGACTTCTCACAACCATTCCAGGTGAGCAGTTCCCTTAATTTTTTTTTCTCTCTGCAGTGTTGCCACAGGTGAACACTATTGTTTTTTTTTTCTCTCCTCTTCTTCCAGTAATCCTGTCTTAAAAGATCTGGAAAATGGAGGCCCGCATAAAGGAACTTTGCGGAGTGACTGATAATATCCTTGCAGATTTGCAGAATATAAAGACCCGTTTTACAAATCTACAGGACCTCAATAATCACAATTTGCAAGTGGTTGGACAAACTACCCAGGATTTGCGAGCCAGGATTGAGGTTCTAGAGGGGCGAGTCCAGGCTCCTGCCGTAGCCCCGAGTGCTGGGATTCCCAAGTTGCCCCCTTTTCGTTTTGGCGGTGAACGTGAGAAATTCAGGGGATTTATTAATCAATGCAATCTTTTTTTTTCTGCACATGCTTCACAATTTCCCACTGAACGATCTAAGGTGCTTACTATAATTATGTTGCTTACCAACAAGGCTTTAATGTGGGCAAACCCTCTGATTGAGACTGAGGATGATTGTTTGAATCACCTTGATGATTTTATTTCAGCCATGGGGCAGGTGTTTGATGACCCAATCGAGGTGCAACAGCTGATGCAGCCATGTTAGCTTTGCGCCAAGGTAAGCACTCGGTAGCTGAATATGCCTTGGATTTCAGGAGATGGGCCCTTGATACCACCTGGGACAGTTCCGCCAAAAAATCTATTTTTCGAAAGGGGTTATCTCCACTGATTAAGGATGAACTTGCTCGTGCCGACCCTCCCACTGCGTTAGGTGACTTTATTAACTACTGCATCCGTATTGATACTCGTCTGACTGAACGCAGGCAAGAGAGATGGTTCGAAAGCAATCGTACTAACCTTTTCCTACCTTCCTCTCCAGCTAAGGAACCTTTGAGTAGGATTACACGGGAACCTGAACCTGAACCCATGCAGGTAGACTCTTTACAACGACGGGTTAGTGATGCACGCAAGGAACATCGTTTTAAGGAGAATCTATGTTTCTATTGTGGTAAGTCAGGGCACTTCATTATAAACTGCCCCAGCCGTTCTCGTAAGACTACTGCAGCACTCATTCATTGTGAATGTTGCGAGAGGGGATCTGTCAGGTCCGAGCCTCAGGCTCCAGAGAGATCTGCAGCAACAGATATTGATTTCTCGGACTTAAACTCCGTTACCGCTGAGGACGTTGACTGTGTAAACGCTGCCATTTTTCAAGTTTCCTCAGCGGTGTCCCAGCTGAGTTGTAAGAAAAACAATTCTCATTGCTTTCTTTCCATCAAACTCTGGGTTGACTCAGCTTGGGTGTCTAGCTCTGCTATGATCGACTCAGGGGCAAGTGGAAATTTTATGGATGTCTCCTTTGCTCTGAAACAGGGAATACGTTCAGTGAAGAAGGCTACTCCAGTACAGATGGAAACTGTGGATGGCTCCCTGCTGACCTCTGGACCAGTGGATCAGGAAACAGAGCCTTTGAGGGTTCTTATGGGTAAAGATCATCAAGAGAAACTGTCCTTTATGCTTATCTCTTCTCCCCACTTTCCCATTATTCTAGGGCTACCATGGCTGCAGGCTCAGAATCCTACCATTAACTGGGAGACCAAGGAATTACACTTTCCAGAGAAACAGATGAGTCCAAAAGTTTCAGCTTGCTCTGTTCCTAAAGGAATCATGTCAGTCCCTGAACTACCAGCTGTATACCAGGACTATGTGGATTTATGTGACAAGAAGAACGCTGACCAGCTTCCTCCTCACCGTCCATATGATTGTCCAATTGAATTATTGCCTGGAGCAGAGATACCTTTTGGTAAGATCTACCCCCTGGCGGGGCCCGAGCTAAAGGCTTTAAAGGATTACATAGATGAAAATCTAGCCAAGGCTTCATACGCCCCTCTTCATCTCCTGCAGGTGCACCCATCTTCTTTGTAAAGAAGAAAGATGGATCTCTGAGACCATGCGTAGACTATAGGGAACTCAATAAGGTTACTATTAGAAACCGTTATCCATTGCCTTTAATCCCTGAGTTATTGGAGAGAGTGCGACATGCCAAAATTTTTTCTAAACTAGATCTTCGTGGGGCCTATAACTTAGTCCGTATTAGACCTGGGGATGAATGGAAGACTGCATTCGGGTCACGCTATGGACACTTTGAATATCTAGTTATGCCTTTTGGTCTGAGTACCGCCCCAGCCACTTTCCAACACTTGGTGAATGACATCTTCAGGGATCTCCTAGATACATTCGTGGTAATTTATTTGGATGATATTCTAATTTTTTCTAACTCCACAGAGGAACATCATGGACATGTGAGAATGGTCTTGGAACGTCTAAGACAAAATCATCTTTACATCAAACTTGAAAAGTGTGAATTCCATAGGACCGAAATTCAATTTCTGGGGTATGTACTGTCTACACAAGGAATTAGTATGGATGGAAGCAAAACCCAAGCCATCAAGGATTGGCCAAGTCCTAGAAATGTGAAGGAGGTACAGCGCTTCATCGGGTTTGCCAACTTCTATAGACGTTTCATTAGAAATTTCTCTGAGGTAGTGTCACCTATCACTCAACTTACCCGGAAAGAGTCTAGGTTTTCCTGGACTCCCCAAGCCCAGGAAGCATTTTCCCGTCTAAAAGATAAATTTACCACTGCACCTATCCTAGTACATCCCAACCCCGAGCTTGCCTTCATAATAGAGGTGGATGCTTCAGACTGTGCCGTTGGAGCTATACTCTCTCAGAGAACAGGTGAGAAGAATGTCTTGCATCCCTGTGCCTTCTTTTCCCAGCAGTTGTCTTCGGCTGAGAGGAACTACGATGTGGGCAATAGAGAGTTGTTGGCCATTATTGCCGCCTTCAAAGAATGGAGACACCTTCTTCAGGGAGCTGCACAGCAAATAGTCGTCCTGACAGACCATCGTAACCTTGAGTTTATCAGGTCGGCTAAGTGCCTGACTCCTCGCCAGGCTCGCTGGAATCTTTTCTTAAACCAATTTAATTTTATCATCTCTTATAGACCAGGATCGCGCAATGGAAAGGCTGATGCACTCTCTAGGATTTACTCAGCAGAGACACGTCCAATTACTCCTCCTAAGACTATCCTTCCTGACTCTAGATTCCTAGGAGTAATTCATAATCAAGACCTACTTAAGGACATCAAGGAAGCATACCATGCGGATTCCTTTTTGGCACAACCCCCAAGGGATGTAAGTCTTGTCTTTAAGAATGGTGTGTGGATTCAGGGACAACGTCTGTATATTCCTGAAACAGTCAGATTAAGAGTATTGCAACTCATTCACGATTCCAAGATAGCTGGGCATAGAGGAATTCTAAAGACACAGGAATTTCTTTCTCGTTTCTTTTGGTGGCCCACTTGCAGGAAGGATGTTTTGAATTATGTCACTTCATGTGAGGTCTGTGCAAGATGCAAAACACCTCGCTCCTCACCAACTGGTCTGTTACAGCCTCTTCCCACCCCGTCCCGCCCGTGGGGATCCATTTCTATGGACTTCATTGTGGAGTTACCAACCTCTCAGGGGAAGAACACCATTCTAGTGGTGGTTGACCGTCTAACAAAGGCAGCTCATTTTATCCCTTGTGTCGGCTTACCCACTGCAAAACAGACATCAGATTTGATGATTAAAGATGTGTTTCGCTTACATGGAGTACCGGATGAGGTTATTTTGGATCGAGGGGTGCAATTCACTTCTAGGTTTTGGCAAAATTTCTGTGCAGCATTGGACATTAAAGTAAACCTTTCTTCTGCTTTTCATCCCCAGACTAATGGACAGACCGAACGAACCAATCAAACCCTGGAGCAGTATCTCCGCTGCTTTATCTGCCACCTACAGGATGATTGGGTGGATCTACTTCCATTAGCTGAGTTCTCGTATAACAATTCTCAGAGTGCCTCCACTAAACAGTCTCCTTTTTACTCTAATCTAGGTTATCATCCTAACATTCTACCACGATTTCCCATAGAAACGCCTTTACCAGCAGTGGCTGAAAGAATCACGTCTTTACAGAAGAATATGGATCTTCTAAAGGAAAATCTGGAATCGGCTCAAGAAAGGTACAAGAAAGCAGCAGATAAATTTCGTAAACCTGCACCAGCTTTCAAGGTAGGAGACTTGGTCTGGCTGTCAACCAGAAATCTTAAGTTAAGGATTCCATCGTCTAAGTTGAGACATAAGTACATTGGACCCTATAAAATCAGTAAAATTATAAGTGCCGTTGCTTGTCGTCTTCAACTGCCCAGAACTATGAGAATCCACCCTGTCTTTCATGTATCCCTACTAAAGGCTGCGACACCCAATACGTTTCCTCGACGTTCCTCTCCTTGCCCTGACCCAGTGCTAGTCGATGGTCAGGAAGAATTTGTGGTGGAAAGGATTTTAGATTCCAGGTTGTATAGAAATCAGTTACAATATCTGATTAAATGGCAGGGCTACCCAGTGGAGGACAACTCATGGGAACCGGTCAATAACGTTAATGCTCCTCGCTTGCTCCGTCAGTTTCATCAGAGGTACCCACACAAGCCTGGTCTGAGGTCATCCGGAGGTTGTCCTTAAGGGGGGAGTAATGTAAGGTTCTATGTATATATTCCTGAAACTCAGTTTGTTCGTCAGCCATTTTACTTTCTGTCTTGCTGCAGCTATCTTGCCCTCAGTCAAAATGGAGTTTCCAGCTTGCATGTTCCCGCCCTGATTCTCTCCTTTGCTTCTTAAGCAGCCACAGCTGAGCAATCAGTGCTTCAGAATCTAGCCTGCAGTGAACCTGTGACTTGACTCCTGTAAGCCTTGGACCTTGTACTCCAGCTATTCCTACTGAGGAACTCTGAAGCACTTGTGGACTCTGAACCCTGCTCTTTGAAAGACCCACGTTTGCATGGACTTACGGTAACAGAGAAGATCCTGAATCTGTATTGGAGAGTGATTGCTGAGCTTGGATTGCTCTGGCCTGCTGTGTCTCCTGTTTCTGTGTCTGCAAACTGTGTGACTATTTCTGCCAACTTGTATGAAGTAATACAGGACTTTTCTATATCAAACCTGTGACTCCTGTGTTTTCATCGCACCCAAGCACAAGACGCTATATGAACTGTACTACATACATTACACTGCTCTTTGTACCAGCCACAAATCTCTTCACAGTACAATGATAACATTTACGTTTCCATGAAATATCTAATGTTTTTATGCGATATCCAAGGAATTGCACTGAGCAGAACAATGGAAATAATTATTGCAGATGTGAACATAGCCTAAATCAGGATAGATCACTTATGTTGATTTATAGGTCAAAGATTTTCTTGAAAACTAATATGACTGTTATTTTTCCGATATGTTAGGCCAAATATAAAGCCGGATAAAACAAGGCAATAGTAAAATCATTATTAAAAACCTTACAAGTTTTTCTCAATCATCAGTCAAGTTTCCGGTCTAAGAAACAAGCAGCCAATGAGAAGCAACTTTAGATACTTTTAGATCAGTTTGTGTCAGTTTGTGTTACTGGAAATAAAAAGTTTGTACCTATCTGTTATCCATGCCATCTGATTTTTAAAAGTTATGGAGGCAATGTAATAAAGTAATTGCATCCATTTTTAATAAAAAAGGAGAAGGCTGCACACTGACAATAGTCATTATGTAAAATAACCCTTATTGCTTTAGTTTAATATTATTTCATTGGAAAAATGTAATAAATGGGCTGAATTAAGAAGCACATGGCTGTCTTGCTAGTGTCACTATTAGGATTTATCACACATCAGTATTTTTGATCAGTATTTCATCAGCATTTTTATGCCAAAACTAGAACATGTGTCAATGTTTAGATTTTTCTCTCAAAGTTCCACTCCTGGTTTTGTCTTACAAAAAATGATGCAAAATACTGCCCAAATACTGAGGTGTGAAAGAGCCCTTATCCATAGTGTGTCTGGCATTGAAGTTCAGCCTCATTCAAGTGAATCCTGCAATAAATGACACAGTCCATGGACTAGAGTGGAGCTGTTTCTGGATGATAGCAGCTGTTTCTTTCCCACCGTATCCAGCCCCTATTAATTATGACTCGCACCACACTATGGTGGATACCAGGGCTATGGGGTACTCGGAGCCGAGCCCATTGATTTCTATGGGAGATGTCACTGGCAGCGGGACTCGGTCCGTGGCCCTGGCGGTCATGCAATGGGGGATATTTACAGGGGATTATTAGGATAGGTAGTTCGTGACGCCACCTGTGGTATCTGATCAATTGGACCAGCGCTGCTATAAGGATCTTCACAGGGGATGTTATGGGGCAGCTGGGTGGTAAGTCTCCCACAGGTGAGACGGGTCCCTGGAAGTCTATGGTGATGATGCAGGGTGTAGTTAAGAATTCAGTCACACACAATGCAGCTTCTTTTCATACCTTTACTGGTAGATGGTTCAGGCAGGTCCCGGGGAGCTGGTCGGGGTGGAGAATGCACATTCAGGTAACCGCTGAGCAGGTTAGAGGCCTCCTTAACTTCAAATGTATCTGAGTCCAAACTTGCATGAAGCGAAGTTAACTCTGCAATCTACAGCTTTTCTCAATAGCTGCCAAGCCCGGCCGATATTGTGGTGGAGCCTTCTATGTCTCTGACTAGCAGATGTTGAGAGAACTAAGTCCTTACTTTTGTCGTGCACTTGACTCAAAGTCCCCGTTCTCCCTGACTCCGGTTACGTATCGACGCTTAGGGCTGCACTCTGCGACCTGTAGTCCAGATGCCTCCGGTTTTCTTGTTACTATGCTTGAAACACTAGCAACGCTTCGGACCCCGGTGTCCGGTGATTTAGTGCAGGTAGTCCAATACCTGATGCACTGCTCTCTATCTTCTCCACTGCGCCCTTCGCCCTGCTTCCCGCTCTTAACATAAGCACTGGTAGCTTTCGATGGTAATGTCAGCTTTCTTCTAGAGCTCACTGAATAGCTCTCAGTATCCTCCAAGTCCAGACTGGACTGACACTGAACTGCCCTGCACTCAGACAGGAAACAGACTGGGATGACTCACTCTTGAGCCACCTGGAGCTTGACTGAACTCTGGCTGAACTGATCTGTCCGAAGACAGGAAACTATCTGACTCTGCTACGTGTCACTCACTTTTATACCCCTGATGGGTGTGTCTGAAAGTGTGAGTGAAGTGAATGCATATCAAGCGTTGCGGTTACCTTCCTGTGCATTTTCCTGGATATATGTGTGCCTTACATAGCTGGGCCACACAATTACCTCCAGATTGGACTCTATACAAGGGCTCTGATTAATTCCATAGTATAATTTTTTTAGTGACTTTGCATTTTAACTAAGAGCATTGTAGTTATGTAGAAAATATTATCCTTGCATACTGCATGCAGTAGCAGATCAGGCTGGATGTACACTACATAAGTAATGCCCCAACCTTGTTGTGCATGTGCCTTTAAGATGTAGCAGAGCTGACAGATACCTTATTATGTTCATACTATGTTGATATCATCCTTTGCAGATAATGTACATGAGGATTCAGCACATAGAAGCGATATATATATATATATATATATATATATATATATATAATATGCACAAAGTGATATACTTATTATGTTCTGCCATTAGGAGGTTGTAAAGAGTTAACAAAGCAGCTCTGCTTTCCATAGATGGCCATAAGGTCACATGGTTAGACCACACTACTGGTCCTGGGTTTACCAGTGAAAGAGAAGGAGACATTAGGTGCATGAGAGTGATCATCCCAGGGAAGCTAAAGGAGCAGATAAGGGAGCAGCCATAGTTCCTGTATGTAAGAAACCACAGCCTCTGCTTTAGACAGCTGTGTGATCAGGACTGTGCATATAAGCAGAAGTTGAAGCTCTGAAGATTCTGCATGCACCATTTATATACAGTATCTGCCTTATTATACTGGAAAGTAACTCTGCTGCAAAGGAAATGAATCTGTTCAATCATTTGTCTGGATGTACCTGTATATTCGTGCAACGAGTAAAGGTTATCAACAGCCGCTCTGGCCTCCCTGTATTCTGGACTATTTGGAGTGTACCACATTACATCACAGTACCAGGAAGCAGAGATTAATTTAGTGCACCCTGGTGTCACAAACTTCATTTTCTTTTATTTTTGTCACTGTGATAGCAAAGTGCTAACGTCTGCACTAGTGATAAGAAAAATGTACTTGGATCACATCTTATCTAAGCATGCTTGGGTGTTATCTGAGTATCTGGTAGTGCTTGTACATAATGTTTGAGTCCCTGTGGCTGCATGATTAGACAGCCTCAACACACGCAGGGGTTGCCAATTTGTTAGGGAATCCCCACGCGTGTTCATGCTGTCTAACAGCTGCAAATCATGCAGCCACAGGGACTCGAACATAATATAGGAGCACTGCCAGATGCTCGGATAACACCCGGTAAGACTTTATCCGATCATGTTCGCTCATCAATAGTCCGCACAGCGCATGGTGCATGACCTATGGCATATTAGGCCCCGTTCACACATTGCGGTTTTAGATGCGTTTCCGCTGCGTTTTTAACGCTGCGGAAACGCATCCAACCCGCAGCACAGTGCACAGCCAATGAATCCCTATGGGAACCGCAGGTCTGCTGTGCACATGCTGCGGAAAAAAACGCGCGGTTTAGCCGCGTTTTATTTTCCGCAGCATGTCAATTCTTTGTGCGGAACTGCAGCGGTTCGGCGCCCATTGACTTGCATTGAGTTGGGCACTTCCGCAGCAAACCCGCAGATCTAAAAAAGATCTGCGGGTTTGCTGCGGCTGAAACCGCTGCAGTTCGGGAGGAGGGAAGTGTGTGGGCGGTGCGTGGGCGTGAATAGTGTGCGGCGCTATGTGTGTGGGCGGTGCGTGGGTGTGTATAGTGTGCGGCGCTGTGTGTGTGGGCGGTGATTGTGTGCCGGTGTCTGCGTGATCGGTGTGCGGGTCTGTGTGCGCGATCAGTGTGCGTGATCGGTGTGCGCGATCAGTGTGCGTGATCGGTGTGCGCGATCAGTGTGCGGGGCTGGGTATGTGCGGCGGTGTGCGGGGCTGTGTGCGTGTCTCCGTGTATGCAGGCATCGTCGGATGGGACTACAAGTCCCATCCGGCTATGCCTGCTACAGTGACAGTGACTGACACATTAGCCAATGATGGGACAGTAGTAGTCCCATCATCCGGCTAATGTGCACTGCTGAATGTAAAAAAAAAAAAAATTACATGACATACAGAACATATAATGACATACAGAACATATAACATACAGTAACATACAACACATAACATTGAGCACATACTCACCTCTTCCCCGACGCCATCCATCTGTGTATCGCTCTGCCGCCGGGAGAGAATGACGTCACTACAGTTCATTCTCTCACGGCAATGCTGGGTGAGAAAATTCCCACGCAGCATTGCCATAAAGTGAGAGAATGGACTCAGTGATGCACTGCAGGAGCCATTGTCTCCTGTCAGTGCAACACTGGGAGGCCCTATAGAACGGTGACATCACCTGATGTCACTGTTCTATAGGGGAGACCGTCGTGGGACACTCGTTATTAATTGGACTGCGTCGGACAGGGAGTATACGGTTGTTTTATTTTTTTACGTTTTTTTACAGGAGATCGAGGGCGTCGCTTGGATCTGAGTGTGTAATAAAGATATGAAAACCGTGTTGTGTTTTATTTCATTAAAATAATTTATTCTTATGCGTGTGTTGTTTTTTTTAACCCTTTATTAATATAAGATTAATAATGGATAGGCGTCTTATTGACGCCTCTCTATTATTAACCGGGCTTAATATCACCTTACAATAGCAAGGTGATATTAACCCCTTATTACCCCATATCCCACCGCTACAGGGGAGTGGGAAGAGAGGGGCTAAGTGCCGGAATTGGCGCATCGTACAGATGCGCCAACTCTGGGGCGGCTGGGTGCTGGTATTTTTAGCCAGGGGGGGCGCCAATATCCATGGCCCCTTCCTAGGCTATGAATATCAGCCCGCAGCTGTCTGCCTAGCCTGTCTGGCTATAAATTATAGGGGGACCCCACGTCATTTTTTTTGGGGGGGTCCCCCTATTTTAATAGCCAGTGAAGGCTAGCTGCGGGCTGATATTCATAGCCTGGGAAGATCCATGGGTATTAACCCCTTCCCAGGCTAGAAATATTGGCCCCGGCTGTCTGCTTTCCCCCTCTGGCGCAGAAAATTGCGCGGGAGCCCACGCCTTTTTTTTCCTATATTTTTTTTTTTATTATTAACTATTGCGTTATTTTGTGTATGTATACGCGTGTGTGTCTTTAACTATTTATGTACCATTTTAGCTATCTATCTATCTATCTATCTACTGGTATCTATTATCTATCTATGGCCGGCGGCACACTTGCGAGTGCGATGCGAGTAAGTCGCACGACTTTCTCGCATCAACACCCAGCACGGCCGCCCACTCTCGGACCCGAATGTGCGGCTGCATAGAAATACATGCAGCCGCACACTCGGGTCCGAGAGCGGGCAGCCGTGCCGGGTGTTGATGCGAGAAAGTCTTGCGACTAACTCGCATCACACTCGCAAGTGCGACGCCGGCCTATCTCTATCTGTGTGTGTGTAATGGAGTGTGGGTTGGACAAATGTAAAAGAGGAGGTTGGGCAAGAAATGACATCACAAATCTTTTTTTTTTTTTTTTTGTTAAACAACATATCTTTATTTAGCTGTAAAAACCGCATACAAAACCGCATGAGAAAAACTGCGTCAAAACCGCGCCAAAAAACGCATCAAAACCGCGCCAAAACCGCGTCAAAACCGCACCTGCGGTTTCTGCCAAGAGGTGCGGTTTCGGCGCGGAAAAATCCGCAGGCAAATCCGCAATGTGTGCACAGGCCCTTACATTACAGATACAGTCATAGTTTTTGCTTTTGGATGATTATTTTCATTCCACGTGCCATGTCTGTTTGCCATACACAGCCTAAGGCCATATTCACACGTTCAGTATATGGTCACCATTTCACATCACTAAAACCAAGAGTGGGTGATAAATATAGAAGTGGTGACGTGTTTCTATGATACTTTTCCTCTGACTGTTCCACTCCTGGTTTTAGCTTCCAAATACTGAGGTAAAATACTGATCAAATACTGAACGTGTGATCGTGGCCTCAACCTTATTAACTACCATGTGCAGGCTATTTTGTTTCATTCATACAATTGAATTTCTGCCCTCTATCACATACTATTACATTAAACATATCCCATTGGTTACAACAGTGAGATAATTATTTCCTCAGGCTAAAGACTCCTGTATTTCACATTTGTTGCTCTGAAAAGGAATGAAAAAAAATACCATTCTTCCTTCCTGCTTCTCATCCCCTTCGCTGTCCGCTCTGACCGCAGGATAATCATGGCCTTCTGACTCCTTTTCAGGATTGTTGGCCTGATTAGCAATTATCTGCTGTAACACAATTGCCACTTCATCTTCTAATGTGTATGCCTGACTTTCTGTAATCTGGAAGAGAAGAGAGCGCTCATGACTCTATACTTACTTCATTACATCATACTGGGCAATCAGTTTAAACAGAAGAGTTGGCAACTTCAGATGAAGCCAAATGGGCCAATCAATTTAGTATAAAAAAACTCAATTTCTGCTAGTGCAATGTAATAGTAATAGAGAACACATTGGTTAAAAGTATAATATACCGTTACTACCATATGGTGTACCACACACTAACCAACGACTTGTCACAGTACTACACAGAATTGCAACACTATTAGGCCTCTTTCACACATCCATTTTTTTACTTCAGGCATGATCCGGCGTGTTGCTAAAAAAACGGATCCGGTACCGGATGCGTTTTTTTACCATTGACTTTCATTAGCGCCGGATCGTGCCTGATGTCATTGCGTTGTATCCGTTTTTGTCCGGATCCGGCGGAAATGTACATTCCAGCGGCCGGACAAAACGGTGCATGTAATTTTTTTTTGTTTACCGGAGCCGCCTGATGTGCCTGAAGCGGCGCATCAGGCGGCTGGAAATAATACAAGTCTATGGAACCGGATCAGACTTTTGTGCAATCCGTCAAAAGTCTGATCCGGATTCTGGAAATCGAGGTCTACTACTACTACTACATACTACTACTACTACTACTACTACTACTACATTTTCCAGTGTCTCCGGGCATCCAAAACCCTCTTTTTCCGGGTTCAAAAGTCCAGGTCGGATCCAGCAAAAAAACAGATCCGTTGCATCAGTTTTTTTATTTCAGTGCCGGATCCGTCCCTTCAGGTGTTCGACGGATCATGCCTGATACAAAAACACGGATGTGTGAAAGAGGCCTTACACTGCACTGTGGCAGTTACTGTCCAATAGCAGAATATACAGTGTGTCTCTCTATAGAGTATATATATTTACTGACCAGCATCTCCTAACAGAATGTAGCAGCACACTGTAAGCATTAAGATATATACAAACAATTGTGACAGCTTGCATCTGTTCGCACTTGCTTCATTCCATTAGGAGGTGCTGGTCAGTTTTTTGTTTGTAGGAAGTACTACCTCCATTGCTGGCCGAGCACTCCTCCCATCAGTCTAAGGTTTTTTTTAACATTGGATCCTAGCTGCCATTTAAATTTGTAGGCTTTTTGCCCAGTAGAGGTATGTCTGACAGAAATGGTTAGAGGCCCTTCAAGGAAAGGTATGCATTGTTGTTGCTGATGGGCACACACAAAATGACCACTTTGTGCTCTAAGTACCTTCATTTTATAACTATATGCTATATAGCAGTGCTGCTGTATTCTTTGGTTTGCTTAAAGCAGGGATCTCAAACACGCTGCCCGCGGGCCACATGCGGCCCCTGAGGCAGGCATCTGCGGCCCGCGGTGCACCACATGTCTCAGTGGGCCCCTGCAGGGCGGCTAATAATGAGGGCAATCTGGCCGGTTTCTCCGGCCCGAGGTTCCAGGGGCCCCTGGCCAGGTTGCCCTCATGTGCGGCGGGCAGGGTGCGATCCCAGCAGCTCCGCTGCCTGCAAGAGAAAATAGCAGCAATGGAGCTGCAAGGATCCTTCCTGCCCGGCCCACGCTTCCTGTCTCTGACACACTGAGCAGTGCCGCTGGATGACATCATCATTCAGCGGCCGGCTGTGTCAGAGCAAGGAAGCGCGGGCAACGGTGATGCTGTGGACAGGTGAGAGGGGTGTGTGTGTGTGTGTGTGTGGAGATGAGTGGTAGTGTGTGTGTGTGTGTGGAGATGAGTGGTGTATGTGTGTGTGTGTGTGTGTGTGGAGATGAGTGGTGTATGTATGTGTGTGTGTGTGTGTGTGTGTGTGTGTGTGCGCTGTAGGTGGAGGAGAGGGGAATGATGGGGAAAAAGCAGTGATGGGAAAAAGCAATGGAGCATCTTATGGGGGCATAAAATATATGGAGCATCTTATGGGGGCATAATTTATGGAGCATTTTATGGGGCATAATCTATGGAGCATCTAATGGGGGCATAATCTATGGAGCATCTTATAGGGCATAAAATATATGGAGCATCTTATGGGGCATAAAATATATGGAGCATCTTATTGGGCCATAAAATATATGGAGCCATAAAATATATGGAGCATCTTATGGGGCATAATCTATGGAGCATCTTAAGGGGCATAAAATATATGGAGCATCTTATGGGGCATAATCTATGGAGCATCATATGGGGCATAATCTATGAAGCATCTTATGGGGCATAAAACATATGGAGCATCTTATGAAGGCATAAAAATATATGGCGCATCTTATGGGGGCATAATCTATGGAGCATCTTATGGGGCATAAAATATATGGAGCATCTTATGGGGCATAATCTATGGAGCATCATATGGGGCATAATCTATGGAGCATCATATGGGGCATAATCTCTGGAGCATCATACGGGGCATAAAGTATATGGAGAATCTTATGGGGGCATAATCTATGGAGCATCATATGGGGCATAAGCTATGGAGCATTTTATGGGGCCATAACCTTTATGGAGCAGCATATGGAGCATATTATTCTATGGAGCATTTTATGGGGCCATAACCTTTATGGAGCAGCATATGTATAGGGCATAATCTATGGAGCTTCTTATGGGGCCATTATTAACTGTTGTGCAGTATTATATGGGGCATATTATTCTATGGAGCATCTTATGGGGCCATTATTAACCTTTATGCAGCGTTATATGGGGCGTATTTTGTATGGAGCATCTTATGAGCCATTATGAACTGTATGGAGCATTATATGGGGCTCCTGATTCAATATGGATATTAAAAAACATTTAACCTACTGATGTCTCAATTAATTTTACTTTTATTGGTATCTATTTTTATTTTTGAAAATTTACCAGTAGCTGCTGCATTTTCCACCCTAGGCTTATATACGAGTCAATATGTTTTCCCATTTTTTTATGGCAAAATTAGGGGGTTGGCTTATACTCGGGTCAGCTTATACACGATTATATACGGTAAGCTGTACATCGCAGCTGACAACTTATTTGAATGGCCACAGAGAGAGGGAAGGTCCGGAGGGAGAGAATTGTTATAGTAGTTCAAATAAACAATTGTTGAACAATAATTTTGTACTGTATTAAATTTGAATGGAATGCGGCCCCCCAGCTTAAAATTTTTTTATGTGCGGCCCCTTTACTCAGCTGAGTTTGAGACCCTTGGCTTAAAGGGAACCTGTCAGCAGAATTGTGCACAGTAACCTACAGACAGTGTCAGGTCGGTGCCGTTATACTGATTACAATGATACCTTGGTTGATGAAATCTGTCTTGTGGTTGTTGTTCAGTCTTTATTTTCAATTTTCAGTTAATGATATGCTCGGGCTTCGGGGCGGCCTGTGGGGAGGTGTCTTTATGTAGGGGCTTAAAAGACCCTACATTGACCTGCCCCTTATTTTAAATACTGCGTTTGCGCAGTTCATATTGTGCCCTTTGGAAAAAAATTTGAATTATAGCAAAATGGTGCTGGTGTCGGCGCATGCGCAGTAGCATCTATCACTTACCAACAGATGCTACTGCACAAGCCCTGCCACCGCTGCCATTTTCCTGCAGCCAATTTTTTTTCTCCTCCAACAAAATGGTGCTGGCACTTGTGCATTAGCATCTATCCACAAGCACCAGTGCCATTTTGCTGTAGTTAACATTTTTTTTCAAAGACCAAAATATGAACTGCATAAGCACAGTATTTAAAATAGGACGAAGGTCACTGAAGGATCAGTGGTGACCTGTTATTTAAGCCCATAAGGATGAATATGTGAACAGAGCACCACATGAAGACCCCCCCACAGGCCACCCCTGGGCACGAGCATATCATTAGCTCAAAGCTGAAAATAAAGTTTGAAGAACAACCACAAAACGGATTTCATCACCCAAGATATCATTGTAATCAGTATAACGGCACCAATCTGACACCTGACACTGTCTGTAGGTTACTGAGCACAATCCTGCTGACAGGTTCCCTTTAAATAAATATTTATCTGTTTGTCTATCATATGCACTTGGAGGTAGTGACTGACCCCCCTTAGTTCAAAGCTGTTTTTAATTAGAGCAGGATATTACCTGCCCTTTAAATTAGTGGGCTGAGGCAGAGGGTATATATATATATCCAAACATTTGCCTTGGGGGCTTTCCAGCTTGCCGAACTGCTTGCCCAGCCTATTTCAGCCAAATTGGAGGGGATTGCACACTTCACTGCAGGTGAGTCACATATGCAAACACATTTGTAAACATGCACTGCCTATTGAATTGCACTCTTGCTCCGTTCATACTCGACCCACACAAACAAATGATATACCATTTGAAAGGTCAAATGACCTGCAGGTGGCAGCACACTACCCCAAAGCACACTACCACAAAGCTGCTTACAGACATCACAAACAAATCCAAACATTTGCCTTGGGGTCTTTCCAGCTTGCCCAAGTGCTTGCCCAGCCTATTTCAGGCACATTGGAGGATTGCACACTTCACTGCAGGTGAGTCACATATGCAAACACATGGTAAACATGAACTGCTTTTTCGGAGATTACTTCGCCCCACACACATATATGGTGAGTCACATATGCAAACACATTTGTAAACATGCACTGCTTTTTCGCTGATTACTTCGCCCCCACACACATATGATACACCATTTGAAAGGTAAACTTGCCCCCTTCAGCAAGAAAAGAGCCAAACAAACCACACATTATCACTAAATACAGTTTAAACATGTATTTTCATAAACCTACAGAAAAAAACAATGACCTGCAGGTGGCACCTCAACCGGAAGATAATTTTTGGCCTCTACTTATCAAACCAATTTATTGTATTACCAATCTACATATATAAATACCTGTCTGTGTTCATCATCTCATGAAATACATTTACATTTGACCAGCTTGCTTTTTCTGAAATTGCCTGCGCCCCCGACGACCAATGTGCGAAAATTTCGCATGGGCCAAGCTAGTATATATACAGTATATTTATATATACACACATACACACATTTAAATACACACATGTATATATCTTTACACACACATACATACAGTATAAAAAAAAGCTTCAAAATAAAGCAAATGTACAGGTGCAGGTTGCTGAAGTATACAAACAAACACAACTGCACACCGTGCATGCCAGACTACATGGCATCATAGAGTGCAGGACTTTGAACTGCATTAATGTCATATATATTTACATTTTCTAACCCTTTAGGGGAAACAGTAGTTACAGTTCACCTTTTGAAATTTCACGGTAAAAGATTTTATTGGGATTTGACTCCTTCCAAGCCGTACCATATGTGTATTCCCAGAGCGTATCTACCCTAAGGACACAGAAACCTAGTGCTTACATTAGCTTCACTGTTGAAATGATGATTAATGTGACATATCCGTAAAGACATTATCATACATCCATGTAGCTTTAACAGAGAATGTGGTGCTGATCTAGGAATAATACAGATTTTCATATGTGTATGATAGCCCCTTCAGCTTAAAGGGAACATGTCACATGAAGAAACACTATTAACCTGCAGATATGGGGTAAACATTCAGGTTAATAGCAATCTGAACCTGCCAGCCAGTGTACTTGAAGCCCGGCGTTCATTCATAGAGGCAGAGCCGGCGTGGGTTTAGTCACTGCTCTGTGTATAGAGAGCGACAGCTGTAACTGCGCCCCTGACACTGATTGAAAAGAAAGAAAAAGATATGCAAAAAAATTGAAAAAGCCCATGGCCTCACAGTACTGACCACTCAACCCATACTGGAGTTATGGCCCACCCTAACCAACCATATAGCAAATTATAGGCATACATACAATAGTTGGCTCTATAATGATAATCCACCATAATGAAGCAAGATAAACATATGTACAAGTAATATAATGCCAACATGTATCTAAAAAGACAAAGAAGGAAAACACCAAGAATGCATATGTGTTCAGATGACAAATAGATTGCCTGTCCAGGAGATTATCACTAGAGGACTAAATGTCTTGTGCCTCCTGGTCCAACTCTGCCCCACCACTGATTAATAGCTCTCTGCCAATGTACAATCTACACAGAAAGCGTCAATCAGTTGTGTGGACGGGGCTATATACGACTCAGCATTCAGAGCTCTGCTAGATCTGCAGCAGAAAAAACTGTGATTCTATCATAACTGCTGCACCCAGTAAAATAAGTGATATATCTTTGGAATCAGGGTCTCAGTCCATACATGATGATGCTGTCAGATTACATAGCAAAAACTTGCTGACTGATTTCCTTTAAGAAGTGAAATAAATCCTGTGGAGGAACATTTTTCTCAGAGGTATCAACTTTGACATTGTATCAAATCAATACAATGGTTTCCCTCTGTACAGAAGCATAAGATTACAGCATGAATGTACAGGAACACTGAGGAGAATGTGTAATGCTTCGTGGATGCTTCCATGAAAGTTATGTATTATATACAACAGTCTTATTGCAAACATGATTTGGTGAAATTGCAGATAATATCTGAATGAAGATGGCGGGCGTCATCAATAAGGCGGCTGCCAATGTTTTCCCTGCCTGAGCATTAGTCATCCAGGTCATGTCCTGCATATTGGGAGAAGCATTGGCTTTATCATCCTCTCTTGTGCTGGTGGAATTGATTTATTAAGCCTGCTGGCGTCTAAATTCCTAATTTATTGTCTGCAGGGCTCTCTCAGACGTGTTCAAGCTGGTTCTGAATTTTTTTTGCTACTTATTATATCTTTAGTCTGTAGTTTAAACTGGATTTGTCCTATTTTGTAAGTGATGAATTATTAACATCAATTTCCCTGACTTTTTAATACTTATACAGTTTTTATTTAATTATTTGTAACAAAATATTCTTTATTCCTTTTTGCTAATGAAAAATCTTAGGCCAGGATCACGCATGCGAGAAACTCGCACGATTCTCGTGTGAGTCTCTCGCATGAACACCCGGTGCTGCCGCCGGCACTCGGACCGGAGCGTGCAGCTGCATGTATTTCTATGCAACCGCACGCTCCGGTCCGAGTGCCGGCGGCAGTGTCGGGTGTTGATGCGAGAGACTCACATGAGAATCGTGCGAGTCTCTCGCATGTGTGATCCTGGCCTAACAATAATTTCTAGTCTGCAATCACATTGCAGAGTAAATGAAGGAATCAATGAGATAATTTTCTTCTTCAACATTCTCAGCATCACTGGTGGTCCCAGTGGGTGATCCCTAGCAATCAGTCATATGTCCTATGCATATGGGATAACTTTCTAATACCTAAATAAACTACAAGGACAAAAGTACTGGGAAGCACCTCTTAATGATTGAATTCAGGTTTTCCATTCAGTCTCATTTCCACAGGATTATAAAATCAAGCCCGTCGTCATACAGTCTGCCATTGAAGATAATTGTGAAAGAATAGCTTGTTATAAAGAGCTCACTGAATGAGAGTGATACTCTAATACAATGCCACCATTGTAACACGTCAGTTTGTAAAATTTCTTACCTCCAACATATTCCATCATGTCCTGTGAGTGGTATTATTAAAAGGTGGAAGCATTGAGAAGACAGGGGTCTCAGGGAATTGCAGAGTCCAAACCTCTTGCATTAAAGGGAACCTGGCACCAGGCTTTACTAATATAAAGTAGGGCCAGCGCCTTATAAAACCTCTGTTACAGCATTCTAGTATGATATATATATGTCCCCAATCCCCTCTGCATTGCGCAAAAAAGACCTTTTATTATACTCACAAATCCGGTCCGATGGGCGTCTCTGGTCTTGATCCGGAACCTCCTCTCTTTGTACAATTGTCATCCTCCTTCCCTGCTTCATGTGGATGATGCATCCTACATCATTCATAGTTTGTCCTCCATCATGCTCCTGTGCAACCGCACTTCTGTCCGCCCTGATGAGTGCAGAGCAAAGTATTGCAATGCGCAAGTGCCGAGAAAGGCCAAAGACCAATAATGACCCATAGGTGAAGCCGGCATACGCTCACTACAGTGCTTTGCTCTGCCCTTGGCAGGGTGGAAAGCCTTTGCAGGAGCATGATAGAGGACACTGTGTGGATGATGTGTAGGATGCATCATCCACATGAAGCAGGGAAGGAGGACGGCCATTGAAGGAAGAGAGGAGGCGCCAGATCAAGACCAGAAATTTCCTATCAGTCTGGATCGAGCCATAGGTGAGTATAATAAAAGGTCTGTTTGTGCATTGCACAGGGAATTGGAAACATACATTCAGCATACTAGAATGCTGTAAAACAGGGCTTAAGGGTGTGCGCTGTACTTTATATTGGGAAAAACTGGTGACAGGTTCTCTATAATATCACAACAAAAATATTGCTGCATCGGGACCTTCATGTAATGGGTTTGAATGGCTGAGCAGCTGCATGAAAACTTTACATCATCTAAATGAGCCAAAATGGGTTACTGCCTCCGTGCCAAAACATCTATGACCAAGCTAAAATTAATTAATTTGCCTTCTGGGTGACTTCTGAGTAAATCACAAGGAAATGTTCCAATATTTCCTGCAGGGAATAACCGGTTAACTGATAATCTGTAGGTATAAAAAGTCTTCACCTACCAGACCAAGGTTTAGGAGCTTGGAAACAATCTTGTCAAATACTCCTCTGTCATTCTCTTCATATATTCTCATAGCAATCTTCTGCACAATGTCTTCTGCCGTGAGTGGAGTCCCATCTAATTGGTGAAGCCCATCAGGATCATCTAAAAGAATAAATAATTTCTGACCTACTTTCTAATTATGTCATTTCTGGAGAACTGCACTTAATGTCTCCTTCATTAAGGCTGAGTGCTTAAACTTACAGCCCCCAAAGACTCAATCAGGCATTCATTTCCATTCAGAAAATAGTAACCTAAATATGTGCAATTAGATTCGTAATTGGGGTAGTCATAAAAAGAAATAAATCTACAGTATGATTTATACTAAAAGAAGTCTCATTATCTTATAAATTAAAGTAAATTCAATACTTCTATCTAAAATTCATCTTATTTAAAAAGTACATATTCATGAAACGTTGGTCATTTGCTTTTTTTCTTTTACAAGTCACTTTCCTTTTTTATTTTTTGGTAATAGTAATAGTTTTTGTTGCTAAATTCTCCAAAATGGGGCACATGATTCATGAATTTGGCTTTTGACAGGTCAAAAATTATCTTTTTTTAAACCTTGAACTGTTTTTGAGACTTTTTGGTTCCAAAAGTCATACGTTCAGCAACATGATGTAAAAAAATGCACCAAAATACTGGCATCAAAAGGGGACTGGAGTGGAGTTGTGCCAAATTTTGTGACTTTTTAAAAAGTCGCTATTGATGAATAAGGTGAAAACATCTGTAATTGCTAGACTCTGCCCACAAAGCAGAAAACAAACAAACAAAAAAAACGAGCACATACAAAATAGACTTCAAAAAAGGCAAAAATAAAATAATGAAATGGGATCAAGCAACAAAAAAAAGTGCAAAACAGACAAAAAAACAGGAGCAAATGCATCAATGAATCGCGGCCTTTGCTTATACTATAAGCATTGTCACTACAAGCTGTCATTTAGCAAATACGTTATGTACTATATGTCTATAATGTAAGTATTCTAGATATTGCTTAGCTTTTTAGATTTTGTACAGGCAGTAGGACTTTACTATTTGATACAGCTTACATGCTTCGTTGTATCTTCAGGTATATAATTAGCTGCTCAGCAATTAATTATGTGATTTATGTCAATGGCATTGTGTAAATTGAAGCAGTGTGATTTAATGGTACCTTCTACTGATGGATAAATTACATATTAAATAAATTGAATACTATTTGGAGAGGTTTAACTTCTAGACCCAATATCTCTCAATTTAGTATTTATAGGGTATAAATCATATGTCATTTACATCAATTAATCCTTAAGGGGAAATGCACCCAAAAGTGATCGTCTCTATGATGTGTGTTCTGCTTTTATGGTGCAATATTGGTTTTTTGAGACATTGAAGTCCTAAACCAAATTCAAAGATTTACAGTAATATATAAAGTTTGGATGAGTATTTTATCACTTAATTATAATATGACATGGCTATGATGATTATCAAATACCTTCATATTTATCATCCAATCTACTTTTGGTGGAATCAAAGTACTCCACTGGCTTTAAGCTTTTTGTCGAGTCTGCCTCATCCGTGGAGGTCTTGTGGTCACCGCCTGTGCTCTTCGTCCGACCACTTCTTTTGACGTTTTTTTCTTTTTCTGCTACTGACATCAAGAAGCTTAAGTCGTCCACAAGGGAGTCATTATTTACTTTATCTACAGGATGGAAAAACAGTAAAAACTGTAGCTTTTACTGTTGCTTCTCATGTTAGCAGCAATGAATGCCTGCCTAGATGTTACCTTTACTTGCTCCTCTGCTTACTGTATCTGCTTCAGCAATCTAAGGAGCAATAATGAAAAACATTAGTAGTCTCCAGAGTTCATCCTCCACAATACAGCTGCATGGAGCTGACGCACTGACAAATTATAATAAATCCCCCCTAACCAGAGTATTTATGCTTCTAAGTAGAAGTGTTTGCAAGGACATTGCTGTATCCCACAGAATGGCAATAGTAGTCTAGTCTGTGAATCTGTTGCATGACATCTGCTTTAGATTCGATCTAGGTTGTATAATAATTATGGTAATTTGGCTAACACATACATTATATCATACTATTAAATAATTATTGGCAACCTACTAAACACAACTCATCAGATTGGAAATGTTTTGTATAAATTCTGTGCACAAAATGCAGTAAACCATGTAAACGTCTGGAGACTTGCCTGTTCTTCCAGTGGTCTCTCTACACTTAATTCTCTGTTATGCACAGCCTTGTCTAGAAGGGATAAAGAGGCAGAAATATTGCAATTAGCTCGTCACCAAGTTCACATACAGTACAGACCAAAAGTTTGGACACACCTTCTCATTTAAAGATTTTTCTGTATTTTTATGACTATGAAAATTGTAAATTCACACTGAAGGCATCAAAACTATGAATTAACACATGTGGAATTATACATTACACTTTACAAAAAAGTGTGTAACAACTGAAATTATGTCTTATATTCTAGGTTCTTCAAAGTAGCCACCTTTTGCTTTGATGACTGCTTTGCACACTCTTGGCATTCTCTTCATGAGCTTCAAGAGGTAGTCACCGGAAATGGTCTTCCAACAATCTTGAAGGAGTTCCCAGAGATGCTTAGCACTTGTTGGACCTTTTGTCTTCACTCTGCGGTCCAGCTCACCCCAAACCATCTCGATTGGGTTCAGGTCTGGTGACTGTGGAGGCCAGGTCATCTGGCATAGCACCCCATTACTCTCCTTCTTGGTCAAATAGCCCTTACACAGCCTGGAGGTGTGTTTGGGGTCATTGTCCTGTTGAAAAATAAATGATGGTCCAACTAAACGCAAACTGGATGGAATAGCATGCCGCTGCAAGATGCTGTGGTAGCCATGCTGCTTCAGTATGCCTTCTATTTTGAATAAATCCCCATCAGTGTCACCAGCAAAGCACCCCCACATCATCACACCTCCTCCTCCATGCTTCACGGTGGGAACCAGGCATGTAGAGTCCATCCATTCACTTTTTCTGCATTGCACAAAGACACGGTAGTTGGAACCAAAGATCTCAAATTTGGACTCATCAGACCAAAGCATAGACTTCCACTGGTCTAATGTCCATTCCTTGTGTTCTTTAGCCCAAACAAGTCTCTTCTGCTTGTTGTCTGTTCTTAGCAGTGGTTTCCTAGCAGCTATTTTACCATGAAGGCCTGCTGCACAAATTCTCCTCTTAACAGATGTTGTAGAGATGTGTCTGCTGCTAGAACTCTGTGTGGCATTGACCTGGTCTCTAATCTGAGCTGCTGCAAACCTGCGATTTCTGAGGCTGGTGACTCAGATAAAGTTATCCTCAGAAGCAGAGGTTACTCTTGGTTTTCCTTTCCTGGGGCGGTCCTCAAGTGAGCCAGTTTCTTTGTAGCGCTTGATGGTTTTTGCAACTGCACTTGGGGACACTTTCCAAGTTTTCCCAATTTTTCGGACTGACTGACCTTCATTTCTTAAAATAATGATGGCCACTCGTTTTTCTTTACTTAGCTGCTTTTTTCTTGCCATAATACAAATTCTAACAGTCTATTCAGTAGGACTATCAGCTGTGTATCCACGAGACTTCTGCACAACACAACTGATGGTCCCAACCCCATTTATAAGGCCAGAAATCCCACTTATTAAACCTGACAGGGCACACCTGTGAAGTGAAGACCATTTCCGGTGACTACCTCTTGAGGCTCATCAAGAGAATGCCAAGAGTGTGCAAAGCAGTCATCAAAGCAAAAGGTGGCTACTTTGAAGAACCTAGAATATAAGACATAATTTAAGTTGTTACACCCTTTTTGCTAAGTATATAATTCCACATGTGTTAATTCATAGTTTTGATGCCTTCAGTGTGAATGTACAATTTTCATAGTCATGAAAATACAGAAAAATCTTTAAATGAGAAGGTGTGTCCAAACTTTTGGTCTGTAGTGTATGTAAATTTAATATGCATAAATTCAGGAATAATTACTGAACAAAAGCTATAGAAGAATAATCTTAAATATACAACTGCACGTTTCTAAGACTGCTTTCTGCAGTAAAGGTGCTTTATTCCTTTAAGAGTGGATTCGTGAACATGGATTTAGTTGGATTACTTTAATCGTTGGATTACAGAGAACATGTCAGCTGCATTCTCCCCATATAAATTCTGTCTTACATCTTTCTAGAGGGCAATAGACATTTCTAGCACACAAGATCTGGTATTATAATTGCTATCGAACAAATGGCCCATAAACACTATGTAAGCGATGCTAAATGATAGCAAAAATTGCAAATTTAAGAAGTAGATTTACCTTGGCTACTTTCTGGTTTAGGAAATCCATGAACAAAACATATCACTCCGATAAGGGCACAGAAGGAAAGGACAGGTTTAAGAGCCATTTCCCACCAATACGAATATCCTTGTCCAGACCTGCTGTATGCTTGGATTCGGTCGCCGACTTATTCTTGTGCCAATAACCAGTGCATTGGCTTATAACTGATGATATCAGAGAGGTGGGGAGAGGAGAAGGAGAGGAGAAGGACAGGTTCTTCAAGGTAGAGGTGAAGAGGCTGGAGCTGTCCTAGGCAGAAGTGCTGAAACTGTTGTAGCTAGAGGCACCAGAGCTGTCCACTAACGTGGTGCTGAATCTGGATGGCACTACCCTCCAACGTTGTGTTCTTGAACCAATATTTGATTATAATGTCCAGATAACAAGCTGTCCACAGCTATGGTGCTGAATCTAGACAGTTCTTCCCATATAAAAGCTGTCCACAGCTATGGTGCTGAATCTAGACAGTTCTTCCCATATAAAAGCTGTCCACAGCTATGGTGCTGAATCTAGACAGTTCTTCCCATATAAAAGCTGTCCACAGCTATGGTGCTGAATCTAGACAGTTCTTCCCATATAAAAGCTGTCCACAGCTATGGTGCTGAATCTAGACAGTTCTTCCCATATAAAAGCTGTCCAATGCTGTGGTGCTGAATCAGTCCTGGGACTAAACAAGGAAGGGCTGGGGAGCTGCCACCGCTGCTGAGCAGAGATACTCGATGTGCTGTAGCTGTCTTCTATTGTTCATCAGCAGATCGCATCCTGCTATGAATGGGATGTGCTCTGCTATATCCCTGCAGCTTGTAGATCAGGAATCAGGGCTCCAGTGTGCGTCACCTGAATGACAGCAGTCTGGCACCACCAATGCTGCTATGCGGGACATTGCACCCTTTACGATGTAAAACCCCTTCTGATTGGAGCCGGAGATCTGTGATTGGTTACTGAAGACACACTCTCGTACATGGCGGACTTGTGTGTTCCCTTTAAACATATGAGCGGTTCTGGCATATTGTGGCTGATGTTTGATAACATAAGTGCTATCCCCTCATTCTGTATCACTGCATCTGTCATCTGATGGGCGGCTGGTGTATTCTATCACTATAGTATGGGTGAGATCCCAGCCATCTGTAGGAACGAATCACTGTGTCACCCCTGTCATGTACAGATGCATGTCACTATGCTAGTCATCCCGCTATTCCTAAATGTCAGCAATAAAACATGAAGGAGTGAGTGTGTCACTGAATGCAAAATGTGACGAGATAAAACTAACCTTGTAAGGCTGCATGTGTCATGGTCATAGCCACCTCCAGTGACTGTAAGATAAAATCCCTGGTGCCAGCGATAAAGGAGGGGAGGTCTCCATATGGTATATGTGCATGTTTAGTCCACCAGTGTCTGGAAGGCATACTGAGCTCAGCTATGCTGCTGATGAAAGCGCTGGGTCCTAATGTCCACCATTACCACTCAGTTCTTAGTCTAATTTTACACATCACTTGAGCAATGTATTTCATCTGACAATATTAACCCTATGTGTGATATTTTCAGTTAAACACTTTATTAATAATATCTCAAGATTTAAAAAAAGAGAAGCATGTGATAATCTAATATACAGTATATAAATACTCATATATATACTATTTGGACAAAAGTATTGGGACACAGCTATAAATCATTGAATTCAGGGTTTTCATTCACTTCCATGGCTACAGGTGTAAGAAATCCAGCCCGTAGTTATGCAGTCGGCGTTTACATACATATGTGAATGAATGGATGATATAAGTCTGGTCCTGTAATAGGAGGTAAACATTGTAACAAGTGAGTTTGTGAAAATTATTTGCTCCTAATTATTCCACGATCATCTGTGTGTGATATTATTGAAAAATGGAAGTGGTTGAGAACCACAGCAATACAGCCACGAAGAGGAGACCACGTAAAGTTACAGAGCGGTGTTGCCAAGTGCTGATGCATGGTGGATAAAAATTACCAGTGTTCTGCTGACTCCATAACTGCAGAGTCCAAAACCGACACCAGCAGAAATTTCAACTGGACGTGCATCCTCAGACGCACGTCCAGCTGAAGTGTATTGTACTGCACGGACCCAGAGCAATACACTCTGCCGGCCAGTCAGAGGCAAGGAGCTGACTTCGGTGTGCATATGACCGGGGGGGTGCATAACAGTGACGTCATGCACCCCTGTCGCACGCTTAAGCCAGCTGCCAGCTTCAGAAAAGGACGCTGTGTGGTGGAGAGGCGATGGTATCAGTGGCAATACTACAGTCATGGCCAAAAGTTTTGAGAATGACACAAATATTAATTTTTACAAAGTCTACTGCTTCACTTTTTCTAATGGCAATTTGCATATACTCCAGAATGTTATAAAGAGTGATCAGCTTAACAGCAATTACTTGCAAAGTCAATATTTGGCTAGAAAATGAACTTTATCCCCCAAAACACATTTCAACATCATTGCAGCCCTGCCTTAAAAGGACCAGCTAACCTCTTTTCAGTGATTGCTCCATTAACACAGGTGTGGGTGTTGATGAGGACATGGCTGGAGATCAATCTGTTATGATTAAGTAAGAATGACACCACTGGACACTTTAAAAGGAGGCTGGTGCTTGGCATAATTGTTTCTCTTCTGTTAACCATGGTTATCTCTAAAGAAACACGTGCAGTCATCATTGCAATGCACAAAAATGGCCTAACAGGGAAGAGTATCGCAGTTAGAAAGATTGCACCTCAGTCAACAATCTATCGCATCATCAAGAACTTCAAGGAGAGAGGTTCCATTGTTGTCAAAAAGGCTTCAGGGCGCCCAAGAAAGACCAGCAAGCGCCAGGACCGTCTCTTAAAAGTTTTTCAGCTGTGGGATCGGGCTATCAGCAGTGCAGAGCTTGCTCAGGAATGGCAGCAGGCAGGTGTGAGTGCATCTGCACGCACTGTGAGGCGGAGACTCTTGGAGCAAGGCCTGGTCTCAAGGAGGGCAGCAAAGAAGCCACTTCTCTCCAGAAAAAACATCATGGACAGACTGATATTCTGCAAAAGGTACAGGCAGTGGACTGCTGAGGACTGTGGTAAAGTTATTTTCTCTGATGAATCCCCTTTTCGATTGTTTGGGACATCAGGAAAACGCCTCATTCGGAGAAGACAAGGTGAGCGCTACTGTTATGTTTCGGTAGCTGAGGAGTGCAGGTAAAAAAGGCAATACACCAGAGCAGTTGGAATCTATGAGATTGCAGTACCCTGACTAACCACCACAACTAGAGGCAGCCGTGGAGCGTTCCTACGTTGGTCCTAGACGCCTCGTCACAGCCTGAGAAACTAACTACACCTAAAGATAGAAATAGGAAAGCTATCTGCCCCGGAGCAGAACCCCAAAGATAACAGAAAGCCCCCAAACATGTAATGGCGGTTAGACAAGAGGAAATACTGACACAGAAAGAAAATAGTATGAGCAAACGCTGGGGCCCAAACTATCTAAATAGAAAAGGATAGGAAGGGTACTTACTGCAATCCCAGAAAACCCTGAAAAGCACCAACTCTACTAATTTCAAAATCACCTGAGATCACACGACCTCTACCACCTAAATTAGTTCTCTGGTGTAACAAAATAAAAACAGCAGCCACTGAAAAAACTGGAAAAAGCAAAAGAACAAAACTCAGTGGCTGAACTAAACTGAGAGGGCAGAAGCCCCCGGAGGGGACCCTGAAGGCCCCCAGAGAAGTGCAGGACAAAATGCAAAAATATAGCACAAACACAAAAGAAGCAAAAGTCTTATCTGTAAGCAGGAGATGCAGACACGACACAGCAGGCTACAAGGGAAACTGGAATGAAGGATTCAGACCAGAACAATTGATCACCGGCAACTCTGATGGGAAAATGACTCCCTTATATAAGACCAGTCAGTAACACCTGATTCCCAGTCCTCACAATCTTCACTAGCACCGCTTGTAACCACCAGAGGGAGCCTCTGCTCAGAACTCATCTCAAACCCATTCACAACAGTACCCCCCCCTTGAGGAGGGGTCACCGAACACTCATTTGAGCAACCAGGTCGGTCAGGATGAGTTCTATGATACGCACGGATAAGTCTCCTAGCATGGATGTCCGAAGCAAACACCCAAGAATTGTCTTCCTGACCATAACCTCTCCATTTAACCAAATACTGGAGTTTCCGTCTAGAAAAACGAGAATCCAATATTTTCTCAACCACATACTCCAGATTGCCCTCAACCAAAACAGGGTCAGGAGGCACAGCAGCAGGAACCACTGGCTCAACAAACCTCTTCAACAAGGACTTGTGGAACACGTTATGGATCTTAAATGTCCCTGGAAGAAGCAAACGAAAAGAAACAGGATTAATAATCTCCATGATCTTATAAGGTCCAATGAACCTAGGCTTAAATTTAGGAGATGCTACTCTCATAGGAATATTCTTTGAGGACAACCAGACCAAGTCCCCCACTTTAAACCGAGGACCATCAGTCCTATGCCGGTTAGCAAACCGCTGGGCCTTCTCCTGAGAGAGGGACAACCTCTCCACTACCTGGTCCCAAATCTGTTGCATACGCTCCACAACAGAGTCAACACCTGGACAGACAGAAGCCTCCGTCTGTCCTGAAGAAAATCGAGGGTGAAACCCAGAATTACAGAAAAACGGAGACATCAAAGTGGCAGAGCTAGCCCTATTATTAAGAGCAAACTCAGCCAAAGGCAAAAAAGAGACCCAGTCATCCTGATCAGCAGACACAAAGCATCTTAGATAAGTCTCCAATGTCTGGTTTGTTCTCTCAGTTTGACCATTGGTCTGAGGATGAAATGCCGAGGAGAAAGACAATTGAACACCCAGTTTAGAACAAAAAGTCCTCCAAAATCTGGAAACAAACTGGACTCCTCTGTCAGACACAATGTTCTCAGGAATGCCGTGTAAACGAACCACGTGCTGAAGGAACAACGGCACCAATTCAGAGGAGGAAGGCAACTTAGGAAATGGCACAAGATGTATCATTTTGGAAAACCTATCACAAATTACCCAGATGGTGGTCATTCTCTGAGAAACAGGAAGATCGGAAATGAAATCCATAGAGATATGGGTCCATGGTCTCTTGGGCACAGGCAATGGCATCAACAAACCACTAGAGCGAGAGCAAGGCTTGGAGCGAGAGCAAGTCCCGCAGGACTGCACAAATTCCCTGACATCACGAGACAAGGTAGGCCACCAAAAGGACCGACTAACCAAGTCTCTGGTACCAAAAATTCCGGGATGCCCAGCCAATGCGGAACAATGAATCTCAGACATCACACTCTTTTTCCATTGGTCCGGGACAAACAATTTTCCAACAGGGCAGCGCTCGGGCCTATCCTCCTGACACCCCTCCAGAGCAAGTCTCAAATTGGGCGAGATGGCGGAAAGAACTACACCCTCTTTCAAAATAACAGAAGGATCAGATAACTCAGGAGAGTCCGCAAGGAAACTCCTCGAGAGGGCATCCGCCTTAACATTCATAGTGCCAGGAAGAAAGGAAACCACAAAATTAAAACGTGTGAAAAACAAGGCCCACCTGGCCTGTCTAGGATTGAGTCGCTTGGCAGATTCCACATAGACCAGATTCTTATGGTCCGTAAGGACCACCACCTGATGTTTGGCTCCCTCCAGCCAATGTCTCCACTCTTCAAAAGCCCACTTCATGGCCAATAACTCCCGATTACCTACGTCATAATTACGTTCAGTAGGAGAAAATTTTCGAGAGAAAAAGGCACAAGGGTTACTTTTAGAGGTCTCTGGATCTTTTTGGGACAAAACGGCACCTGCCCCAATTTCAGAGGCATCAACCTCCACCTGAAATGGCAGAGAAACATCAGGCTGCCGTAGAACAGGAGCAGAAGTGAATCTCTGCTTAAGTTCCTGAAATGCAGAGACTGCCTCAGGAGGCCAATTCACCACATCAGAACCCTTTCTGGTCAAATCAGTTAATGATTTAACAATAACCGAGAAATTACCAATAAATTTACGATGTAAATTGGCAAAACCCAAAAATCTCTGAAGAGTCTTTAATGAAGTAGGTTGGACCCAATCACAGATGGCCTGAACCTTGACCGGGTCCATTTCAATAACAGATGGGGACAAAATGAATCCCAGAAATGAGATCCTCTGTACGCCAAAAAGACACTTTGATCCCTTCACATACAGAGCATTCTCTCTCAAAATCTGGAATACAGTTCGAACATGTTTCACATGAGAGTCCCAGTCATTAGAAAAAATCAAGATATCATCCAAATAAACAATCAGAAATTTGTCCACAAAATCCCTGAAAATGTCATTCATGAAGGACTGGAAGACGGAAGGAGCATTAGTGAGCCCAAAGGGCATCACTAGGTACTCAAAATGCCCTTCAAGGGTATTGAATGCCGTCTTCCATTCATCCCCGTGCTTAATGCGAATAAGGTTATACGCCCCCCTGAGGTCAAGCTTGGTAAACCAAGTAGCGTTTTTCACCCTGGAAAACAGGTCAGAAATCAAGGGTAACGGGTATTGATATTTCACAGTAATATTGTTCAAGAGACGATAATCAATACACGGCCTTAATGAACCATCTTTTTTGGCCACAAAGAAAAAACCGGCACCTAAGGGTGAAGAGGATGGTCTGATATGACCCTTCTCCAATGATTCCTTGATATAAGACCGCATAGCGTCATGTTCAGGTACAGACAAGTTAAAAAGGCGACCTTTAGGGAATTTACTACCCGGCACTAATTCAATAGCGCAGTCATAGCTCCTATGGGGAGGCAAGGATGCAGATTTACTTTCGCTAAACACATCAGAAAAATCAAACAAAAAGTCAGGAACATCCTGAGCCTGGGGGGAGGCAGAAAAAACAGGAGTGTTGGTATTAACACATTGGCAGCCCCAACTGGTTACAGACACAGATTTCCAATCCAAAACAGGATTATGAGACTGTAACCAAGGGAAACCCAGCACGATAATGTCATGCAGATTATATAGAACCAAAAATTTGCAGCACTCCTGGTGATCAGGTTCAACCCTCATTATCACCTGAGTAGAAAACTGGGGTTTATTCTCAGCCAAAGGGTAGAATCGATCCCCAGTAGGGGAATAGACTTCTGTAGGGGTATCAAGGGAAACCCACAACGTTTAGCAAAATCATAATCCATCAGGTTAATAGCTGCTCCAGAATCAACGAAAGCCTGAGCAGAAAATGAGGACAGAGAGCATATCAGAGTGACAGTTAATAAAAACTTAGTCTGAACACTACCCAAGACAACTGAGCGTGCAAAACGTCTTCCCCGCTTAGGGCAGACTGAAATAGCATGAGAGGCATCACCACAGTAGAAACATAACCCATTGCGCATTCGAAACTCATGACGCTGTGCCCCAGACACCACT
Source organism: Oophaga sylvatica (assembly GCA_033576555.1). Classification (NCBI taxonomy): domain Eukaryota; kingdom Metazoa; phylum Chordata; class Amphibia; order Anura; family Dendrobatidae; genus Oophaga; species Oophaga sylvatica. The sequence continues at coordinate 399,158,300 of JARQOD010000004.1, forward strand.
CTATCACACTGCATGGGTTCAGAAGCTGGTTCACAAGGCAACACCATTCCACGCATACTTCTCCGCTCACGCAAACGTCTGTCAATTTGAATCGCTAATGACATAGAATCATTGAGACCAGAGGGGACAGGGAATCCCACCATAACATCCTTTACATTATCTGACAGACCCTTCCGGAAAAGGGCCGCCAAAGCGTCGTCATTCCATTTGGTCAGGACTGCCCACCTACGGAATCTCTGACAGTATAACTCAGCGTCATCAAGCCCCTGATTTAATGCCAACAAGGTTTTTTCAGCTTGATCAGTGACATTAGGCTCATCGTACAATAACCCCAAAGCCTGAAAAAACGCATCAACATCACTTAAAACAGGATCCCCAGGTATCAGGGAAAAAGCCCAATCCTGAGGATCGCCGCGCAGGAGAGAGATAATAATTTGAACCTGCTGCGCTGCGTTTCCTGAGGACTTAGATTTTAAGGCAAAAAACAATTTACAATTATTTTTGAAATTCTGAAACTTAGCTCGATCCCCTAAAAACAAATCTGGCATGGGGATCCTAGGTTCCACAACAGGCAACCTAGCAAGACATGCAGCAATACTCTGAACCTCAGTGGCAAGCTGATCCACACGGCCAGACAACTGTGCAAACTCCATTGGGAGAAAAGATCCTCCCCAGCACCCAGAGATACAGAGGAAAAAAAAAAAAAAATGCAACAAACAGAAAAATATCTCTGACAACGCTGACAACTTTTTTTCTTTCACAATATTTTTTTTCCTTCTGTGAGTACCATACAATTTCAATTTTTAGGCCGGTGATACTGTTATGTTTCGGTAGCTGAGGAGTGCAGGTAAAAAAGGCAATACACCAGAGCAGTTGGAATCTATGAGATTGCAGTACCCTGACTAACCACCACAACTAGAGGCAGCCGTGGAGCGTTCCTACGTTGGTCCTAGACGCCTCGTCACAGCCTGAGAAACTAACTACACCTAAAGATAGAAATAGGAAAGCTATCTGCCCCGGAGCAGAACCCCAAAGATAACAGAAAGCCCCCAAACATGTAATGGCGGTTAGACAAGAGGAAATACTGACACAGAAAGAAAATAGTATGAGCAAACGCTGGGGCCCAAACTATCTAAATAGAAAAGGATAGGAAGGGTACTTACTGCAATCCCAGAAAACCCTGAAAAGCACCAACTCTACTAATTTCAAAATCACCTGAGATCACACGACCTCTACCACCTAAATTAGTTCTCTGGTGTAACAAAATAAAAACAGCAGCCACTGAAAAAACTGGAAAAAGCAAAAGAACAAAACTCAGTGGCTGAACTAAACTGAGAGGGCAGAAGCACCCGGAGGGGACCCTGAAGGCCCCCAAAGAAGTGCAGGACAAAATGCAAAAATATAGCACAAACACAAAAGAAGCAAAAGTCTTATCTGTAAGCAGGAGATGCAGACACGACACAGCAGGCTACAAGGGAAACTGGAATGAAGGATTCAGACCAGAACAATTGATCACCGGCAACCCTGATGGGAAAATGACTCCCTTATATAAGACCAGTCAGTAACACCTGATTCCCAGTCCTCACAATCTTCACTAGCACCGCTTGTAACCACCAGAGGGAGCCTCTGCTCAGAACTCATCTCAAACCCATTCACAACACGCTACCACCAGTCTTGTCTCATGCCAACTGTTAAGCATCCTGAAACCATTCATGTGTGGGGTTGCTTCTCAGCCAAGGGAATCGTCTCTCTCACAGTCTTGCCTAAAAACACAGCCATGAATAAAGAATGGTACCAGAATGTCCTCCAAGAGCAACTTCTCCCAACCCTCCAAGAGCACTTTGGCGATCAACAATGCCTTTTACAGCATGATGGAGCACCTTGCCATAAAGCAAAGGTGATAACTAAATGGCTCAGGGAACAAAACATAGAGATTTTGGGTGCATGGCCTGGAAATTCCCCAGATCTTAATCCCATTGAGAACTTGTGGTCAATCATCAAGAGACGGGTGGACAAGCAAAAACCTAAAAATTCTGACAAAATGAAAGCATTGATTATTAGTGTTGAGCGATATTGCTCGATATCTAAAAATATCGTATCGAAATTGTATCGCCGATAGCACTAAATATCGTCGATATCCGATTTCGATACCGGAAGTCCCATGTAAGTCTATGGGAACAAAATATCGAAATTAAAAAAAACCATTCTTGCCTTGTTGGTTAATTGTACATGAAGGAAAACAACAAAGACTAATGTAGAATGTATTGGGGGAGGTTGAGGAGACAATAAAGGCATACATGTTTAACCCAATGCATTGGAATAGCATTCATATATTTTTTTTAGGAAATACGTTTGGATTGACTAACAAATTGACAATGTTGTTAACCTTTTTTCTATTTTGGCAAATATGTATGTTTAACAACTTCCATGCTCTTCACCTTTTTAACTTTTGCCAGTGCCACACTTTCTCCTTCATAATCTTCAGCTGCAGCATCATCTTTCTCATCAAATTATTCTTCATCTTCACCTTCTTAATTTTCTTCTTAAACTTCTTGCTATTCATGTTTTTGTTTACATTACTCATATTGTTATTATTAAACTAATTAATCTTCTTCATATTCAAATTCTTCATATTCTTCCTCTTCATCTTCTTCATCATATTCTTATTTGTGACAGAGATTCCTGTACTTGTAATCTGTAAAAGTATGAATTGTTCATCCTTCCGTTCTTGCTGTCACAAAAGATTTAAATTACAACAGTATTTGACTTTGTCCGTGTTCAGTTTAGCCTGCAGCAGCAGCAGGCATTTTCCAGGGGCACCACGAGGAGGAACGGACTCAGCCCCATACACTGCTTAGTCTTCTTCTGCTTAGAATTTAGAGCATATATTTTGCTCTTCATTTTGGTCTTATACTTCATGTTCTTCTGCTTTTTGATCTTCTGCTTATTGTTCTTCTGTCTCTTGTTCTGTATCTTGTAGTTTGTCTTAACCTTCTTTGTCCTGTTGGTGATCTTCTTCTTGGTAATCTTTTATTTTTTCTTTGTGATGGTGTTCAGGCTGGTTGGCTTCATGCTCGTCATCCTTGTTGTCGTCATCTTCTTCTGGGTGGTCTTTAATGTCGTCTAATTTCCGAGAAACAGCTGACGTTACTGGAACCCTGACAGGTATCAGATGGAGCAAGAGACAATGGAAGTTACAAGGACCAGCTGACTGTGCTGGACCCCGGACGGGTAGCAGAAGGAAAAGAGGCAATGTCACAACCGAGTACCAGCTGACGTTACTGTGACACGGTTACTAAGCAGGAGGTACCTGTGCTCCAAAGCACTACCAAGGACCAGCAGACGTTGCTGGAACTCGGATACGGAGATGGAGGCACCTAGGCCAAAGGCACTGGGGAGAACCACTTGACGGTACTGGACCCCGGACGGGTAGAAGAACGCACCCATGAAAATGTAAGTTGACAGGACGCAAGCCGTCCGCAGTTACAGAATCACACAGTCCTACAGTGGGTGCTTATCCTATTGTCACAATGGAAACCGCCTTTATTTACATATCCCACAGCACACATAGGAATCACCTAAACTGCAGGCACCATAGAGTCGGCTAACCCGAATGCAACACGACAGCACAACTTATTGGAGGATAATTGACGTTCACACTGCCAGGAAACAGTTGTCGTGCTGTAACCAGGCTGGCCAGGAGTCAGTACCCCTGCCAATTACTTACGAGCAACAAATGGCGGTGTTGTAGCCCAGGGAGTAGAGTTCAGGTGGTAGAAAGATGAACATAACCGGAGACATGGAAAACGTTGCCAAACAGTTATTTAATCTGAAAACGGACAGGCAAATTCAGGTGAGATCCATGCCTTGTTCATTTTCAGAAAAGTAAGCCGGTCTACATTCTCTGAGGATAGTCGCATGCGACGGTCTGTTACTACACCACCTGCAGCACTAAAGACACGCTCAGATAATACACTGGCAGCAGGGCAAGCCAGCACCTCCAATGCATACTGGCTAAGCTCTGGCCATGTATCCAACTTAGAGACCCAAAATTTGAAAGGGGAAGAGGCATCTGGGAGTACACTGAGAGGGAAAGCCAAGTAGTCTGTCACCATCTTACGGAAACGTTTCTTCCTGGTGACTGGAGCCGTCTCGGATGGTGTAGACCTTGCTGGCGCTGTCACAAAACTTTGCCACATTTGTAACATACAGTTCTTGCCCTGTGCAGAGGCGCTGCTTCTGCTCCCTCTTGTTGTAGAGGTGTCTACACTGCCTCGACGCACAGAGCTGCTTTGTAAAGCAGGAGCAGCAGCAGCAGCATCTCTCTCGGCTGGAATGTACAACAGTATGGATTGCACCAGTGTGTCTTGGTACTCCTGCATTTTACGGTCCCGGTTCACCGGTGTGATGAGGGTTTGTAAGTTGTCCCGGTAGCGAGGGTCTAGGAGGGTGTACACCCAATAATCTGACGTGCTGAGAATGTGGGCGATGCGGCGGTCGTTTCTTAGGCACTGAAGCATGAAATCAACCATGTGCTGCAGACTCCCAACTGGCCAACAAAGGCTGTCCTCTGGAAGAGGCGTCATCTCTGTCTCCTCTGCATCACCCCACCCTCGCTCTACATACTGACTACAGCGTTGTGTACCTTCCTCTGTAGGGATTTCTTCCTCCTCCATTGACTCCTCCTCCTCCTCATCCTCCTCACAAAGTGAGCCCTGCCCAGCCCTTTGTGAGGAACCACGTTGCGCTGACTGTCCTGAAGGTAATTGAATTTGTGACTCCTCATCCTCCACCTGTTTCAAAACCTCTTCCTTTAGTGCTTTCAGTGATTTCTGAAGCAGGCAGATAAGGGGGACAGTCATGCTGACTAGTGCATCATCTGCACTCGCCATCCGCGTTGAGACATCAAACGCACGCAAAACGTCGCAGATGTCCTTCATAGAGGCCCACTCAGTAGTGGTAAAGTGTGAACGGCGCAAATTGCGAGTTGATTGCGCCTGTTGCAGCTGATACTCCATTACTGCTGGCTGCTGCTCACACAACCGCTCCAACATATGTAACGTGGAATTCCACCTGGTGGGTACGTCACATATGATGCGATGTTCAGGAAGGCAAAATCTGACTTGCAGAGCTGCAATGCGCGATCTGGCCATGCTGGAACGTCGCAAGTGAGCGCACTCTAGGCGGACCTTGTGCAGCAGTGCATCAAGATCCGGATAGTCCCTCAAAAAACTCTGCACGACCAAGTTGAGCACATGTGCCAGACATGGTATGTGAGTGAGGTTGCCAAGGCCCAGAGCTGCCACCAGATTTCGGCCATTGTCACACACTACCAAGCCTGGCTGCAGATTAGCTGACAAAAACCACACGTCGCTCTCCTGCTTGATGGCATCCCAGAGCTCCTGCGCTGTGTGGCTTCGATTCCCCATGGGAATTAATTTCAGGACGGCCTGTTGACGTTTGGCCACGGCTGTGCTCATATCGGTCGCAACAGGTAAGCGTTCACGGGTCCATGTGGAGGTATACCGTGACGGCTCGTGCAGCGATGATTCTGAGGAACTGGAGTAGGAGGAGGAATCAATGTGCACAGACTGGATTCCTGCAATCCTTGGAGTTGGCAGAACACGTACAGCGCCACTGGCAAGATCTGTACCCGGCTCCACAACATTGACCCAATGGGCAGTGAGGGAAAGGTATCGTCCCTGGCCATGGGTACTGGTCCACGCATCGGTGGTCAGGTGGACCCTGCTACTGACGGCGTTTAGTAGCGCATGTTTAATGTTTCCCTCGACATGTTTTTGCAGAGCAGGGACAGCTTGCCTGCTGAAATAAAATCGGCTTGGCACATTATATTGTGGGACTGCCAATGCCATAAAGTTCCTGAAACTGTCAGTCTCCACCAGCCTGAATGACAGCATTTCAAGGGACAGGAGTTTTGCAAGGCCAGCATTCAGAGCCTGTGCTCGTGGATGGTTTGCCGAGTATGGCCGTCTTTTATCCCATGCCTGTGTTACCGATGGCTGTTTTTTGTACTGGGAGTATGACGATGACTGTGAACTTGCTGCAGTGGGTGGAATAACAGTTTGTCTATGGACAACAGTGACCGAGGTTCTTCCATGGAGATCCTGTGAGGAAGCCAAAACAGGTGTGTGAGAGCTGGAGGTAGAGGCTCGAACATGACGTAAAGATGTAGGTGCTGCTGTAGGTTGGCCTACATCTCCAGTGTGTCTTTGGAACTCAGCTACGTGCTTTGTCCGTACATGTGTCCACATATTTGTGGTATTCAGGTTCCTGATATTTTTACCTCTTTTAACTTTTTGCTTACACAGCTTGCATTGAACATAGCAAATATCATCTACAAGTCTGTCAAAAAAGGACCACGCAGTGCAAGTCATGGGAGCGCCAATTTTGACATTTCTAAGAGAACTGCTCCCAACAAGTGCCAAACTGGAGGCTACAGGCAAGCGAGTCTGCAGCCTACCTCTCCCTCCTCTTTGTACCGTTGGGACAATCTCTTCCTCAGAGCTGCTCCCACCACCTTGCTGTTGCTCACGCCATGTTGGGTCTCGGACTTCATCATCTCCACTACCCTCTTCCAACACCTGCTGCTGTTGGATGGTCTGGGCAGCACCATGCTCCACAAAACCTGGCACCTGAGTCTCATCATCATCATAAGATGCGTTCTGCGGTGTGCTGTCCATCGGCACTGGCTCACCCGCCTCTTCAGATTGAGAGAGACACAGCTGTTGCGCATCACTGCATACTCCCTCTTCTTCAAATTGCAGAATGCTGCTTGCCTGTGCCCGTGTTTGCGAGCCAACAGATTCTGAGAACAGAAGCAGAGACTCAGCTGGCTCCTGTACAGAACTCTCTGACTGCCTTGGCAATTTGACAGACGGTGAATAGACAGATGGTTGCTCAACAGTGTTGTGTTCCTGAGAGGAGGTGGAAGGAATTGAAGTCGATGCATTGGCTGCCATCCAACCAACAACGGCTTCAATTTGTTCTTCCCGCAGCAGGGGGCACGCCGAGCTCCTACCAAAGTGCGCATAAAGGAACGCTCACGGGGATAAATGGTGGATGCTGTGTCACTGAGGGCGGCAGCAGACACAGAATCCCCATGTCTTCTCCCTGCTGAAACTCCACGGCCACGACCACGTGCCTTACTCACTGACTTCTTCATCTTGGTAGATTGATAAAGAAAGTCAGAAAAGTTATAACTTAAGGCCTAAGTGTGGTTATTACGCAGAGACTGAAGTGAACACTGAAACACAACTGTTCACAAATCACAATCTGTGAAAGGCTACTCCTTTGTCTACTTCTATAGTGTTTGCAACCAATGTATTGGATACGGATGGAAGCGCGTCACACTAATAGTTAAATTGCATGGAGCAGCAAGAATTACACTGAAGGAAAAAAAAAAGAGTCTGTGAGTGACAGGTGCAGATGCCTACAGACAGCGTTGCATGCAGAGCAAACTGCAGCGTCACCTGCACTCACACACACCTTGCAGAGCTGTTAAAACACTGAAGGCAAAAGGAAGCTTTACACAGCGGTTGGTGCTAGCCTGCCTACAGCACAGTACACTAAATCGCAATCTCTAACTGTCCCTCAGAGTCAGCACAGCAGCGTTCTGTCCCTTACTGAATTCACAGCACAGTGACGCTAAAATGGCGGCGGCGCCTTTTATACACTGAAGAAAAAAAAAAAAGAGTGTGTGAGTGACACGTGCAGATGCCTACAGACAGCGTTGCATGCAGAGCAAACTGCAGCGTCACCTGCACCCCACACACACCTTGCACAGAGCTGTTAAAACAACACTGCAAGGCAAAAGGAAGCTTTACACAGCGGTTGGTGCTAGCCTGCCTACAGCACAGTACACTAAATCGCAATCTCTAACTGTCCCTCAGAGTCAGCACAGCAGCGTTCTGTCCCTTACTGAATTCACAGCACAGTGACGCTAAAATGGCGGCGGCGCCTTTTATACACTGAAGAAAAAAAAAAAGAGTCTGTGAGTGACACGTGCAGATGCCTACAGACAGCGTTGGATGCAGAGCAAACTGCAGCGTCACCTGCACTCACACACACCTTGCAGAGCTGTTAAAACAACACTGCAGGCAAAAGGAAGCTTTACACAGCGGTTGGTGCTAGCCTGCCTACAGCACAGTACACTAAATCGCAATCTCTAACTGTCCCTCAGAGTCAGCACAGCAGCGTTCTGTCCCTTACTGAATTCACAGCACAGTGACGCTAAAATGGCGGCGGCGCCTTTTATAGTGCATTCTGACATCATTTCAGCATCCAATCACAGCCATGCCATTAGTTAACATGACCGCAGCAGTACAGGATGTGCCCACACTTCTTAGGATTCCTTATTGGCTGAATAAAATCACATTGCCTCGCAAATAATTATGGGAACTTCCGATTCCGGTATTCGATAATACGAAAATATCGAAACGAATTATCGAAAGGCCGATAGAGCTAATATCGGCCGATAGCCGATATTTGCATTATCGTATCGCTCAACACTATTGATTATGCAAGAATGAACTGCTATCAGTCAGGATTTGGTCCAGAAGTTGATTGAGAGCATGCCAGGGAGAGTTGCAGATGTCCTGAAGAAGAAGGGTCAAAACACTGCAAATATTGACTTGCTGCATTAACTCATTCTAACTGTCAATATAAGCTTTTGTTACTCATATGTTTGCAATTATTATATTTCTGTCTGTGATAAAAACATATGTCAAACACACACAAAAACCAGAGGGCAGCAGATCATGTGAAAATATAATATTTGTGTCATTCTCAAAACTTTTGGCCATGACTGTACTACATGGAGAACTATGGGCTGTCCATTAAACTTAATGGATATCTATCGGCTGTGCATCATATTTTGTGGATTACTATAGGGCAGTGATGGCGAACCTTGGCACTCCAGCTGTTGGAGAACTACAACTCCCAGCATGCCTCAACTGTTGCAGGTTGCAAGGGCATGCTGCGAGTTGTAGTTTTACAACAGCTGGAGTGCCAAGGTTAGCCATCACTGCTATAGGGTGTGCATTATACTTTATGGATAACTGTGGGCTGTGCATTATACTATATGGATGACTATGTGCTGTGGTTTATACTACATGGAGGACTATGGGCTGTGCATTATACTATATGGATGACTATGTTCTATGGATTATACTAGATGGATGACTATGGGCTGTGCATTATACTATATGGATGACTATGGGCTGTGTACTATACTACATGGAGGACTATGGGCTGTGCATTATACTGTACTATATAGCTGACTATGTGCTGTGGATTACACTACATGGATGACTATGGGCTGTGCATTATACTATATGGATGAGTATGGACTGTGTACTATGCTACAGAGATGACTATTTGCTGTAGATTATACTACATGGATGACTATGGGCTGTGCATCATACTTTATGAATGACTTTGGGCTATGCATTATACTATATGGATAACTATGTGCTGTGGATTATACTACATGGATGAGTACAGACTGTGTACTATGCTACATAGATGACTATTTGCTGTGGATTATAGTACATGTTTCACTATGGGCTATGCATCATACTTTATGGATGACTATGGGCTATGCATTATACTATATGGATGACTATGTGCTGTGGATTATGCTACATGAATGAATGACTATGGGCTGTGCATTAAACTTTATGGATGACTATCAGTTGCATTATACTTTCTAGGTGACTATGGGCTGTGCATTATACTTTATGGATGACTATGAGGTGCATGAGGTGGACGATCCTGTGATCACATGTACAATTTGCACACTTGTGGTCACATGCTGAATAGTCTCACCCGGCTTCTCTCAGTAGAAGAGAACCGAGAGACGTGCAGTATAGTCGGCATATAATCACAGTATGTAATTTGCACACATACATTCTCGAGACTGCGGTACTGACAGTGTGCGCTTCTTACACCGTCACGATTCGGCAGTCACATAGATGGACTGCAGACTTTTCTTCTGAGACCAGATAACCCCTTTATGAAACCCTCTTAGTTGCACTGTATATAAATAGCAGTGAGATACTGTAGGTCCCAGTGTTACTGTCACTCCTGACATGTGTGGTCCTGAGATTTTCTCTATTTCTGAATGTGGAAATCCTTTATACCAGTCTCTTCAGGAGCTCGGATTCATTCTGATTGTTGTGTAAAGTAACTGAAATGACAATATTGAGAGTAATGATAGAAAATTGTCCTATGAGCGGAATAATATAGAATAATGCTTCTAATGACTAATATGATTCCCAAGTTTCCTATCTATGGGATCTGAAACGTATTCATTTTCTATTTGTCAGATTCTATGGTGCCGAACTGGTGCGTGGGATCCAGTTCCTTCATTCTAAGGGCGTCATTCACAGGTAATTCAGTCAGTGTTAGGCCGGGGTCACACCATTGTATATTCTCTCATCTAAGAGAATCAGACATGTACACGGCCCGATAGGATAACATAGGTCCGAGTGCTAGCCGATGTCTTGTCAGATTGCACTTGGACCAAAAATACAGTCATGCACATTAGGCCTTAAAGCTTAGCTGCACTCAGTTCCCCCACCCTGGTGACCTGTAGACTGACGCCCTGTATCTGGGGTCTAGTCGTCCTATCTGGTATCACTGTCAGGAAGCTGCAGATGAGTGGCTGTCACATGTCATACAGTAATCCCTACAGTGGTACAGTTAGGGCATATAGTAAAGGAGTCATCTCAGATAACGAAAGTATCGCATCATTTCACCACTGATACAGTGGGGGAAATAAGTATTTGATCCCTTGCTGATTTTGTAAGCTTGCCCTCTGACAAAGACATGAACAGTCTATAATTTTAAGGGTATGTTAATTTTAACATTGAGAGATAGACTTATCAAAAATAAAGTCCAGAAAGTCACATTGTATAAATTATATAAATATATTTGCATTTTGCAGTGAGAAATACATATTTGATCCCCTACCAACCATTAAGAGTTCTGGTTCCTACAGACCAGTAAGATGCTCCTAATCAACTCGTTACCTGCATTAAAGACAGCTGTCTTACATAGTCACCTTTATAAAAGACTCCTGTTCACAGATTAAATTAATCAGTCAGACTCTAACCTCTACAACATGGGCAAGACAAAAGAGCTTTCTAAGGATGTCAGAGACAAGATCATAGACCTGCACAAAGCTGGAATGGGCTACAAAACCATAAATAAGATGCTGGGTGAGAAGGAGCCAACTGTTGGTGCAATAGTCAGAAAATGGAAGAAATACAAAATGACTGTCATTCGACATTGATCTGGGGAACCATGCAAAATCTCATCTCGTGGGGTATCCTTGATCATGAGGAAGGTGAGAGATCAGCCTAAAACTACACGATCTCAAGGCAGCTGGGACCACAATCACCAAGAAAACCATTGGTAACACATTACGCCGTAAAGGTTTAAAATCCTGCAGTGCCCGTCTAAAGTTTGCCAATGAACACCTGGATGATTCTGTGAGTGATTGGGAGAAGGTGCTGTGGTCAGATGAGACAAAAATTGAGGTCTTTGGCATTAACTCAACTTGCCATATTTGGAGGAAGAGAAATGCTGCCTATGACGCAAAGAACACCATCCCCACTGTCAAGCATGAAGGTGGAAACATTATTTTTTTGGGGGTGTTTCTCTGCTAAGGGCACAGGACCACTTCACCGCATCAATGGGAGAATGGATGGAGACATGTACCTTAAAATCCTGAGTGACAACCTCCTTCGCTCCACCAGGACATTAAAAATGGGTCGTGGCTGGGTCTTCCAGCAAGACAATGACCCAAAACATACAGCCAAGGCAACAAAGGAGAGGCTGAAAAAGAAGCACATTAAGGTCATGGAGTGACCTAGCCAGTCTCCAGACCTTAATCCCATAGAAAACTTATGGAAGGAGTTGAAGCTCCGAGTGTCATGTGTGCATTGCCACGAAGATCGTTGCGGTTGCACGTTTTGACTTCTCACAGCTGAGTTGCTGTTTCTTTGTGTTTGGCAGCTAGGGAGTTAATTCTGTCTGTGCTCGGTGCTGGGACTGGGTGCAGTTTCTCCCGGCTGCAATTGATTATTTGTTGATTGGTTTCCTTTAAATTCCTGGTTGTCTGCTTTGGGAGTTGCCAGTGAAATCCTTCATGCAGACCACAGATAGGAATGAATCTGTATAGACTTAAGTTGAGAGCTCCTTAGCTGTTTTAAGCTCAACTTGTTTAGAGTTTATTTCCCAGACCATTTATGTTCCTTCGGTGTTTGAGTGTGTATGCAAGTGAGTGCTATCCTGTCTGTCTTATATGTCTAATCTGTGTATTTAGCTGAGATCAGCCCATATCCCTTTGGTGGTAATCAGGATCCTTCTTAGGACTGATTACAGGATTCAGGGTCTGACAGGAGACAGGGTTAGGCTGGAGACTTGGACCTCTGAACCATTATCAGTACCTCCAAGGAAAGGGATTAGTTAGGACCCCAGTGTAGGGTCAGGTTAGACCCCGGTCCTCCTCTTTCCTGTTACAGCTCATCAAGTCCTCAAGATTAACCCTAAGTTCTGCAGAGATTGTGTCAGACAGCGTGACATTCAAGATTAACCCTAAGTTCTGCAGATATTGTGTCAGGTAAATCTATTTTATACTTACATTCAGATGTTGCTAAACTATATGTTGTATTGAGTGTGGTTCCTGTATAAATAGTTTACTGACATTGTATTCATATCATTAGACAGCGTGACGTTTTCACTGGCCATAAAAAATTATCTCTAGTTACCATGGATCCAGTAGCCCAGCTGGCTCTGCAGTTGCAGGGATTATCCATGGAGCTGACGGACATTAAGTCCAAAGTTTTGTCTCCCCTGGAGCAAACCAGAGTTGAACCTAAAGTAGCTCTTCCAGATAGGTTCACTGGTGGGCGAGACAAATTTTTTACCTTCCGGGAGGCATGTAAATTGTATTTTCGGCTTCGGCCGCGATCATCAGGGAGTGATGAGCAGAGAGTGGGAATTGTTATCTCACTTCTTCAAGGGGACCCTCAATCCTGGGCATTTTCCCTTCCTCCGGGATCCCCGGCTCTACAGTCTGTAGATCAATTTTTTACTGCTCTAGGATTGGTATATGATGACCCAGATCGGGTCTCTCTTGCTGAGACCAAATTACGTAAAATACAGCAGGGAGATCGTCCGGCGGAGGAATTTGCTTCTGAGTTTCGTAGATGGGCCACGGATACTCAGTGGAATGACCCAGCTCTTAGGAGCCAGTTTTGTCATGGGCTTTCTGACAAATTAAAAGACGTTTTGGCTCAGTATGAGTCTCCTCCTTCTCTGGAGGCTGCTATGGCCCTAGCTATCCGTACTGATAGACGGCTTCGGAGAGGGGTGAGGTAACTCCACTCCTTGTTGTTACTCCACCTACTACTAAAGTCCCTTATGTTGAGGTTCCCCTTGTCTGTTCGGATGAGCCTATGCAGTTGGGAGGGACATCTTTTCGTAGTAGGGGATTGGCGGCACGCCGCAGGACTAGAAGGTGTTTTTTCTGTGGGAAAGAGGGACATTTTGTTGGAGAATGTCCATCCCGTGTCTTGTTAAGTAAAAAGTCGCCGGAAAACTGCTAATCCCAGGTTGTGTGGTGGACGACAACCTGGGAGTATGTATTTCATCCGCCGGTTCTTCTCAGTTCCTTGTACCAGTGGAGGTGGTGGTTGGTACTAGAGTGAAGAGATTGTCTGTTCTTCTGGATAGTGGTTCCGGGGCTAATTTGGTTGACGCTCAGTTTGCTCAGGCTCAAGGTATGCATCTGAATGTATTGGTCAAACCGATCCCTATTTTCTCCATTGACGCCAGGCCTCTCGGCCAAGGTAGCTTTGTTCATGAGGTTCATAATATTGACCTTCGGGTAGGGGCAATACATAGGGAACAATTATCTTGTTATGTGTTGGAAGGTCTACCTACTCCCATTGTGTTGGGACTTCCTTGGCTGGTTAAACATAACCCTGTGATTAATTGGCAGTCCAGAGAGATAAGCCAATGGGGTGAGTTTTGCAAAAACAACTGCATGAACACAGTCATCAGTGCGGTCGTGCCTAGTACATTGCCTCCTTTTTTGGAGGATTTTGGGGATGTTTTCTCTGAGGAGGGGTGTCGGGAGTTGCCTCCTCATCGCGTGTATGACTGCTCTATTAATCTACTTCCTGATGCTAAGTTGCCTAAAGCTAGGTTGTATAATCTTTCTGGTCCTGAAAGACAGGCTATGAAAGATTATATTTCTGAAAGTCTGGCCAAAGGGCATATTAGACATTCATCTTCCCCTGTGGCCGCGGGGTTCTTCTTTGTGAAGAAAAAAGATGGAGGCCTACGCCCTTGCTTGGATTTCCGCAAACTTAATCGGATTACTGTTCGAGATCCGTATCCACTCCCTCTTATTCCTGATCTCTTCAATCAAATTGTTGGCGCCAAATGGTTCTCTAAATTGGATCTCAGGGGGGCGTATAATCTGATTAGGATAAAAGAGGGGGATGAGTGGAAAACGGCGTTTAACACGCCAGAGGGACATTATGAAAACCTGGTCATGCCTTTTGGTCTGACTACTGCTCCAGCAGTATTCCAACATTTTGTTAATGACATTTTTCGCCACCTTGTGGGGGTATTTGTGGTCGTATATTTGGATGACATTTTAATTTACTCGCCAGATCTTGTGTCTCACCAGGAGCATGTGAGACAGGTGTTGCAGATCTTGCGAGACAATAAACTATACGCCAAACTGGAGAAGTGTGTGTTTGCCGTACAGGAACTTCAGTTTTTGGGTTTTTTGGTGTCAGCCTCCGGTTTCCGGATGGACCCTGAAAAGGTGAGAGCAGTGCTTGGATGGGATCAGCCAGGGGATCTTAAGGCTCTGCAGCGTTTTTTGGGGTTTGCTAATTACTACCGGAAATTTATTTGTAATTTCTCGTCTGTCGTCAAACCTCTCACTGACATGATGAGAAAAGGGACGGATTTTTCTAGGTGGTCGGACAAAGCTTGCCAAGCCTTTTCCTCTTTAAAAAGATGTTTTGCTTCGGCACCCGTTCTCATCCAACCAGATGTATCTCAGCCGTTCATTGTGGAGGTGGACGCGTCTGACGTAGGGGTGGGTGCTATATTGTCCCAGGGTCCGTCCCCTGGTAAATGGCATCCGTGCGCTTTCTTTTCTAAGAAATTGTCGTCCGCCGAAAGGAATTATGATATCGTCAATAGGGAACTTTTGGCCATTAAATTGGCTTTTGAAGAATGGCGTCACTTTTTGGAGGGGGCAGTCCACCCGGACACCGTTATTACTGATCACAAGAACCTGCTGTATTTAGAATCCGCTAAGCGTCTGAATTCCAGACAAGCTCGATGGTCATTATTTTTTACCAGGTTTAATTTTGTCGTCACTTATCGTCCGGGGTCTAAGAATGTAAAGGCTGATGCCTTGTCTCGCAGTTTCCCAGGGGCCGGGAAAACGGACGACCCGATTCCTATCCTTCAGGAGGGGGTGGTAGTGTCGGCTGTATGTTCTGAGCTTGAGGAGGAGGTGTTAGAGGCTCAGGGGGACGCTCCTGCAGGACCTCCAGGGAGACTGTTTGTCCCGAATCAGTTGAGACAAAAGGTTATTGAGGCACATCATAATTCTGCTTTAGCAGGACATCCAGGGAGTAAGGCTACTTTAGATCTTCTTTCTCGCCGATTTTGGTGGCCTAACGCTAATAAAGATGTTATAACTTTTGTCGCGTCCTGTGGGGTTTGTGCTCGCTCTAAAACTCCTCATACCCGTCCGTCTGGGACCCTTTTACCTTTGAAACTTCCGGAGCATCCATGGACCCATTTATCTATGGACTTCATTACGGACCTTCCTCCGTCGTCTGGGAATACTGTCATACTGGTGGTTGTTGACAGGTTCAGTAAGATGGCACATTTCTTTGCTCTTCCTGCACTCCCTAATGCTAAAACTCTGGCGCAGGTGTTCATTAGGGAGATCGTGAGACTTCATGGGTTGCCTTCTGATGTGGTGTCAGATAGGGGGTCTCAGTTTGTGTCCAAATTTTGGAGGGCATTTTGTTTACGTCGGGGGATGCAATTGTCGTTTTCCTCGGCTTTTCATCCACAGACCAATGGTCAGACAGAGCGTCTGAATCAGAGTTTAGAGACATATCTCCGGTGTTTTGTATCGGAGAACCAGGAGGACTGGTCTTCTTTCTTGCCTTTGGCAGAGTTCGCTCTTAACAACAGGCGGAGCGAGTCCACTGGTAAGTCCCCGTTTTTTGGGGCATATGGTTTTCATCCCCAGTTTTGTACTTTCAATGGGGGGGGTCCTTCTGGGGTTCCTGAGGAGGAGCGTTTCTCGTCGTCACTTGCTTCTGTGTGGCGAGGTGTATTGAATAATTTGAGTACGATGGGGAACCGTTACAAACGTATGGCTGATAGGAGGAGAGTTTCTGGTCCAGATCTGAATGTGAACGATCTGGTATGGTTGTCTACCAGGAATATAAAACTTAAAGTGCCCTCCTGGAAACTGGGTCCCAGATTCATCGGGCCGTACAGGATCAGTTCCATAATTAATCCTGTGGCATTTCGTCTGGAACTCCCTTCTACGTTTAAAATTCATAATGTGTTCCACAAGTCATTACTTAAAAGGTATGTGGCACCAGTCATACCGTCACCTCTACCTCCTCCTCCAGTGTTGGTCAATGGTAACTTGGAATTTCAAGTATCAAAAATCATTGACTCTCGTCTGAATCGCCGGTCCCTTCAGTACTTGGTGCATTGGAAGGGATATGGTCCGGAGGAGAGGACGTGGGTCCCTGCGTCCGATGTTAACGCAGATCGTTTGGTTCAGACCTTCCACAGAACTCACCCGGGCAGGCCTGGCCCTGAGGGTCCGGAGGCCCCTCGTAGAAGGGGGGGTACTGTCATGTGTGCATTGCCACGAAGATCGTCGCGGTTGCACGTTTTGACTTCTCACAGCTGAGTTGCTGTTTCTTTGTTTTGGCAGCTAGGGAGTTAATTCTGTCTGTGCTCGGTGCTGGGACTGGGTGCAGTTTCTCCCGGCTGCAATTGATTATTTGTTGATTGGTTTCCTTTAAATTCCTGGTTGTCTGCTTTGGGAGTTGCCAGTGAAATCCTTCATGCAGACCACAGATAGGAATGAATCTGTATAGACTTAAGTTGAGAGCTCCTTAGCTGTTTTAAGCTCAACTTGTTTAGAGTTTATTTCCCAGACCATTTATGTTCCTTCGGTGTTTGAGTGTGTATGCAAGTGAGTGCTATCCTGTCTGTCTTATATGTCTAATCTGTGTATTTAGCTGAGATCAGCCCATATCCCTTTGGTGGTAATCAGGATCCTTCTTAGGACTGATTACAGGATTCAGGGTCTGACAGGAGACAGGGTTAGGCTGGAGACTTGGACCTCTGAACCATTATCAGTACCTCCAAGGAAAGGGATTAGTTAGGACCCCAGTGTAGGGTCAGGTTAGACCCCGGTCCTCCTCTTTCCTGTTACAGCTCATCAAGTCCTCAAGATTAACCCTAAGTTCTGCAGAGATTGTGTCAGACAGCGTGACATTCAAGATTAACCCTAAGTTCTGCAGATATTGTGTCAGGTAAATCTATTTTATACTTACATTCAGATGTTGCTAAACTATATGTTGTATTGAGTGTGGTTCCTGTATAAATAGTTTACTGACATTGTATTCATATCATTAGACAGCGTGACGTTTTCACTGGCCATAAAAAATTATCTCTAGTTACCATGGATCCAGTAGCCCAGCTGGCTCTGCAGTTGCAGGGATTATCCATGGAGCTGACGGACATTAAGTCCAAAGTTTTGTCTCCCCTGGAGCAAACCAGAGTTGAACCTAAAGTAGCTCTTCCAGATAGGTTCACTGGTGGGCGAGACAAATTTTTTACCTTCCGGGAGGCATGTAAATTGTATTTTCGGCTTCGGCCGCGATCATCAGGGAGTGATGAGCAGAGAGTGGGAATTGTTATCTCACTTCTTCAAGGGGACCCTCAATCCTGGGCATTTTCCCTTCCTCCGGGATCCCCGGCTCTACAGTCTGTAGATCAATTTTTTACTGCTCTGGGATTGGTATATGATGACCCAGATCGGGTCTCTCTTGCTGAGACCAAATTACGTAAAATACAGCAGGGAGATCGTCCGGCGGAGGAATTTGCTTCTGAGTTTCATAGATGGGCCACGGATACTCAGTGGAATGACCCAGCTCTTAGGAGCCAGTTTTGTCATGGGCTTTCTGACAAATTAAAAGACGTTTTGGCTCAGTATGAGTCTCCTCCTTCTCTGGAGGCTGCTATGGCCCTAGCTATCCGTACTGATAGACGGCTTCGGGAGAGGGGTGAGGTAACTCCACTCCCTGTTGTTACTCCACCTACTACTAAAGTCCCTTATGTTGAGGTTCCCCTTGTCTGTTCGGATGAGCCTATGCAGTTGGGAGGGACATCTTTTCGTAGTAGGGGATTGGCGGCACGCCGCAGGACTAGAAGGTGTTTTTTCTGTGGGAAAGAGGGACATTTTGTTGGAGAATGTCCATCCCGTGTCTTGTTAAGTAAAAAGTCGCTGGAAAACTGCTAATCCCAGGTTGTGTGGTGGACGACAACCTGGGAGTATGTATTTCATCCGCCGGTTCTTCTCAGTTCCTTGTACCAGTGGAGGTGGTGGTTGGTACTAGAGTGAAGAGATTGTCTGTTCTTCTGGATAGTGGTTCCGGGGCTAATTTGGTTGACGCTCAGTTTGCTCAGGCTCAAGGTATGCATCTGA
Source organism: Oophaga sylvatica (assembly GCA_033576555.1). Classification (NCBI taxonomy): domain Eukaryota; kingdom Metazoa; phylum Chordata; class Amphibia; order Anura; family Dendrobatidae; genus Oophaga; species Oophaga sylvatica. The sequence goes on from JARQOD010000004.1 coordinate 399,177,111, forward strand.
ATGTATTGGTCAAACCGATCCCTATTTTCTCCATTGACGCCAGGCCTCTCGGCCAAGGTAGCTTTGTTCATGAGGTTCATAATATTGACCTTCGGGTAGGGGCAATACATAGGGAACAATTATCTTGTTATGTGTTGGAAGGTCTACCTACTCCCATTGTGTTGGGACTTCCTTGGCTGGTTAAACATAACCCTGTGATTAATTGGCAGTCCAGAGAGATAAGCCAATGGGGTGAGTTTTGCAAAAACAACTGCATGAACACAGTCATCAGTGCGGTCGTGCCTAGTACATTGCCTCCTTTTTTGGAGGATTTTGGGGATGTTTTCTCTGAGGAGGGGTGTCGGGAGTTGCCTCCTCATCGCGTGTATGACTGCTCTATTAATCTACTTCCTGATGCTAAGTTGCCTAAAGCTAGGTTGTATAATCTTTCTGGTCCTGAAAGACAGGCTATGAAAGATTATATTTCTGAAAGTCTGGCCAAAGGGCATATTAGACCTTCATCTTCCCCTGTGGCCGCGGGGTTCTTCTTTGTGAAGAAAAAAGATGGAGGCCTACGCCCTTGCTTGGATTTCCGCAAACTTAATCGGATTACTGTTCGAGATCCGTATCCACTCCCTCTTATTCCTGATCTCTTCAATCAAATTGTTGGCGCCAAATGGTTCTCTAAATTGGATCTCAGGGGGCGTATAATCTGATTAGGATAAAAGAGGGGGATGATGGAAAACGGCGTTTAACACGCCAGAGGGACATTATGAAAACCTGGTCATGCCTTTTGGTCTGACTACTGCTCCAGCAGTATTCCAACATTTTGTTAATGACATTTTTCGCCACCTTGTGGGGGTGTTTGTGGTCGTATATTTGGATGACATTTTAATTTACTCACCAGATCTTGTGTCTCACCAGGAGCATGTGAGACAGGTGTTGCAGATCTTGCGAGACAATAAACTATACGCCAAACTGGAGAAGTGTGTGTTTGCCGTACAGGAACTTCAGTTTTTGGGTTTTTTGGTGTCAGCCTCCGGTTTCCGGATGGACCCTGAAAAGGTGAGAGCAGTGCTTGGATGGGATCAGCCAGGGGATCTTAAGGCTCTGCAGCGTTTTTTGGGGTTTGCTAATTACTACCGGAAATTTATTTGTAATTTCTCGTCTGTCGTCAAACCTCTCACTGACATGACGAGAAAAGGGACGGATTTTTCTAGGTGGTCGGACAAAGCTTGCCAAGCCTTTTCCTCTTTAAAAAGATGTTTTGCTTCGGCACCCGTTCTCATCCAACCAGATGTATCTCAGCCGTTCATTGTGGAGGTGGACGCGTCTGACGTAGGGGTGGGTGCTATATTGTCCCAGGGTCCGTCCCCTGGTAAATGGCATCCGTGCGCTTTCTTTTCTAAGAAATTGTCGTCCGCCGAAAGGAATTATGATATCGGCAATAGGGAACTTTTGGCCATTAAATTGGCTTTTGAAGAATGGCGTCACTTTTTGGAGGGGGCAGTCCACCCGGTCACCGTTATTACTGATCACAAGAACCTGCTGTATTTAGAATCCGCTAAGCATCTGAATTCCAGACAAGCTCGATGGTCATTATTTTTTACCAGGTTTAATTTTGTCGTCACTTATCGTCCGGGGTCTAAGAATGTAAAGGCTGATGCCTTGTCTCGCAGTTTCCCAGGGGCCGGGAAAACGGACGACCCGATTCCTATCCTTCAGGAGGGGGTGGTAGTGTCGGCTGTATGTTCTGAGCTTGAGGAGGAGGTGTTAGAGGCTCAGGGGACGCTCCTGCAGGACCTCCAGGGAGACTGTTTGTCCCGAATCAGTTGAGACAAAAGGTTATTGAGGCACATCATAATTCTGCTTTAGCAGGACATCCAGGGAGTAAGGCTACTTTAGATCTTCTTTCTCGCCGATTTTGGTGGCCTAACGCTAATAAAGATGTTATAACTTTTGTCGCGTCCTGTGGGGTTTGTGCTCGCTCTAAAACTCCTCATACCCGTCCGTCTGGGACCCTTTTACCTTTGAAACTTCCGGAGCATCCATGGACCCATTTATCTATGGACTTCATTACGGACCTTCCTCCGTCGTCTGGGAATACTGTCATACTGGTGGTTGTTGACAGGTTCAGTAAGATGGCACATTTCGTTGCTCTTCCTGCACTCCCTAATGCTAAAACTCTGGCGCAGGTGTTCATTAGGGAGATCGTGAGACTTCATGGGTTGCCTTCTGATGTGGTGTCAGATAGGGGTCTCAGTTTGTGTCCAAATTTTGGAGGGCATTTTGTTTACGTCGGGGGATGCAATTGTCGTTTTCCTCGGCTTTTCATCCACAGACCAATGGTCAGACAGAGCGTCTGAATCAGAGTTTAGAGACATATCTCCGGTGTTTTGTATCGGAGAACCAGGAGGACTGGTCTTCTTTCTTGCCTTTGGCAGAGTTCGCTCTTAACAAGAGGCGGAGCGAGTCCACTGGTAAGTCCCCGTTTTTTGGGGCATATGGTTTTCATCCCCAGTTTTGTACTTTCAATGGGGGGGGTCCTTCTGGGGTTCCTGAGGAGGAGCGTTTCTCGTCGTCACTTGCTTCTGTGTGGCGAGGTGTATTGAATAATTTGAGTACGATGGGGAACCGTTACAAACGTATGGCTGATAGGAGGAGAGTTTCTGGTCCAGATCTGAATGTGAACGATCTGGTATGGTTGTCTACCAGGAATATAAAACTTAAAGTGCCCTCCTGGAAACTGGGTCCCAGATTCATCGGGCCGTACAGGATCAGTTCCATAATTAATCCTGTGGCATTTCGTCTGGAACTCCCTTCTACGTTTAAAATTCATAATGTGTTCCACAAGTCATTACTTAAAAGGTATGTGGCACCAGTCATACCGTCACCTCTACCTCCTCCTCCAGTGTTGGTCAATGGTAACTTGGAATTTCAAGTATCAAAAATCATTGACTCTCGTCTGAATCACCGGTCCCTTCAGTACTTGGTGCATTGGAAGGGATATGGTCCGGAGGAGAGGACGTGGGTCCCTGGGTCCGATGTTAACGCAGATCGTTTGGTTCAGCCCTTCCACAGAACTCACCCGGGCAGGCCTGGCCCTGAGGGTCCGGAGGCCCCTCGTAGAAGGGGGGGTACTGTCATGTGTGCATTGCCACGAAGATCGTCGCGGTTGCACGTTTTGACTTCTCACAGCTGAGTTGCTGTTTCTTTGTGTTTGGCAGCTAGGGAGTTAATTCTGTCTGTGCTCGGTGCTGGACTGGGTGCAGTTTCTCCCGGCTGCAATTGATTATTTGTTGATTGGTTTCCTTTAAATTCCTGGTTGTCTGCTTTGGGAGTTGCCAGTGAAATCCTTCATGCAGACCACAGATAGGAATGAATCTGTATAGACTTAAGTTGAGAGCTCCTTAGCTGTTTTAAGCTCAACTTGTTTAGAGTTTATTTCCCAGACCATTTATGTTCCTTCGGTGTTTGAGTGTGTATGCAAGTGAGTGCTATCCTGTCTGTCTTATATGTCTAATCTGTGTATTTAGCTGAGATCAGCCCATATCCCTTTGGTGGTAATCAGGATCCTTCTTAGGACTGATTACAGGATTCAGGGTCTGACAGGAGACAGGGTTAGGCTGGAGACTTGGACCTCTGAACCATTATCAGTACCTCCAAGGAAAGGGATTAGTTAGGACCCCAGTGTAGGGTCAGGTTAGACCCCGGTCCTCCTCTTTCCTGTTACAGCTCATCAAGTCCTCAAGATTAACCCTAAGTTCTGCAGAGATTGTGTCAGACAGCGTGACATTCAAGATTAACCCTAAGTTCTGCAGATATTGTGTCAGGTAAATCTATTTTATACTTACATTCAGATGTTGCTAAACTATATGTTGTATTACTGACATTGTATTCATATCATTAGACAGCGTGACATTGAGTTGCCAAGCGACAGTCTCAAAATGTTAATGATTTAGAGATGATCTGCAAAGAGGAGTGGACCAAAATTCCTCCTGACATGTGCGCAAACCTCATCATCAACTACAAAAAATGTCTGGCTGCTGTGCTTGCCAACAAGGGTTTTGTTTACCAGAGGGATCAAATAGTTAATTCTCACTGCAAAATGCAAATAAATTTATAGAATTTATACAATGTGATTTTCTGGATTTTATTTTTGATATTCTATCTCTCAATGTTAAAATGAACCTACCCTTAAAATTATAGACTGTTCATGTCTTTGTCAGTGGGCAAACTTACAAAATCAGCAAGGGATCAAAAACTTTTTTTCCCCACTGTATAAGAAAAAGAGTTATTTAAACTCAGGTTATTTTTATTTTTGTTACAGAGACCTAAAGCCCGAAAACATCCTGGTGGCTGATGCGGGCTATGTTAAGATCATGGATTACGGTCTTGTAATTGAGAACATGCATGGAGACCAACCAGCCACCGGTTTCGCGGGGACCATGGGATTCATGGCTCCTGAGGTGAGAATAGAATGTTTTTATTTTTTGAATATAAGAATATAAAAGGTTTTTGGGGTACATTCACATTGATGAGCTTTAGTTAGGCTAGTTCATCAATATAAAATCATTGGGGTCCGATCCCACCGATTAGCTGTTCTTACCTCTGGCTGCAACCTGATGTAAGCAGACCAGAACATTGCATCTCTGTACTACTGTTTAGTGGTCGGTACTGAGGACTGCAGAACAGCCAGTGTTCATTTCAGGAGGGGCTAATCTGTAGTACCAGAAGCCGCCACTAACCAGTGAGTGGAGCTTTGACATCTGTTTATTGGTTCTATCCAACCACCGGCAGAGGTGATAACAGCTAATCAGTGGGACTGCTGGGTGTTGTCCCCACCAATCTTATATTGACGACCTGTTCTGGTGATCAATATAAAAGTACTAGAAACTCCCTTTAAAGTAGTGTTCCCCAACTCCAGTCCTCAAGGCCCACCAACAGGTCAAGTTTTCAGGATTTCCTTTGTATTGCACAGGTGATACAATTATCACCTGGGTAATACTAAGGAAATCCTGAAAACATGACCTATTGGTGGGCCTTGAGGACTGGAGTTGGGGAACCCTGCTTTAAAGGATCTTCACTATATCACCCATCCCCTGAACAAGTGAGAAATGTGTGACCCCTGGGTTCTGCACTGCTATGTACCCCACAATCACCAAATGGAAGGACCAGAATCTCCTATTCCTGCTAGCCCGCATAGCTATATTGACAGCCAGGTGTAATGCAAAGTATCCGGACCATAGATGCCCTAAAGCAGGGGTCCCCAACCGCCGGTCCGCGGCCCAGGACCGGGCCGTTGAAGTTCTGTTGTTGGGCCACGGAGCCACGGCACAGAATGCTGGACTCACATGGAGCCGGCGGCTGTAGCACTGTAGTGACAGCTACAGCCACCGGCTTCCAGAAGACATCGATACTCACCTTCCGTCGATGCATCCCTGTTGGCCGCGGCAGCTTCATCCAGTGCTGAGCGGTGACGTAGTACCGTTCATTAAGGTTATGAATATGGATGGGACGCCACTCCCATAGGCGTGGCATCCATATTCATGACCTTAATGAGCGGTACTACATGACCGCACTGCACAGGAGGAAGCTGCCGTGGCTGACAGGGTTGCAGGGAAGTTCAGCGACGGTGTGAGGGTAAGTATGGGGGAGGACGGGGGAGTCCAGTCATGCATACAAGGGTGGGAGCAGAGCCTTGTATACAAGGGTGGGAGCGGAGCCATGCATACAAGGGTGGGAGCGGAGCCTTGTATACAAGGGTGGGAGCGAAGCCTTGTATACAAGGGTGGGAGCGGAGCCATGCATACAAGGGTGGGTGCGGAGCTTGTATACAAAGGTGGGAGTGGAGCCATGCATACAAGGGTGGGAGCGGAGCTTTGTATACAAGGGAGGGAGCGGAGCCTTGTATACAAGGGAGGGAGCGGAGCCTTGTATACAAGGGAGCAAGCGGAGCCTTGTATACAAGGGTGGGAGCGTAGCCATGCATACAAGGGTGGGAGTGGAGCCATGCATACATGGGTGGGAGCGGAGCCATGCATACAAGGGTTGGAGCGGAGCCTTGTATACAAGGGAGTCACATTCACATTATAAATGTGATAATTAAATGATAAGTATGCACTACTACTAAACTACAACCCCGTACATAGCCCCGCCCCCTTATGACCAAAGCCCCACCCCTGCCACACCTCTATCCCCACCCTGCCGGGCCATGGAAGAATGGTCTTGCTTGAAGCTGGTCCCTGGTGCAAAAAAGGTTGGGGACCACTGCCCTAAAGTGGCAATAAAATATGTAATACTGAGAGAGGAAAATGTATTATTGTATGTGCATTTATTACATTATTAGATAACAAGTATCTGAAGTATCAAGTACATCGGACTAAGCTGCTCTGTGTATAAAAGACAAGGCCAGCAGCACCTCAATACTATCAGCCATAATGTCACAGATAGCTCCTTTGAAAGAGTCAGCCAGGGCAGTAGTCGTGGCTGTGGACACAGGTTTTTCCGTCAACAGCACTGTGTCTTCAGGTCCAGCTCCTGCTGGCACCCCCTCCGGGAGTAGGAGACTTTCTCCTAGACACAGTCCATTTCAACTTGAACAAGAACATCTTTACTAGCTTAATCACACAGCACATCCAAAAGCTTCACATCTCTTACAGCGGGCTTCACAAAACTTAGTTCCTTTTCTTTCCCTGCGCTGCTCTTGTGCGCACCAAGCAAGGGCCCCGGCAAGACCGGCCCGGACGATTCCTTAGCATTCTCTTTCACTGCTCTGCTACGGAAATACATCCCTCGGTCTGTTTCGCCCCAGACTCGAGATAATTTACTCCCGGAGTAAGCAGCCTCTGAAGGAGAGTACTACCCAACTGATCTTCTGCCCTTGCACCACGTCCTTTCTCTTGTACTCACGGTATCTGTGGGGTCCCTTGGCCATTCCTCCCCGGTTCTAAGAGTTTTCACCCAAACAATGAGTTGCCACATTCTTGTCTTCTCTGCTGCAATGGCCCGCTGCTGAACTATTCTGGTGCTGTGGATGACTGAGGTTCACTTCACTTTCAGGTTGCGTGGCTGATGTGGCATCTTGGGCCTAAGCCCTGGTGGACCATTTTAGCACCCCTCCCCTTCTGACTAAAATCTAACTTTCCCCCTGGCTTACCACACAGCAGCCCCTTCTATTGTTAACCATATACTTACACTATACGCTAAGAACTGTAGGCACTAAAATACCCCCCCTATCTATTGACCAATCCTACAAACTGCACTTTCCCTAATACAATTGCAAATACAGTATACTTTACCAAAGCACATAATGCGTATTTACAAGCCACGCTAATACACTAAGAGTGTAGCAGTACCATTATATAATAACATATATACTGTACATCATAATAAAACAGACAGTATCAGGACCTGTTAAGGAGGAAAAGAGGAAAAGCAATAGGAAACATAATCCTTCATCCCTTTACATTCCCCCTTCCCTTTAATTTGGTCATCCCTGACCAAACCTTAAAACAGACTTTAATATACACATTATTCACTCCATGCACGGAGGCAAGCAAGGGATAGTTTCTTGATAATAAAAGTAAAAGTGACCCATTACGAGTCAAGTCTCTTAAACGACGCAGCACAGTTCATGTTGTGTGCTTACTATCCCGGTTCACAGTTCTCCAGGTGATATCCATGTCCAATTACTCAGATTTTCCGGAGCCAAACATATATACAAGGTGGCACAGTTCAGGAAGTGCTCCCCCTTCCTATCAAGATAGTATGGTCCTGAACAACAGGACCACACTTAATTCCAGCAGACGTCTGTGGATTAAAGGAAAGTTTCTGCTTTGCAGCAGAGGGGGCACAACAGGTGCTCCGGTAACAAGGCACTTCGAGGCACGGGCTCCACACTTAAGGGTTCCGGTCCTCGGGAAGCCGTTGTCTCCGGCAGCTGCAGAGTCCGCGACTGCGGCCTCTCCGGGTGTTGGTGAGTAGAGCTCTCCACATCTTCTTCCCACGTTCTGCCGGGCTGTGTTCTTTAAGCTTCCTGCTGCCACCTCTGCTCCATGTGGCCTATGCCTCTACAGTGACTCGTGCAGGAGTGCTTCATCGCTGCCAGTCCAAACGCACATGATGGGGCGCGCAGCTGCACTCCGATGTCTCCTCCAGGCCCCACCCGTTTCTAGATGGGTACGCCTCCAACCACTCCACCCATTCACTGATATCACATTTGGGTGGGCGAGGCCTTCTTCTCTTCATCCGCACCCACCAGGGGTGGACCTTGGGATACAGACGGGGAGGTTTTGGCACCCTAACAGTACAGATACGCCCACGAAGAGTGTCCTCATGGTGGTTATTGTCCTTTTTGGTGCCAAACCCCCCCATCCTCATGGCCGCCATTTTAATTTGCAGAAAATCAGTCTCTTTCACAGCACAAGTCATTTCCAGTTTGTCAGTCACACCCAGTATTTCAAAAGCATCTTCAAAATTCTCATCTTCCAATTTTCTGAATACGGCAATTGCTTTCACATCATCCATTTCTTCTTTCTTCGCGGTTTCTCCACATTGCGAGGTAGTCACATCCTGCCGACTATGCCAATTGTAAGGGTCGGCCAGGGCAGTAGTCGTGGCCGCTTACACCTGTTTCTCCATGTCCTGGCTTTCCCTCACAGAAATATATTTACCATTAGTCAACAGCACTGTGTCTTCAGGTCCAGCTCCTGCTGGCATGCCCTCTGGGAGTAGGAGACTTTCTCCAGATAGATTAGCACAAACTGAGACACAGTCCATTTCAACTTCAACAAGAACATCATTACTAGCTTCATCACACAGCACATCCAAAAGATTCACATCTCTTACAGCGGGCTTCACAAAACATAGTTCCTTTTCTTTCCCTGCGCTGCTCTCGTGTGCACCAAGCAAGGGCCACGGTAGGACCGTCCCGGACGGTTCCTCAGCATTCTCTTTACACTGGTCTGCTACAGAAACACATCCCTCGGTCTGTTTCACCCCAGACTCGAGATAATTTACTCCCGGAGTAAGCAGCCACTGAAGGAGAGTACTGCCCAACTGGTTTAACAAATCTTGCGCCAACCATGGCGTTATTTTATCATTTACCAAAATTGCATAAAAACCCTGAAAAAACACCTGGCAGACCAATCGTATCAGGAATAGGGTCTTTGACTTATGATCTTTCTCATTATATTGACTTGTTTTTACAAGATTTAGCAAAGTCTCTTCCTTCACATTTGAGAGATTCCACACAATTAATCGAGGAACTGAGGGATATTGAATGGGAAGATAACTATTCCTTCATCTCGTTGGATGTAAATTCATTATATTCCAACATAGATCACGAAATAGGTTTTTATTTAGCAAAGAGAAAGATGCTCCCTGAACAAAGAGATTTTCTGTTAAAGGGTCTGAAATTCATTCTTGAACACAATGTGTTCATTTTTGAAGGCGTACTGTACTTACAGTTGCTCGGCACCGAGATGGGGACTCGGGTGGCACCAAGCTTCGCAAACTTATTTATGGGGCGATTCAAGTCCTCATTGTCACTCTCTAAGCCTGTTTTCAATGACAAAATAAGGCTTTATAGTCTCTTCATAGATGATCTGATCATTATGTGGAAGTGTACAGAGGAGGAAGCGGCACAATTAATAAAGGAGCTCAATAATAACACCTGGGGGATTACCTTTACATCACAAATTAATAAAGAAAAAATGGTGTTGGCTTTTTAGATTTCAACAGTGCACATTAGGCCAGTTTCACACGTCAGTGGCTCCAGTACGTGTAGTGACAGTTTCCTCACGTACCGGAGACACTGACACACATAGACAAATTAAAATGAATGTGTCTCTGCACATGTCAGCGTGTTTTCACGGACCGTGTGTCCGTGTGGAAAACAGGGAAACATGTCAGTGTTCGTGGGAGCGCACGGACTGCAAAAAGTGCTGTACACATGCACACGGAGAACAGTTCACACTGTCGTCCGTGGACACGGATGGCATGAACGGCTACAGTAAGTGCTGTCCCCTATCTGTGGTGCTGAAGCTCCCTGTCATTATTCTCCCTGCTCTGCCGGCAACAGCAAGCAGGGAGAATAAATGAAAAACCCGACGTGGGGTCCCCCTTAGGTTTTGAACCAACCCGGCAAAACTATACAGCTGCGGGATGCTATTCTCAGGCTGGAAAAGGGTCATGAATATGGGCCCCCCCAGACTAAAAACAGCAGCCCGCAGCTGCCCAGAAAAGGCGCATCTATTAGATGCACCTATTCTGGAGCTTTGTGGGGTTCTTCCCACTTGCCCTGTAGTGGTGGCAAGTGGGGTTAATAAGGGGTTAATGTCACATTTCTATTGTAAGGTGACATTAAGCCAGGCTTAGTAATGAAGAGGTGTCAATTAGACACCTCTTCATTACTAATCTTATAGTAAATAAAGGGTTAAATAAGCACACACAATAAGAATAAAGTATTTTAATGAAAGAATACACTACACAGTTTTTAAATCTTTATTATGTCAAGGTAAAATATATCTTTCTACCTTTATATTTTTATATGTGTTTTGCTATTTTTCTACCTCTATATTCATATGTTTATATGTGCTCTGTTATTATTGATAAACACAAAGTTTTCCTTGATGAGTATTGCATCAGGAACAAACTTATTCTAAGATGATGTTAGTACCAGCTAGTGCCTGTCTCCGAGAAATGCACTGGAGTCTGCCCCCACCTTTGGGGAACTGAGAAACCATGTGATATACAAGAAAAGCAGTATCGATTCTCAGAAAATGAAACTTGACTACAGGAAACGCAGCATAAGCTAGGATTACATCATCAAAGTCTGCCTGGATACAAGACCTATGGAATGTGAACCAATTAGAGATGGCCAGATGCTGGACATGTACATATATAGACATATACAGCTTACCTCCTCGCCCCCATCCATCCCTTACTCCACCCTGACATCCTGTGTATGTAATCTCATGCTTGCAGAAATAAAGAACAGAACATTGCTGGATTTGGTGCCTGCATATAGCCCTCTAAGCATGCTCTGAAGTTTGAACCAGCCTGTTGTCTGACTCATTCTTTAAACGGTTAACCCATGCTTATAGTCTAAATTTGGAGTGACTGGAGGACGAGTGGTTTGTCGATACGACCCCGACAATTGGCGCATAACAACGTGGGGCAGTGGATCGCCGCCCGTCCGGACCCGTCCTGAGGACTTTGCGGTGGTGCCCGCGGTGACTGAGTGCGAGGACTGCAGCCTCCGTTGAACACGGTAAGTTGGGATCATATACTTTATATGCGTCCCACTTGCCTGTGCGTCAGTCATTGTTGGCTTAGCTGTATTGTCTATTTGGGTCTGGGTGGGTGACCGGTTGAGTGGTGAGACCGAAGGTGATCCCACTCCACGCTCCGAACCAGCAAGTGAGACCGAGTGACGTCGCATGTCTGCGCGTGCTCGTGTCAACACCACTTTTCTCCTCCTTCTCCGGTCACTGTACATTTATGTAGATAGTTGTCTCCCGTGACTGTTAGAATAAAAGTTGGGACAAATTTTAGATTTTTGAAGTGTTGAGTGGGGTAAAAGACGCACATGATAGTCTAGTTAGTGACAGATTGATTAGGATTCTCTGTCTTATCAGTGACAAATTGAGGAGGGCTCTTTGTCTACCAAGTATCTGACAAATTGAGCAGGGGCTCTTTGTCTAACACGGGGAGCCTCATTAGGAGAAGCCCCAGTGTCAGTGCATGGAGCGGGGACTCTGTGCTGTGTAGAGTGTCACGGTGAACTGTGCTGTAAAGTCACCATCCACAGTTAGGGAAGGGACAGATTGAGTAGGGCTCTTTGTCTTGTCAGTATATAGAGCAGGGACTCTGTATTGACGGGTGGTGACCTGCAAGTGACGCCGGTGGTCTGAGTCGCGACAGATCATGGCACTCTGTTAAAATCATGATGCGTATGTTTAGATCTGAGAGACCTCATAAGTTAGAGGGTGGTGCTGTGGGAGTCTGTGAGCTAGTTCAGTCACGGGATGGCAAGAAGGCTGTTAAAAATGTGAGAAGTTTGTATAAGATGATGGGTCTGCCTAGTACAAGGAGACTCCAGACTTCAGTGTGGAAAATATTATGTAGGACAGAAGAAAGGGAAGTTGGGTGATGAGGGACTCCTGCATCAGGCTCAGGCACATCTCAGAGTAGCAAATGATTTGAAAGTTGAGGGCTGGAAGGAAGTAGATGGTGCAGGAGGATCAGAAGGTGCTGAGCCATTGTTCGGATATCTGAAATGCTTTGCATGTGATCTTGTTGATGTAACTAAAATGGCTGCTGCACCCCTCATGCCTGTCACTGTGCCAAGTCCCCAGCCACCACCCTATAATGGCACCGATCTCAGAACAAAGGGAGGTTGGACTTGTCGTGCGTGTGGTGAACAGAATCCGCCCTGGGCGGAGACCTGCCTGTCTGTGGGGCGGGTCGCCCCTGGTGTAATGCCCAGCCCAATGCCCCTTCCATACCCAACAGTGGGACGCCCCCAGACAACGCCCTTCCCACTTCCCCTAGCAGCCATCTTGGGACACCCAGCGGCCATCTTGGAACACCCGGAACCACCCAGTCAGGCCTATATCCCCTCCTGACGCCTTCCGGCACCTACTACCAACCACCCGGACAACCGGAAAAGGTTTTAGTCCCCGTCGCTGAGCCCCTGTCCCAGGGCTCGGTCCTTCAGCCCCTGCCTCTGTTCCTAATCCGGAAGCTACTGCACTACCTCTGTTCTCAGTGGGTGCCCCTCCCAAGATAGAAGAAATTAGGCACCAGGAGCTATCTGAAATTAATAATAAAGTGGTAAAATTTGTGATTGCTTTGTCTAAAGAGTTAACTAACACCCACTCTACAGTGTCTGCTTCTCTCCCAGAATCCACAGATGACACGGTGCACAACTTCTCGCCTGGTGACCTTGTGTACGTGAAAAAGTTTGTGAGAAGAGACTGTCTCCAGCCCAGATTTGAGGGTCCCTACACCGTGGTCCTGACCACCCCTACTGCCCTGAAGCTCGAGGGCAAGAACACCTGGATTCACGCCTCCCACTGTAAAAAGGACAAGACTAGTCAGCAGTCATGAAGTTTCTGATATATATCCTTTTGGGCTGCATCCTGATCTCCAGTAGTGCCAGCATGCCCACCTTTGGGGTTAACTTCTGGCTTAATACTATAACCCCTGTGGTTATCTTTAAGTTCGATTTCTGCCAAATATTCAACTGTGATAGAAATTATTTCAAGGCATCAGCGCACCAGACTTGGGGGAAAGGGATATTTTATCTCTGTGTCACCTGCTCAGGGAATGAAAACTGTTATTATTGGTCAGATGTGGGATGGAACACAGAAGAAGGAAAATTGGCAGATGAAGCTAGATACGATAGACTGATAGATGAGACATACAAGTGTTATGTTGGTAGGAACGGACCTGATAATGCAGAAGTCAATGACGCAGAAGCGGGGGGTATGTTTACAGAAGTGTTGAAAAAAAAGCATGTAAGGATAGACAGGCAGAGAAAGGAAATTACACTAGTTCAGGGAAAGGAAGAAGAGCCAAAAGATTATTTCTGGGCTCTAAGAAAAGCTTGGGTAGAAATGGGTTTTGTCCCAGAAAACAAGACTAGTGAGAGGGTTCTAGCAAGTGCATACATGAATGGGTTAAAAAAAAAAAAAAAAAGGAAGTGACAGACAAGGTGAAAGTAAGTAGACCAGATTGGAGATCAGTTAAAGCAGAGGATCTAGCCAGAATAGCACAAGGGGTACAACATGATTTAGTGCAGGCAAAGAGAGGAGCAAGGATACATGCTGTGGGTGCTCGTCCTGCAAACAACAGGGAGGGGAGACGTGTGCCACGGGTGCAGGAGACCAGGACATTTCAGGAGAGATTGCAGAAACTGGTAACAAGGGGTGTTTTAGTTAAAACCTAGCCCCCACCTTCGGCATCTCTGCGGCTAGGTTCCTTATCAGTAGCCTTGACAGTAAAAATTCCAACTTCAGCTTCCCCCTTCGGCTACCGGATTTAACCCTCTATGTATTGGCTGGTACAATATATATATATACACTTTTGTTCCAGATATCTCAGGATGCTGCTTGGTTTACAGTTATTGATTTTACCAATGTTATTTTTATAATATGTTGATGACTTACTGATTTGTGCCCCCTCCAGGAAACAGTGTCGCATTGCAACAATATTACTCATGTGTCATGTGTGCATTGCCACGAAGATCGTCGCGGTTGCACATTTTGACTTCTCACAGCTGAGTTGCTGTTTCTTTGTGTTTGGCAGCTAGGGAGTTAATTCTGTCTGTGCTCGGTGCTGGGACTGGGTGCAGTTTCTCCCGGCTGCAATTGATTATTTGTTGATTGGTTTCCTTTAAATTCCTGGTTGTCTGCTTTGGGAGTTGCCAGTGAAATCCTTCATTCAGTCCACAGATAGGAATGAATCTGTATTGACTTAAGTTGAGAGCTCCTTAGTTGTTTTAAGCTCAACTTGCTTAGAGTTTATTTCCCAGACCATTTATGTTCCTTCGGTGTTTGAGTGTGTATGCAAGTGAGTGCTATCCTGTCTGTCTTATATGTCTTATCTGTGTATTTAGCTGAGATCTGCCCATATCCCTTTGGTGGTAATCAGGATCCTTCTTAGGACTGATTACAGGGTTCAGGGTCTGATAGGAGACAGGGTTAGGCTGGAGACTTGGACCTCTGAACCATTATCAGTACCTCCAAGGTAAGGGATTACTTAGGACCCCAGTGTAGGGTCAGGTTAGACCCCGGTCCTCCTCTTTCCTGTTACAGCTCATCAAGTCCTCAAGATTAACCCTGAGTTAAACAGAAATCGTTTCTGCACATCTAGTCCTCAAGATTTACCCTAAGTTCTGCAGATATCGTGTCAGGTAAATCTATTTTATACTTACATTCTGATGTTGCTAAACTATATGTTGTATAGAGTGTGGTTCCTGTATAAATAGTTTACTGACATTGTATTCATATCATTAGACAGCGTGACATTTTCACTGGCCCTAAAAATTATCTCTAGTTACCATGGATCCAGTAGCCCAGCTGGCTCTGCAGTTGCAGGGATTATCCATGGAGCTGACGGACATTAAGTCCAAAGTTTTGTCTCCCCTGGAGCAAACCAGAGTTGAACCTAAAGTAGCTCTCCCAGATAGGTTCACTGGTGGGCGAGACAAATTTTTTACCTTCCGGGAGGCATGTAAATTGTATTTTCGGCTTCGGCCGCGATCATCAGGGAGTGATGAGCAGAGAGTGGGAATTGTTATCTCACTTCTTCAAGGGACCCTCAATCCTGGGCATTTTCCCTTCCTCCGGGATCCCCGGCTCTACAGTCTGTAGATCAATTTTTTACTGCCCTGGGATTGGTATATGATGACCCAGATCGGGTCTCTCTTGCTGAGACCAAATTACGTAAGATACAGCAGGGAGATCGTCCGGCGGAGGAATTTGCTTCTGAGTTTCGTAGATGGGCCACGGATACTCAGTGGAATGACCCAGCTCTTAGGAGCCAGTTTTGTCATGGGCTTTCTGACAAATTAAAAGACGTTTTGGCTCAGTATGAGTCTCCTCCTTCTCTGGAGGCTGCTATGGCCCTAGCTATCCGTACTGATAGACGGCTTCGGGAGAGGGGTGAGGTAACTCCACTCCCTGTTGTTACTCCACCTACTACTAAAGTCCCTTATGTTGAGGTTCCCCTTGTCTGTTCGGATGAACCTATGCAGTTGGGAGGGACATCTTTTCGTAGTAGGGGATTGGCGGCACGCCGCAGGACTAGAGGGTGTTTTTTTTTGCGGGAAAGAGGGACATTTTGTTGGAGAATGTCCATCCCGTGTCTTGTTAAGTAAAAAGTAGCCGGAAAACTGCTAATCCCAGGTTGTGTGGTGGACGACAACCTGGGAGTATGTATTTCATCCGCCGGTTCTTCTCAGTTCCTTGTACCAGTGGAGGTGGTGGTTGGTACTAGAGTGAAGAGATTGTCTGTTCTTCTGGATAGTGGTTCCGGGGCTAATCTGGTTGATGCTCAGTTTGCTCAGGCTCAAGGTATGCATCTGAGTGTATTGGTCAAACCGATCCCTATTTTCTCCATTGACGCCAGGCCTCTCGGCCAAGGTAGCTTTGTTCATGAGGTTCATAACATTAACCTTCGGGTAGGGGCAATACATAGGGAACAATTATCTTGTTATGTGTTGGAGGGTCTACCTACTCCCATTGTGTTGGGACTTCCTTGGCTGGTTAAACATAACCCTGTGATTAATTGGCAGTCCAGAGAGATAAGCCAATGGGGAGAGTTTTGCAAAAGCAACTGCATGAACACAGTCATCAGTGCGGTCGTGCCTAGTACATTGCCTCCTTTTTTGGAGGATTTTGGGGATGTTTTCTCTGAGGAGGGGTGTCGGAGTTGCCTCCTCATCGCGTGTATGACTGCTCTATTAATCTACTTCCTGATGCTAAGTTGCCTAAAGCTAGGTTGTATAATCTTTCTGGTCCTGAAAGGCAGGCTATGAAAGATTATATTTCTGAAAGTCTGGCCAAAGGGCATATTAGACCTTCATCTTCCCTGTGGCCGCGGGGTTCTTCTTTGTGAAGAAAAAGATGGAGGCCTACGCCCTTGCTTGGATTTCCGCGAACTTAATCGGATTACTGTTCGAGATCCGTATCCACTCCCTCTTATTCCTGATCTCTTCAATCAAATTGTTGGCGCCAAATGGTTCTCTAAATTGGATCTCAGGGGGGCGTATAATCTGATTAGGATAAAAGAGGGGATGAGTGGAAAACGGCGTTTAACACGCCGGAGGGACATTATGAAAACCTGGTCATGCCTTTTGGTCTGACTACTGCACCAGCAGTATTCCAACATTTTGTTAATGACATTTTTCGTCACCTTGTGGGGCTGTTTGTGGTCGTATATTTGGATGACATTTTAATTTACTCGCCAGATCTTGTGTCTCACCAGGAGCATGTGAGACAGGTGTTGCAGATCTTGCGAGACAATAAACTATACGCCAAACTGGAGAAGTGTGTTTTTGCCGTACAGGAACTTCAGTTTTTGGGTTTTTTGGTGTCAGCCTCCGGTTTCCGTATGGACCCTGAAAAGGTGAGAGCAGTGCTTGAATGGGATCAGCCAGGGGATCTTAAGGCTCTGCAGCGTTTTTTGGGGTTTGCTAATTACTACCGGAAATTCATTTGTAATTTCTCGTCTGTCGTCAAACCTCTCACTGACATGACGAGAAAAGGGATGGATTTTTCTAGGTGGTCGGACAAGGCTTGCCAAGCCTTTTCCTCTTTGAAGAGATGTTTTGCTTCGGCACCCGTTCTCATCCAACCAGATGTATCTCAGCCTTTCATTGTTGAGGTAGACGCGTCTGACGTAGGGGTGGGTGCTATATTGTCCCAGGGTCCGTCCCCTGGTAAATGGCATCCGTGCGCTTTCTTTTCTAAGAAATTGTCGTCCGCCGAAAGGAATTATGATATCGGCAATAGGGAACTTTTGGCCATTAAATTGGCTTTTGAAGAATGGCGTCACTTTTTGGAGGGGGCAGTCCACCCGGTCACCGTTATTACTGATCACAAGAACCTGCTGTATTTAGAATCCGCTAAGCGTCTGAATTCCAGACAAGCTCGATGGTCGTTGTTTTTACCAAGTTTAATTTTGTCGTCACTTATCGCCCGGGGTCTAAGAATGTAAAGGCTGATGCCTTGTCTCCCAGTTTCCCAGGGGCCGGGAAAACGGATGACCCGATTCCTATCCTTCAGGGGGGTGGTAGTGTCGGCTGTATGTTCTGAGCTTGAGGAGGAGGTGTTAGAGGCTCAGGGGGACGCCCCTGCAGGACCTCCAGGGAGACTGTTTGTCCCGAATCAGTTGAGACAAAAGGTTATTGAGGCACATCATAATTCTGCTTTAGCAGGACATCCAGGGAGTAAGGCTACTTTAGATCTCCTTTCTCGCCGATTTTGGTGGCCTAACGCTAATAAAGATGTTATAACTTTTGTCGCGTCCTGTGGGGTTTGTGCTCGCTCTAAAACCCCTCATACCCGTCCGTCTGGGACCCTTTTACCCTTGAAACTTCCGGAGCGTCCATGGACTCATTTATCTATGGACTTCATTACGGACCTTCCTCCGTCGTCAGGGAATACTGTCATACTGGTGGTTGTTGACAGGTTCAGTAAGATGGCACATTTCGTTGCTCTTCCTGCACTCCCTAATGCTAAAACTCTGGCGCAGGTGTTCATTAGGGAGATCGTGAGACTTCATGGGTTGCCTTCTGATGTGGTGTCAGATAGGGGGTCTCAGTTTGTGTCCAAATTTTGGAGGGCATTTTGTTTACGTTGGGGATGCAATTGTCGTTTTCCTCGGCTTTTCATCCGCAGACCAATGGTCAGACAGAGCGTCTGAATCAGAGTTTAGAGACATATCTCCGGTGTTTGTCTCAGAGAACCAGGAGACTGGTCTTCTTTCTTGCCTCTGGCAGAGTTCGCTCTTAACAACAGGCGGAGCGAGTCCACTGTAAGTCCCGTTTTTTGGGGCATATGGTTTTCATCCTCAGTTTTGTACTTTCAATGGGGGGGTCCTTCTGGGGTTCCTGAGGAGGAGCGTTTCTCGTCGTCACTTGCTTCTGTGTGGAGAGGTGTATTGAATAATCTGAGTGCGATGGGAACCGTTACAAACGTATGGCTGATAGGAGGAGAGTTTCTGGTCCAGATCTGAATGTGAACGATCTGGTATGGTTGTCTACCAGGAATATAAAACTTAAAGTGCCCTCCTGGAAACTGGGTCCCAGATTCATCGGGCCGTACAGGATCAGTTCCATAATTAATCCTGTGGCATTTCGTCTGGAACTCCCTCCTACGTTTAAAATTCATAATGTGTTCCACAAGTCTTTACTTAAAAGGTATGTGGCACCATCATATCGTCACCTCTACCTCCTCCTCCAGTGTTGGTCAATGGCAACTTGGAATTTCAAGTATCAAAAATCATTGACTCACGTCTGAATCGCCGGTCCCTTCAGTACTTGGTGCATTGGAAGGGGTATGGTCCGGAGGAGAGGACGTGGGTCCCTGCGTCTGATGTTAATGCAGATCGTTTGGTTCGGACCTTCCACAGAACTCACCCGGGCAGCCTGGCCCTGAGGGTCCGGAGGCCCCTCGTAGAAAGGGGGTACTGTCATGTGTGCATTGCCACGAAGATCGTCGCGGTTGCACATTTTGACTTCTCACAGCTGAGTTGCTGTTTCTTTGTGTTTGGCAGCTAGGGAGTTAATTCTGTCTGTGCTCGGTGCTGGGACTGGGTGCAGTTTCTCCCGGCTGCAATGATTATTTGTTGATTGGTTTCCTTTAAATTCCTGGTTGTCTGCTTTGGGAGTTGCCAGTGAAATCCTTCATTCAGTCCACAGATAGGAATGAATCTGTATTGACTTAAGTTGAGAGCTCCTTAGTTGTTTTAAGCTCAACTTGCTTAGAGTTTATTTCCCAGACCATTTATGTTCCTTCGTGTTTGAGTGTGTATGCAAGTGAGTGCTATCCTGTCTGTCTTATATGTCTTATCTGTGTATTTAGCTGAGATCTGCCCATATCCCTTTGGTGATAATCAGGATCCTTCTTAGGACTGATTACAGGGTTCAGGTCTGATAGGAGACAGGGTTAGGCTGGAGACTTGGACCTCTGAACCATTATCAGTACCTCCAAGGTAAGGATTACTTAGGACCCCAGTGTAGGGTCAGGTTAGACCCCGGTCCTCCTCTTTCCTGTTACAGCTCATCAAGTCCTCAAGATTAACCCTGAGTTAAACAGAAATCGTTTCTGCACATCTAGTCCTCAAGATTTACCCTAAGTTCTGCAGATATCGTGTCAGGTAAATCTATTTTATACTTACATTCTGATGTTGCTAAACATATGTTGTATAGAGTGTGGTTCCTGTATAAATAGTTTACTGACATTGTATTCATATCATTAGACAGCGTGACATCATGTTGTTTCTGTACCAAGCTGGTTGTAAAGCGTCAAAGGATAAACTGCAATTTTGTAAATCTTCAGTTATCTTTTTGGGACATTGCATCACACCGGGGGGGCTCGACATCTGACCACGCTCGCAAAGAAGCTGTACAGAATTTTCCTATTCCTGTTAATGTTGCCGCTCTTAGGATATTTCTTAGACTGATTTCCTACTGCAGACAGTGGATACATGCTGTGTCAATACTCATGCAGCCTCTCTATGACTGTATCACCATTGTGCTTTTTAAACTAACTCCTGAAGGTATAGACTGTTTTTATTCCCTCAAAAACAGGATTGTGGCAGCTCCAGCGCTAGGAACCCTCAACTATGAACTACCATTCACCCTGTATCTCTATGAACAGCAGGGACGCGCGGCAGGAGTATTGACTCAATTGCATGGTGATAATCAAAGGCCAGTGGCCTGTTTCAGTGGAAGACTAGATGCAGTGGTTAGGGCTGCCCCGTCCTGTGTACGGGCAGTACATGCTGTAGGACTATTGCTCCACAAATTGTCAGTAGTGTTGAGCGATACGATACCGCAAGTATCGGGTATCGGCCGATTAGCTCTATCGACTTTCGATACTTAGTTCCGATATTTTCGTCTTATCGGATACCGAATCGGGTTTGTCACTGTCACTGTCAGTGTCCGTCGGTCGGGTCTGTCAGGAGTCAGCGGCACTTACCTGGCAGAAGATCTCCGGCGGTCACGGGCTGGACTGCTTGATGGCCGCCATCATCTTTCCCCGGCGGTCACATGCAGTTCTCGCGATAACTGCAGTGACTGCTGGATAATCCCGGCCGTAAAGCAGTCAGTCCGATGATGTCACCGCCGGGGAAGCAGGTAATCAGCTGTGCTGCGTCGAGATGACAGCTCTGCCTGTCATTGCGATGTAGCAGAGCTGGATCGCGTGGGACCCTCGTTACTATGGACTGCGTCGGACAGGTGGTAATTGTTGGTTTGTTTTTTTTCTTTTTTACAGGAGATCGATGGCGTCGCAGGATGAGAGTATAATAAAATAAATGAAAACTGTGTTGTCTTTTTTATTTCAGTAAAATACTTTTTTCTTGCTGTGTCTTTTTTTTATACATTTAAAAACTTGGGATTAATAATGGATAGATGTCTTATTGGACACCTCTCCATTATTAACCGGGCTTATTCTCACCGTGCAATCACGGTGACATTAACCC
>JARQOD010000004.1:399198411-399275911 GCA_033576555.1 Oophaga sylvatica
TTATGAAAACCTGGTCATGCCTTTTGGTCTGACTACTGCACCAGCAGTATTCCAACATTTTGTTAATGACATTTTTCGTCACCTTGTGGGGCTGTTTGTGGTCGTATATTTGGATGACATTTTAATTTACTCGCCAGATCTTGTGTCTCACCAGGAGCATGTGAGACAGGTGTTGCAGATCTTGCGAGACAATAAACTATACGCCAAACTGGAGAAGTGTGTTTTTGCCGTACAGGAACTTCAGTTTTTGGGTTTTTTGGTGTCAGCCTCCGGTTTCCGTATGGACCCTGAAAAGGTGAGAGCAGTGCTTGAATGGGATCAGCCAGGGGATCTTAAGGCTCTGCAGCGTTTTTTGGGGTTTGCTAATTACTACCGGAAATTCATTTGTAATTTCTCGTCTGTCGTCAAACCTCTCACTGACATGACGAGAAAAGGGATGGATTTTTCTAGGTGGTCGGACAAGGCTTGCCAAGCCTTTTCCTCTTTGAAGAGATGTTTTGCTTCGGCACCCGTTCTCATCCAACCAGATGTATCTCAGCCTTTCATTGTTGAGGTAGACGCGTCTGACGTAGGGGTGGGTGCTATATTGTCCCAGGGTCCGTCCCCTGGTAAATGGCATCCGTGCGCTTTCTTTTCTAAGAAATTGTCGTCCGCCGAAAGGAATTATGATATCGGCAATAGGGAACTTTTGGCCATTAAATTGGCTTTTGAAGAATGGCGTCACTTTTTGGAGGGGGCAGTCCACCCGGTCACCGTTATTACTGATCACAAGAACCTGCTGTATTTAGAATCCGCTAAGCGTCTGAATTCCAGACAAGCTCGATGGTCGTTGTTTTTTACCAAGTTTAATTTTGTCGTCACTTATCGCCCGGGGTCTAAGAATGTAAAGGCTGATGCCTTGTCTCCCAGTTTCCCAGGGGCCGGGAAAACGGATGACCCGATTCCTATCCTTCAGGAGGGGGTGGTAGTGTCGGCTGTATGTTCTGAGCTTGAGGAGGAGGTGTTAGAGGCTCAGGGGGACGCCCCTGCAGGACCTCCAGGGAGACTGTTTGTCCCGAATCAGTTGAGACAAAAGGTTATTGAGGCACATCATAATTCTGCTTTAGCAGGACATCCAGGGAGTAAGGCTACTTTAGATCTCCTTTCTCGCCGATTTTGGTGGCCTAACGCTAATAAAGATGTTATAACTTTTGTCGCGTCCTGTGGGGTTTGTGCTCGCTCTAAAACCCCTCATACCCGTCCGTCTGGGACCCTTTTACCCTTGAAACTTCCGGAGCGTCCATGGACTCATTTATCTATGGACTTCATTACGGACCTTCCTCCGTCGTCAGGGAATACTGTCATACTGGTGGTTGTTGACAGGTTCAGTAAGATGGCACATTTCGTTGCTCTTCCTGCACTCCCTAATGCTAAAACTCTGGCGCAGGTGTTCATTAGGGAGATCGTGAGACTTCATGGGTTGCCTTCTGATGTGGTGTCAGATAGGGGGTCTCAGTTTGTGTCCAAATTTTGGAGGGCATTTTGTTTACGTTGGGGGATGCAATTGTCGTTTTCCTCGGCTTTTCATCCGCAGACCAATGGTCAGACAGAGCGTCTGAATCAGAGTTTAGAGACATATCTCCGGTGTTTTGTCTCAGAGAACCAGGAGGACTGGTCTTCTTTCTTGCCTCTGGCAGAGTTCGCTCTTAACAACAGGCGGAGCGAGTCCACTGGTAAGTCCCCGTTTTTTGGGGCATATGGTTTTCATCCTCAGTTTTGTACTTTCAATGGGGGGGTCCTTCTGGGGTTCCTGAGGAGGAGCGTTTCTCGTCGTCACTTGCTTCTGTGTGGAGAGGTGTATTGAATAATCTGAGTGCGATGGGGAACCGTTACAAACGTATGGCTGATAGGAGGAGAGTTTCTGGTCCAGATCTGAATGTGAACGATCTGGTATGGTTGTCTACCAGGAATATAAAACTTAAAGTGCCCTCCTGGAAACTGGGTCCCAGATTCATCGGGCCGTACAGGATCAGTTCCATAATTAATCCTGTGGCATTTCGTCTGGAACTCCCTCCTACGTTTAAAATTCATAATGTGTTCCACAAGTCTTTACTTAAAAGGTATGTGGCACCAGTCATATCGTCACCTCTACCTCCTCCTCCAGTGTTGGTCAATGGCAACTTGGAATTTCAAGTATCAAAAATCATTGACTCACGTCTGAATCGCCGGTCCCTTCAGTACTTGGTGCATTGGAAGGGGTATGGTCCGGAGGAGAGGACGTGGGTCCCTGCGTCTGATGTTAATGCAGATCGTTTGGTTCGGACCTTCCACAGAACTCACCCGGGCAGGCCTGGCCCTGAGGGTCCGGAGGCCCCTCGTAGAAAGGGGGGTACTGTCATGTGTGCATTGCCACGAAGATCGTCGCGGTTGCACATTTTGACTTCTCACAGCTGAGTTGCTGTTTCTTTGTGTTTGGCAGCTAGGGAGTTAATTCTGTCTGTGCTCGGTGCTGGGACTGGGTGCAGTTTCTCCCGGCTGCAATTGATTATTTGTTGATTGGTTTCCTTTAAATTCCTGGTTGTCTGCTTTGGGAGTTGCCAGTGAAATCCTTCATTCAGTCCACAGATAGGAATGAATCTGTATTGACTTAAGTTGAGAGCTCCTTAGTTGTTTTAAGCTCAACTTGCTTAGAGTTTATTTCCCAGACCATTTATGTTCCTTCGGTGTTTGAGTGTGTATGCAAGTGAGTGCTATCCTGTCTGTCTTATATGTCTTATCTGTGTATTTAGCTGAGATCTGCCCATATCCCTTTGGTGATAATCAGGATCCTTCTTAGGACTGATTACAGGGTTCAGGGTCTGATAGGAGACAGGGTTAGGCTGGAGACTTGGACCTCTGAACCATTATCAGTACCTCCAAGGTAAGGGATTACTTAGGACCCCAGTGTAGGGTCAGGTTAGACCCCGGTCCTCCTCTTTCCTGTTACAGCTCATCAAGTCCTCAAGATTAACCCTGAGTTAAACAGAAATCGTTTCTGCACATCTAGTCCTCAAGATTTACCCTAAGTTCTGCAGATATCGTGTCAGGTAAATCTATTTTATACTTACATTCTGATGTTGCTAAACTATATGTTGTATAGAGTGTGGTTCCTGTATAAATAGTTTACTGACATTGTATTCATATCATTAGACAGCGTGACATCATGTTGTTTCTGTACCAAGCTGGTTGTAAAGCGTCAAAGGATAAACTGCAATTTTGTAAATCTTCAGTTATCTTTTTGGGACATTGCATCACACCGGGGGGGCTCGACATCTGACCAGCGCTCGCAAAGAAGCTGTACAGAATTTTCCTATTCCTGTTAATGTTGCCGCTCTTAGGATATTTCTTAGACTGATTTCCTACTGCAGACAGTGGATACATGCTGTGTCAATACTCATGCAGCCTCTCTATGACTGTATCACCATTGTGCTTTTTAAACTAACTCCTGAAGGTATAGACTGTTTTTATTCCCTCAAAAACAGGATTGTGGCAGCTCCAGCGCTAGGAACCCTCAACTATGAACTACCATTCACCCTGTATCTCTATGAACAGCAGGGACGCGCGGCAGGAGTATTGACTCAATTGCATGGTGATAATCAAAGGCCAGTGGCCTGTTTCAGTGGAAGACTAGATGCAGTGGTTAGGGCTGCCCCGTCCTGTGTACGGGCAGTACATGCTGTAGGACTATTGCTCCACAAATTGTCAGTAGTGTTGAGCGATACGATACCGCAAGTATCGGGTATCGGCCGATATTAGCTCTATCGGACTTTCGATACTTAGTTCCGATATTTTCGTCTTATCGGATACCGGAATCGGATTTGTCACTGTCACTGTCAGTGTCCGTCGGTCGGGTCTGTCAGGAGTCAGCGGCACTTACCTGGCAGAAGATCTCCGGCGGTCACGGGCTGGACTGCTTGATGGCCGCCATCATCTTTCCCCGGCGGTCACATGCAGTTTCTCGCGATAACTGCAGTGACTGCTGGATAATCCCGGCCGTAAAGCAGTCAGTCCGATGATGTCACCGCCGGGGAAGCAGGTAATCAGCTGTGCTGCGTCGAGATGACAGGCTCTGCCTGTCATTGCGATGTAGCAGAGCTGGATCGTCGTGGGACCCTCGTTACTATGGACTGCGTCGGACAGGTGGTATACTGTTGGTTTGTTTTTTTTTTTTTTTACAGGAGATCGATGGCGTCGCAGGAATGAGAGTATAATAAAATAAATGAAAACTGTGTTGTCTTTTTTATTTCAGTAAAATACTTTTTTCTTGCTGTGTCTTTTTTTTTATACATTTAAAAACTTTGGGATTAATAATGGATAGATGTCTTATTGACACCTCTCCATTATTAACCGGGCTTATTCTCACCGTGCAATCAACGGTGACATTAACCCCTTATTACCCCGCTTGCCACCGCTACAGGGCAGTGGGAAGAGCCGGGTAAAGTGCCACAATTGGCACATCTTTTGATGCGCCAAATGTGGGGCTGCTGTAGCCTGGTATTATCAGGCTGTTGAGGGCCAAAATCCATGGGCCTTGACAGTCTTTTAATACCAGGCCGCAGCAGTCTGCATTTTACTTGGCTGGTTAACAAAAATAGGGGGACCCCTACGCCGTTTTTTTTTTCGAGGGGATCCCCTATTTTTGTTAACCAGCCAAGCTAAGCAGACTGCTGTGGCCTGGTATTATCAGGCTGGCAAGGTCCATGGATATTGGATCCTTACCAGCCTGAAAAACCAGGCCTCAGCAGTCTGCTTCATCTGGCTGGTTAACAAAAATAGGGGGGACCCCACGCCAAATTTTTTTCGAGGGGATCCCCTATTTTTGTTAACCAGCCAAGATATGCAGACTGCTGTGGCCTGGTATTATCAGGCTGGCAAGCAGGGTCGGACTGAGGCACCGGGACACCGGAGAAACCTACGGTGGGCCCCAGCTCCTGCGTGGTGGGCCCTGATTTGAAAGGATAGGTCGCGGGGCAGGAGGGGTGGTGGCCCCGGGGCCCGCGCTCTGAGGGGGCCCACCCGGAGCTACGATACAGTTACATTCTGCGGCAGAGCAGGGAGAATCGCTCTCCCTGCTCTGCCGCCCGGAAGCTATGGGGCCTGAACAGGCGTTGGGGGGGCCCGGTGCCAGCAGTGGGCCCCCCACCCGTCATCGGAGGGTCAGCTGTATCGGCATCCAGCCGATAAAGCTGACCGCATGGAGAGAGAAGGAGCGAGCGCTCCTACTCTCCCATAATCCCCCTCTCAGCGTATGACAGCGGGCGCAATAACATCACCTGCCGGCGCCCGCTGTCAGACGCTGAGAGGGAGAACAGTGAGCAGCACAGGAGCCGGGAGGTGAGTTTTTTTTTTAGTTTTTTTTTTAATGGGGGTGCAGTCGAGTCCTGGCTGGAGAAGTCGTCATGTCGGTGTGGGCCAGATGGAAAAGACATGAAAAGTGAACAATTCCATTAGAAAGAACATCAGCGGTAAGTCATTATCTGTACCTGTGCTGTAATCTATTATATGTTCTGTAGGACTGGTATTATTTAACACAGACCATATGGCGGTAATATCAATATTGGTCTTTTTATATATAGATTATTTTGGCCAACAGCGCAGTCATTTGCTGAGGTTCTCTGATGATGGGCCCACTCAGAAGTTTTGCCCCCACTAAACCAAAACCCTAGCTACGCCTATGGCTCTCTCTCTAGTCTTTCTTTCTCGCTCTCTGTTCTTTCCTTCTCGCTCTCTGTTCTTTTTTCTCTCTGTTCTTTCTTTCTCTCTTTTCTTTCTTTCCTCTCTTTCTTTCTCTGTTTGTTCTTTCTCTCTCGCTGCTCTTTCTTTCTTTTCCTCAGTACCAGCCACTGTGCCCTCATTACCAGTCAGTGTGATCAGCAGTGCTAAATGGTTACGCTTGGGGCGAGGATATGGGTGTGATTAGCTGTGAAATGGGTGTTGTCGGGGCGTGGCCTAAAATTTTCAGCGGCGCGCAACACACGCCGCAGCCTTTAATCCTCTTTCCTGTCTTCCAAATTTGGGAGGTATGCTGTATGACCTCCCTACAACTTCTGCCCATGCTCCTGATGAGCGCGACGGATGGTCTCGTGAGGGATCTCCTCCCACACCTGGACTAAAGCATCCACCAACTCCTGGACAGTCTGTGGTGCAACGTGGCATGGCCTAAAATTTTCTGCAGCAGGCACAGCGTGCCACAGCCTTTGTCCCTCTTTCCCTTCTTCAAAGGTTGGGAAGTATGATGGTGGGCCCCAAGAATATATTTTCTCTGGTGGGCCCAAGGTACTCCAGTCCGACGCTGCTGGCAAGGTCCATGTATGTTGGCTCCTTAACAGCCTTAAATACCATGCCTCAGCAGCAGGGGCGTACATATAAATCATGGGGCCCCATAGCAAAAGTCTGAATGTTCCCCACCCCCCCAAAAAAAAAACCCAGAGGCATTGTAAATGTAAAGTGCCAGCACAGTGAGGGAAGTTGAGTCGCACAGAGACAGGGGTTTTGGGGGTACTCGGCACCGATCACGTCGACTTCTATGGGGGATGTCACGAGTAGCACAGCTCGGTCCGTGACCTGGGCGATCACTGGAATGTGGGATATTTCCAGGGGATGATAGAATGTTCGTGTAGTTTGTCGTGACGCCACCTGTAGTACCTGGTCAGGGTGTCCAGCGCTGCTGTGCAGGTCCTCTGGAAGGGATGGTGTAGTGCAGGTAGGTGAAAAGTCTTCTACAGGTAACACGCTATCCTTCCAGGGCAGATAGATGTGAGATAGAGCAATGGTGCAAAGTGATGTAGCAGAGTGGACTATGCGACGTAGTAAGAAAGCAGGAAACACTTCAAGTTAAACGTTGCATAATAAAATTTTTAATAATAACATTACAAAAGTGCAAATGGCTTATATTATGTGACATGTTTTGTTACTGTTCATACCCTTGATATGTGTTATACATGTGTGTTAATAAATACATATTCAACAAAAGTGCAAATAGCATTAGTGCCGAAGTTCGTGGAGACTTCTTAGGACTACAACCCCACCGGGGTAACTTCACAGTGTCCTTTACTTGTGCTTGTGGAGGACCCGCTCCAAACCTCCAACTGTGGTCTTGGGTGGGCTGCAAGACTTTCCTTGAGCAGACCTCACTTTCGGCCACACCAAACGGGTTTTTAGTTTCTGAGGTAGTTGAAAATAGTGCACAGTAAAGTTTTTTGTAAAACCAAGATGGAGCACCGAAGTGCCAACTATTTACAGAAAAGTTTGTGAGCCAGTACAGTTCATGGCTTCAAAGTTCAACATTTTCATTACAGTGAAACACCATTACCCAACCTGGGTATATTAAGGCAACAATAAACTTGTTCTTCTGAACATTCACCCGTCCGGGTACATCAAACCATTACCCAACCTGGGTATATTAAGGCAATAAACTTCTTTTTATGAACATTCACCCGTCCGGGTACATCAATAATTTAACTATTTACATACAGAGACCCTGTCCGGGTTATTTAGACTTCTTTGGCTGGCCTCTTCCAGTACCACCTGGTACTCTTCTGGAGCTTGCCAAACATCCGTGACAGGAGGGTCCACCCAGACCTGATGACGTCGTGTGGCCAGTACAGTGACGTCGTGACCCGCTATATGGGTCTGTGTGGCCACCTCTTTCATCTCCCTCCGGGTCTGGACCCCTATGTCCCGGACTGAACGAACCCCAGGGGGCCTAACAGGCGCCGGGTACGGGCCAGCTATCATTATCATGTCCATAGCTGGGGCTGCTGAGGAGACCACTGAGGGAGGCTGGGGAGATTTACGGCGTGGGGTGGGCACTTGTGCAGAGGCCTGGTTGGGGGAGGCTGAAGGCTCGTAGGGTCTGTCAGTTTCCTGACACTCTGGGGAGTAGGGGTCGCACCTGGTAACATTTAGGGCGTACCATCCATTGTAACCCCAGTGTCGGGTGTAAGTCACCAAGTCTCCTGGCAACAGGTCCCTCCCCGGGTGTCCTTCTGGGAGGTGAGCCTCCACGTCCCGCCGGGTTACAAAAACTTCTAAATAAAGTCCAGGCTCCTGGATGAAGCCCCAACCACCTTTTAACTTAAAGTTCCGTACTGCACCCTTACGCCGCGGCTCCCTCACCTTACTTTTATCCTTTCTCATACGTGCCTTCTCTGCCAGGTCCTTCTCCAGGTGACGTTGCCGAAGCTTTTGGGATTCTCGCTGCTCCCTTTGTCGCTCTGCTTCCCGCTCCCGACGTCTCCACTCTTCCTCCTGACGCCGGTTGTAATTCTCCTCCACCAGCATCTCCATGTCTCCACCATCAAACGCCAGCTTACGATGTACGGTTTGCGGCAGCTCTCCTGGCGCCCGCCAGTCCTGGCGGCGCTCACCTGCGGCGGAAGCAGCCGGCTCTGGAACAGATGACGGTCGGGGCTCCGGTACAGGCAGGTAGAGCTCTGGTGCCTGCGCGGCCTCCTCCATGAGGACGGGTGTCGCTTCTTCTGCCTCAGCGACGGGGGCAGACAGCGGGATCTGGGGTGCTGGTGCGGCGTTTTCTGCAGGAACGGGTGCCTCCACTGTGATACTGGCAACCGGTTCAGATTGCAAGGGCTGGGATGCCCGCACGGCCTCCTGTACTGGAACGGGTGCCTCCACTGAGATACTGGCAACCGGTTCAGATTGCAAGGGCTGGGATGCCCGCACGGCCTCCTGTACTGGAACGGGTGCCTCCACTGAGATACTGGCAACCGGTTCAGATTGCAAGGGCTGGGATGCCCGCACGGCCTCCTCTACTGGAACGGGTGCCTCACCTTCCGGTACAGACACTTCAGGGGGTAAGAGGGATTGGCGCCGCTCCAATTGTAGTTTTAGGGCCCGCCAGCTCGCTTCCATCCTGGCGACCTCCTCCCGGTGCCGGGCCAGGTCTCTCAGGGTATCCTCCGCTTCTTCCAGCGTAGGAGGGTTTCCAGGCCGGGTGCCAAACGGTGGCTCCGTGGCGATCGGGTCGCTTCCGTGGGGGGAGAGCTCTGACTCCTCCATCCCTTCCCACTTCTGCTCACGTCCATTCGCCATCTCAGCAAAGTCACATGTGTCATTAGCATCAGGAGAGGCGACATCTTTTGTAGGGAGGCGGGACCTTCGCGTTCGTTTACGCCCACTGAGGAGGATGAGGAGGCGGAACTCCAGAGCTGTGGGGCACGATCTTACATTGCAGTAACATTTAGAGTGTGCGGACATCGTTTTCGCGCCACGGAGTGAGTGTACGCCCACGAGAGCACCCCCTTATTCTTCACCTGTGCCTCGTGGCGCAGATATGACGGAAAAATGGCAAATACAGTCTATGATGATTTTTGCAATTCTCAAGCAAAAAAAACAGTTCAATTAAGGCACACAGGACTCGCTTATAGCGAGCTTCTGAATCCTGTTCGCTGGGTGCGATGCAACATCTCTGTGGCGACTGGACCCTCGGGTGCTTCTGTCTTTTCACAAATGCCGGCTTTACCCGGCAATTGAATCAGAGGCTATTTTACTATGTAGAAGTGAATAAACTATAAATATATGTATATATATATGTCACAATGACATGTGTATATATATATATATATATATATATGTATTCTAAGTGTGTATATTTTGTGTTTACAAGGAAAGAAAGTGTTTTTTTAGTTGCGATATTTTGTTCCCATAGACTTACATGGGACTTCCGGTATCGGAATCGGATATCGCCGATAGTTAGTGATATCGGCGATACCATTCCGATCCGATATTTTTAGATATCGAGCAGTATCGCTCAACACTATTCCTAACACAATGAGGATGCTGCTGCCACTTTGCATAACACCACAATAGCTGCAGCTCTTGAATCGATCGCCCCTCTCACACATACCAAAGCTCGCAAAATCAACAGACAACCCTGGCACACCAGCCTGACCAAAGAACTGAGGCGGGCTTCCAGGGTTGCTGAGCGCAGATGGAAAAGATCCCACTCCAATGAGCACTTCATCGCATTCAAACAGTCCATCACTACTTTCAAGGCCACACTCGCTGCAGCAAAACAAACCTACTTCTCATCTCTCATATCCTCCCTGTCTCACAACCCTAAACAGCTATTCAATACCTTCAATTCTCTCTTCCGTCCCCCAGCACCTCCTCCCTCTCCACTCATCTTAGCTGAAGGCTTTGCCTCATTCTTCAAACAGATGATTGATAACATCAGAGAAAGCTTGGGCCTACAGTGCAACCTCCACAACCCCTCTTCCTAACTACTCAGCCCTTCTCCTCCAAAACCAGCTTCTCCACCATTATAGAAGACCAAGTTTCTGCCCTACACTCAAGATCACATCTTACTACCTGTGCACTTGACCTGATCCCATCCCACTTCATCCCAAACCTCACCACAGTCTTCATCCCAACTCTAACCCATATCTTCAACCTATCAATAACAACTGGTGTTTTCCCCTTATGCTTCAAACATGCCTCAATCACACCCATCCTCAAAAAGGGCCTCTCTTGACCCATCCTCTGTATCTAGCTATTGCCCCAATATCACTTCTCCCCTATGCCTCAAAACTACTGGAACAACATGCCCATTTCGAACTGTCCTCCCACCACTCTTCCTGCTCCCTCTTTGACCACTTACAATCTGTCTTCCAACCACATCACTCCACTGAAACTGCCCTAACAAAAGTCACTAACTGCCAAAGCCAAGTGACATTACTCTGTCCTCCTCCTCCTGGACCTGTCTTCTGCCTATGACACAGTGGACCACTCCATATTACTACAGACCCTCTTATCTCTTGGCATCACAGACTTGACCCTATCTTGGATCACATCATACCTAACGAACCGGACATTCAGTGTCTCCCACTCACACACCACCTCATCACTTTGCACCCTGTCTGTCGGAGTCCTGCAAGGTTCAGTCCTAGGGCCCCTACCCTTTTCCATTTACACCTTTGGACTGGGACAGCTCATAGAATCTCACGGCTTTCAGTATCATCTCTATGCTGATGACACACAGATATACCTCTCTGGACCAGATATCACCTCCCTACTAATCAAAATCCAACAATGTCTGTCCGCTATTTTATCCTTCTCCGCTAGATTTCTAAAACCCCATATCCAAACCCTTTCCACTTCCTGCCAACTTCAACTCAAAAACATGTACCGGATCCGTACATTACTCAACCTAGAATCTGCAAAAACTCTAGTGCATGCCTTCACCATCTCCCGCCTTGACGACTGCAATCTCCTGCTCTGTGGCCTCCCTTCTAACAGTCTCGCACCACTCCAATCTATCCTAAACTCCGAAGCCCAACTAATCCACCTATCCCCCCGCTATTCCCTGGCCTCTCTCTGTCAATCCCTGCACTGGCTCCCCATTACCCAGAGACTCCAGTTCAAAAGCCTAACAATGGCATACAAAGTCATCCACAACCTATGTCCTCCATACATCTGTGACCTCGTCTCCCGGTGCCAACCATCACACGACTTCCAATCCTCACAAGATCTCCTTCTCTCCTCTCCTTTTCCCACAATTGCATACAAGATTTCTCCTGTGCATCTCCCATCATCTGGAACTCTGTACCCCAACATATCAGACTCTGGCCTACAGTGGAAACCTTCAAAAGGAACCTGAAGACCTACCTCTTCCGACAAGCCTACAACCTGCAGTAACCACCGATCCACAAAACTGCTGCGCAACCAGCTCTGCCCTCACCTATTGTATCCTCACCCATCACTTGTAGATTGTGAGCCCTCGGGGGCAGGGTCCTCTTCATGGTATTATGTCCCCCATCCTGAGCTCCTTTATGTTATTATGTTGCCCATCCAGGGCCCCCTCAGGGTATCATGTCCACCATACTGTGCCCCTTCATGATATCAATACCTCATCCTGGGCATCTTGTATTAATAATGTTCCCGATTCATCAAGACTAGCATAGTGCATGCTCACAATATGTCAGTCTTTTTAGAATACAAGGAGCCAAATTCATTAAGAAGTGCATGCCACTGAATAAGTTCAACACATTTTCTGAATGGTGTGTACCTGTCAATGAGACTTCTGCACCTCTCGACAGGTATTTTGGCCCACTCCTCAAGAGCAAACTGCTACAGTTGTCTCGTGTTTGAAGGTTGCATTTTCCAGACGGCGTGTTTCAGCTATTTCCAAAGATGCTCAATAGGATTTAGGTCAGGGCTCATAGAAGGCCACTTCAGAATAGTCCAATGTTTTCCTCTTAGCCATTCTTGGGGTTTTTTAGCTGTGTGTTTTGGGTCATTATCCTGTTACAAGATCCATGACCTGCGACTGAGACCAAGCTTTCTGAAACTGGGCAGCACATTTCTCTCTAGAATCCCTTGATAGTCTTGACATTTCATTATACCCTGCACAGATTCTAGACACCCTATGCCAGATGCAGCAAAGCAACCCCAGAACAAACAGAGCCTCCTCCATGTTTCACAGTAGGGACAGTGTTATTTTCTTGATATGCTTCATTTTTCTGTCTGTGAACATAGAGCTGATGTGCCTTGCAAAAAAGTTCTATTTTTGTCTCATCTGTCCATATGACATTCTCCCAGAAGCTTTGTGGCTTGTCAACATGTAGTTTGGCAAATTCCACTATGGCTTTTTTATGATTTTTTTTTCAACAATTGTGTCCTCCTTGGTCGTCTCTCAAGAAGTCCACTTTGGCTCATACAACGACGGATGGTGCGATCTGACACTGATGTTCCTTGAGCTTGAAGTTTGCCTTTAATCTGTTTAGAAGTTTTTCTGGGCTCTTTTGTTACCATTCGTATTATCCGTCTCTTTGATGTCATCAATTTTCCTTCCGCGGCCACGTCCAGGGAGGTTGGCTACAGTCCCATGGAGCTTAAATTTCTGAATAATATGTGCAACTGTAGTCACAGAAACATCAAGCTGCTTGGAGATGGTCTTATAACTTTTACCTTTAACATGTTTATCTATAATTTTCTTTCTTATCTCCTGAGACAACTCTTTCCTTCGCTTCCTCTGGTCCATGTTGAGTGTGATACACACCGTCACCAAACAGCACAGTGAGTATCTGTAGCCCTCTATACAGGCCCACTCACTGATTCCAAGATTGTAGACACCTGTGATGCTAATTAGTGGACACACCTTGATTTAACATGTCCCTTTTGTCACATTATTTTCAGGGGTACCATCATTTCTGTCCAGGCCTATTTCATGAGTATTATTTTTCTTTAAATTCTGTGTAAGCATGGTTGAAAAGCAATGTCTGACTTTCATTTCATTGTGGATTTTTCTGTCATTAAAAGAGAAGAACCAACAATTTTGACCACGTGTACCAAGAACTCTGGAGACCTCAACCACTGATTAAAATAAAAGGCATTCTGGTTTTCATTTGGATGCCATGCCACTGTCAACCCTCAGCTCAGAGATCTCCAGACTACGATCAGTATGGCGATCATTTTACTGCATAGAACCTGCTAAATATTATATGTATCAATTCAGAGACAAAAGTTATTATTTTATTTTTATTCTTGAAGTAAAACTCAATTCTCCACACAGCCGTATAGAATAATAACATGGTGTGAATGGTAATTTCACATTTCATTTGGATCTTCTCGGGCACGCACCGCGCGTCAGGTTTATTCATATAATGACAGGTGATTGCCTTATTTATAGCACTCATTCTCACAGTGATTGAATAAGACAGATGATAGGTAGCTGCCATAACTGTTGTGCACATCTGTATCCTGAAACAAGACACTCTTTTCATATGAGACTTAATAGGAACAAAACTCTATGGAGTTACAGAGGTGGGGTGTAAAGTCTCTGGTGGGTTATAGGGAGCCATAATACAAACCTTCAGCATGTTACAGTATATCTGTATACTAGTTTTCTTTTCAGTAAAACAGACATATAGGTCAGGCATGGGAATTAAAATGATGCAATTAAACCTATCAAATTAAAGAATTTAAGAAGCACTCCTCCCATTTTATCCTCTTAATATATTGCAGTTCTCATATTATATGGCACTGTGTACTTACAATTGCTCATTTTGCCTTTCTACACAGATAATTGATGATTTCTTTGCTCCATGTAGAAACAGGAAGTCTAATTACCCTACATAAATCATTCCCCTCTTCACCTCCTGTCCCAGCTGCTCCTCTTTCCCCTCTGCCAAGGACTTTTGCAGTGACTTATGAGTAATGCAGGGAAAATTGACCTCCTGTTTCTACATAGAGCTTAGAAAGATTCAGCTGGTCAGTTATTAATCACGTGATGTCAGACCTAATGGAAAAGAGAAGAATTAAATGGGTAAAATGGCAAAGTAAGCAATTGTAAGCAAAACTGCCACCAGGAATTTCAGGGCCCCATACTAGCAAAATTTTCGGGCCCCCTTGAGATTCTGCCCTGGCTCCCCTCCAGCTAAACCTTTACCACTCGAACCTTCCACAGTTCAACCTGCAGTAACCACCGATCCACAAAACCGCTGCGCAACCAGCTCTGCCCTCACCTATTGTATCCTCACCCATCACTTGTAGATTATGAGCCCTCGGGGGCAGGGTCCTCTTCATGGTATTATGTCCCCCATCCTGGGCTCCTTTATGTTATTATGTTGCCCATCCAGGGCCCCTTCAGGGTATCATGTCCACCATACTGTGCCCCTTCATGATATCAATACCTCATCCTGGGCATCTTGTATTAATAATGTTCCCGATTCACTCTTGGAAAAACTCCACTTCTGCACCACATCCTCACCAATCACACATTAAAAGTTCCAATCTAACACCAGAACACATACACAGCCAGCAGTTTTTGTTTTGGCAAAAATAGTTTTTAAGATGCCACCACGACAAGGAGACTCTTTTTATCCTATTCTCTTTTTAGGTATATTTTTATTTATTTTGCTTTAAGGGAATGTGTCACATACATTTTTTTTAAAATGACCATTAATACCACATACAATGGACAAATACCGTCACACCCTGACCAGACCACAGAGTACCACCACATAGTTACCGAATAATGCCACATACAAGGAACAAATACCGCCACACCTTGACCAGACCACATAGTTACCGAATACTGCTGCATACAAGGAACAAACACGCCACACCGTGACTAGACCACATATTACCACCACATACTGTAGTAATCGAACAATAACATATACAAGGGACAAATAACACCACACCACGCTTGGACCACATATTGCCACCACATAGTGACGGAATAATGCCACATACAAGGCACAAATACCACCACACCATGACCGGATCACATATTAAAATCACAGTCACCGAATAGTACCACATAGAAGTGACAAATAACTCCACACCATGATGAGACCACATATTAAAATCACATATTACCACCACACAATGACCAAATACTACAATACTGATCATTACTAAAAAAAACAAAAACACAATACTAAGTGCCATTATACACAGGAGCTCTGTATCGTGTCAGTGTACAAGTAATACAGTGATAACCAGTGACATTATAATCAGGAGCTCTGTATATAGTATACAGTATATAATGTCAGTGTACAGGTAACACACTAACTTACCAGTGATGTCTCTAGTTGAAGTCCATCATCTTTCTTTTCTTCTTCATCCAGCACAGACCGCCATCACTTCTTGCAGCCAGAGCTCATCTCTCCATAAAATAAGTTATCTAGAGCACCGCTTCCAGAGCACAGTCCTCACTTTTTCCCTTTCTTCTACGCTATGCAGCTGAATACAGACGTGTACCCACCATTAATACATAATTGGTTATTATGCAATCAATTATTCCAAATATAAATTATAATCCATCACTGTAATTAATTAGCACCTGTACTCTTTCCCACAATTCAATACCAATCACTGCATCCACAACTGCCCCCAGTATGTACCTCCCACTCCCCCGATTCATTATATTTACATGCCCCTTCCACCACAATTCATTATAGCATGTCTTCTCTCACACCCAACCTAATTCATTATCAACTGCTCTCCCCCACATTCAATACATAATTTACTCTCCCCTACTCTCAATTTATCATTGTTACCCTACCCCCAATTCATCATTTCTTGTTCCCCACCCTCAATTCATCATTTACTGACCCCATCCCAGTCTCAATAATCAGTAATTACTCCTGCACCCTCAAAATTCATTATGATTTGCTCTCCCCACAGTCCCCAAGTCATCATTTGCTCTCTCCATCCTCAATTCATCATTTGCTGTTCCCTGTCCCTCACCCTCAATTCATCATTTGAGGGAACTCTCAGTCAAGCCGATATTTCCAGTGTACAGGGGTGTCAAAAGAGATAGTTTTCCTTTGTATAGATGCCTTATGCAGCAAGAGACACTGATATCCATGTCCCTTATTCATTAGTAGGGTCGATAATCGTGTACTAACCATGCTACATTGGCCCCTCCATTGCAGTGATGGTTGCCCCGTCTCCCCACCACACTTCATCATTTGCAGTCCCCCTTCCCTTCCTCACTTCATTTGCAGTTCTTCTCCCCCACTCACTTCATTATTTGCAGTCCCCCATCACCCTCCCCCACTTTATCATTTGCAGTCCCCCCTCCCCTCATCATTTTTAGTCCCCTTCACCATTTAGTCCCCCTCCCCCCACTCATTTCATTATTTGCAGTCCCCATCCCCTCCCCCACTTTATCATTTGCAGTACCACTCCCCTCCCTTCATCATCTGCAGTCCCTTCATCATTTCATCAAGACTGAGAGGAGACTTAATAGCTGTCTACAAATATCTCAAGGGCTGTCACATTGTAGAAGGATCATCTTTATTCTCATTTGCACAAGGAAAGGCTAGAAGCAATGGGATGAAACTGAATGGAAGAGACACAGATTAGATATTAGAAAAAACTTTTTGACAGTTAGGGTGATCAATGAGTGGAACAGGCTGCCACAAGAGGTGGTGAGTTCTCCTTCAATGGAAGTCTTCAAACAGAGGCTGGACAGACATCTGTCTGGGATGATTTAGAGAATCCTGCTTTGAGCAGGGGGTTGGACCAGATGGCCCAGGAGGTTCCTTCCAACTCTATCATTCTATGATTCTAGTCCCCCTCCCTTTATC
This sequence comes from Oophaga sylvatica, assembly GCA_033576555.1. Classification (NCBI taxonomy): domain Eukaryota; kingdom Metazoa; phylum Chordata; class Amphibia; order Anura; family Dendrobatidae; genus Oophaga; species Oophaga sylvatica. The sequence continues at coordinate 399,215,490 of JARQOD010000004.1, forward strand.
ATTTGCAGTCCTTCTCCCCCCACTCACTTAATTTGCAGTCCCCCTCTCCCCACTCACTTCAATATTTGCAGTCCCCCTCTCACCTCCACCCATTTAATTCATTTTCTAAAGAAAAGCAAAATAAAAAAAAAAAAACTTTTTTCATACTTGCCTGACGATCAGCTGCAGGCACAGCTCTGCTTCTGGTGTCTTCATACTTACCTGCGCGTACGCGATGACATAATCGAGTAAACGCCGTCACCTGACCGGAAGTCCAGAGAAGGTGGAGGAAGCGGGAGCTGCGCACCCGTTCAGGTTAGATGGCCGTGCAGCTCCGGGAAAGCTCCCACCGCAGAGGTGTGTGTCGCACACACTACTTTATTGCACAACAGGGCCCAGTGAGCAGAAGGATAAGAGGAGGGGCCTGGGCCCCCCCTGCACTGCTGCTCATCGGGCCCCCTACAGCAGTAAGGGCAGTAATGCCTTGATGACAGCCCTGAATGTAAGTACACAGTGCTATATAATATGATGGCTGCAATATATTGAGGATAAAAACTTTGATGGGAGGAGCGTTTCTTTAGGGCTTTGTTCACAATTTTTTTTCTTTAAAGGGAACCTGTCAGTTAATTTATGGCGCATGGGCAGTATGATTTACAGAACAGCTCATGAATGACAATCTATGTTTTACTTTGAAGGTTGCAGCATTACAGAGAAAAGAACAGTGCGGCCAGGGACAAGGTGACCAGTCCAAGAAACATGTCCCCACTGGCTTAGCTCCCTACGTGTACCTCCTCTTGGAATAGTCACCTTCTTCTCAGCAGTACTCTCAACTGTACATTTTCTCGAAAATGGCTTCTGTTGGGGATATCCAAGAATACATCTAATGTAGAACACTGACAGAAAGAAAAAAAATTATTAGATTTATGCATGTATGCACACTTGCGCCACTCCAGGAAATTGTAATAATTTCTTTGTATTGCAAATGTAATTTTGGTCTACGTGCAATCTTCTAGAGGTATAGGTTGTTTCGTCTCAGTTGAGTTGCCTCCATCCATTCTGTATCCTTTTATTATGAGCAGCTGTCTTGTGATCTTCAGGCTAAGGCCAGTTTCACACATCCATGACATACAAACCGTTTTCACAACTCATCCAGAGTGTGTTTCATAGGCAAACGGTGGTTAGTTCAGCTTGGGCGGGAGACCCGGTGTTCAGGCCAGGTCTGCCGAAGAGAGAGCGTCCAGTGTTTCATGAATGTGTGAAACCGGCCTAACTGTCCAGTATGCGCTCTCCAGTGTAAACTGTATGTCAAGCTGGATTCACACTGCATGATCATTTTGAAAGAATGTTCAGAGCATTCCTGTTACCCGATAATCAGGCAATATAAACAGGTTAAGGGAATCTGTCACCCCATTTTTCGACCATCAGCTGTAGCCACCGCCATCAGGGCTTATCTACAGCATTCTGTAATGCTGTAGATAAGCCCCCAATGTCACCTGAAAGAGAAGAAAAACGAGTTATATTATACTCACCCAGGGGCGGTCCGCCGTCCTGTCCGATGGGCGTCGCGGTCCAGTCCGGCGCCTCCCATCCTCGAGCAAAGCCCTTCTCTTCTTAGCTTTCCGTCGCGGACCGGACCGCGATGCCCATCGGACCGGACGGCGGACAGCCCCTGGGTGAGTATAATTACAGAATGCTGTAGAAAAGCCCTTGATGGCGGTGGCTACAGCTGATGGTCGAAAAATGGGGTGACAGATTCCCTTTAATCAAGCAATGATCAAAATACTTATGCCGGGTGAAATTCTTAAACCACTTAAAATTCATTGTTTTCTGCAGCACCTTGTCCTGTGTACGCAGAGACTGTGCTGCTGAGAACGATAGCAACCTACAAACTGTGACTGATCATTGTGTGTGCATGTGATCCGTCTGACTAAATAAGACTATTAAACAACCGCAGATCATCAACCAAGTAGCTGATGGGTGGTTATTTAGCTCTGCCAGTTGTGTGGTGTAAACCCACCTTTCGGGTGCATTACCCCTATACTCTTTCCCCAATAATCATGCAGTGTAAACAGGCTGCTGATCACCTGATGAACAAGCAAAATTCTCGTACAGTAGGATGAAGTGGTCGTTTGACTTTATTAAAAGATCATCATTCGCAACAGAACATCATCCTGTGTAAACAGGGTTTGTGCTGCCGAGTACTGTCTACGATCACGGATTGATCTATTACTGATCATCATGTGCGCATAGAAAGCATGGTTAGCCTTCTAAACAAGCTACAAAATTGCCACCAAACAAGTAGCTGATCAGCAGTCATTTAGCATAGCAGACTGACTGGTGTAAACCCAGCTTTCGTCTCTGACTTCGGGTGACCTGTTGTAGCGATTGTATAGCCGTCTCTTCATTGTGGCCATGAGAGAAACGTTGGCCTGAATCATGTACAGACACTTACTGCTCCATAAATAAATCATGTTTGATTCACTTGAAATTCCTCTGTGCCGTGGTATTTACATATAGTTCCGGTGTAAAATAACAATCACCTAACCAGTCTCTACTAGCAACAGTTAGACACTTCTACTCCGCGCTTACCTTGTTTCTCTTTATGTTGTCCATACTGGATTGAGGGGACTCTCAGCACAGAATGACTGTATGAACCAAGTACAGGTGCTCGGTGCACCCTTGGTGTGGCCACACATTTACATGCACATCCCCCACCTATTTGTTTTTCCCTCTATCTCCACCCTTCACTCATTCTACTTTGATTGACAACTCTGGGTTTAAGAGAAGGAAAGCAAGAAGTTGAAAAGGTGCGCGTTTAGCCCCTTCAAGGGTACACCGAGTGGCCATACTTATTTTGAACAGTTATTCTGTGCTGACAAACTCCATATAAGACATCATTTATGCCTTATATAAGAGCAGTAATGTAGTTGAGTGTGTACAAAAAAAAGTTGCAGTTATGAAGCTTCCCTGAATTACACTGTAGATACTATTATGTACTGTGTGCATCTAGTGTACTTTTGTAAGACAGTCTTCAGTATGCCTGCTGAACTGACAGTGAGAAACCTATCACAAGCAGGATACAGAAGTGACAAGCTAAAGCTGCATAGGATACACTCCCTGACAGAAGATATGTCGCTTATCCATGTTATGTAAATCAAAGCTTATAACCAGACGTTAAATTCATCCATTGGTTTTATAAATTATTCTTTTGAAAGCTGAAACCCTCCCAAATTTGGTTTAGGTTAAGAAAATAAATTGGCATCAATGCTGAGATATTGATCATTTAATGAACACAGAATGATCATATTTTGGCAAGACAAAAGTTTTGTCGCCCACAGAAAGTAATGTGATATTCAAACAAATAATTATCTTAAAATACAAATATATGTTGCATATCATTGGTGAATGAAGTTGTGGTGCTATTAGTCATATTTAACCCCTTAATGTCCACTGACGTGCAGAGTCCGTCATGGCAAGGTGCCAGTTCCGGCACCAGGACGGACTCTGCACGTCATGGCTTTGATCTACCACTGCATGTAAACACGCAGTGGTAGATCAGTGCCGACAGCTGTCACAGACAGCTGACAGGCACGGCAAGCGGTGCGGGGACCTTTGCCGTCGGTCCCCGCACTCACAGCGCTGTGATTGGTCAGTCAATCTGACTGACCAAACACAGCAGCGATCGCGCAGGAGAAGCTGAAATTTCAGCTTCCCCAGCGCGATCAGTGCAGGAGCCGGCGCTGCAGTGGCCAGGCTTCCTGCACTGACAGCCAGGAGCGGCTGTTAACCCCTGACTGCTGCGATCGAGCGCGATCGCAGAGCTCAGGGGGGGAGGCAGAGGGTCGGGAGCTCCCTCTGCCTCAGATCGGCACCCTGCAATGTATTTGCAGGGGCCGATCTCTGCCTTGATGACCCGGGGGTTGTCATGACAACCTCCGGGTCATTTAGCTACGGGAAGCTGCTGTGATCATTGTCACAGCAGCTTCCACTATAGTTGCAATGCATTGCAATGCCAGAGCATTGCAATGCATTGTAACTGCAATAAAAAGTAAAAAAAGTGAAAGTCCCATAAAGGGACAAGTTAAAAAAAAAATCATTTTTTTAAAAAAATTGTAAAAAAAATATTAAAAAATAATTTAAAAAAAATCCCCTAAAAAATACACATTTTTATGTAATAAAAAAAATAAAAAACAAAAAACATACACATGTTAGGTATCGCCACGTCCGTAAAAATCCCATCTATAAAAGCGTAACCCTAGTTAACCCCTTCAGTGAAAGCCGTAAAAAAAAAAAAAAAACACTAAAAAGTAGTAAATTATACTTTTTCCAAGCGGTATCATTATACCGCTTGGAAAAAGTGCAATAACACGCGATCAAAAAGTCAGATATAAATAATCATGGTACCGCTGAAAACGTCATCTTGTCCCGCAAAAAACAAGCCGCTATACAACATCATCAGCAAAAAAATAAAAAAGTTATAGCTCGCGGAATAAACTGATGCAAAAATAATTATTTTTTCTATAAAATTTTTTATTGTGTAAAAAACGCCAAAACATAAAAAAAAATATAAAATGAGGAATCGCCGTAACTGTAGTGACCCGAAGAATAAAGCTGCTTTATCAATTTTACCACACACGGAACGGAGGAAAAAAAAAAAATTCCTGAATTGCTGGTTTTTGTTCATTCTGATTCCACAAAAATCGGAATAGGAAACAATCAAAAAACGTTATGTGCCTGAATATGGTACCAATAAAAACGTCAGCTCGTCCCGCAAAAAATAAGCCCACAGATAACTCTGTCGGCCGAAATATGGAAAAATTATAGCTCTCAAAATACGGCGATGCAAAAATTTCTTACAAAAAATTATTCCAAGAAAAAGCATCTTTTAGTGTGTGACAGAAGCTAAACATGAAAAAAGGGTGTAAATCTGGTATCGCTGTAATCGCACCGATCCGAGGAATAAAGTCGCCTAATCACTAATACCGCACGAGGAACGGCGTAAAAAAGAAAACCAATTCTTCACCTTTTGTGGATTTGTTCATTGTGCCTCCCAAAGATCGCAGTAAGGCGATCACAGTGGTTCCCCCCCACATATGGGGTATCAGCGTACTCAGGACAAAATGCACAATAGCTTTTGGGGTCCTATTTCTCCTGTTACCCTTATAAAAATAAAAATTTGGGGCAAAAAGGTAATTTTTGTGGAAAAAAATATGATTTTTTTATTTTCACGGCTCTACATTATAAACTTCTGTGAAGCCCTTGGAGGTTCAAAGTGCTGACCACACATCTAGATAAGTTCCTTGGGGGTCTAGTTTGCAAAATGGGGTCATTTGTGGGGGTTTCTACTGTTTAGGCACATCAGGGGCTCTCCAAGCGCGACATGACACCCGCAGACCATTCCATCAAAGTCTGCATTTAAAAACGGTGCTCCTTCCCTTCCGAGCTCTGCCATGCGTCAAAATAGTGGTTCCCCCCCACATATGGGATATCAGCGTACTCAGGACAAATTGCACAATAGCTTTTGGGGTCCTATTTCTCCTGTTACCCTTAGAAAAATAAAAATTTGGGGCAAAAAGGTAATTTTTGTGGAAAAAAATATGATATTTTTATTTTCACGGCTCTACGTTATAAACTTCTGTGAAGCACTTGGGGGTTCAAAGTGCTCACCACACATCTAGATAAGTTCCTTGGGGGGTCTAGTTTCCAAAATGGAGTCACTTGGGGGTTTCTACTGTTTAGGCACATCAGGGGCTCTCCAAACGTGACATGACACCCGCAGACCATTCCATCAAAATCTGCATTTGAAAAAGGCGCTCCTTCCCTTTCCAGCTCTGCCATGCGTCAAAATAGTGGTTTACCCCCACATATGGGGTATCAGCAAACTCAGGACAAATTGCACAATAACTTTTGGGGTCCTGTTACCCTTTGGAAAATAACAATTGGGGGTGGAAAGATCATTTTTGTGGAAAAGATATGATTTTTTAATTTTACTGCTCTACGTTATAACCTTCTGTGAAGCCCTTGGGGGTTCAAAGCTTTCACCACACATCTAGATAAGTTCCTTGGGGGGTCTAGTTTCCAAAATGGGGTCACTTGTGGGGGGTTTCCACTGTTTAGGCACACAGGGACTCTCCAAATGCGACATGGCGTCCAATCTCAATTCCAGCCAAAAAAGTCAAATGGCGCTGCTTCCCTTCCAAGCTCTGCCATGCGCCCAAATAGTGGTTTACCCCCACATATGGGGTATCAGCGTACTCAGGACAAATTGCACAATAACTTTTGGGGTCCTTTTATCCTTTGGAAAATAAAAATTGGGATGAAAAGATCATTTTTGTGGAAAAAACATGATTTTTTAATTTTACGGCTCTACGTTATAACCTTCTGTGAAGCCCTTGGGGGTTCAAAGCTCTCACTACACATTTAGATAAGTTACTTGGGGGGTCTAGTTTCCAAAATGGGGTCACTTGTGGGGGTTTCCACTGTTTAGGCACACAGGGACTCTCCAAATACGACATGGCGTCCAATCTCAATTCCAGCCAAAAAAGTCAAATGGCGCTGCTTCCCTTCCGAGCTCTGCCATGCGCCCAAATAGTGGTTTACCCCCACACATGGGGTATCGCTGTACTCAGGAGAAATTGTACAACAAATATTGTGGTTCATTTTCTACTGATACCCTTGACAAAATTTTAAAAAATTGTGTCGAAAGAAAAATTTTGGGAAAAAAAGTTAAATGTTAATTTTTTCCTTCCACATTGCTTCAATTCTTGTGAAGTACCTAAAGGGTTAATAAACTTCTTGAATGTGGCTTTGAACACGTTGAGGGGTGCAGTTTTTAGAATGGTGTCACTTTTGGGTATTTTCTGTCATATTGACCCCTCAAATTCACTTCAAATGTGAGGTGGCCCCTAAAAAAAATGATTTTGTAAATTTTGTTGGAAAAATGAGAAATTGCTGGTCAACTTTTAACACTTATAACTTCCTAACAAAAAAAATTTTGGTTCCAAAATTGTGCTGATGTAAAGTAGACATGTGGGAAATGTTATTTATTAACTAATTTTTGTGACATATCTCTCTGATTTAATGGCATAAAAATTAAAAGTTTGAAAATTGCAAAATTTTCAAAATTTTTGCCATATTTCCGTTTTTTTCATAAATAAACGCAAGTTATATTGAAGAAATTTTACCACTATCATGAAGTACAATATGTCTCGAGAAAACAATCTCAGAATCGCCAAGATCCGTTGAAGCGTTCCAGAGTTATAACCTCATAAAGAGACAGTGGTCAGAAATGTAAAAATTGGCCTGGTCTTTAACCTACAAAATGGCTTGGTCGTTAAGGGGTTAATATTTTGTGAGACTTCCATGAGATTGAAGGACTGCATTCATGCGGTTCAACAATGATTCATACATTTTATTAATGAAGTCATCAGGAATAGCAATGAATGCAGTCTTACATACCTCCCAGAGTTCATCTAGATTCCTTGGTTTTGTCTTCCAAGCTTCCTCTTTCATCCTACCCCAAACATGCTCAATGATGTTCATGTCTGGTGACTGGGCTGGCCAGTCCTTGAGCACCTTGATCTTTTTTGCCTGGAGGAACTTTGTTGTAAAGATGAATGTAGGTGATGGAGCACCATCCTGCTGCAGAATTTGACCCCTTTTATGATTTGGAATATAAGAGGTAGCTAATACTTCTTGATATTTTAGGCTATTGATATTGCCTTCCACCTAGCAAATGTTTCACACACCCCATACTGAATGTAACACTAGACCATGATCTTTCCACTACCAAATTTAACTGTTTTCTGGGTGTATTTTGGATCCATACAGGCTCCAGTAGGTCTCCTGCAGTATTTGCGGCGGCTGTGGTGTAATTCTACTGAAGATTCATCAGAGAAATCAACCTTCTGCCACTTTTCCAGCGTCCGTTTAGCAGGCTGTGGGACTTTGCAAATGCCACACGGTTTTTTATTTGCCTTTTATTTAGTGCTGGCTTCTGGGCACTGATTCAATCATGGAGGCCATTTCGAGACAGAATCCTACAAACTGTTCTAGTTGACACAGGGACTTGAGGTGACCAGGCCTGTTGGAGCTCTGCTGCAGTGGAAGAGGGGCTTGCTTTGGATTTTCTAACCAACAAATGTTCCTCCTGAGCAGTTGTCTTGCGGGGTCTGCCGGACCCGGGCTTGTCAAACACATCTCCTGTCTCTTCAAATCTTTTTTTAATTCTTTGTACTTGACGCTGAGACACACCAAAGGTGCCAGCCGCCTCTGCAGTGGATCTGGTCTTCAGCCTCTTAATAATTCAGGCTTTGGTCGCAGGGTGGATTTTTGGCATGTTGTCAGAGCTCAAGTTGCAGTTCAAGTGAAGGTCTGGGGTGCTGGGTTTCTTTTTACACACACCCACTAATTAACCGATCATTTACTGAGCACTGGTGAGGATGTAAACTAGGATTGGGAGCATTATATGAGCAGGGTACAAAACTTTTGTCTTGCCAAAATCTGACCATTCTGTGTTCATTAAATGATCAATATTTCAGCATTGATGCCAATTTATTTTCTTAACCTAAACCAAATTTGGGAGGGTTTTAGCTTTCAAAAGAGTAATTTATAAAACCAATGGATGAATTTAACGTCAGGTTATAAGCTTTGATTTACATAACATGGATAAGCGACATAACTTCTGTCAGGGAGTGTACACTACTGCAGTTAAAGCAGTGCTAAAAGTTCTATATCATCAACCATTTGCTGTGCATCAAAGTAAAGCAAGTGCATTGTGCTGATAATTTGCCCTTCTCATGCATGATATTACACTACATAAGACATTACCTTTATTAATTATATCAATGGGCATTATGTGATGGGCATTACTCCCACACAAATAATGGATCATTGTACTGGTCCATAGCAGCGCTTTGGATATCAGACCCGCATATGCACTGGAGCACTTTACCGTCTCTGATTACATCTTGAAACCAAGAATTAATTAGCTACTTCTGATTACATCTTTAGTATGTACTCCTGATGAACCTACTCAAGAGAAATGCATTGAGTCTTCACTTACTGTGAGTCTTAGCATGCTCTATATGAGCTACAGTAAATTCAGCACATTTGCATGTGTTTAGTATACTGGTAGTGTTTGTATACATTTCAACTAGGCATATTATTATCTTTACTAAACAGAATTCCTAGTAATTTTTTTGGGGCTCTATTGTCTAGTATCTATTGAATCAGCAACTGTGTAGGTTTATTGCACTGCAACATATCTCCTGAAAACTTTGGGTGAATAGTAGATTTACTTATATGGTTGTGGTGGTATGATCAGGACTAGGCTATACAAGTCTACCATTGATTATATCACTGCCAGTAGTCACATTGTGTGGAAAGAGTGAGATAGCCTATATCAGAGGCCTCAAACTGCATTCCTGAAGGGATGCAAACAGGTCATGTTTTCAGGATTTCCTTGTATTGAACAGGTAATAATTTAATCACCTGCACAGATAATTCCAGCACCTAGTGCAATGCTAAGGAAATCTTGAAAACAAGCACGGTTTGCAGCCCTCGAGGAATGCAGTTTGAGACCCCTGGCCTACATGGTCAGGTAGACCCTTCCCAGGGTCAATGTATGTACTATCACCCTTATTGACATTACTGTACTCGATTGACGATCTTCTGAATTTTATTTTTATGCTTTTTTTCTATTAAGATTAGAGTTGAGCGATACTTTCCGATATCCAAAAGTATCGGAATCGGAATGGTATCGCCGATACACAAAAAATATCGGCGATACCCGATACCGGAAATACAATGTAAGTCTATGGGAACAAAATATCGGAATTAAAAAAAACCCATTCTTGCCTTGTTGGTTAATTGTACATGAAGGAAAACAACAAAGAGTAATGTAGAATTTATTGGGGGAGGTTGAGGAGACATTAAAGGCATAGATGTTTAACACAATGCAATGGAATAGCATTAATATTTCTTTTTTTGAAATACGTTTGGATTGACGAAGAAATTGACAATGTTGTTAACCTTTTTTCTATTTTGGCAAATATGTCTGTTTCACAACTTCCATGCTCTTCACCTTTTTAACTTTTCACACACTTTCTCCTTCATAATCTTCAGCAGCATCATCTTTCTCATCAAATTATTCTTCATCTTCACCTTCTTAATCTTCTAAAACTTCTTGCTATTCATCTTTTTGTTAACATTACTTATATTGTTCTTATTAAACAGTTATTATTCTTCATATTCTACTTCTTCATCTTCTTCCTATTCATCCTTTTCATCATATTCTTATTTGTGACAGACATTCCTGTACTTGTAATCTGTAAAACTCTGAATTTTCATCCTTCCGTTCTTGCTGTCACGAAAGATTTTAATTACAACAGTATTTGTCCGCGTTCAGTTTAGCCTGCAGCAGCATCAGGCATTTTCCAGGGGCACCACGAGGAGGAACGGACTCACCCCCATACACTGCTTAGTCTTCTTCTGCTTAGAATTTAGAGCATATATTTTGCTCTTCATTTTGGTCTTATACTTAATGTTCTTCTGCTTTTTGATCTTCTGCTTATTGTTCTTCTGTCTCTTGTTCTGTATCTTGTAGTTTGTCTTAACCTTCTTTGTCCTGTTGGTGATGGTACAAAAGCCAATGGAAGTAACGAGGACCAGCTGACTGTGCTGGAACCCGGAGGGTCAGCAGAAGGAAAAGAGCCAATGGCACAACCGAGGACCAGCTGACGTTACTGGGACACGGTTACTAAGCAGGAGGTACCTGTGCTCCAAAGCACTACCAAGGACCAGCAGACGTTGCTGGAACTCGGATACCGACATGGAGGCACCTAGGCCAAAGGCACTGCGGAGAACCAGCTGACGGTACTGGAACCCGGATGGGTAGCAGAAGGTACAAGAGACAATGAAAGTAACGAGGACCAGCTGACTGTGCTGGAACCCGGAGGGTCAGCAGAAGGAAAAGAGCCAATGGCACAACCGAGGACCAGCTGACGTTACTGGGACACGGTTACTAAGCAGGAGGTACCTGTGCTCCAAAGCACTACCAAGGACCAGCAGACGTTGCTGGAACTCGGATACCGACATGGAGGCACCTAGGCCAAAGGCACTGCGGAGAACCAGCTGACGGTACTGGAACCCGGATGGGTAGCAGAAGGTACAAGAGACAATGAAAGTAACGAGGACCAGCTGACTGTGCTGGAACCCGGAGGGTCAGCAGAAGGAAAAGAGCCAATGGCACAACCGAGGACCAGCTGACGTTACTGGGACACGGTTACTAAGCAGGAGGTACCTGTGCTCCAAAGCACTACCAAGGACCAGCAGACGTTGCTGGAACTCGGATACCGACATGGAGGCACCTAGGCCAAAGGCACTGCGGAGAACCAGCTGACGGTACTGGAACCCGGATGGGTAGCAGAAGGTACAAGAGACAATGAAAGTAACGAGGACCAGCTGACTGTGCTGGAACCCGGAGGGTCAGCAGAAGGAAAAGAGCCAATGGCACAACCGAGGACCAGCTGACGTTACTGGGACACGGTTACTAAGCAGGAGGTACCTGTGCTCCAAAGCACTACCAAGGACCAGCAGACGTTGCTGGAACTCGGATACCGACATGGAGGCACCTAGGCCAAAGGCACTGCGGAGAACCAGCTGACGGTACTGGAACCCGGATGGGTAGCAGAAGGTACCCATGGAAATTAAAGTTGAGGCAGCAGGACTGTTTGCCGTTCACACAGCAGGGGAACAGCTGACATTACTGAACCCCAGTAACACAGGAGCAAGTGTAGACTGTGCTAACAGCACTTCCGAGAAACAACTGGCGGTGTTGTAACCCAGGGATGAGAAGAGAACAGGGTGGAGGCAGCAGGACTTTTTGCCGTTCACACAGCAGGGGAACAGCTGACATTACTGAACCCCAGTAACACGGGAGCAAGTGTTAACTGTGCTAACAGCACTTCCGAGAAACAACTGGCGGTGTTGTAGCCCAGGGATGAGAAGAGAACATGGTGGAGGCAGCAGGACTTTTTGCCGTACACACAGCAGGGGAACAGCTGACATTACTGAACCCCAGTAACACGGGAGCAAGTGTTAACTGTGCTAACAGCACTTCCGAGAAACAACTGGCGGTGTTGTAGCCCAGGGATGAGAAGAGAACATGGTGGAGGCAGCAGGACTTTTTGCCGTACACACAGCAGGGGAACAGCTGACATTACTGAACCCCAGTAACACAGGAGCAAGTGTACACTGTGTTAACAGCACTTCCGAGAAACAACTGGCGGTGTTGTAACCCAGGGATGAGAAGAGAACAGGGTGGAGGCAGCAGGACTTTTTGCCGTTCACACAGCAGGGGAACAGCTGACATTACTGAACCCCAGTAACACGGGAGCAAGTGTTAACTGTGCTAACAGCACTTCCGAGAAACAACTGGCGGTGTTGTAGCCCAGGGATGAGAAGAGAACATGGTGGAGGCAGCAGGACTTTTTGCCGTACACACAGCAGGGGAACAGCTGACATTACTGAACCCAGTAACACAGGAGCAAGTGTAGACTGTGCTAACAGCACTTCCGAGCAACAACTGGCGGTGTTGGAGCCCAGGGTCAAGGAGGATGTTTAAATACTAGATCAAGTATTTTCCTTGTTACGTGTCAATTAAAAATGTCTATACTCCAAACAAGAGAAATATAACCTTTAGTACCATAAGATGATGATTTTACTTTAAAAAATATATGTAAATTAATAATTGACAAACATAAACGCATACATTAACATGTTGAAAAGCAATGCAAACCACAATAAAAATCGGTTAAATAATCTGCTATACGGTTTTAAATAAAAGCATACAAGTACATATCAGAATCCATTAATGATGGATAAGTAACAGTATGTACACCATTTTCATTTGCTGAATATCACTAAAAAGTTTTTAAAAATATCTAAAATTTCCATCATGTAATACTGATAATATGTGCCAATCATTTATATTAACAAAAAAAACCTTTAAAAAGTGCATAGTGAAAACAGCTATTTATGCCTGACTGTGGACTTGCAAGCATGACAACGGATAGATAAGGTATATATAGATGAGACTGCATAGCCACAGATGGTGAATGGCGATGTAATACTGTACCTCAATAAAGTGTGCGTTACTACTACATTCTTTTTTTTATATAGCTTTATAAAAGGGTACGTGCATGTATGCTTGCGCCTTTGTTTGGACGCACAGACTGGCTTCCTGCTGTGACGCGTTGGGTATTGGAGCGTCTGTGCGTCTTATGACGCAGACTAACATTCACGGTGCGCATCATTCATCATCGCAAGCGTACCGACAACACAAAGGCGTTGTCATGACTGCTTTACTCAGTAAACATGCACCTATGATGAAACATACACGCATGTGCCCTATTACATAACAAGCTACAAGAAAAATGCGTGTGAGGTGTGACACAGCTGTTTTGTTAAGGTACAGTATTATATCGACATTGTACAGGTGTCGCTATTCAGTCTGATAAATAGATATCATTCACCTATTCTATCAGTTGTCGTTCTTTCAGCACCACTTACAGGTATATATTTTGCTATTGTGACTATGCACTATTGACTTTACCAACGTAATGCATGATTTTTGTTAGCGATTATCATGTTTACATGAAGGACCTTTATGATATGGGCTGTTAACTTTCTAATCAAATATGTATTTTTTAAAATGACACAAATATAAGTAATGTTGAAGAGGACTATTCCTACATGCATTGTTTGCACAATATTACAGGTGTACATCACGTCCCTTAATCAACATTGGATATTATATTTACTTGTATGCTTTTATTTCAAAGGCAAGAACACTGAAGTATAACCTTCGCACTGCAGCAGTTGTCAAAGTTCAACCCACATTATGCACTTCCAACATTGCAGTATTTGAGTCATCATGATGTGAGTTGGATTTGTCTAAGCTATGGAGTGACAAGGTTGACCATCAGTATCCTATAGCATAAGTAGGCTTTTGTGTTTGCATTTGTTTTCGACATGTGCATATCTGTAATAATATGTCACAATTATTTTGTTACAGATTTGTGACAGACAAATCATTTTATGGTTTGAAAGTTGACGTTTCAAATGTTTACAGCTTAGAAATCATGGTGTAGCCTCATATCTATGTGTAGCACTAGACACTTTGAGATGTGATGTTTTTTTCACCATGATTAGGTAGCTAGCAGTAATTTTTGCCGGACACACAGCAGGGGAACAGCAGGCGTTACTGAACCCCACAAACACATCAGCGATTGTTTTCATCTGTGCATCTAACACTTCTGAGCAGCAACTGGCGCTGTTGAAGCCCAGGGTCAAGGAGGGTGTAGGCAGAGGCCTAGTATGAGACGTTTGAAGTTGAAGTTGTAGTTAGCAGCAGTAATTTTTGCCAGACACACAGCAGGGGAACAGCAGGCGTTACTGAACCCCACAAACACATCAGCGATTGTTTTCATCTGTGCATCTAACACTTCTGAGCAGCAACTGGCGCTGTTGAAGCCCAGGGTCAAGGAGGGTGTAGGCAGAGGCCTAGTATGAGACGTTTGAAGTTGAAGTTGTAGTTAGCAGCAGTAATTTTTGCCAGACACACAGCAGGGGAACAGCAGGCGTTACTGAACCCCACAAACACATCAGCGATTGTTTTCATCTGTGCATCTAACACTTCTGAGCAGCAACTGGCGCTGTTGAAGCCCAGGGTCAAGGAGGGTGTAGGCACAAAATATTGAGTTATTGCCTTGTTACGTGGCCATTGCAAATGTATGTACTTCAAACAAGAATAAATGAAGTTTTACTACGACAATAAAATGATGAATTTCAATTACAAGAATAGAAAAATATTTATACTTGACAGTCCTCTGTGGTTGATAATGTTTAATGGCTAACTGAAAATATGGTAACAAATTCAAAGCTTTCGAGACTACTCAGGTGTCTTCATCAGGCTAAGAGTAAAGCCAAAAATGAAGAATCACATATTTCTACACACAACAGGACACAGGAATAGCTAAGACAAGTGAGGGAGGGACAAGTGAGGGGAGACCGGCAACAAAAAGGAGAACAAGGATGAATTATCAGCGCCACACAATCACAGATAAATTAATGAATTTACCTGTGGCAAAAGACTTTTGTATGCCCGGTCATAGCATCATGGATATGGAATTACTGGTATTAAAATATAACTTCAAATATGAGAAACGTACAAAGGTTTCAGAATATAAGCTCATCATGACCTTTGACACTGTTAGTGATGGAATGAATAGATCACATGGATTTATGTCATTCTATATCAATTAAGGAATCTGCGTCTATGCCCTTCCAGGGTCATGAAAACCCAAAAGAAGACGCCAATGAGAGGGCAATCAAACTTTCTATCCTTATCTAGGAACTGTTCCAATATTTATGTTCATCCCTGTGAGATGACAGTTCTGATACACGTCACTTACTTGTCTTACCTATTGCACTATTCCTGTGTCCTGTTGTGTATAGAAATATGTGATGCTTAATTTTTTTATTTAGTTTTATTTAGTCTTTCCCTGATGAAGAGACGTGAGTAGCCTTGAAAGCTTGCAATTTGTTTCCATCTTTTCAGTTATCCATTAAAAGGTATCAACCACTGCTGACTCTGAAGTCTAAATATTTTTCTATCTACTGCCTAACACGGTACAAAGATACACATGTTTTCTAATTTCAAGAAGGAAAAATAAAGAAAATACAAATATAAACGCATATATGCACATGCCAAAAATAAATGGAACAACACAACACCCAAAAAATTGGTAACAAAATATAGTGTTGTAAATTTAAGAATAAAAGTCCATTTTTTTTTTATGAATAATGCTTAAGGAACGCTATGTTAAACCATAACATAGTGAAGACAATGGATTTTGTAATAGTCACTCATCATCATCATCGCAAATTTTATGTGACAGTCACAGACATTTCAATTATTTAAGTTCATAAAATCGTAACTTTCTATAGCATGTATGACATGTCCAGCATGGACTCATCAATGTGATTGATGACACAATAATGTACAATAAAAAATAACCATTTAAAAAAACATTAGGCATTGTTTGTCACAATTTAAGTGTGTGCCTGCAAGTGTAGGTGAAACAAAGGCTACGGATAGCAAAGGTATATTCTATGTCTGTATCAGACAGTGGACAGCCTCTGATGGGTAATGCCGATGTTATACTGTACGTCAATAAAGTCTGCGGCTGAAATCATGCATTTTTTGCTTGTAGAGTGTTGAAGAGGGTAAAAGAATGTCTGGTTGCGCAAAGCTTTATCCGTCAACACTACCTTCCTACTGTCACGCGTAGGGTAGGGTAGCGTGTGGCAATTAGCTGACTATCAAATGTGAGGTTAGGCTGCGTTATTGCGCACTAGGGATGCAAAAAAAATACAGCAGTAATAATTTAATGTGTAATACTCCACCTATGACAAACAAAAAAATTACGTTCCCTCTTTAACAATGTACAAGACTAACAAGCCTAATAGTTGACGCTGACTTAATTGAGATACAGTATTACATCAACATTGTCCATGAGTAACTATGCACTGTGATACCTATATACCAGTATTAATTTATATCTCTTGTGGTTGTTTCAACAGCACTTGCAGGTATAACTACCTATTGTCAGTATGCATGATGCACTTTCTAGATGTAATAATTTATTATTGGACATTATTACCATGTTTACATGCTGGCCATTTCATATATGGTGTTTGAAGTTACAGTTGGCATCAGTATGTGTATTTTATAATGTCTGTCAAATAAAACTCGTGATGATGATGATGAGGATTTAATGATTCGTACATCCATTGACTGCATTATCTTACAGGTACAGATAAAGTTCCTTAAAAAGCATTAATTCATAAGTCTGAAATGTACTTTTATGCATTAATTTCAAAATGTGAAGAGTAGACTGTTTTATTTTTTGTTACCATTTCTAATAGACATGTGCAGATATGCGCTGTGATGACAAATTATTATTTGTCCATATTTGTCATAAAAATTTATCATTCTAGGCGTGCAAAACTTCACAATTTCATGTTTTCAGCATAACAAGCAGGGTGACGGCTCTTCCCTATTTGGAGCATGTTGGTCATGTGTTTTTCTGTCCATGTGTCGGGAACAGGAGACTTCTTGCCGTTCACACAGCAGGGGAACAGCTGGCGTTACTGAACCCCACTAACAGTAGAGCTTGTGTTTTGTTCTGTGGACACGACACTTCTGAGCAGCAACTGGCAGTGTTGGAGCCCAGGGAGTAGAGTTCAGGTGGTAGAAAGATGAACATAACAGGAGACATGGATAACGTTGCGAACCAGTTATTTAATCTGAAAACGGACAGACAAATTCTGCCGAGATCCATGCCTTGTTCATTTTCAGAAAAGTAAGCCGGTCTACATTATCGGAGGATAGTCGCATGCGACGGTCTGTTAGTACACCACCTGCAGCACTAAAGACGCGCTCCGATAATACACTGGCAGCAGGGCAAGCCAGCACCTCCAATGCATACTGGCTAAGCTCTGGCCATGTATCCAGCTTAGAGACCCAAAACTTGAATGGGGAAGAGCCATCTGGGAGTACACTGAGAGGCAAAGCCAAGTAGTCTGTCACCATCTGACGGATACGTTGCCTCCCGCTGACTGGAGCCCTCTCGGATGGTGTAGACATTTGTGGCGCTGCCACAAAACTTTGCCACATTTTTAACATACTGGTCTTTCCCTGTGCAGAGGCACTGCGTGTGCTCCCTCTTGTTGCAGAGCTCTCTACACTGCCTCGACGCACAGAGCTGCTTTGTAAAGCAGTAGCAGCAGCAGTGCTCTCGGCAGTAAGGTAGAACATTAGGGATTGCACCAGTGTGTCTTGGTACTCCCGCATTTTACGCTCCCGGTTCAACGGTGTGATGAGGCTTTTGACGTTGTCCCGGTAGCGAGGGTCTAGGAGGGTGTACACCCAATAATCAGACGTCGTGAGAATGTGGGCGATGCGGCGGTCGTTTCTTAGGCACTGCAGCATGAAATCAACCATGTGCTGCAGACTCCCAACTGGCAAAGAAACGCTGTCCTCTGCAAGAGGCGTTATCTCTGCCTGCTCTGCATCACCCCACCCTCGCTCTACATACTGACTAGAGAGTTGTGTACCTCCCTCTGGAGCGATGTCTTCCTCCTCCATTGACTCCTCCTCCTCATCCTCCTCACAAAGTGAGCCCTGCCCAGCCCTTTGTGAGGAACCACGTTGCGCTGACTTTCCAGAAGGTGATGGAATTTGTGACTCCTCATCCTCCACCTCTTCCAAAACCTCATCCCTTATTGCTTGCAGTGTTTTTTGAAGCAGGCAGATAAGGGGGACAGTCAGGCTGACTAGTGCATCATCTGCACTCGCCATCCGCGTTGACTCATCAAACGCACGCAAAACGTGGCACATGTCCTTCATAGTGGCCCACTCATTAATGGTGAAGTGTGGACGGCGCAAATTGCGTGTTGATTGCGCCTGATGCAGCTGATACTCCATAACTGCTGGCTGCTGCTCACACGACCGCTCCAACATATGTAACGTTGAATTCCACCTGGTGGATACGTCACATATGATGCGATGTTCAGGAAGGCGCAATCTGCGTTGCAGAGCTGCAATGCGCGATCTGGCCATGCTGGAACGTCGCAAGTGAGCGCACTCTAGGCGGACCTTGTGCAGCAGTGCATCAAGATCCGGATAGTCCCTCAAAAAACTCTGCACGACCAAGTTGAGCACATGTGCCAGACATGGTATGTGAGTGAGGTTGCCAAGGCCCAGAGCTGCCACCAGATTTCGGCCATTGTCACACACTACCAAGCCTGGCTGGAGATTCGCTGGCAAAAACCACACGTCGCTCTCCTGCTTGATGGCATTCCAGACCTCCTGCGCTGTGTGGCTTCGATTCCCCATGGGAATTAATTTCAGAACGGCCTGTTGCCGTTTGGCCACGGCTGTGCTCATATCGGTCGCATCAGGTAAGCGTCCACGGGTCCATGTGGAGGTAGACCGTGACGGCTCCTGCAGCGATGATTCTGAGGAACTGGAGTAGGAGGAGGAGTCAATGTGGACAGACTTGATTCCGGCAATCCTTGGAGTTGGCAGAACACGTACAGCGCCACTCGCAAGATCTGTACCCGGCTCCACAACATTCACCCAATGGGCAGTGAGTGAAAGGTATCGTCCCTGGCCATGGGTACTGGTCCACGCATCGGTGGTCAGGTGGACCTTGCTACTGACGGCGTTTAGTAGCGCATGTTTAATTTTTGCCTCAACATGCTTTTGCAGACCAGGGACGGCTTGCCTGCTGAAATAAAATCGGCTGGGCACATTGTATTGTGGGACTGCCAATGCCATTAATTCACGGAAACTGTCAGTCTCCACCAGCCTGAATGACAGCATTTCAAGGGACAGGAGTTTTGCAATGCCAGCATTCAGAGCCTGTGCTCGTGGATGGTTTGCCGAGTATGGCCGTCTTTTATCCCATGCCTGTGCTACCGATGGCTGTTTTGTGGCCTGGGTGTGTGAGGATGACAGGGAACTTGCAGCTGTGGGTGGAATAACACTGTGTCTCTGGACAACAGTGACAGAGGTTCTTCCATGGCGATCCTTTGAGGAAGCCGAACCAGCTGTGTGTGAACTGGAGGAAGAGGCTCCAACACGAGCTGAAGATGTAGGTGCTGCTGTAGGTTGGCCTACATCTCCAGTGTGTCTTTGTAACTCAACAAAGTGCTTTGACCGCACATGTTTCCACATATTTGTTGTATTAAGGTTACTGACACTTTTACCTCTTTTAATTTTTTGATTACACAGCTTGCATTTGACATAGCAAATATCATCTGCAACTGTATCAAAAAAGGTCCACGCAGAGCAAGTCCTGGGAGCGCCCGGTTTGGCTGTTGGAAGAGAACTGCTCCGAACGGGTGCCAAACTGGAGGCTACAGGCAAGCGAGTCTGCAGCCTACCTCTCCCTACTGTTTGGACCGTTGGGGCAATCTCTTCCTCAGAGCTGCTCCCACCACCTTCCTGTTCCTCACGCCATGTTGGGTCTTGGACCTCATCATCTCCACCACTACCCTCTTCCAACACCTGCTGTTGTTGGGTGGTCTGGCCAGCACCATGCTCAACAGAAACTGGCAACTGAGTCTCATCATCATCAGATGCGTTCTGCGGTGTGCTGACCATCGGCACTGGCTCACCCGCCTCTTCAGATTCAGAGAGACACAGCTGTTGCGCATCACTGCATACTGCCTCTTCTTCACATTCCAGAATGCTGCTTGGCTGGGCCCCTGTTTGCAAGCCAACAGATTCTGAGAACAGAAGCAGAGACTCAGCTGGCTCCTGTACAGAGCTCTCTGACTGCCTGGGCAATTTGGCAGGCGGTGAAGAGACTGATGGTTGTTCAACAGTGCTTTGGTCCTGAGAGGAGGTGGAAGCTATTGAAGTCGATGCATTGGCTGCCATCCAACCAACAACGGCTTCAATTTGTTCTTCACGCAGCAGGGGGGTACGCTGAGCTCCTACAAAAGTGCGCATAAAGGAACGCTCACGGGGAAAACTGGTGGATGCTGTGTCACTGGGTGCGGCAGCAGCCACAGAATCCCCACGTCCTCTCCCTGCTGCAAATCCATGGCCTCGACCACGACCACGTGCCTTACTCACTGACTTCTTCATCTTGGTAGATTGATAAAGAAAGTCAGAAAAGTTATAAGGCCTAAGTGTGGTTATTCCTCACAGACTACAGTGAACCCTGCAGACAACTGTTCAGTATCTGTGAAAGGCCCCTTTGTGTACTTCTATAGTGTTTGCAACCAATGTATTGTATACGGATGGAAGCGCGTCACACTAATAGATTAGATTTTTTTCCACTAAAATGGAGCAGCACCAATTAGAGAAAAATGTGAAGGATGAGACAGTGACACACGCTCAGCAGACTACAACCGGCAGTGGTTGAAGAACAAACTGGAGCGTAATCTGCACTCACAAAATGAAAAGCTCACAGACTACAGTGAACACTGAAACACAACTGTTCAGTAGCTGTTAAAGGCCCCTTTGTGTACTTCTATAGTGTTTGCAACCAATGTATTGTATACGGATGGAAGCGCGTCACACTAATAGATTAGATTTTTTTCCACTAAAATGGAGCAGCACCAATTAGAGAAAAATGTGAAGGATGAGGCAGTGACACACGCTCAGCAGACTACAACCGGCAGTGGTTGAAGAACTAACTGGAGCGTAATCTACACTCACAAAATTAAAAGCTCACAGACTACAGTGAACACTGAAACACAACTGTTCAGTAGCTGTTAAAGGCCCCTTTGTGTACTTCTATAGTGTTTGCAACCAATGTATTGTATACGAATGGAAGCGCGTCACACTAATAGATTAGATTTTTTTCCACTAAAATGGAGCAGCACCAATTAGAGAAAAATGTGAAGGATGAGGCAGTGACACACGCTCAGCAGACTACAACCGGCAGTGGTTGAAGAACTAACTGGAGCGTAATCTGCACTCACAAAATTAAAAGCTCACAGACTACAGTAAACCCTGCAGACAACTGTTCAGTAGCTGTGAAAGGCTCCTTTCTGTACTTCTATAGTGTTTGCAAACCAATGTATTGTATACGGATGGAAGCACGTCACACTAATAGATTTGATTTTTTTCTAATATAATGGAGCTGCACCAATTCCACTAAATAAAATAAAAAAAAAAAAAGAGTCAGTGACACGTGCAGATGCCTACAAACAGCGGTGGATGCAGAGCAAACTGCAGCGTCACCTGCACTGTCACACACACACACCTTGCACAGAGCTGTTAAAACAACACTGGCAAAATGAAGCTTTACACAGCGGTTGGTAAACTAGCCTGCCTCAAGCACAGTAGTACACAAAATCGCAATATCTAACTGTCCCTCAGAGTGAGCAGAGTAGCGTTCTGTCCCTAACTGAGTTCACAGCACAGTGACGCTAAAATGGCTGCGGCGCCTTTTATAGTGCATTCTGACATCATTTCAGCAGCCAATCACAGCCATGCCATTAGTTAAGATGACCGCAGCATTACAGGATGTGCCCACACTTCATAAGATTCATCATTGGCTGACTAACATCACATTGCCTCTCAAAGAATTATGGGAACTTCCGATTCCGGTATACGATATTGAAAAAGTATCGGAATTAAGTATCGGAATTCCGATAACGCGAATATCGGCCGATACCCGATACTTGCGGTATCGGAATGCTCAACACTAATTAAGATTGTAATATAATTAATAAAGGTAACATTTTACGTAATGTACCAGTGTGTACTGTTTTGCAAACGATACACGCGATAGTATCCATTTAACTGGTGAAATATCGCCTCATGCATGATTGTCGTCATTAGGGAAACCATGTTTGAGGGGGAACAAGGAATCAAGATAAAAGATAACCTTTGCAGTACTATATAGTCAAAAAATATAATTTCTAGTGTGCTACTTTAATAATGCAGTTCATTAGGAATCTTTACTATTGTGTGTGAATTATAAAAATATGAATGAATAAAACAATAAATAAGGATAATAAAAACTCAGAGCCAGGATTTTTATGGTTTTTAATCAATATAGCACACAAAACTGCATCCTCTCGGCAAATTTAAAAGTAAGAATGATAAAACAAATGAACAAACAGTGGTTAAAAGTAAAAATTCCCAATAAGTACAGTACATAGTGTCTTCCTCATTCTTCTCAGGCTGTGCGCCCACGATCAGGAATAGCAGCGTTTTGGGTGCGGTGTATTTCCGCTGAGTCCAAAACGCTGCGTTCTACATTACAAGCACAGTGGATGGGATTTATAGAAATCTCAGGCCCACTGCGCTTCTTTTTAACGCTGCATAAACTGACCTGACCAATAAACTGTCATTAGATGCGGTAAATCCACATAGTTCCAGGAGACACGTGCGTACTGTAGAACGCAACGTTTTGGGAGCAGCAAAAATACACAGCATCCAAAACGCTACTATTCCTGATTGTGGGCACGCAGTCTCACTGAGTCAAGTTCTTACAAATTCCCTACTACCCTTCTTCCCCTCACCATCTTCTGAAAGAATAACAAGTGGTGGCGGTGGTGAAGGTTGTACAGGAGAATTATCAGGCAAGAATACCCCACAAGCAATCCTTGCTTCTCCAGCGCCGCCACTCCGCTCGTCTCTATACACAGGGCTGCAGCAGTGATGTCACTTCTACCACGTGTCCCATGCAGGGACTAAAGGTACTGCCACACTTAGCGATCTCGTTAGCGATCACGATAACGACGCAAGCTAACGAGATCGTTGGTGTGATCGCTTTTAGGTCGCTAGTAGCTGCCAAACAGGAGATCTCATAAACGACTCATCAGCGGTCAGCGATCTCTTTAACGACTTTGGCGGTCGTTAGGATCTGTCATTAGCATGTACTGAGCGCTTCTGATTCATAGGAATTTCCAGCATCGCTCCTGCTCTCTGCGTCCTGCTAGCCTGCTTTGCAACTTCTGCGATCCTCTCTGTGACGCAAAAGAGAACTTACAGATATTGCGATCCACTCCGTGATGCTAAAAAACCCTAGTCCCGCCTGCGCCGCTGTCATATGCGTCACAAACGAGATCGCTCGTCGTTCGCAAAAGGTGCCAAACACAGCGATATAGGCTCACCAGCGGGACGCCAACGATCAAAAAACGGTCCAGAACGCTAGTGAACAATCAGCGACATCACAGCAGGGGCCACATCGTTGCTACATGCCACACATAACAAGGTTGCTAACGAGATCGCTAAATAGTGACGTTTTAGCGATCTCGTTAGCGATCTCGCTTAGTGTGGCATACCCTTAAGAGGTGATGCATAGGACTGTAACTTTAGACCAATGATTGTCTGCAGTGGTCACATGTTGTATACATGACAACATCGCTGCAGCCCTTTCTACAAAGACTGTCGAGGAGCAACAGAGAAGCAGGAGTGGCGCCCGATTAGGTGAGCACTGCTGGCTTTGTTCTTTTACGCTATAAATGCTGGCACCAGTTTTTCATTAAAAACAAGGCCATTCAAATCAATTATTAGTCAAGATTTAAGGACAACTCAAATTCATTACCATATTATTTTTACAGTAAATGTGCAATAAAAAAAAACCATAACATCCACTCCATATTGCCAGTAAAACACTGCGGCTGAGCAGTTATTTTCAGAAACAGTCTTCAGAAATATGTTGCGTCCCTCCAAACCTAACCGGTAAGTCAAGCACACAAAATTAATGATATTGCAAATAATCTGCTACAAGATAGGTCTGCAGTGAAAAATTATATAACTGTATAGAGATCAGAAAGGCCGTGACCCGATTGTGAATGCGACCTAATGAGGACACCAAATAGCTGTGAAAAGTCAGGACTTGATTTCAGTGCAATATTGTAATAAAATATCGGCTATGGATTGCATTTTATAGGAAGTCTCTTAGATATTCTGTAGGTGGGTCTTCAATCAGCTGCAACTGAATGGTAGGTCACACGGGAATGATACTTATCGCTCAATGTTGATAGGAAGTAGTTGCATAGGAGTCGTCCTCTTCATGCCTAGAAACAAAGAAACAAACGTGGAAATCATAGTAAAGATGTGTATCAGGATCCGCTGGACCAGACAGCAATGCAATCCTAGCTAGCAGATCCTAGGACTACAATGCATCATTTTTTACTTCCTCCTTCAATATAAGATTTTAATAGTTCACAGAATGACATGACAGAGTAAGGCTTACACTGGCATGTCACTTTCCACAAGGAGAAACATTATCCCTTAGAACCCAGTCAGAAGTCTCTCATACAGCCAAGCAGGGTGGATTTGATTTAAATCAAACTGATTTAAATCATGATTTAAATCACGATTTAAATCACTAGTCAGTAAGGCTTGATTTAAATCAGTGATTTAAATCAAAGTTTCTACCTTTACGGCCTGCTGCCATTATAAGGAAAGAATGTAATAAACCTCAGATCGTACACACAAACAGATCCAGACTTGTCTGTCTGTGGCTATGCTGCAGTATTGTGCTCAAAGTTTCACTTTCATTTTCTTGTCTGCTTGCCCTTCCTCCTCCTCACACTTAGATTCATATTCTTCTTGTGTTGTGCAGATCTATTCCACTCCAAACAATCAGAAACATATTGTCTAACTTCTTGGACTTGGCACTGAAGGGGTTGATTCTGTATTCATATAGGTTTGTAGAACAATAGGATTAAGGTCTTTTTCTCAACTCTGTTCATGTTGTAACATTTTTGCCGTTAAGAAGAGGCTGGGACCTCTGCGGAGTCAAATTCAGTTTTGAGAACTGCGTAAGTAAAGCGAGCGTCTGTGATAATATAGGAGAGAAACTGCCCACTAATCCTACAGAAACCTCTGGAAGAGCATGGCATTGTGAATGTTACACATATACAGCCTTTATTCTACTGAGTTAAACAACTCAGCTTTATCTCATGATGGAAGAACCTTTGGATGGTAAAATATTTTCCTCAAAAAGCAGTTTATTGAAAAAAATCCGATTTAAATCAAAATAATCCGATTTAAATCAAAAAAATCCGATTTAAATCAAAAAAATCCGATTTTTTTGATTTTTTTAAAAAAATCATTGATTTTTATCCACCCTGCAGCCAAGTCAGATCTCATGCTTTGCACTGAGGAGGGGCAACACCCCGAAACACATGTCTGTAAATTGAGATTCTGGTTTGGCTTTTATCCCAAGTCATGTGGCAAGGCTTGTTTAAGGGTCAATACTGACTTTTAGAATCGCTGCTGAAGAGGTAATTTGCAGATCACAGAAGGAACGCAAGGTCATAACCGTAGAGGTTTTCCATCTTAAATGGGGACACCAACCAAGTGAAAATTTTCAGCAACTACTTTATCTTCCCAAACCCCAACAGTGTGTTATATACATGTATAGAGTAGTTGTAAGGTGGCAGCCAGAATGTGGTTTGCTTACTTATGATCACATGCAGACTAGATTCTCTTTTACTTCTTTCAATGTTCCATTGAGAAAAGTAGATTAGAATCTAGTTGGCATGGGACAGCTAGAATAAAAAATACATACTTGCCGTCATGGGACAATAAGCAAGGACAGTGTGTGTATATTTCATAAAATTAGGATTCAGCAAGTGGCAGTGGTTGACGAACATTTACAATGGGCTGGATACCCCTATAAGCTGAAAAACTTCTAAGGTTAACACATTGCATTCCTTCTGTAATCTGTTAACACTATTTATGCTGAAGGAGGAGGAAATACAAAATGCCGATAATAAAATGCTTGTTTGGCCCCAAATTCCACAAGATGGACACTGACTTGTATTATGGAATATAGACAAGCACCAAATAGGAAGTTGGAGCAGTATATAGAAAATATATGGGACAAGAATCATAAGATGACCCCAATGACGTTACTTTTCATTTGGTGTTATCGCACTCCTTCACATGTACGTGGATAGCACACATACCCATTATGCACATGTCCGCTTTTTCTGGCAGCACAGATGACTAGGAGCAATACAATAAATCAAAAAACAGCGCCTCAGTCAGTGGTGAAAAGCAAATCTTACATTTATTCTGCCTCCTGTGGCGACATTTCGGTCCGAAGACCTTTTTCAAGCTTGAAAAAGGTCTTCGGACCGAAACGTCGCCACAGGAGGCAGAATAAATGTAAGATTTGCTTTTCACCACTGACTGAGGCGCTGTTTTTTGATTTACTGTTATGGAACCTGCTCTGGGTGGACTCCCCGGTTTTGACGTGCGCCTTCATTTTGTCTTATATAGACTTTAATCTTTAGGGTGCGGTTCAACTTTTTGCATTTTGACATTAGGAGCAATACAAGTCTATGGGTCCGAGAAAAACCATGAACAGCACAGGGATGGCATCTGCTTGCTGTACGTGTTTAACATTGCAAAGCAGAGGAGAAGCTTTGTACTTTCATTCTGTTTTATTACAGAAAAACACTGATGGCACACTGATCAAAAACACTGATGACACCAGTACTGTTTTTTTCCGGTACCGGTTTTATATGCACGTGTGAAGAAGGGGAGTAAGAGACACTTTTACTGCCATTGAGTCATCTAATCTTACAGGTGTTCATGATTTTTCTCCAATGAAATAGGTGATCTGTTGGTCCGGTTTCAGTAAACCTTGTAGTTTAGACAAAGACTTAAAAAGAACAAGCATAAAAGTTTGGGGAGACCTAACATAGGAGTTTTTATTTAGGGTCCTCGATTAAAAGATTGATGGAAATTCACCTGTACTGGCTCCCATCTTCACTAACTCACTGGCCAGGGAAAGATTGCTCCAGGTCTTTAAATACTCTGCACTTATAAGGACAAAGTATAAAGACTTACACCAAGCAGTAAGAAAAATCCTTCAACAAACATTCCAGCTGAAAGACTGATCGATGTTATCAATTCTTGTTCAACCAAGTGGCCAGCACATGAAAGCTATGGAAAGGTGACATTTACACATGGCTCTTACAATGCTGGTCTTCCAGGAGATTTATACACTCTTATTCATTTGATCTGGTCTAGTCTGCTACAGAAAAGCCTGTACAAATAGGATTAGAATTAGACATGATCTCAGGTGAACAAACTATAAAACTGCATACTGCTTTCCATGTAAGTGTTAATGACTGCTCACTGGACATGCTAGGGTGCACTCAAAATACTGAAGAGTTTGGAAGCCATGAGATCTGTAAAAAAGAGCTGAAGGGACGATGACCTGCACAGATTAGTAAGAAATACTGTAATTCTGAGACACAAAGCTGGCTTTAAGACCCACACATTTCATATTACCAACTTAAGGAGCATTTCCACCAAAGCATTTATCACCTATCTGCTGGGTGGGTGATAAATCTCAGATCTGTGAAATTCCTGACCACTGAAAAACCCCCGGATTACCAAGGTAGGAACCCGCTGCAGTGTGACGCCATTTGTGAGAAAAGGGATGCAGTTCCCTGCACAGCCGGATGGTTGGGAGTACTGCAGCACAAAAAAGAAAGAAATCAACTGGCATACAGAGCTAAAGGTGTGCCCCTTAAATATCATGATTTGTGGGGTCCCAGAGGCTGATCCTCCTAAGGCTGTGGTTTCACGGTCCGGAACCACAGCGCATTTGACGGAGCGGAAATTCCGCTCCGTCCTAAGCCCCGCCCCCTTTTTGACGCGGGTTATTTCAGGATGTGTTCAGGACACCTCCGGAACACATCTGGAAAGAACGCAGGGCTACATAGCCCTGTGTTAAATTCCGTTGCGTCGCCGCAGCGTCGCCGCAATACGCTAGGACATGCTGCGGTCTGAAAAGACGCGCCGCATGCCCGTAAACGCAGGTCTTCCGCCTGCGTGTTGTTACGCATAGTGGAGACGGGATTTCTTGAAATCCCCTCCACTATGCTGTAACATCTGGACGCTGCGTGTTTGGCGCTGCGCCAACGCACAGCGCCAAACACGCAGCAATTCCTGAAGGAATCCTGATCGTGGAAACTCACCCTAACAATATGCTATCACCTACTAAATTTTGGAAAACTTTGTAACCCTGTCTTTTATTATTGCTGGCAGATAATTGCTGTGTTACACAGTCAGCATCAGCCTATAACAGAATTAAAGGGCTTGTCCACTCACTGTGTGACTGCAGACTTGTGAATCCTCGCATCGTGCACACCGTTAGGATTCTCCGGCTTCAGGAATGGCGGTCATGTTACGGAATTTATGTGATCTGCATGCTTCTGGCCACATTCCGACTAGAGGGGTGCGGCCTTGCTCAATGCAAGTGTACTGAACAAAGCCGGAAACATTCTAGTCGAAATGTGGCCAGAAGTATGTAGATCACATACTTGTGGTCAAATGGCAGCGACCGGAGAATCCTCACAGCGCACAGATCGGTGGATTGTAGAGTATGCCACAGATAACGGTTCAGACTTATTGGTTTGAAACAGGTAGGCCAACACTAAATTCTCCAGTTTTTAATCATGAAACAGGTTTTTTATTGTTATGGATTGAATAAAGATATTTTTTAATCAGGAGACTTAAGGCCCCGTCTCACATAGCGAGAAATCTCAGCAGCTAAACAGCGATCTCAGCAGCGATCTCGCTATGTCTGACACTTACCAGCGATCAGGCCCTTGCTGTGAATCGCTGGTCGTGTCAGAAATGCCTGGACTTTTTTTTGATCGCTGGTCTCCCGCTGGCCAGCACGCATCGCTGCGTGTGGCAGGCAGGAGACCAGCGATCAGCTGGTAACCAAGGTACACTTCGGGTTTCCAGGCGCAGGGCTGTGCCTGGAAACCCGATGTGTACGTTGGATACCAGCGCGCTACTGCAGGGGAGCTGGTAACCAAGGTACACATCAGGTTTCCAGGCACCGCCTGGAAACCCGAAGTGTACCTTGGTTACCAGCTCCCTGCATCAGCGGACTGGTTTCCAACGTACACTGCGGGTAACTAGGCGATGTTACCCGCAGTGTTGCTGTCCTGATCGCTGCCTGTTTGGCAGCTCAGCAGCGATCATGTAGCGACACACCAGCGATCCTGATCGTTGTCGGGATCGCTGGTGTGTCGCTATGTGAGATGGGGCCCTAAGTGCCAGATTACTTACCCAACGTGTCTGTGTGATTCCTGTAGCTGCTCGTTTAATACTGTGGTATTGCAGTTTACAGACTAAGCAATCAGATGATTGCAGGTTAAAGTCCCCTATGGGGACGAAAAAATATATGGTATTTTAAATATAAATAAAATGTAAATTTATAGTGCATTGTATTTATTCCAAAATGGTATTAAAAAAGTCCTCACACAGCCCCATCACAAAAAAATTTAAATGTTATGAGTCTTGGAATATGGGTACATAAGCACAGGTTTTTTTTTTAAATTAATTTTCGCTTTTTTTTACCACTTAAAGTACAAAAACAAAGAACAAATATTGCCATTTTGGTATCTCAGTAATCGTAATTTGGAAGGAGGAAGATACAAAAGAACAAAACCAGAAAATCGCCCAGTTGGGTAGGGCTTAAGGGGAACTAGTCTAGATTCATGGTGCCCAAATCACAGACCGCATGAATCAGAGATTAGGTGCTTAACTGCAGTCACGTCTGTCATTCTCAGCAACGTTTTTGAGAAAACGTGGTTTGGAGCTGTGCTGAACTAGTCACATCTCTTGCTGTGGTCACAGATCGACTTTTCAAACAATGGCACAGCCAGGCTCGGATTCAGCTTGCCTGTGGTTTGGGCAGCATGAATCTAGTCACAAGTTCGCTTTAAGGATTTGTTCATATTGAACATCCTCTACTCCGTGGCTGATGGGCTGCCAGTTACCCATGGGGGAAGAGGCATCTCCACAATCAGTTTAGAAGCAATCAATGGACTGTCCTTATAATGCATGACACCTCAAGACTTGCTTGTCTACGAGAGCGCAGCTCTTTATTGCAGCTTTGACACTGCCTGAAACAGGGATGACCATAGAAGGGACATGAAATCCATATTTTGCCAGCTGCATTGGTACAGATTTTATACAGTGCAGACCATCTGCCCAGGAAAAGCAAAGAAGAAAGCCAAGCATCCGATTCACAATAGGGAGAAATCAACAAAAGAGACATCATGGCCTACCACGCAATGCGAGTGCAGCGCTGTAGACAAAATGCCAGAAAACACTCAGCAAAACATGGAGGTTTTAAATAGGAAGCACTAAAACGGAGCCCACGGCTGGGTCCACTCCTGCCCTTCCTCTTTATTCTATGCACTCATCTGTCTCCTCTTACAAAGTGTTCAATTAGCCTAATCGGGACATCTGGTCCTCCAGCCTCTCAGCCAGTCCCTACATGACACATCCATACTGCAGATGACAATGGATGGCTGGAATACAAGTGGATAAGTACGACACTGCTCAGACACTGCCACCCATGTACAGAGGGAAATGGCTCCTGCTCGCCTGGTGAGCATCTGGATGAACTCACAATAAGAGATCTGACGCTTATCAAATCGCTTATGAGATATTAGAAAAAGTTAGAATAAGTGTGCATCTACACAAGACAGGAAGAAATACCAGGTCTGCTTCAATTCCACCGAACCTCAAAATATATGTCAGACCTGACACAGATGTGCCTGGGAGAGAACACAGCATGACGGGCATCTCTGCGGAGGGCACATGTGAGGAGCAATCATCCTCCCGTCAGCTGTGTGATGAATGAATTAGGCTGTCATTTAGTCATCACTTCTCTGAATGCCTCCACTTCTGATAATCACTGACAGGCATTTATACAGGGATGATTATCAAGGCGACACAGCAAGGTAATCAGCAGATGTGTCGGAAGACTTCGAGGTGTTGAAGTGACAGTCACCATTTGTATCACACATTCAGCAACATACTATAGGGACAAAGCAGCCACATCCTGTACTGTATTACATGGCCAGATACTAAATGGCACCGGCCCGATCCCACAAATGTAGGGTAAGAGAACGGTCTTGCTACCTCATTTCCTAAACAAAGTTAAAGCTGCTTTTGGTGTCAATGCCAGTCTGATATATATAGGAACTACCTAGATTTCCATGCTCTGTAACTTATCATCTACTCCTTTTCAGTCAATTCCTGCTCTTCAGCATTCTATCAGAGCTATAGGTGCTGGAACTTCCTTTCACTCACTTCCAAGCAAGTACTATTCTTGTCCTTGTTCTGTCCGGAACTGAAAGCCCATCTCTATAGTATGCAGTTTGATAAGAATTACAAGAACCCAACTTGACACTGATGGGATGGCTTTTACGCTTTTTTGATCAAAAACTGTGTTTACCAAATACCCCATATTATTTATATGCATTATTGCTATTACTTACAGCAGGGTATTTATTTTGTTTCGGCCTCTGGTTTTGTCTGTTTGATGGCCAGGGGTACCAACAAATTTGACCACGTGTGTATATTGACTGCTTTTGTCTCATGAATTGCTTCCTTTTGAATCAGACATTCCAAAACTTTAACTTTATCCTTCTCTAACTATTCTTTTGTAGAACATGTGATTTGGGTCGTTATCTTGCTGCATGACATGTTCTCAAGGTTCAGCTCATTGACAGATGTCCAGACAGTTTCCTTTAGAATTTTCTGGTATCATTCAGAATTCATTATTCCATCCATGATGGCAAGCAGTCCTGACCCAGATGCAGCAAAACAAAAACAACCCACGATAGGACCACCACTGTGATTCACAGATGGTATGAGATTTGTATGCAGAATGCGGAGTTTCTCTCTCTCCAGTGCTTCTTTTAGTTTTATTTTGGACACAAAACATGATTTCAGTAGCCTTCTGTTTTGTCCAGGTGATCTTAAACGGCAGATAGGCAAAAATTTTCTTTCTGGAGAACTGGGCCCTACACTGCTTGCAATCCTGCCACACACAACATTTTTGTTCAGTGTCCTGATTGTGGACTCACAAACCTTAATATTAGCTTATAGAGAGGACTTTAGTTGCTTAGAGGTTACCATGAGTTCCTTTGTGGCCTCACAGACTACTATATTCCTTGGGCCGGGATCACACATGCGACGAAAACGTCTGACGCTCGCATGTGAAATCCCAGCTCTGGCGCCGGCACTCGGAGTGGAGTGCGCGGCTCCATGTAGTTATATGCAGCCGCTCGCTCCACTCCCGAGTGCCGGCGCCAGAGCTGGGATTTCACATGCGAGCGTCGGACGTTTTCGTCACGTGTATGATCCCGGCCTTGGAGTAATAATTGTTAGCCAACCACTCCTGGAGAGGGTATTGGTGGTTTTGAATTTCCTCTCTTTGTACACAGTCTGACTGTGTCATGGTAGAGTCCAAACTCCAGAGAGATGGTTTTGTCCTTTTCCATCCAGATGAGCATGAAGGACTCTTCCTGCGAGTATGCTTTAAAAAACAAAAGTGTTAATAGTTTATTTTTATCAATTAACAAAATGCAAAGTGAATGAACAAAAT
The DNA here is from genome assembly GCA_033576555.1 of Oophaga sylvatica. Lineage (NCBI taxonomy): Eukaryota > Metazoa > Chordata > Amphibia > Anura > Dendrobatidae > Oophaga > Oophaga sylvatica. Next base: position 399,248,462 of record JARQOD010000004.1, read on the forward strand.
TCGAAGTCTAAATGAAATCAATATTTTGTGTGACCACCCTTTGCCTCTAAAACAGTATTTGAAATGCTTTTTTTTTTTTTTTTTTTTTAACACCTGTATTGCCCAAATGATGACATTTTAAAGATACCAAAATAAAACGACTGAGCTGGAAAAACCTTTTTCTCCTACAGAAGATGAAAGACACATCATGCTTACTTACTGTACCTTCGAAAATGGACAACATCCAGCAATGCCTGAAGCTCAGAACTGGCAGCAAACATTGTGACCCAGCAACACCAACCTACTGCTCAGAGAAGTCTGGCTAGGAGTGGTCTACATGGAAGAATTACGGGGGGAAAAAGCCATATTTTCAAGAGGAAACAAGGCCAAGCAACTCAAGCGTGAAAATATTGGAAATGAGGTGAAGAAAAATGGACGTATCTGCTCTTGAGCGAGGAGTCAAAACGTGAAATATTTGGCTTGAACAATGTTGTTTGCCAAATGACTGGAGCACAGTACAATAAAGCATGTCTGCAGGCAGCAGTGCAGGATTGTGCAAGTTCCTAGCAAGTCTGGGGCTGCATTTCAGCAAATAGAGATGGGGAATTAATCAAGATTAATGTTGTCCTAAATGCAGACAAACACAGGCAGATACTTATCCATCATGCAGAACAGTCTGGAGGAGTCACATAGGCTGGGAATGTATTCTGCAGCAGGACAACAACCCCAAACATACAGCCAATGTCATTATATCTTCAGCATAAAGAAGAACAAGTTCTGGAAGTGATGATATGGCCCCCACCGAGACCCGATCTCAGCCACTGTCTGGGATTACATGGAGACAGAAGGATTTGTGTAAGCCTACATCCACAGATTTGCGGTTAGCTCTCCAAGAGGTTTTGACCAAAATTCCTTCAAAACACTGTGTGCATGTGTGCCTAAAAGATTTTACCTTCAAAAACAGAATCAAAAGAAGGTCACCCCAAATAATCATTTGATTTACATTTCTCTTTTGTTCATTCACTTTGCATTTTGTAAATTGATGAAAATAAATGAATACATCTATTTGTAAAAGCATTCTCACTTTTGCAGCATTTTTTTCCACACCTACCTAAAACTTCTTCATATTACTTTTTATATATATTACGTTTTATGTATTGTGCATTTGTCCAAAGACAATGATAAGAAATTTAGATGTGAACCCCAATGGAGACAGTGATGCTGATGTCTGTAAATTACTGTGGAATTAATAATGCTATAGAAGCGAGTAACATTACAAAAAATTAAAAACAAAACATACACTGGATCACATGTGGCTGCATTGAGTATATATTCATTGTATACTTATATAAATTTATATACAGCGGGTGAAATAAGTATTGAACAGGACATCAATTTTCTAAATAGATATATTTCTAAAAGGTGCTATTGACATAAAATTCTCACCAGAAGTTGGAAGCAACCCAATCCACAGAGGCAAACAAAAATCAAACCATAGATGTCCTTAAGTTGTTATGTGTAATAATGAGAAACGTGACATTATAGCAGTGGTCCGACAGATTATAATTGCAGTCAGGGGCCTACTGAAACCCCTGTGGCTGTCATCTTCGTCCTTTTATCTAGCCCATTATTATACAAATAAAAATGTCAGCATGCCAGGCAGAAAACAAGCCCTCATATAGCTCCATTGACTGAAAGTTAAAAGTTACAGGTCTTAGAAAACTTTTTTTTTTAGAGATTTTTTTTTTCACCACTTAAAAGGGAATATGTCAGCCAAGTTCTTGCTATTTCATCTGAAAGCAACATAATATAGCGCAAGTGAGCCCAATTCCAAGGATATGTCACTGTAGTTTCAACACGATCAGTGCTTTATCAGCAGATTATCAGTAGAGGACTAGGTCTCACGTGCAGGCCAGTCTAATCTGACCCACCCCACCACTGACTGGCAGCTTGCTGACAATGTACACAGGGAGCTGCCAATCAGGGGTGTGGGCGGGGTTATACGCAACACAGCATTCTGACCACTGCAACAGAGAAAACAGGGATTCTATCAAAGCTGCACCAAGCAGCCTACTAAGTGACACATCGCTGGAATCAAACTCAAATACAATATAATGTGCAGCTCTCAGATTACATAGTAAAAATTGCTGACATATTGCCTTTAAATAATACATTTAAAAAAAAGTATTTTTCTTTGGTATTGCTGTAATCATTCTTAACTGGAGAATCATATTGCCGGTCATTTTACTGCACAAAAGAATGCCATAAAAACAAAAATATGTATATGTATATTTCACATTCTCCAATAGATTGCTTGGTAAAATTAATAGCATCATTCAAAACTAAACTATAGTTCGTTCGACCAAAAAAAACAAACTAAAAAAACAACAAAGCCCTCATGTGTAGGGAAAATAAAAAGTTACAGATCCGAATAAAAGGAGGAAGAAAAAAAAAATGAAAATTGCTCCGTCAGGAAAGGGTAAAGTGGCTTTAAATATCTTTTTTTAATAAAGAATTGTAATGTTCTGCAATATTGTCTGTATGATGTGAGTAGTTTGTCAGATAGGAGAGCAGGATAAAGAGACAAAGCCGCCACCATCGTATTATTCATTTCTCTGGCAGCAGATGAGTCTAAGCTTTGGGAAATGACACAGAAATCTGGGACACGTCTCACCCCTATACATCCCTACCTGTAAGAACGTTAGTATATAGGCTGGTATGGGTATTAGAATATACATGAACAATTTACATTTTTATACAAAACTGCATTTTTTTTCTTTGTCCATTAAAAGAAGAAATATGGTGACTCCTAGGCATGAATTCATATATAAATTATCTATGCTCTAATAATTCATATTATGCATACATATGCTGGACACAAGGCATGAAGATACCAAGGATCACCTCAGGCATTAAACTCTAATATTAACCGGTCTCTCTTCTGGGGTGAATAATATACTAGCAATTGCTACCGTCTACATCAGCAGAGCCACTGAAATCAATGATTGTCTGCAGCGAGGTCAATGTGACATCACCGCTGCAGCCAAACATCGGAGACAGAATGAAGGAACTTGGGAAAGTGAGTAAAGCAGCGTTTGTATATTTTTACAATGATCTGGACATTCAGGGAAACATTTTCTGAAAGGTGACAAATGTCTTTAGTGTATGTGGACACATCAAAAAATCTGTTGCAAATACTGTTGTGTTGGCAGGAAAAAAACTATGAAATACACGCGGATTTGCCATGTTTTTTTTTTTAATCGGTTTTGTGTGCCATTTAGACGCGTATTTTTCTATTTTATAAAAACGTGTGAAAAAAGCTGCAAGAACACTGAAACAATTGACAGCTGCAGGTTTGAAACTGTTTAATATCTGCAAGTAAAAAATACGTGAATGAAATTTCAAAAATCTCATTCACTTTGCTGGTACTGTAAAATGCTGCATTTGTTCGCAGAAAAAAAAAACGCAACGTGTGTACATACCCTTAATGAACATGTAAAACAGTTCTTTGAAGAACTCTTCCTACTTTATGAGTTACCCCAACTGCGATCACTTCTACTGCCAGGGAAGGCAGCATTTTCTCCTCTGCAATTAAATCTACTAGTCATCCAGGTATTGTACTAATGCTGATTGCCCCAAACCAAGCACCTATTAACTTTGGCTAATAGAAGGCTGTCTTAACAAGTGGACTTCAGTCTATTACATCAATATGCGCTATTAAAAAAAAAAAAAAAACACATACAATAAACTTGGTCTATAGGCCTCCATATACAATAGACTATAAGGCAGCCAAACCTGCTGACAATCTAGTGTGTATGAGGGCCTCCTAAAGCCTGGGTCTCACATAGCGATACACCAGCGATCCCGACAACGATATGCACTTGTCAGGATCGCTGGTGTATCGCTACATGATCGCTGCTGAGCTGCCAAACAGGCAGCTCAGGGCAGCGATCAGCACAGCGACACTGCGGGTAACATCGCTTAGTTACCCGCAGTGTACCTTGGATACCAGCGCCCTGATGCAGGGAGCTGGTAACCAAGGTACACATCGGGTTTTCAGGCACTGCGCGGTGCCTGGAAACCCGCTGTGTAGCTTGGTTACCAGCTCCCTGCATCAGGGCGCTGGTATCCAAGGTACACAGCGGGTTTCTAGGCACAGCCCCGCGCCTGGAAACCCGCTGTGTACCTTGGTTACCAGCAGATCGCTGGTCTCCCGCCTGTCACGCGCAGCGATGCGTGATGGCCAGCAGGAGACCAGCGATCAAAAAAATGTCCAGGACATTCAGCAACGATCAGCGATACCCAGCAGGGGGGCTGATCGTCGCTGAATGTCACACACAGCGATAGCGCTGCACTCCTTCCCCATGAGACATGACACCTCTGATGGACTGCAGTGGCTACCAGTAATCTTGGCAACAAGTACTAAACTATGGAATTAGAAATCCCTTCTAACAACAAATAAATTGCAAAGTTGATTGTTTTTACAAGCACTTTGTAACGTTAGCCATTAATGAAGCTTGGACAACGCTGTTAGCGGTGCCCATACGGCCGAGACAGACCTCGGATGCAGCCATTGGAGAATTTAAGCTTGCATCTGCTCTCCCCTAATACATTAGGGGTCCAAGAAGGAGACCACTTATATGATGTCCATATGTACGGTTTTTCGTTTCTCTTATTTATAAGTGCCATCATAATTACCTGAGGTATTCCTCTTCTTTCAGCCTTTTGGCTGCCTGTGTGGATCTCTTTATCTGCAAGTCCAATCTTTGAAGGAAGTCTTTGGCAGAGAGCTCTTCATCTTGTGTAACCACAGGCCGGCCTGATACAGGAGAGGTGGGCGGAGAGGTGCGATTTGCCGGAGGTGACACCTCCTCTTCAACCAGCGCACTACTGTCCTCTGGACAGTCATTTTCTGGCGAGTCCAACATGTTAAGTCCGTTAAATAGAGAAGGCTTCTCTGATATCACTGGGATATTTAGTGACTGCCTCAGGAAAATACAATCAGTAGAAAACAGTTTGTTAGCCCTTTTCACCTGTTCCATCTGAAAAATAATGGAGAGAACAGTGTGGAATTACCATTTATTGCAGAATCATTTGTAACTTTACAATATTGCATCAGGTTTTGCTTTGTTTTTGTTTTAAATACCGTATGTTGTAAATGCTGAAACAATTTGCAGTGCACTATTTGCACTAAATACTCAACGTGTGCACGTGGCCTTACTTACCACGAGGCTCTAGTGTTGCTGATCAGTGTTTGTTGAGATGACTGCCGCCATCACGACTACAGCACATACCTGCTGCAACCAATCACTGTGCGCAGCGGTCTGTGCCATCATCTACACTGGCATCACCACGGAGCTCCGGATAACTTGAGCAGTTAACTTCAGATGTAATTGTAACGTCACTGCTGCCATGTCAACCAAGAAGTAATTAAACCAAGCTCCCTATGACGCCCACACATTGCTTCTACTGAAGAAAATACTGGTAATAAAGTGCATCTACGCATGGACATGAAATGCCCTATTTTTAGGCCATATAATGTAGCGTCTCACTTCCATATTACAATATAGTAGTCTCTATGAGCCCTTATCCAAAAATTAGGAAACAAGAAAAAAAGCATTAATTTTAGCTCAGGAACATATTTTTATTCTAAGATCTATTGATTAAAAAGGTACAAAGTTACATAATATGGTAAAAATTAAAAAAAAACCCTGTTTCTGTGCTGAGATAATGTTATAAATGTGCCCCTGCTATGTACTGTGTAATAGCCATATCACACCATATCCCTGTACGGTCAGACCATACTACAGCTCCTGGGCAAGAGAGGAAGCAAAAGAGTAAACAGACAGGACAGCACAGGATCACAGCTGATGCTTTCTGTAACAATACTTTTCCCTGCCTATTTAAAAACATATTTTACATCACTGAAGGAATCAGCTGGGATCCCATGCTGTCTTGCTTGTATACTTTCTTTTCCTTCCTCCCCTTCCCAGGAGCTGTGGTATGATCAGACCATGTTCCTGTACGGTCACACACGGCCATTACACAGTACACAGCAGGGACACATTTATAAGATTATCTCAGCACAGCAACATTTTATTTAATCATATCCAATTGTGCAGTTTTTTTTTTACTCCAAGAGCTATAAATTAAAATTGACTTAATTTACTTAAAGGGGCATTCCCATGAATAAAGTTTTTCTTAATTACCGTAAGTAAATTCTCAAAATCCTCATCATAACCACTGGCTAAAAGAGTGGGACGTAGGACAAAAATGACATGAGAATAAAAAGCAGACTTGAAAGAAGACCTATCACCAAATCCAAAGTGGACAATTTTGCAAATATCTAACTTCTGTCACTCCTCAATATATTGTTGTTGTTTTTTTTTTTAAATTGGACATGTTTCCTGAGATGTAGGCCTTTAGATTTGGTGCTAACATCTATGAATTTTTCCAAGGAGCCAAGGCTCACATGATTATCGGTGTGTCTTTAGGGTTCCGTGCATTATTATCCTGTGAACCATGCCCCTTTAGTAAAGACTATAACATAGCACTAAATAAAAAGGCCGGTATCTCTGCAACCGTGAGGTGAATGTAAAAACCAAAACACATAGCAGGGTACTAAAGGGAGCAGCGGAAATAAAATGAAAGCAAACACATGGTCACGCCAGACCTAGTGACAAATCTTCTATAAGAAAAGTCCACCCTTCCCATTTTTCAGTTATACAAAAAAAGTTACAAAATCCCATAATGTCTTAAAAGTAAAAGCTCAAGCAATTTTTCATGAAATCGATTGGCTGCCTGCACTCACCACTAGGGGGAGCTTGCAGACACTAGAGATTTTAAGGCCACTTACTGAACACATTGTCACTCATACCTTGTCCTGGACAATAACACCAGTGACACATGGATCTCTGCCTGGTTTTGTGGCCCAAAATGGGTCTGTCTCAACGTTACCGCTTTGTGACAGGAATTGGACGTTGGCACCGTATCTTTAGGCATGACAGTCACAACAGGTCAACTTTTCCCCACTTATCTGCATGCACGCTTCATATGTCATGCTGTGAATACAGCGGAGGAACCATCAGTCTGCAGTAATTGGTCCAGTTACACCTTTGTGGAGGATTTATTGGATATTAGGAATGGGTAGAGGGCTTTTTGTATGGTCCTTTTACTTTGTAGCACAATAAAAGGCAAAAACCTGCAGCTGGAGAAGGGTTGGAGCGTTCACATGAGCACTGGTATTTCTTACTGCCTTGCGTTTAACAACATTTATTCCTCTAAGCACTTACAGGACAAGATTTATAGCTTATTGTGGCTCTGAACGCCCTGTATGATGACAGGTAGGGGCATGTTGCTCTTTTTGCCTGGCACCGAAATGGAAAGTGCTCAGAAAAGGAACGTGCTACACCTGGGTGCACAATGATAAGAACAGCAGAACTGACGGAGAGAACAGCATCAACGCCTCCTGGAAAACACCTGACAAGTCTGAGGGAAAAGCAAGCACGAGCACTAATGGCCATGTAGAGAATCCAAGAATACACAAGAAGCTCAAAAATAATACCAAAAGCACAGCTCCGCCATAAGCAGCTGCACTACCTGGCAGGTGCATATGGAGATTCTCATTTCAAGCAGCTTTTTATTTTTAAAAGGCGTTTCCGCACCAACAAAAAGTGTAGTAAATTATATGTTTCAATCTAGTTTTTGGGGATGCCTAAAATAACAGGACACTGAAGAAACTGAGGCCATATATACTACAAATTGACTGTCTTGTAGTGAATGGCTCTGTCGGGGGAGAGGGTCCTTCGAGGGTCCCTTTTTTTTTTTTTTGATCCAGACAAATAACATAATGTAAGTCCTTTGTAGAGCACACGATAAATGTGAACTTAGCCTTAAAAATAATCAAAAAATATTAGGTTGCCCAAAATGGTCAAATAGAACTTAAATTCATTCCATAAACAAGTCCCCACTCAGGTCTATCATCTTTAAAATAGAAGGAGTTTCCCCTTTTCTGGTAGCAGAGATGGTACATCCTCCATTCTGAGCCCCACAGCGAGCCCAGACAGAAGGCAATTTCTCCTCTCCATTGCAGAGATCTTAGCTTGCAAAGTTTGACTATAATTTATGTCAGGGTTCGACAAACCCGGGCGCCTAGAAAATCATGCCTGGCGCCCGGGTTTGTCGGGGCCCTGAAGCAGGCGGGGGGGCCCACTCGCCGTCGGGCACCCTGGCGCCCGTTAGCGGAGGAGAGCAGTGCCAGTGCCGCCACCCGCACGCTCAGGGCCCCGGCAGCAGCTGGCACAATACTTACCTCTCCCGTGCCTCCGCTGCCGCAGCTCCGGGCTCCAGCGCTTCCTTTCACAGCAGCGCCGCTGAATGACGTCTTCATTCAGCGGCCGGCTGTGGCAGAGAGCGCGGACGTCGGACAGGTGAGATGTGATGTGTGTGTCTGTCTGTGTGCATCAGTGTGTGTGAGTCTGTCTGTCTGTGTGCATCAGTGTGTGTGTGTGTGTATGTGAGAGAGTGCTTGTGTGCTGCATGTGTGATGGTGGTGGGGGGAGGGCAGTGATGATGGGGAGACATTGATGAAAATGGGGAGGCATTAATGATGGGGAGGCATTGATGATAATGGGAGGCATTGATGATGATGGGGAGGCATTGATGATGATGGGGAGGCATTGATGATGATGGGGAGGCATTGATCATGATGGGGAGACGTTGATGATAATGGGCAGGCGTTGATGATAATGGGGAGGCATTGATGATAATGGGGAGGCATTGATGATAATGGGGAGGCATTGATGATAATGGGGAGGCATTGATGATGATGGGGAGGAATTGATGATGATGGGGAGGCATTGATGATGATGGGCAGGCATTGATGATAATGGGGAGGCATTGATGATAATGGGGAGGCATTGATGATAATGGGAGGCATTGATGATAATGGGGAGGCATTGATGATGATGGGGAGGCATTGATGATGATGGGGAGGCATTGATGATGATGGGGAGACATTGATGATGATGGGGAGGCATTGATGATGATGGGGAGGAATTGATGATGGGGAGGCGATGATGATGATGGGCAGGCATTGATGATGATGGGGAGGAATTGATGATGGGGAGGCGATGATGATGGGGAGGCGATGATGATGATGGGCAGGCATTGATGATGATGGGCAGGCATTGATGATGATGGGCAGGCATTGATGATGATGGGGAAGCGATGATATGATGAGGAGGCAATGATGATGATGGGCAGGCATTGATGATGATGGGGAGGCCATGATGATGATGGGAGGCAATGATGATGATGAGGAGTCAATGATGTTGATGGGGAGGCGATGATGATGAAATGAAAAAAAATTTCTGGCTCCTAAATTTTTTGGCTGGCTCCTAGATTCTGAACAACTAGGTGTTACCAGATATCTGTCTTTGGAGGTGTGTACTTCTACACTTGTATGAGGGTCACGCATCATAAGCAGGCATCAGTGTCGGACTGGAGTGCCAAGGGCCCACCGGTAACATTGACTATGGGGGGCCCACTTTTCACCTACACTACCCTCGTTCACAAATTTACCTGTACCTCTATCTAATAATAAACTGGATAGTTTGGTTAATGAATGATGAGATGCTGTTTTTTTTCTATACAGAGTGAATTATGACAAGTACTTCCCATACAGTGGGGTAGGGGGACAAGATCTGCACAGGGGCCCACCGGGGATTTCCCTGATACATTATGGGCCACTCCGAGCCTGGGTAGCATAATACATGGAAGAAAAGAACACGCCCGCTTCTCACTGATTTCTGCAGCACCTGTGTGCAGACACAGCAAAGTTATTCTGTATCATTATAAACACTTCTAAAACTAATCTCATGGCAGTTAGTGTGCAGAAGAGCAGACTGTGATCTGCAAGTGTCTGTAACAGTATAGCAAAGCTGAGTTATGCACCTCTACACAGTAGCTGCAAAGATCAGTGAGAAGAGGAGGGTGAGTTCCTTTCTAAATTGAAACACCCATAAATGTAGCAGGCAGCTACAGGAGAGGATAAGTTTCAAGTTCCTCCTGTCTTGACTACATCACAGGTCAATAGTAGACTCCTTCAAAGTCTGTGAGCATATCATGTGAACGCTATCAATCAGAATCCAGGAAACTGATCAAATTGAGGAAGCATTAGGGTATGTGCACACATTGCAGATTTGACTGCTGAACTTTCTGCACAAAAACAGGACCTCTTGGCAGAAAACGCAGGTGCTTTTTAGATGCGTTTTTTTCATAAGTTTTTGTAAGCTAAACAAAGATATGTTAACAAAAAAAAAAAAAGTTTGATGTAATTTCTTGTCCAACCTCCTCTTTTACATTTGTCCAACCCATACTCCATTACACAGACAGATAATAGATAGATTATTTATGTACCATTTTATCTATTAAGACACACATGAATACACCGAAAAAAGAAACTCTACAGAAAAGTAATGAAAAAGTAACAACCTTTATTAAAGATCATTTAAAAAAAATATATATATATCTTTTTTGTTTAAAAACGGGAAGAAAACCCCACAAGACACAGAAAATTTGGTGGTACAGCCAGAGCAAAAGACATATATCATTAAGTAACAACAATCGAACAATTATGAAAGTATATAGATAACTTTGGTAAATAGAACACCCCTATAAAACATGTGGTCACAGTAACAATAATGACTTCGTTATGCAATGGGTATGTCAATCCAAATTAGCAGATATTGATAGAAGGAATTATAAAGTCTACTAACCACCCTAACTATATAATGTAAAATCCCAAATTGGGAGTTACTGGGTAGTTGTGGTATTAGCTAAGAAAAGACATATCCACAGCTGATATAAAGCGACCACATGATAGAAAAAGACATAAAGATTAAAAATGCCAAATAAACATATTACCTAAGAGCTCAGGCGTCCACCACACCCGACACGCGTTTCGCATTGAAATGCTTCGTCCAGGGGCATTTCAATGCGAAACGCGCGTCGGGTGTGGTGGACGCCTGAGCTCTTAGGTAATATGTTTATTTGGCATTTTTAATCTTTATGTCTTTTTCTATCATGTGGTCGCTTTATATCAGCTGTGGATATGTCTTTTCTTAGCTAATACCACAACTACCCAGTAACTCCCAATTTGGGATTTTACATTATATAGTTAGGGTGGTTAGTAGACTTTATAATTCCTTCTATCAATATCTGCTAATTTGGATTGACATACCCATTGCATAACGAAGTCATTATTGTTACTGTGACCACATGTTTTATAGGGGTGTTCTATTTACCAAAGTTATCTATATACTTTCATAATTGTTCGATTGTTGTTACTTAATGATATATGTCTTTTGCTCTGGCTGTACCACCAAATTTTCTGTGTCTTGTGGGGTTTTCTTCCCGTTTTTAAACAAAACAGATATATATTTTTTTTTAAAATGATCTTTAATAAAGTTTGTTACTTTTTCATTACTACTTTTCTGTAGAGTTTCTTTATTCGGTGTATTCATATGGCTAGTACTCTTTATATGGGTCAATTATATAGGTGTTTCGTTTTATTAAGACACACACAAAATCTTCACGCAATACATTTAATTTAAAAAAATAAAAATAAAAATGGAAAAAAAATGGCGTGGGCTCCTGCGCAATTTTCTGCACCAGAGGGGGAAAGCAGACGGCCGGGGCCAATATTTCTAGCCTGGGAAGGGGTTAATAACCATGGAGTTTCCCAGGCTATGAATATCAGCCCGCAGCTATCCTTTACTGGCTATTAAAATAGGAGGACCCTTCCCCCAAAAGAAATGACGTGGGGTCCCCCTATAATTTATAGCCAGAAAGGCTACGCAGACATCTCTGGGCTGATATCCATAGCCTAGGAAGGGGCCATGGATATTAGTGCACCCCCTGGCTAAAAATACCAGCACCCAGCCGCCCCATGATTGGCGAATCTGTACGATGCACCAATTCCAGCACTTAGCCCCTCTTTTCCCACTGCTGTATAGCGGTGGCATATGGGGTAATAAGGGGTTAATGTCACCTTGCTATTGTCAGGTGACATTAAGCCCGGTTAATAATGAAGTACAGTTATTATGTAACTTATGTATAGTTTGAAAGGGTTAAAAACACACACACACGAATAAAGTATTTTAATGAAATAAAACACAACACCGTTTTCATATTTTTATTGCACGCTCAGATCCAAGCGACGCCCTTGGTCTCCTATAATAAAAAGTAAAAAAATAAAACAACCATATACTCCCTGTCCGACGCAGTCCAGTTAATAACGAGTGTCCCACGATGATTTCCCCTATAGAACAGTGACATCGGGTGATGTCACTGCTCTATAGGGCCTCCCAGTGATGCACTGACAGAAGATAATGGCTCCTGCAGAGCATCACTGAGGTTACCCGAGTTCAGGCTCTCACTTTATGGCTGTGCTGCATGGGAATTCTCCCACCCAGCATTGCCGGTGAGAGAATGAACTGAAGTGACGTCATTCTCTCCCGGCGGCGGAGGGATACACACCACGGAGGATTACCTCCGCTGTTAGTGCATCGCGGGGCTCCTGTAGAGAACTGACATCACCCGATGTCAGTGTTCTACACCGGAGATCGTCGTGGGACACTCGTTAATAACTGGACTACGGCGGAAAGGTAAGTATAGGTTGTTTTTTTATTTTATTTTTATTAAAGGAGACAAGGGCTTCAGGGACTAGGTGATGTACTCTATGTTATGTGTTGTATGTATGTACTGTATATGTAATGTATGTTTGTTTTTTTACATTCAACATATTAGCAGGATGATGGGACTACTACTGTCCCATCATTGGCTAATGTCTAAGTCACTGTCAGTGTAGCAGGCATAGCCGGATGGGACAAGTAGTCCCATCGGACGATGCCTGCATATACACACGCACACACAGGCCCACAGACCCCCACACAGCCCCGCACATACACAGATCAAGCACACATACACACCGCCCACACACACTTCCCTCCTCCCAAACTGCAGCGTTTCACCCGCAGCAAAATCGCAGATCTTTTTTAGACCTGGGGCTTTGCTGCGGTAGTGCCCGACAATGCAAGTGAATGAGCGCAGAAACGCTGCAGTTCCGGACAAAGAATTGACATGCTGCGGAAAATAAAACGCTGAAAATCGGCGCGTTTTTTTCCGCAGCATGTGCACAGCAAACCTGCGTTTCCCATAGAATTACATTGGCTGTGCACTGTGCAGCGGGTTGGATGCGTTTCCGCGCGTTCAAAAACGCAGCGGAAACACATCTAAAAACGCAACGTGCGCACATACCCTAATGGTGCACTGAGCCCTTGGCCATGTAAAGGGTGCAGAAAACAAATATTTTTAAATTAACTACACAACCAAAAATGTAGTGCAAGTATGATTTTTATATGACTCGAGCAAAATACCTGGGGAGCCCACACATTTTTTTACAACGAATTTACCTATTAAATTAACAAGTACATGTACCAAATTTTGCACACATACACTAATCTCATTATCAGTCTAAAACATATATAAAACTAAATGAAATGGTGTGCTGTATGTAAACCATGTTTCATTTCATGGCGGGTTTTGTAATGATTTTACAGAAGCCGGCAATTATATTAGCGGCTATTCTGCTATGTAGAAGTGTATGAACTAATACATTATATATATATATATATATATAATATATATATATATATATATATATATATATATATATATATAATATAAATAATACACACATACTGCTCAAAAAATAAAGGGAATACTCAAATAACACATCCTAGATCTAAATGAATGAAATATTCTCATTGAATACTTTGTTGTGTACAATGACGAATGTGCTGTCAACATAATCACACAAAAATCATCAATGGAAATCAAATTTTTGAACCAATGGAGGCCTGAATTTGGAGAGACCCCCCAAAATGAAAGTGGAAACAAGTCAAAATGATGCTCAGTATTGTGTGTGGCCTCCATGTGCCTGTATGACCTCCTTACAACGCCTGGGCATGCTGCTGATGAGGTTGCAGATGTTCTCCTGAGGGATCTCCTCCCAGACCTGGACTAAAGCATCAGTCAACGCCTGGACAGTCTGTGGTGCAACGTGACGTTGGTGGATGGAGTGAGACATGCTGTCCCAGATGTGCTCAGTCGGATTCAGGTCTGGGGTCCATAGCTTCAATGCCTTCATCTTGCAGGAACTGCTGACACACTCCTGCCACATGAGGTCTGGCATTGTCCTGCATTAGGAGGAACCCAGGGCCAACCGCACCAGCATACGGTCTCACAAGGGGTCTGAGGATCTCATCTCGGTACCTAATGGCAGTCAGGCTACCTCTGGCGAGCACATGGAGGGCTGTGTGGCCCTCCAAAGAAAGGCCACCCCACACCATTACTGACCCACTGCCAAACCGGTTATGCTGAAGGATGTTGCAGGCAGCAGGTTCACACTCAGCACATGTGACAGACGTGACATTTAGATCTAGGATGTGTTATTTGAGTGTTCCCCTTATTTTTTTGAGCTATATATATTTTTTTAACCTATCAAGAGCATGCGCTGTTACAAAAAAAACAGATCCGTCATTTGACGGATGACGACGGATCCGGCGCCCATAGGTCTGACTTTCCAACGGAGACAAAAAACGTTGCTTTGTGCGTAATCTCCGGCCACCGGACACAAAATTTCCAACGGATCCGTTGAACGACGGATGAAACACATGGCCATCTGTCGAAATCCGTCGCTAATACAAGTCTATGAGAAAAAAAAATGGATCCTGCAGCATCAATCACCGGATCCTTTTTTTTCATGACAAATTGTGACTGATGGCAAAAAACTGGTGTGTGAAAGAGGCCTTAAGGATCTAAAAAGTCTAAAATTTTAAAACCTTTAAGATTCCAATCTTCATAAATAAAACACACACAAAAAAAACAACACTTATTGACCTAAATTTATCACCAACAAAGTACAACGTGCTAATGAACTTTTGACATTCAGAGTGGATATCCCTAAAGTCACGACTCGTTAATATCACGACTGTTCAGACCTACAGATGACTACCCATTCCTGCTAATACATGTGGGGACAAATGACACAAGAAAGGACCTGGAAACCATCTGCAGTGACTTGGAAAACTTAGGAAAGAAAGTGAAAGAACTGGGAGCGCAGGTGGTCTTCTCATCCATCCTTCCAGTGGATGGCCATGGAACAAGGAGGTGGAATAAGATTCTGCAGGTGAATAACTGGCTACGTCGATGGTGCCGTCAGCAAGGACTTGGATTTCTGGATCATGGAGTGAATTACCTATACGATGGACTACTTGCTAGAGATGGGGTGCACCTTACGAAGATGGAAACCATATATTTGGAAGTCGCCTTGCTACACTCATCAGTAGAGCTTTAAACTAGAACAATGTGGGAAGGGAAGCAAAACGCCAGAAAAATCAATACACCTGACAAATACTATTGAGAATTCTGATATTAGGGTGTGTTTCAACGATCCGGAATGCTTCAGTAATTGCTGCGTGTTTGACGCTGTGTGCTGGCGCAGCGTCAAACACGCAGCGTCCAGATGTTACAGCATAGTGGAGGGGATTTCAAGAAATCCCGTCTCCACTATGCTTAAAAACACGCAGGCGGCAGACCAGCGTTAACGGACATGCGGCGCGTCTTTTTAGACCGCAGCATGTCCTAATCCCTTGCGGCGACTCAGCGTCGCCGCAAGGGAAATAACACAGGGCTGTGTAGCCCTGCGGTCATTCCGGATGTGTTCCATGAACACATCCGGATTGACCGCGCGTTCACTAGGGGGTGGGGCTTTGGACGGAGCGGACTTTCCGCTCCGTCCAAAGCGCTGTGGTTCCGGATCCTTAGAGTGGAAAGGAAGAACAAAGACAAAAAAAATAAAGTCTAAATAATAAAAATATTGAAGGAAGAGAAACCAATCACAAACTAAAATATTTCTATACAAACGCACAAAGCATGGGCAACAATCAAGGAGAATTGGCACTACTAACGCAGGAGAAGAAGTATGAGGTCATTGGAATCACTGAAACTTGGTGGGACGATACACATGATTGGAATACAAGGCTAAAAGGATACAACTTATTTGCAAGAAACAGACTTGATAAAAGAGGAGAAGGTGTCGCATTGTATGTTAGAAAAGCGTATATCTGCACCGAGATTGAAGCTTCAGAGACTGGGAGTTCTGTGGAAACTGTTTGGGTAAGAATACAAGGAGCGAACAATGGAAAGGACACCATTGTAGGCATTTACTACAGGCCGCCTGTGCAAGCTGAAGATATGGATGAACTCTTTATGCATCAAATGGCAAAGTTCTCCAAAAAATATGACATACTTGTCATGGGAGATTTCAACTATCCAGATATTTGTTGGGAATTTCTCTCAGGCAAAACTAACAGGTCAAGGAAATTCTTATCCTCTCTTGCTGACAACTTTATCTTCTAAAAGGTAGGGGAGAAAACAAGGGGATCTGCTACCTTGGATCTAATCCTTATAAACAGGGAGGAAATGGTTGAGGAGGTAAGATTGACTGGGACCCATGCTATTTTAGAATTTTGGATAACTAGAGGAGAAAGACCTGTGAAGACTCAGACTTCAAGGTTAGATATCAGAAAGGCAGATTTTAAGGGACTCAGAAAGAATCGAAGGGATCCAATGGCTGGATATCCTTAAGGACAAAAATGTCCAGAAAAGATGGGAAATCTTGAAAAATTAGATTCTCAAAGCACAATCGTTAACAATTCCAAAAAGAGGGAAGAATAGGAAGCATTTAACAGGGTGGATTGATTTAAATCACGCCGATTTAAATCAACGATTTAAATCATGATTTAAATCAAATGATTTTTTTCTATTTAAATCAGATCGATTTAAATCGTGATTTTAATCATGATTTAAATCACTGATTTAAATCAAAAGATTTTTTTAATATAAATCACGATTAAAATCTAAAACTTTCAATCATTGTTCAATTAATTCCACACTTCTAGCTTGGTTTCACTTTCTGTAGCTTGGTTTCACTTTCTTTTTCCATTCAGTTGACATGCCCAAACTTGTTGGATAGTCAGTCAGCAGTACTTGGCTGTAGTAACAATCAAACTTCAGAAGTGATCTGCGTGAGCCATGGCAGGTCGTAAGAGAGACCCTATTTGGGTTCATTTTGTTGAGATGCCAGCAGAGCTTGGAAAGAAAGGTGGGAGAGCAAAGTGCAAATACTGTCAAAAGGATATCCAAGGACTTGTTTGCCGTTTGACATCACATTATGAAAACTGCAACCAGAAGGGAAATGAAGATGTTGATAGTGATACAACTAATGTCAATGAACCCCCACAGCTTCTTATGCACCAGGACCCTAGCACTAGTGGTAAGTCTGGCAATTACAACCTATTTTAACAGACGTTTTACTGGGATGGTTAAAGTCTATGAAAAGAAAAATTTCTAGCACTAGTTCTGGAGTATAGAATTTAAATTTATGTTAAGGCAATATTTCACAGAAGATTAACGTTAAGTAAAAATAAAAGAGTGTGTATACGCCTATTTTTTTTTTTATTGTAGGCTACAATTCACTTTTGAAGTCTGCCAAATTGACCATTTTTTTAAAAAAAACATTTTTAAAACTTTTATGACATAATTTTTTTCAGTTGCTCTGATATTACTAGTATTACAGCAACTTCACCGGAAACTTGAGTAGCATAACTTTTGAGACAGCCCTTATAGGACGAGGACCATTATTGTTCAAAAAGTTTGTTTCAAAATATTTTCGTTATATTTCTTCAAATACGCAGTCGAATTATATTTTTAATTACTGTGCTTTCAGGGTCAAATATGGCTTGTGCTGCACGTGACAATCAATATCTGGGTACAACTTCAACAAAGCAGCCCAACAAAAAACTTTGCGTGCAAAGTGTAGAAAAATTCCTCTTAAAGACTACGACGAGCCAGAAAGAACATTTTGATGAATTAATTGCTAAATTCATATTTGCAACCAATTCTTCTTTCCGACTAGTTGAACACCCATTGTTTGTACAAATGATCGAAGGAATAAGACCAGGCTACAAACCACCAAGTAGATTTGATATCTCAGGAAAACATCTTCAGGCTGTATACGACAAAGAAAGAGCGGCTTGTACAAAATATTTGAAAGACAAAGTTGTTAACATGAGCTTGGATGGTTGGAGCAACATCCACAACGACCCCATAATTTGCACTTGTGTCACAACAGAAGATGGTGAAACTTACATTACAGACACAATCGACACATCTGGAAATTCACATACTGCTGAATATTTAATTGAAATTGCTAAGAACTCAATTCACCAATGCCAAGAACAGTTTGGATGTAAAGTAAGGAGCTTAGTTACTGATAACGCAAGCAATGTGGCAAAAATGCGAGCGGAACTGGCACATGAGGATGACACAAATGTCATTACATACGGTTGTTCTGCCCATTTGTTGCATCTTTTGGCAAAAGACCTGCATATTTCGGGTGTCAAGGAACATGTTGTAGAAATTGTTAAATATTTCTGCAATAATCATTTTGCACATGCAACCTACAAGGAAATGGGAGGACTGAAGTTGGTTCTACCACAAGATGTTAGATGGAATACCTTGGCTGAATGCTTGGAACTGTTTATTAACAACTGGTCAAAATTAGTGTCCATTTGCGAAATACATCGGGATAAAATTGATGCTAATATACGAAGCAAAGTATTAAATCTTGGTGTGAAGAGAAATGCCGAGGACCTTTTGGAAAGGTTAAAGCCAATATCTATTGCGTTGGATAAAATGCAGAAAGATACTGCAACCATAGCTGATGCCACAGAAGTTTGGAAAGATTTAGAAGGTTCGCTAGATCGCTTGAACCTCTCAAACAATGTAAAGGTTGCAATACACCACCGCAAGGACCAAGCATTAAAAGAAGAACACTATTTAGCCAATATCTTGCATCCCATCTACAGAGGGAAAAAACTATCTGAGGCGGAAATCAACTCTGCAATGGAGTGGCTCGCCAATACTAACCATGACATTGTGGCAACTGTGCTGAAATTGAAGTGTGAATCTGCACCATTTCAAAAATACATGTTTGCAGATAACGTCGTTAATGAACTAAAACCACTGGACTGGTGGAAGTCGCAATCACTTGTTCTTCCAGCGAAGATAATAAATGTAGCTACTCAGCTACTGACTGCATCGGCAGGAGTAGAGAGATTGTTTTCTTCATTTGGTTTTGTGCACACAACAGTCCGAAACCGCTTAGGAACTGCTAAAGCAGGACAACTAGTTTTCCTATTAAAAGTCCTAAATAAACAGTAGGCTTAAAGGACTGATGTATTCACTGAAGATGTTTGCTTACTTCAAACGTTAGAGATAGGCTATTGTTAAAAAGTACTTACTCTCTGTAGTTCAATTCTGATTGTTTAATAGTGCAAATAAAAATTATTAGGTTTCATAATCAACTGTTTTAATATTTTTATTTGTGTAAAATAATTTGATTTGCAAAAAGACAAAGTTTTGCTTGTGTACAACTTGATTAAAAAATCCTATTTAAATCAAAAAAATCCGATTTAAATCAAAAAAATCCGATTTAAATCAAAAAAATCCGATTTAAATCAAAAAAATCCGATTTAAATCAAAAAAAATACCAATTTTTTTGATTTTTTTAAAAAAATCATGATTTTTATCCACCCTGGCATTTAAGGAAACCAGGATGGATGAACACAGAACTTAAACACATGCTAAAAAGGAAGAAAGAAAATGTTTATCGAATGGAAAGAGGGAGGCATATCTAAAGAAGAATATAATGCCATCTGCAGAACCTGCAGGGCACAAATCAGATTATCTAAAGCTGACAATGAATTAAGGCTTGCAAAAGCAATAAAAAGGATTTTGGGAACATGTCAAAAATAAAAGAAAAGTCATAGATGCTATAGAAAGAGTGTTGAGAAGGCCGAACTTTTAAATTCCTATTTTGCATCTGTTTTCACTTAGAAAGGAGATGTAACATCAACTGATCTTCACTGTCCTATTAAGGGAATAGAAGAATCCAGGATATCTATAAACAGAAAGATAGTGAGGGAACACTTAGCTAACATAAATGAATTCAAGTCTCCAGGTCCAGATGAATTACTCCCTAGAGTACTGAAGGAGATAGCAGAAGAGATTTTTTAACCACTCTCCATAATCTTTGAAAATTCTTGGAGAACAGAAGTCCCAGAAGACTGGAGAAGAGCAAATATTGTTCCTATCTTCAAAAAGGGGAAGAAGTAAGTCTGACTTCTATACCAGGAAAGATCTTTGAACAAATTATTAAACAACATGTATTTAAGTACCTGGATAAGAATGAAGATTAACCAGAGTCAGCATGGGTTTGTAACTAATAAGTCATGTCAGGCCAACTTAATTTCCTTCTATGACAGAATCACTGACTAGGTGGATCAAGGAAATGCAGTAGATATAGAATATGACTTCAGCAAAGCATTTGACAAAGTATCTCATACTACCCTTATTGAAAAAATGACTAAGTAAGAAATGGACAAGGCAACTGTTAGGTGAATTCATAACTGGCTTAGTGATTGGACCCAAAGAGTGGACATAAATGGCTGCACATCCAGTTGGAAGAATGTCTCAAGTGGGGTACCACAGGGCTCTGTCTTGGGCCCTGTATTGTTTAACATCTTTATAAATGATTTAGATAAAGGAATTGAGGGTAAAGTGATTAAATTTGCTGATGACACAAAGCAAAGAGGGATAGTTAATACTAAAGATGAGAGAGGATTCAAAAAGATATAAATAAACTGGAGCAGTGGGCAACAACTATAAATGGTTTTTAACAGGGAAAAATGCAAAGCACTACATCTGGGCATTATAAATGAAAAAAGCATATACAGAATGGGAGGAATAGTGCTAAGCAACAGCACATGTGAAAAAGACTTGGGTATACTAATAGATCACAGACTGAACATGAGTCAACAGTGTGATGCAGCAGCAAAAAGGCAAATACAATTATGGATGTATTAACAAAAGCATACAGTCTAGATCACGTGAAGTCATTATAACCCTCTACTCCTCTTTGGTCAGACCTCATCTGGAATACTGTGTCCAGTTTTGGGCACCACATTTTAACCCCTTCATCCCCAAGGGTGGTTTGCACGTTAATGACCGGGCCAATTTTTACAATTCTGACCACTGTCTCTTTATGAGGTTATAACTCTGGAACGCTTCAACGGATCTTGGCGATTCTGAGACTGTTTTCTCGTGACGTATTGTACATCACGTTAGTGATAAAATTTCTTCGATATAAATTGCGTTTATTTTTGAAAAAAAAGCAAATATGTCAAAAATTTTGAAAATTTTGCAATTTTCATACTTTGAATTTTTATTCCATTAACAGAGAAATATGTCACACAAAATAGTTAAGAAATAACATTTCCCACATGTCTACTTTACATCAGCACAATTTTGGAACCAAAATTTTTTTTTGTTAGGAAATTATAAGGGTTAAAAGTTGACCAGCGATTTCTCATTATTACAACAAAATTTACAAAGCCATTCTTTTTAGGGACCACCTCACATTTGAAGTCACTTTGAGGGTCTATATGGGAGAAAATACCCAAAAGTGACACCATTCTAAAAACTGCACCCCTCAAGGTACTCAAAACCACATTCAAGAAGTTTATTAACCCTTCAGGTGCTTCACAGGAGCTGAAGCAACGTGGAAGGAAAAAATTAATATTTAACTTTTTAGTCACAAAAATGATCTTTTACAAACTTTTTTTTATTTTCACAAGGGTAAAAGGAGAAAATGGACAGAAAAAGTTGTTGTGCAATTTCTCCTGAGTACGCTGATACCCCATATGTTGGGGAAAACCACTGTTTGGGCACACGGCAGAGCTTGTAAGGGAAGGAGCGCCGTTTGACTTTTTCAAACCAAAATTGGCTGGAATTGAGATTGGATGCCATGTCGCGTTTGGAGAGCCTCTGATGCGCCTAAACAGTGGAAACCCCCCACAAGTGACACCATTTTGGAAACTAGGCCCCCTATGGAACTTAGCTAGATCTGTTGTGAGCACTTTGAACCCCCAAGTGTTTCACAAAAGTTTATAATGCTTGAGTGTGAAAAAAAAAACAATTTTCCACAAAAATGATTTTTTTTTGTCCCAAATTTTTGATTTTTCCCAAGGAAATTTGACCCCAAAAGATGTTGTCCAATTTGTCCTGAGTACGCTGATACCCCATATATGGGGGGGGGGGGTAAACTGTTTGGGCGCACGGCAGGGCTTGGAAAGGAAGTAATAACGTTTTGGAATGCAGACGTTGATGGGGGTCGTGTATCGTTTGTAGTGCCCCAGATGAGCCTAAACAGTGGAGACCCCCCACAAGTGACCCCATTTTGGAAACTAGACCCCCTAAGGAACTTATCTATATCTTTGGTGAGCACTTTGAACCCCCAAGTGCTTCACACAAGTTTATAATGCCCAGGCATGAAAATAAAAAATTCTATTTTTTTGCCACAAAAATTATCTATTAGTCAGGAGAAATTGGACCACAAAAGTTGTTGTACAATTTGTCCTGAGTACGCTGATACCCCATGTGGGGGGGAACCACTGTTTGGGCGCACGGCAGAGCTCGGAATGGAAGGAGCACCATTTGACTTTTTCCAAACAAAATTGGCTGGAATTGAGATTGGACGCCATGTTGCATTTGGAGAGCCCCTGATTTGCCTAAACAGTGGAAACCCCCCACAAGTGACCCCATTTTGGAAACTAGACCCCCTAAGGAACTTATCTAGATCTGTGGTGAGCAATTTGAACCCCCAAGTGCTTCACAAGTTTATAACGTAGAGCCGTAAAATTAAAAAATCATTTTTTCCAAAAAAATGATCTTTTCACCCCAATTTTTATTTTCCCAAGGGTAACAAGACTCCAAAAGTTATTGTGCAATTTGTCCTGAGCATGCTGATACCCCATATGTGGGTAAACCACTGTTTGGGTGCATGGCAGAGCTTGGAAGGAAAGGAGCGCCATTTGACTTTTTCAACGCAGAATTGGCTGGACGCCATGTCGTGTTTGGAGAGCTCCTGATCTGCCTAAACAGTGGAAACCCCCAACAAATGACACCATTTTGGAAACTAGACCCCTCAAGGAACATATCTAGATGTGTGGTGAGAACTTTGAACCCCCAAGTGTTTCACTAAAGTTTATAACGCCCGAGCATGAGAATAAAAAAAATCATATTTTTTCCACAAACATGATCTTTTAGTCCCCAACTTTTTATTTTCCCAAGGGTAACAGGAGAAATTGGACCCCAAAAGTTGTTGTCCAATTTGTCCCGAGTACGCGGATACCCAATATGTGGGAGAAAACTGCTGTATGGGCACACGTCGGAGCTCGGAAGGGAAGTAGTGACGTTTTGGATTGCAGACTTTGATGGAATGGTCTGCGGGCGTCATGTCGCATTTGGAGAGCCCCTGATGTGCCTAAACAGTGGAAACCCCCCACAAGTTACCCCATTTTGGAAAATAGACCCCACAAGGAACTAATGTAGATGTGTGGCGAGCGCTATGAACCACCAAGTGCTTCACAGAAGTTTATAACGTACAGCAGTAAAAACAAAAAAAATCTTTTTTTTTTTTTTTTTTTTTTTACCAAAATGATATTTTCGCTCCCAATTTTTTATTTTCCCAAGGGTAACAGAAGAAATTGGACTCCAAGAGTTATTGTGCAATTTGTACTGAGTACGCTGATACCCCATATGTGCGGGTAAACTACTGTTTGGGCGCATGGCAGAGCTCAGAAGTGAAGGAGCACCATTTGACTTTTTCAACGCAGAATTGGCTGGAATTGAGATCAGACGCCATGTCACATTTGGAGAGCCCCTGATGTGCCTAAACAGCGGAAACCCCCAATTCTAACTCCAACCCTAACCCCAACACACCCCTAACCCTAGTCCCCCAACCCTAACCATAACCCTAACCACAAACCTAACCCTAACACACCCCTATCCCTAATCCCAACCTTAATCCTAACTTTCGTCACAACCCTAACTTTAGGCGCAACCCTAACCCTAATGTGAAAATGGAAATAAATACATTTTTTTAATTTTATTATTTTACCCTAACTACGGGGTGATAAAGAGGGGTTTGATTTACTATTTATAGCGGGTTTTTATGATTGGCAGCTGTCACGCTAAAAGACGCTTTTTATTGCAAAAAAATAGTTTTTGCATCACCACATTTTGAGAGCTATAATTTTTGCATATTTTGGCCCACAGAGTCATGTGAGGTCTTATTTTTTGCAGGACGAGTTGACGTTCTTATGGGTTGGTGCCCATTTTTGGGCACGTGACATTTTTTGATTGCTTTTCATTATGATTTTTGGGAGGCTAGAATGAACAAAAATCAGCAATTCATTAATTTCTTTTGGGCGGAGGGCGTTTATACCGTTCCACGTGTGGTAAAATTGATAAAGCAGTTTTATTCTTCGGGTCAGTATGATTATGGCGATACCTCATTTATAACATTTTTTTAGGCTTTGGAGCTTTTATACAATAAAAACAATTTTATACAAAAAATAATTATTTTTGCATCGCTTTATTCTGCGAGCTGTAACTTTATTTTTTCGCTGATGATGCTGTGCGGTGGCTCGATTTTTGCGGGACAAGATGACGTTTTCAGCGGTACCATGTTTATTTATATCCGTCTTTTTGATTGCGTGTTATTCCACTTTTTGTTTGGCGGTATGATGATAAAGCATTGATTTTTTGCTTTGTTTTTTTTTTTTAAGGGTTCACTAAAGGGGTTAACTAGTGGGACAGTTTTATAGGGGGGGTTGTTACGGACGCGGCGATGCCAAATGTGTGTACTTTTATTGTTTTGCTTTTTTTATTTACAGGAAGAAATGAATTTATTGGGAATATTTTTTTTTTCCTTTATTTTGAATTTTTTTTTCCACTTGTGATTTAGATTTTTTTTTTTAACTTTTTTACTTTGTCTCAGGGTGGGACATCACTGTATTTTATCAGATCGCTGGTGTGACAGTGTGTACAGCACCCTGTCATCAGCGATCGCTCTGGCACTGCTGCAGGCTTCTCAGTGCCTGCTCTCAGCAGGCACTGAGGAAGCCGCCTCCCTACAGGACCTGGCGGCCATCTTGGATCCGGGTCCTGCAGGAAGAGGCCTTCAGAACAGCACGGTCACATCGCGCTGTTCTGAGGGTCTCAGGGGAGCGAGCAGGGAGGGGCCTCCCCTGTGCCCCTGGCACACCGCGATCATGTTTGATCGTGGTGTGCCAGGGGTTAATGTGCCGGGAGCGGTCCGTGACAGCTCCTGGCACAAAGTGCCGGGTGTCAGCTGATCGCCTTGGACGTACTATCTCGTCCATGGGCAAATTGGCATGGGTTTTATGGACGGGATAGTACGTCCGATGGCAGAGAGGGGTTAAAAAAGACATCAACAAACTGGAGCAAGTTCAGAGAAGAGCCACCAGAATGGTGACCGGTCTGCAAACCATGTCCTATGAGGAATGGTTGCTGCATTTGAGAATGTTTAGCTTGCAAAAAAGAAGACTGAGAGGAGACTTAATAGCTGTCTACAAATATCTCAAGGGCTGTTACATTGTAGAAGGATCATCTTTATTCTCATTTGCACAAGGAAAGACTAGAAGCAATGGGATGAAACTGAATGGGAGGAGACACAGATTAGATATTAGAAAAAACTTTTTGACAGTTAGGTGATCAATGAGTGGAACAGGCTGCCACGAGAGGTGGTGAGTTCTCCTTCAATGGAAGTCTTCAAACAGAGGCTGGACAAACATTTGTCTGGGATGGTTTAGTGAATCCTGCATTGAGCAGGGATTGGACCAGATGGCCCAGGAGGTCCCTTCCAACTCTACCATTCTACGATTCTAAGATTTCTGGAGTAGCACACGGAGGCACATGCCACTAGTCAGACGCTCCAAAACTATTAACACCATTTCATGAATCAGGAACGTCTGACCCCAGCACATCTCCTCATCAAGAATGGTGTGAATGCCAGCCTAGATGAACCTGATCCTCAGTGTGCCCATATCCTGCCACCCTCCCAGCAAAATGGTATCACTGCAGAGATAAATGACAGAAAAATAAGGCACTTGTATCACCTGAGAAACACAAAATAAAGGACAGACAAACACAGAACCCAGCGAGGAGTCGGGTTATCAGAGGGAGGTGATGTCAATGCTATCTCACGTTTCACACTCTCTAGAACGTAAACCATCCCCCGCCAGCTGTGAGGGCAGGTTCTTTTTTTTCTATTTATTTGAGTGATTGAAAAAAGCTGCAAAAACACTGAAAGGATCGACATGCTAAAACTAGGAAAAACATACAGCAGGACGGGGAAAAAAAGCAGAATTTTCATGAGATTACAGAAGTTGTATTGATTTTGCTGGTACTCTTAAAAGCTGCGTATTTTACACACCAAATATCTTGCAACTATGTCACGTGTGAACAAGCCCTAAAGCTGTTGCCCATGAAAACAAACCTTATAATATCCACATGCCGGTAATTAGGAAGAAATAGCTGTGCTGAATGTCGTAAAGTGGTGCAACTTATGGCAGAAATGTGGCTGGAGTAACGTTTCAGAAGGACGCGGCAGTTTTAAGATGCGACTAAGTCACCAAAAGGTCCAAGCCCGCTAACGAACCAGACGCATCTTGGCCTTCATTAACACTGGGGTATTAAACGCCAATCTTGATGAATCGGACCCATAATCTCCAACCAGCTTTACAAAGGTTCCCTGTGAGACACGGCAGGGTCCAGAAAAAACAGACATGGCTGCAGTAGCACAGACACTCCGACATGCTGCCCGCGGCTCGTGCCTCATCCAGCTGGTGACATGTTCCCTTTCCAATCCGCTCCGTACTCCTCAGAGAATGAGAACCGTGCAGAGCTTCAGGAAGGTGACCCGTCCATGGTGGTGGAAGGGGCGAGGCCCAGCTGCCACGTGCGACTCTCTCTGCTGAATAGACGGCATGCTTGGCCGAGTGTGCACGTGGATGGGGCTCGAAGAAAAAAAATAAAACATGTATAGTATACGTTCTCATGCCTGATTTCTCATGATACAGCTCCATGTTACAAGAGGGCGAGTATTTATTGCCTCAACATGGATCACTAGACAGATACCAGTCTGTAGACCTCTGCATAAGCCTGCAGCTGCTCCCGCAGATCTACACCCGGGCCTGAGAGAACTATCTGGAATTTATAATAGACGGGGACCAGAAGTCACCCACTCAGGTGAAGTGTATGACCGGCCCACCCAGAGAGCACCGCATCCTGTTATCTTACCACAGAATGATGGTGGGGGGCGCTCGAGAAACCTCCTTCACAAAAGAAATTCATTACATAAAATTCTACAGTAAATAGGATGGACACGTGAATAGTGTGTACAAGGCCTTGAGCCGC
>JARQOD010000004.1:399278411-399285218 GCA_033576555.1 Oophaga sylvatica
GGCAGAAGAGCAGTAAAGTCAGCAAAGGAAAAGCAATGAGGGAGAATCCAGAAACCCTATATTCTGATTACACTAAAGATGAAAGGAGAACCAACGTGGTATTCCGCACAGACCATCTCTCAGCCTGGCACACCGCCCTGTGCAAGCATTATAAACATATATCTCAGTGCAACACCAATACTGGCCGGCAGATTAAAATTAAAAACAACGCAGAAGATGACACACACTCACTCACTATAACTTTGTACAATACTGGCACCGTCATGGTGCAAGGGAATGAGGACAATCTGCAGCAGTTCGATGACCTTTTTATTGAAATCAGTGAACAGGCAAAAATCCTTAGAAAGACACTTGCAGAGGCCATTTCTAATGCTCACATATCTACAGAGAAGACCTCCAGGGCCCCTACCCCCAACACTTCACACCTCTCCCCTGAGAACATCAGAGACTGTCTATCTCAATTAGAAGGAGACTTGGCTCAAATTAAGGAAGAACTTCAAAGAAACTCACATAGAAATGCAAATGACCAAGCAACAAATGAGATCAATAAGCTGAAATGCGAGTTCAACTCAGCTCTCCAGAAAATAAGAGAGGAAATGTGCAAATTACAAAATGACAATGAAAGGCTCAGAAAGGAGATAGCAGAACTCAAAATACAGAGTCCTCAATGTCTGACCCAGCAGGGGGCAATGGAAACAAACCAGAGTGCAGAAAACATGGCCTCCACTGACCAGAATGTGGAGACCCCAAACAACAACACAGCAATAACCTATAATATGAATAACACTGAAACCAAGAAAAGTGAGCCAGCAAGAAGCGAACCAACCACCAGCAAAGCCAGCATCACAGACCCCCACCATCAGCCACTTAACCCATCCCAGACACCACAAAGCCCTGATATCGTCCTAATAATGGACTCAAATGGGAAGTACCTAAATGCACAACGGCTATTCCCAGGAAAACGGGTCAGAAAAATCCACTGTGCAACTATTGAACAGGTGACAGAGGTCATCAATAATCCACGTTTTACCAACCCAAACCATATTATTATACACACAGGTACAAACAATCTGCCAGACCAGCACAAGCAGATCGCAGCACAACTGGCCCAACTAGCAAAGAAGGCAAAACTAAAATTCCCAGACAGCAAAATCATTCTGTCATCTCTGCTCCCAACAAAGGACATATCCAGGCAAACCACCCAAAGCATCAATATGGAACTGACAGAAAAGGTCAAGACTGTCCCAAACGTGACCCTGGCACAACACCTTTCCATAAACCACCATCACCTATATGATAATAAGCACCTCAACAAACAAGGGGTCAGCCTCCTGGCCAAAGAGCTGAAAGACATCGTACTAAACAGAGGACCCAGGCCCGGATTCAACAGTGACCAACATCACACCGAAAGACCCCTAACAATAAAAAGACAGAAAACCCCAATCCTATCTCCAGAAGCTGGAAACAAAGCTCTTCACCCAAAATCAGACCATCAGAGGAGGAGACCTCCATGGAGGGGTCCACCGACCCCACACAGATACACGCAGAGCAGAGATACGGATGAGGTAAAGACCCTGCTCAGCGCACTATGCAGGAAACTAATGTGACTGGATGGAACCAAGCACACCTACAAAACAGTCAGAAATCCAGTTTGTCCTACACAGCCATACTCATTACAAGGTATATACACACAAGATAAATAGAAAAATGACTTCACTTACAATCAGCAGCTGGAATATTCAGGGTCTCAACACCTCGACCTTTGGATGTAAAACAAATGACCCGGACTTTATACAAAGACTGAAAAATATAGACATCCAGATCCTCCTGGAAATATGGACCAGAGCCGAAAACGAATCCCTGGCGCCCATCGGTTACAGGGAAATCTCTGTCCCTGCCCTGAAAAATAAAAACATCAAACAGGGCCGGAGCTCAGGAGGAATACTGATCTGGTATAAAGACGAGCTCCACCAATACATCAAACCGGTGAAGAGAGGAAGCAGCCACATATGGATCAGGATCAGCAGCTCCATCCTCACCTCTCAGTCTGATGTCCACCTCTGCGCCACCTATATACCACCGCCAGAGTCCCCCTACTTCAATCCAGAGAGCTTCGAGATCTTACAAAGAGAAGCCGCCCACTATCAGGCCCTGGGCAAAGTTCTCATCTTTGGAGACCTCAACGCAAGAACAGGGAGAGAAAACGACTTCCTGACCACGGATGGGAACATCTACATATTTGGAGCAGAGAATGATGGCCAAGACTCAGTACACACAGAGAGAAACAGCTATGACAGTACAGTCAACAAAAGTGGTAAAAAGCTCCTGAACGTATGTAGAAGTTTAGGACTTCATATTCTTAATGGACGTACCAAAGGAGACTCTTTAGGGAGGTATACACTAAACTCCCATGTAGGGAGGAGTGTAGTAGATTATGCCATTACAGACATGAGCCGGGCAAATATCAGCGCCTTCATAGTCACCCCACAAACGCACCTGTCAGACCACAGCCAACTTCTTCTGTACTTGAAATCTACAGAGAAACCACCCACTCAAAAGCCACAGCATAGCGGCCTCTTCAACCGGCCTCCATCCTATAAATGGTCCAAAACGTCGGCACTAAAGTACAAAGAGGCTCTCAGCAGACCCGAAATACAGCAGATGCTCCACCACTTCTACAACCACGAGTACCAGCCTAACCCAAAGGGAGTGAGTCAAGCTACAAAAGACCTCAACAATATATTCTATGCAATGGCCAGACTGTCCGACCTTAAAAAAGTTGACTACAAGAGACCAAAAGAAAAACAGACCAACGGTTGGTTTGACAGAGAATGTAAAGCCGTACGGAAGACCCTGAGAACAGCCTCAAACAAGAAACATAGAGACCCCAACCACCCTGGTCTGAGGGAAGCCTATGAAACCATACAAAGACAGTACAAAACCATCCTCAGGAGGAAGAAGCAGAGTTACATCTCTACCAAGCTTAACCAACTCCAAGATGCTCTTCAAGACAATTCCTTCTGGGAACTATGGAACCACATGGGCACAAAAGACAAGAAAAACAACATCCATATCCAAAATGGCAACATCTGGCTCCAGTACTTCAGAGACCTCTATAAAGACATCCCAAAGGAAGAACTAAACCAAGAACAGGAAAACATAATGGCAAAACTAAAAGCAATGGAGGAAAAAGTAAAAAATTTCCAAAACCCGGTGGATACACCTATTACATTACAGGAAGTAGCAGAGAGAATCTCTTCCATAAGATGTAGAAAAGCCGGTGGCCTGGATGGAATCCTACCAGAAATGCTGAAGTACAGCCCACCAGAAATACAGGCTGCAATGGTTAAACTCTTCAATATTGTGCTAAGTGCCGGCTACTTCCCTCGTACCTGGAACCAAGGCCTCATCACACCCATCCACAAGAATGGGGACAGGTATGACCCAGCCAACTACAGAGGCATATGTGTCAGCAGCAACCTGGGGAAACTGTTCAACAGCATCCTGAACAAGAGGATCCTCAGTTTCCTCACCGAACATAACGTCCTCAGCAAGAGCCAAGCAGGGTTCATGCCAAACCACCGCACCACTGACCACATCTATACCCTGCACAGCCTCATTCAGAGACACGTCCACAATACAAAGAACGGGAAGATATACGCCTGTTTCGTGGACTTTAAAAAGGCCTTTGATTCGGTGTGGCACCCGGGCTTATTCCTGAAACTGCTGGAGAGCGGAATAGGAGGAAAGACCTACGATGTTATCAAAAGCTCCTACACCGAGAACCTCTGCAGTGTGAGTGTGAACGGTAAAAGAACGGCTTATTTCCAGCAGAGCCGTGGAGTCAGACAAGGCTGCAGCCTAAGTCCAACGCTCTTCAACATTTACATCAACGAGCTGGCTACCGCTCTGGAATCTTCCACAGCACCAGGTCCCACCCTCCACGACACCCAGGTGAAATTCCTGCTGTATGCAGATGACCTGCTGCTTCTGTCACCAACTGAGAAAGGCCTCCAAGACAACCTGAAAATCTTAGAGAAATTCATCTCCACCTGGGCACTACCGGTCAACCTAAAGAAAACCAACATCATGGTGTTCCAGAGGAGAAAGAGAAAATTAGACCAGCACCCTTCATTTGTCCTCAACAACTGCGCCCTTACAGGAACAGACAAATATACCTACCTGGGCCTAGAGATTCACCGGTCAGGAAGCTTCAAACAAGCCATAGAGACCCTGAAAGACAAGGCATGTAAAACCTTCTATGGCATCCGAAGGAAACTTTACCATCTGAAGCCACCAGTGAGGGTCTGGTTAAAAATCTTCGACTCGGTCATCGCCCCAATCCTCCTGTATGGCAGTGAAGTCTGGGGTCCTCACACCTACCCAGACTGGTCAAGATGGGATTCCAGCCCAACAGAAATATTCCATCTGGAATTCTGCAAGCACCTTCTCCAAGTCCATCGGAGTACCTCCAACAGTGCCTGCCGGGCCGAGCTGGGCAGATTCCCTCTACACCTAACGGTTCTAAAGAGGGCACTGTCATTCCGGGCTCACCTACGTAGGAGCAATCCAAGCTCCCATCACCATAAAGCCCTGACACACGTAGGTGAAACAGAAAAACTAGGACCCTCGGAACAGCTCACCCAAACCCAACCTGACCAGAACACCAATCACAACAACCTGACAAAAGCCGAAATCAGGAAGATGGTAGACGAGGGCCAGGAGAGGTAGTCAGTGACTGGAAGAACGACATCATCAGCTCCCAGAAACTGACCATGTACCGGAGTCTACAGAGAGACTACAGTCTGGCCCCATACCTGGAGAAACTCCCGGACCCCAGAGACCGCCAGATCCTGAGCCGGTATAGACTCAGCGCCCACAGTCTGGCCATCGAATCCGGCCGACACAGGCAGAACTACAAGCCCAGGGAGGAAAGACTATGCCAACACTGTGACCAGGAGGCCATAGAGGACGAAACCCACTTCCTGCTACACTGCTCCAAATACTCAGCAGTGAGGGACACTCACTTCAGGAGACTCTCACATCTCTTCCCGGATTTCATCACCATGAAGGAGGAAGAGAAAACACATATCTTGCTGGGGGAAGAAGAGAGAGCAGCGGAGATAGCAGCGCGGTATGTGAGCGAATGTCATAGACTGCGAGAAAGAGAACTATGATATGCCATGGACTTCTATAGCCCCCACCCCGGATCTGCCCCCATCACCCCTCCCTATGCCATGGACTTTTATAGCCCCCACCCTGGACCTGCGCCCCCATCACCCCTCCCTATGCCATGGACTTCCATAGCCCCCACCCTGGATCTGCCCCTACTCAACATCCCTATCCCTATCCCCCTTTTGTACACTTGCTTTGGCAAAACTAATGTGTATTTAGTCCTGCCAATAAAGCTTCTTTGAATTTGAATTATATATACCCCATGCCCTGTGTGACGTGTGTACATTATATATATATATATACTCCCTGCAGTGTGCTGGGCCTAGGACCCCATGCCCTGTGCGTACAGTATATATACACCCCATGCCCTGTGTGACGTGTGTACAGTATATATATATATATATATATATAACCCCATGCCCTGTGTGACGTGTGTACATTATATATATATACCCCCTGCAGTGTGCTGGGCCTAGGACCCCATGCCCTGTGCGTACAGTATATATACACCCCATGCCCTGTGTGACGTGTGTACATTATATATATATACCCCATGCCCTGTGTGAAAGTGTGTGTACATTATATAAATAATATATATATATATATATCTATATATATATATATAACCCCATGCCCCGTGTGACGCGTGGGACATTATAATAAAATATATATATAAAACCCCATGCCCTGTGTGACGTGTGTGACA
Organism: Oophaga sylvatica; assembly: GCA_033576555.1. Taxonomy (NCBI): domain Eukaryota; kingdom Metazoa; phylum Chordata; class Amphibia; order Anura; family Dendrobatidae; genus Oophaga; species Oophaga sylvatica. Next base: position 399,284,293 of record JARQOD010000004.1, read on the forward strand.
TTATATATATACCCCATGCCCTGTGTGACGTGTGTGTACATTATATAAATTAATATATAAAAAATATTAAAATACCCCATGCCCTGTGTGACGTGTGTGTACATTTTAAAATATAATACCCCATGCCCTGTGTGACGTGTGTGTACATTATATATATAAAATATAACCCCATGCCCTGTGTGACGTGTGTGTACATTATAATATTATACCCCATGCCTGTGTGACGTGTGACATTATATAAATATACCCCTGCCCGTGTGACGTGTGTGACATTTTATATATAATATACCCCATGCCCTGTGTGACGTGTGTGTACATTATATATAAAACCCCATGCCCGTGTGACGTGTGTGTACATTAATATATAATATATACCCCATCCCTGGTGACGTGTGTACATTATAAATAATATATACCCCATGCCCTGTGTGACGGGGGTACAATATATATAATAAATAAATACCCCTGCCCGTGTGACGTGTGTGTACATTATATATATAAAAATAAATTATATAATATCCAAAAACCAACCCATGCCCTGTTGACGTGTGTGTACACTATAATAAAATAACCCTCCCGTTGGACGTGTTAAAAACTAAAATATATATACCCCATGCCCTTGTGACGTGTGTGTCACAAATATAAAATATATCCCCCGCCCTGGTGACGTGTGTTACACTAATAAATTAAAAAAATAAAAAAAATACCCCCCATGCCCTGTGTGCCTGATTTACTTTATAAAAAATCCCCCCCTCCCGTGGACGGTTTACATTAATAAATACCCCAGCCCTGTTGAGTGTTGACAAAAAATATAAAATAAATATAATAAAAAATTTTCCCCCGCAGTGGCTGGGGCCCAGACCCCATGCCCTTTCACATAATAAACCCCCCATGCCCTGTTGACTGGACAGTTTTAAAAAATTAAT